>JALGBA010000840.1:0-664878 GCA_023970755.1 Azemiops feae
GGGCAATAGAAGAAGGGGACGACAGAGAATGAGGTGGCTGGATGGAGTCACTGAAGCAGTAGGCGTGAGCTTAAATGGACTCCAGAAGATGGTAGAGGACAGGAAGGCCTGGAGGAATGTTGTCCATGGGGTCGCGATGGGTCGGACACGACTTCGCAACTAACAACAACAACAAAACCATAATGTAGTTTGATTTTTGTCCATGTGACACTATCCATTATAAATCCGCCATATGATTTATGACAGTATTCTGCACAAAGCCAACCAATTATTGTTTAACTATCGATGTACCACAGCTTAGCGTCATGTATGAATTTACCCTTGTGCTTGTCTGTAACCATCCATTGTACTTGTATAACTGAATCTTAGCCAAATACTATGTTCAGATCATCATCTACCTGATCAATAGAAATTTTATTTACAAATCATGGCTTGATTCAATTGAGAATTATCTGCATCTTAAACATTTTTAAGATGTAAAATATTTGGCACACTATTACTTTTTATTCTGTCTCTATTTTAGCATCTGGAAAGTGATATGACAATGACATTCATAACAAAACATGTTAAATTGGGGATTTTGAATTGTGTTACTGAATCCTAGGACACCAAGAATATGCAACTGTTTTATATTTTCATTTTCCTCTGAACTTTATGATTTAAGGCAGATGTAGAGCAGAGACTATTTTTATCTCATTGCCATAGGTGGAGATGTAAAATACAAGTGTTTATTTTTTAAACCAACTTGAAAATAATTTGAGTTCAATGGGACAAATAAAGAGTGGTTGGTCATTTTAAGAGCATCTGTGCATCTTCTGCAAATGAACTTGAGTGACAGCTGTCACTGTCTCCCCTGGCAACAATCTAAAGTGGAGGTGTAACAGGAAGAAGCCTACGTTGGCTGGAAGTATACCATCTGCCAGTCCTTCAACTTATTACAGCGATTTGGAGACTGAGTCTGTATCAGAGTTCCCAAGCTGTTTGAAGAGGTGCCAGGTCTAACACATGTTTCTGATTAATTCATTACAAAGACAGCACTGCAGCAGCAGTTTTGTGATGTCGGTGACAATCTCTTAGCTGAAGTTTGATAAAATCTCACAATCTTTCACCATGCTAGAGCATCACATCTCTCTCCCAACTTAGAAGACTGGTCCACATATCACTTCTCACCTTAGAACATTTACTTGATGCTCCCAAATTCTTCTTAATTCAGTTCTGGGCAGTGTTTTAACTACATCTGCAAACTTATTTTCCTTTACTTTTCTCCAAATAAACCTATACATTCCTTCCATTGCTAGGACCCATTCCAAGTGTAGATCTCCTAGAATCCTCTTCTAAAGTTCCCTTTTAACTGACACTTCATGTGACTTTTTTTCCCACTGGAAAATGTGGTCTCAGAAAATTAAAGAGCTACTAATCTTTCCACAATATAAAATGTCATGTATGTATTTTATTTATTTTGCCGTTGAGAGGGATTGTTTCAACCTACTCCCATCTGGTATCCCAAATGATCTGCCATAAGACAGAGATGGAAAACAATTGCTTTGAGTCAATTTCCCAGTTTCCAAGTAAAAAAACCAAAACAAAACAAAGAAACAAAAGCTGAGAAGGGGCGTTGTCTTACCTGAACGCCTTTTCTCAGCATGACGATGGAGAATCCACCAATGGGTTTAGACTATCTTCCTGCCCAATGAGACTAAGTCTGTCAGAGTTGTTATGCCTCCTGCTGGGCTTGATGCTCCCAGACACGATGAAGGCGAAGCTGCTGATGACAGTCCGATGTATTGACTCTCTTTGCCCCTGACACAGGACCTGATAGGCCTAAAGGGGACGGGCATGGATTCTCCATCGTCATGCTGAGAAAAAGCGTTCAGGTAAGACAACGCCCCTTCTCCAGCATGAGGATGGAGAATCCACCAATGGGACATACCAAAGCTGTCCTGTCCCTATGGGAGGGAATCAGTCAGGACCTGTGTCCCACTGGATAACGCCACCTGCTGGAGTACTCTCTGGCCAAATGATGCCTCCGCAGAGGCGAATTTGTCCAGCCTGTAATGTCTCACAAACAGGGAAGGCGAGGACCAGGTCGCCGCCCTGCAAATATCCCCAATGGGTGCCTGCGTTGCCCACGCTGCCGATGTAGTGGCGCTGCAGGTAGAGTGAGCGGTGATACGGCCTGGCAGTGACAGATGCTGTGATTGATATGCTCTGGCAATGCAAGCCCTGATCCATCTGCCTATGGTAGAGGATGAGACCTTCTGTCCCATGGAAGAAGGCTGGAATGAGACAAAGAGCGCTTCCGATTTACGAAAGGCTGAAGTTCTTTTGAGATAGTGGTGCAATGCCCTTCTAACGTCCAAGGTGTGCCACTGGCGTTCTAGGTCGTGAGAAGGCTGGGAACAGAAGTTTGGTAGGACCACCTCCTGTGACCTGTGGAACAAGGAGTTCACCTTGGGGATAAAGGTCGGGTCCAGCCGGAGGATCACTCTATCGCTGTGAAAGACGCATAGATCCTCTCTGACCGAGAGAGCAGCCAGTTCTGAGATGCGTCTAGCAGACGTGATGGCAACGAGAAAGGCCACCTTCATTGACAAGAATTGCAGTGAAAGGTCTTAATGGGCTCGAACGGTGACGAAGCAAGGGCCTGCAAGACCCGTGGGAGATCCCAAGAGGGATAACGATGAACCACGGGTAGTTTGGTGTTAAGTGCGCCCTTGATAAAGGACCACACCATTGGGTGCTGGGCAAGGGTGTCAGAGTGTCACACATGAGCACTGTGGACAGAGCCGCCACCTGCCGGTGGATGGTATTGGGCGATAAGCCCTTGTTGAGTCCCTCCAGTAAATACTCCAGGATTCTCGGGATCGTGACAGCCGAGAGGTCAAGGTGGTTCCTTGAGCACCAACCACAGAAGTTTCTCCACGAGGAGTCATATATTCTATTAGTGGAGGGGCGTCTGGAGGCCTGAATCAGGGAAATGACTCCCGCAGAATACGACTCTCGGGCTAGGAGCCGCCGTTCAAATGCCAGACGGCTAATTGGAGGCGCTGGGGTTCCGGGTGCTGTAGAGCCCCCTGGCTGAGAGCCACCTATTCTGGAGGAATCTTCCACTGTGGGGAGATGGAAAGACCCACGAGGTTGGCAAACCACGGCCGTCTCGGCCAATGTGGAGCAACCACTATCACCTCCGCCCGTTCCTGTAGTATCTTCCGGATTAGGGCCGGGAGCAGGGGAAGAGGGGGAAAGGCATACAGTAGAACCTGGGGCCATGGGCTGCAGAACGCGTCCGTCCGCTCTGCCCCAGGAGACGGAAACCTGGAGAAGAACCTCGGGAGCTGGGCATTCGCCGGTGAGGCGAATAAGTCCAACACCGGGAGTCCGAACCTCTCCGAGATTTCCCTGAACAGGTCGGGATGCAGGCGCCACTCGGAGTGGTCCACTGTTGACCGGCTCAGCGAGTCCGCCTGCTGATTTGCCTCTCCCAATATGTGCTCCGCCCTGAGGGAGGAGAGATTGGTCTCTGCCCAAGTACCTTGTGACTGGGCCTCGGCCATAAGGGCCTTGGACCGAGTGCCCCCCTGCCGGTTGACGTGGGCCTTTGCTGCCACATTGTCCGTGAGCACTAGGACATGTTGTCCCGCCACCTTGTCGCTGAAGCGTAACAGTGCCAGATGTATGGCTCTGAGCTCCAGCCAATTTATATTGTGGCTGAGGTCTGCATGTGACCATCGTCCCTGTGCTAAGTGAGAGCCTAGGTGTGCTCCCCAGCCAAACAGACTGGCGTTGGTTGTTAAGGTGAGTCTGTCCAGTTCCTTGAATAAGGAGCCCCTGGCTACAGCTGGGGATGTCCACCACTGAAAGGAGTCCAGGACTCGGGACGTAACCCTGACCCTCTGGATGGATGCACTGGTGCCCTGCCTCTGGTATGGGAGTAAGAACCACTGGAGGGTTCTGAAGTGTAGTCTGGACTATAGTACTATTCCCATGCAAGAGACCATCTTGCCTAGTAGTTGGGAAAGTGAGGCCAGTGTGACTGTCCGCTCCCTTCGCACCTGTCTGATCAGGGAACGAATACTGTCCCGGCGTTCCGGGGATAGGTAGACCATACAGAGGTTGGTCTCTATAATCGCTCCTAGGTGAAGGATGCGATTTGAGGGCTCTGTTAGGCTCTTCCGGAAGTTGACTGAAAAGCCGTGGTCTGAAGGGTCCGGATGGTTAAATTCAGGTCCGACCGGGCTTGCTGTAGGGAGGAGGACAGGATAAGGATGTCGTCCAGGTAACATTGGACCCGGACAGGGATCAGTCTTAGGTGGGTGACCAGTGCAGCCAGGATCTTTGTGAACACTCTCGGAGCAGACGATAGTCCAAATGGTAGGGCTCTGTACTGGTAGTGGTGGGACCCGTAACAGAACCTGAGGAACCTCCGATGGTCGGGGAAGATGGGAACATGGAGGTACGCCTCTGTGAGGTTGATGGAGGTGAGGAAATCGTGCCTTCTGATGCTGGCCAGAATGGACTGTAGTGTCTGCATCTTGAATCTTTTGTAGACCAGATGAGAGTTCAGTCCCTTCAGATCGAGGATTGCTCTCCACCCCCCCGAAGGCTTTGGGACCACAAAGAGGATGGAATAGAACCCCCGATGTGTTTGGCCATCTGGCACTGGCTCGATGGCCCTGATTTCCAACAAATGGTGAATGGCCTCGGTCATGAGTTTTATTTTGGCCGGGCTTCTTGGGGTAGGGCAAGATATGAAGCGGTCCTGTGGCCGTGACAGAAACTCTAGGATGAGGCCTCACCTGATGGTGTTGAGCACCCAGGTGTCTTTGGCGGTGGCCTCCCATTCCTGCGTGAAGGAGGAGAATTTGCCGCCAATGGGGAGGTCCGTCCTTGAGTCATTTGTTTCTTCTAATGGGACGGCCTCCTGTGCCCCGAAAGGGCCACTTGTTCTGGAATTGTTGTCTAGGCCTGGGAGCTTGATGGTCCGGCTGATGGCCTGGCCTGGGGAAAAAGGGATGAGATGAAGGAGCCCACTCTGTTCCTGACCCCTGACGGAAGGGTGGCCTCCACGGGTATGGGGTGGATCGCCTGTCCGGCCTTCTGTTGAGGTGGGCCAATACCTTGCGCTTGTCCCTATTTTCCACTAGATAAGGGTCTAGTGCTTCTCCAAAGAGGTGCCTGTCCCTGTAGGGAGCGGTTGCCAGGCGCCACTTAAATTTTAGATCTGCTCGCCATTGTCTCAGCCATAAGAGTCTGTGGGCAGCAATGTTAGCAGCTATGGACCTTGATGAGAACCTGGCAGCGTGAAGTGATGTGTCCGCCACGTATTCTGCCATGGCCACTAACTTACCCAGATTCTGCTGGGCACAAACATGTTCTGGGGGAATCATGGCCTGGAGCTCCCTGAGCCAGAGGATGGATGTCCTGGTGAAGAAGGAGGTAGATGTGGATGCCTTCACTGACCATGCCAATGCTAGGTGAGACCTGCGCAAGGAGAATTCCGATTTCTTATCCTCCGCTCTTAAGGCCTCAGCCAAATCACCTGGCATGGTGGAGGAGGAAAGAATAGGTGTTAGTGATTCGTCCACTTTTGGAACCTCCAGGAGGTCCGACAGGGACGGGGCGACAGTGAATAGTTTCCTGTCTGTTCCCCCTACTGCTGGGAGAGTGCCCGGATTCGCCCATTGTTTATGTATGGTATCCAGGAAAAATGGGGGGCAAGGGATGTGCCTCTCCGTAACAGTAGGTTCTGAGAAGAACGGCTTTGGGTCCTGGCTGATGGAGGGAGCCGGCTGTGCTTCCTGCTCGGGGCTAATATTGGCCGATGTAGTGGCCTTTAGCAGGAGCAACTTAAATAGACCCGGGTCAAAAAGGCCAACGAAGGGAGAGGGGTCTGGAGCTGACTCCTCGTCTTCTGACAATTGGAAACCCGCCAACCCGTACTCCTCGGAACCTGAATCCCGTGCTTGGGAGGAGTAATCGGAATACACGGATTCCAGATATTCCGGAATTGCCGCCTGTGATTGAGGTGGAACCGTGGATATCAGTTCCGGCCTGGGATTTTGGTAAAAGGAGGAGGCCATGCCCTGGGCATATGCCTGGGTGAGTAATGCCTGGAGCTGTTCGGGGCCCACCCCTTGCGTCTCAGGGGGACGAAGTCCAGCCGCTGTGGGCGTGAATGTGGCCTCAGGGGCCGATTGAATGCTGGCCGGGGAAGCCAATATTTGGGGGCTTGTCCCCTGATCAGTAAACAGAGCAGTGCCCTGTACTGTTGGGCATTGCAGGGACCAGGCCCGCTGGGCTGATGGGCCGGGTGGGCCGAACAGCGGGTTAAGGAGTGGGCTCTCTTGAGGGGCCAGGGATACCTGGTCCCCTTCATTTAGCCGTTGTGCCCTGGAGAACTGCTTTTCGAGAGCAGTATGTCTCCTGCTAGCCTCCTTTTCAGCGGCCTTAGAGCTCCTCTTGGCAGAGATGGCCTTGGCTTTGGCCTTCGCCTTGATCTTTCCTGCTGCCTCCAATTTGGAGGACTTACGCTTCCCTGAAATGGGAGTGCTGGGAGCGCCCTGCGCAGACTGAGGAAGTGCGCTGTCAGTCATTGTAAATGGTGGCCAGAGGCCTTGGTGTCTCTGGAGCAGGAGCGAAGCACTGGACTGATGGTGCAAGAGAGGCTGATGGCAGCGAATGCTCCGGGCAGCAATTGGCTTAATCGCCCTTGCGCCCCTTTAAGGCTCCCAGTGGCTGACAATGCCCAATGGCGCACTGTGGCACGTGGGCCGGGCATCAAGTGGCAGTCAGGCAGGGGGGCGCCTGCCCCAATTGTATCTCTCAGTGGAGGTTGGACCGCAATCAGTGAGTGCCGGCACACACTTTGGCCGATCAGTGGCGGCAATCACCTTGGTGATATGTGCCTGCGCACTCCTCTCCTTATGGTGGCAGCAATCACCTGAGTGATCTGTGCCTGCACACAAAGCCTAGGTGGTGGTGGCGGTGCCAAGGGGCGTGCCAGTTGACGCTAATAATGTCTTCCTCAACGAGGCCTGGACTTATATTGCCCTGGGAATGGTAGATGCCAGACCAGGATCTGGGTTAGCAGGGCCAATGGTAGCATTTTAAGGCTGTAATGGTATCTTTGCCCAATCGCAAAATGGCTACCGCTTGCAAAATGGCTGCGGCTGAGACAGACGAGTGGGCCGCTTGGCCTGAGGGGCCCAGACCATAGTTTAGAAAGAGACTTCCCAATGGAAGCTGTTTAGTTTAGTGATCCTTTGATTGGCCTCTAGTTGCCTCTATAGCTTAGAGCTGCCAATTCTGGATGATTGGGCCGTCCCTGTCAGGCCGTTGGGAGTCCAAAATGGCGGCCACCATCTGCGCGCCAAAAATTTCGGGCCCTCAGTGAGGGATGAGACAGTTAAGTTCGTCGGCCCGCAGCTGAGGAAAGGAGAGGCTGAAATAAGTGTCGTAGGGCCGGCTGAGACTCCTAGTGGTCGCGCCAAAAGGACGGCTCGAGAACGCCCCGAAGGCCGATGCTCAGCTGTGTGGCAGCCGCGGGCGAATCTGCCGACAGATAGCTGCTCTGCGGCAGTGATTAAATCGGCTCCGTCTAGCTTGATTTCGGCTGGGCCAACAGTCAGCTGCTCTTTGGCAGTGCTAGGAGCGGATAAACAAGAATTCGGCTGCAGAAGCGTTTGTTAAACTGTCCCTTCTGCAGCCTCCGCTCGAGCTGGTGGGCGCATCGAAGAGCGGTCTGTGAGCGGGCCCGGAGGCTGACGCTCAGCTGTCCTGCAGCAGAGGGAAAGAGACCCGATGCTTAGCTGTTGTTGCCGTGATTTACGGGCTGTGAGCCGTTTGTATGATAACTATGTTTTTGGGAAAGGTAGCTAAAAGGAGAATCCACCAAGGGGATGGAAAGATACAACCTGCCTAGCTGTCAGAGTCAACACGTGTCTGCAGGGGCTGAAGACTAAGTCGTGTCTGGGAGCATCAAGCCCAGCAGGAGGCGTAACAACTCTGACAGACTTAGTCTCATTGGGCAGGAAGATAGTCTAAACCCATTGGTGGATTCTCCATCCTCATGCTGGAGAAGATTGAATTCAATTACAATTTCACTGGAGAAGCTGCTGAAAAAAGCTTCTTTAAGATTGCACTCCATATGTCAAACATATATTTGAAAAGCATTTGCAATAGGAATCAGCCTGAACTTAATATCAGCACCTATTGTTACATAGATATGCTATTAACTATGACTGACCTTTTAAAGCCATTTTATCACATTTAATATATAGCCTAGATTAACATAAAAGTTTCAAGCATTTGTGACAAAAATACAATATTCTCAGCAGTATAGAATTGTTAAATTGGTAGGGGCTATTTAGGCAACCTAACTTAATTTCCTCCACCATAAGACTCATCAGATCATAGGAATGGAAAAGAAAGGAACCTTCCTTCAGTAAGTCTTCCCTATTGGTTCTTGTCCTACCCTTAGGTGCTATAGAGAATAAATAAATACTATATAATAAATCAACACCCTGTGACACCTTTTCAAGTATTGGAAGGCTGCTATCATATGTCCCTTTAGACGTCTTTTCTTTATTTGAAAATCTCCTGTCCCTTTAATTGTTCTTCATTGAATTTAGCCTTTGAACACTTCACTTTTCTCTGAATTATTTCAAGTTATTCATTATCTACCCTTGTATTATATTGACCATAACAGGATACAGAATACCAAGTGTGGCCTGACAAGCTTAGCATAAAGTGGAACTATTATTTCCCATGATCTTTATTTCTGTTGATGCAGCCCAGGATTGCTTTGGCTCCTTTGCTTAATTTATGGTATACCAGGCTACCCAGAAACCTCCTCATAAGTACTATTGCTGAGCCAGGTTCTATCTATGTTGTAAAATTGGTTTTTCCTACCAAAGTTCAGACTCTTACATATCTCACCACTGAATATAGTGTGGATAGGACCCAATATTCAAGTCTATCAAGATTCACTGGAATTCTGAGTCTATCTTCTGAGGTGTCAGCTATTCTCCCACCTTTATATCATTTGAAATTTGATAAGCATCCCTTCTGCCTCCTCATCTAAGTCTAGCTGTTAAATCTGTAGTTTCCCAGATCCCATCTTGCCACTTTTAACAAGATTAGAATAATGCGTGCTAATGTTTCTGGAACTTCCCCTGTATTTCAGGAGTTCAAAGATAACATCTGCTTGTTCAGCACCCATGTGGTTCCAGAGATTTGAATTCACCCAAAATAAAATAACTTTCATTACATATTTTGATTTGCATTTCTCTTCTGTGGCTTTTGACCAATTGACCATTTTTTCCTTTTGTGAAAAGATAGATGCAAACTAGGAGTTAAACAGTTTAGCCTTCTCCATGTTTCAAATCACCATCTTGCCCTTTCCAGCCAGCAGATCAACCCATTTCTTGACTTTCCTCATGTTCCACACATATCCAAAGAATGCTTTTTTGTTACTTTTGATGTTTATAACAAGCCTTAGTTCATTCTAAGCCTTAGAGTTCCTTATAGATTCAGGCTGTTTCCTGATATTCTGCTTTCATTTTTTGTTTCTTAGTTAATCAGAGACTTTTTTATGCAACTATGCCAGTTTCAACAGGTGACTCCCATTTGTTTTTCTCTTTGGTATTATTTGGGCCTTAATTATCACATTTTTCAGAAATTCCTAATCTCATTGTTTTTCCCTTCAAGATTTCACCTATGGTATCCTTCCTACTTTGTCCCTTAGTTTATTGAAATCATCTTTTTCAAATCTAGAGCATGAATCTGACTCCATGCCTCCCTCCTGCAATATGGTCAATTCTAGAGTCATTTTCTCTCAAGGTTTCACTTCTTCAATTATTTCTTCCTGGTTATTGAATATTAGGTTCAGTATAGCTCTCTCCCCTCCACTTTTGAAAATAAAGTTGCTTGTAAAGCATCTCAAAAATACTTTGGCTTTCCACTTGCTGCAGCCTTTGATTACCAGTTCATGTTTGGGTAGTTGAAGTTGCCTATTGTCCCTGTGGTGTGTTTCTTGGATACCTTGCATTTGTGAAGATTCCATTCATATCTGCCCAATTGGGAAGCCTGTAATAACACCCACAATAGGGTCATTTTCTTATTTTTCTCTTAATTTTCATCCAGATATTTTTGACCGAATTTTCACTCTTGGTATCATAGATTTTCATAGAGATGCAATCTTTCTCTCTCTCTCTCCCTCCCTCTGCATCTGAATGAGAATATATACGGGGGGGATGACCCCTCCTCTTTTACTGAGTCTGTTTCTTTTGAACAAATTATATATTTCTGGCACCATACTCCAATTATGAGTTCTGCCCCACCAGATTACAGTAATACAGATTTTAATAATACCAACAATGCCATATTTGCCCTTCCATACTACGGAATCATCTGCTTGCTTCTTTCTCACATTTTGTGCACTGGTGTACAAACATCCAAGTCCTTTAGGATTGCCTTTCTTAGGCTTGCCTGTTGCATCTCCTGATGTAGTTGTAAGCATGTCTTCCTTCTTACTACTTCCCCCCTATATGCCAACTTTGGTAACAATGCTGACAGTGCTAAAGCAAAAGGTGTCATTTTATACTTCTCACCTAGGACTTACAGAATTTCAGTGATAAGTTTATAACTGCTTGCAACTACCGGGATTGTTGTAAAAAGCAGATATTTTTCCAACTGAAATTTATTAAAACTGTTTTCATGAACTCCTTTACATGGACCCAAAGTGAAATATATATAGCTGTCCATGAGGCAAAAAGTCCAATGTTCTGAATTCTGAAAGACTCTGCAGCTTGAAATTTGTATGATACTTATCTTGAACTGGCTTTTAAAAAAACAGAAATTGCCAAAATCTATTTTAAAAAGTTGTGTAAACAAACTCACTTCCAATATCAGTTAGCCAGTCATCTGCATTTATAAACAGTATTATAAAAAGTGTTTCCCAACATGTCTCTCTCCAGATGTGGTTGATTTCAGTTCTCATCATTTCCACCCAGCATGTACACATGTAATATTAGTTGGGAGTTATGGCAGTTGAAATGCAACATGTGTGGATGGCACAAAGTTTGGGAAGTTTAAACTATATTTATATTAAAAAATGCTTGAAAGTCCATATTTTTAACTCCAATGAATCAACACCACATTTGGTGAACCAGTTCTAAATACCCTGCATATGCACATCAATTGTGTTTCTTTTAGCCAATCTTCCAATTGTTGGTGGCAATCAATTATGCACTCAAGTTCATTCATTGTTTGAGTGAAAACAGTTGGCAACTCTGGGCAGGACAGGGGAGGAATATCATTTGCAACATTTTCATCAATAACTTCTACTGACTTCAAAGGACCAGGATGGTCTTTATTCCTATAAATCAACCAAAATGTACTTTTTTATTCTATCAGAAACACTGTTTTCTCAGGAAGCTTCTCTTATTTATTTTGTGTATATTCAGCTTCTCCTTCATGGATTACTGCCTTGTCGTGGCGAAGGGGCTTGTGTAACTCAATGAAGCTATGAGCTATGCTGTGCAGGGCCACCCAAGATGGACAGGTCATAGCAGAGAGTTCTGACAAAATGTGATCCACTGGAGAAGGAAATGGCAACCCACTCCAGTATCTTTGCCATGAAAACCCCATGGACAGTACTAAAAGGCAAAAAGATATGACGCTGGAATATGAGCCCCTCAGGTCGGAAGGTGTCCAATATGCTACTGGGGAAGAGCAGAGGGCTAGTAGCACCAGAAAGAGTGAAGCGACTGGGCCAAAGCCGAAAGGACGCTCAGCTGTGGATGCATCTGGTGGTGAAAGGAAAGTCCGATGCTGTAAAGATCTTTTCTCCATAGGAACCTGGAATGTAAGATCCATGGAGGAAGGACTCACTGGAGAAGAGCCTAATGCTGGGAAAGATTGAGGGGAATAGAAGGGGACGACAGAGAATGAGGTGGCTGGATGGAGTCACTGAAGCAGTAGGCGTGAGCTTAAATGGACTCCAGAAGATGGTAGAGGACAGGAAGGCCTGGAGGAACGTTGTCCATGGGGTCGTGATGGGTTGGACACGACTTCACAACTAACAACAATATTCAACTTTGATTAGATGAAAATTCTATCACAAAGGTAACATTTGGGGTGTAAAATTATCAATGTTTAGACTAATCCATGTACTGATCCCAAACCCTAACCAAAGTCAGTTGCAACTAAAACTGCAATCTTGCAATTACTTACCATGGAGAAAGTCTGCTAAATAGAACAGAGCATGAATAAATCTGAAGTATGAGATGATAATTTTACATATACTTACTTTGAGCAAATAATATTGAAAATAGTGGAACTTATTTTGCAACATGAATGTGTGAAATTGGATTTTATATCTTGAGGAAATAACAATCAGAACACATTTGTTCTATTGATTTAAATTGGATGGAGTTAGACATAAACCTATCTGGCCTCAGGCTGGTTTTAGTTTTGCCAGCAGCTGACTAAAAAGTAGTTGCTTTTAACTACATGTTATAAACTAGGAAGCAAAATGTTTGCTTAAATGTTTCCTATAAAAGGAAAGATAAATTTATATACAATTTGAAAAAAAGGCATCAGGCTAGAAAGCAGGAAACCATGAGTTCAAGTCCTGTCTTAGCCATGAAAGCCAGCTAGGTGACCTTCGGCCAATCACTGTCTCTCAGCCCAATCCACTTCATAGGGTTGTTGTTGTGGGGAAAATGTGTGCTTGGTATGTTCACTGCCTTACTTATTTGTAAAAAATAATGCAAATGGGATAAAAATAATAATAATAAATTAGATGAATAGATGTGTATGGGATTGCTTTGAAGACAAGTTTAACAGACAAGTTTATCTGAAAACAATGACAGTTATGCATATCCTCAGATGTGTAATATGAACAAATGAAAAATTTCTGGGCCAGGAGAGGGAGAATTTTCCTAATGGACTTGTATATAATGAAGTTTGATCTAATGCAGAGTAACAGAGCATTGCACATTAAATAAAAAGATCAAGTGCAGGGCACTGAAAACTACCATACATTCTTTTCAGAAACTTTTCTATGACAAGCATGTCAAAGAAAAGCTAAAATATTTAACAGGAAAAAATGCCATTAATGCTCACATCATGTATTCAGTTTTCAAAAGGATTTAATAAATTATGATGATTTATTTATTTCATTGTATAAACTATAAATATATCATAGAGCCCTCATAATTTAAAATAATTTACAGGCTGAGGTAGGGGGTGGGGAGAAAGTGAGTATTGGAGCAATCAATGGTCTATCCAAAGTTCTCAGTTATTCTACTGATTACACACACACAGGCAGTGTCAATCCGAATGAAGCGCCAGGATGCCTGATTGCCTTCCTTGGTTAATGCCCTGACAAATGTGTGTGTTGTGGTGCAATACGAATTCCAATGCCTGGCATCAATGCCCCTGCACCCACTTGGTACTGGGTTTGGATTTCTGCACTTGGTCTCAAAAAAGTACTGCTTGTAGACATTGTTATTAAGGTTTATATCCACCATCACAGTCACCAGATTGCCTCTGATGTCCGTTGCTGTGGTTTTGTTGGCAACCCAGACACTGACACTATCACACACAGAATATTCCCCTTGGTTATGCACAGGATGAGTTCCACGTTTGGCCCGGATATTCCTATTAAGAGAGTCTGCATTGTCCAGGAACTCCACACTTTGCTCATCTCTTGACAATGGTGGGGGCTGAGTGCTGAACAGAACACGAGGCGACTGGAACCGCCTCTTCTGAAAAAGCTTTGGATCCACAATGATGTTTGCTGCTGACCCAAATTCTTGATCCTCTGCCTTTTTAGGAGCAGGATAGTGCTGATCTGTGTTTCGAGATGTTTTCAGAGCCTCATGAGTTTTAGCACAGCTGGTGTCAGAAAGGTCAGATGTTGCAGGGGACCCCAGAGGGACATTATCTTCAGATTTTGGTGCTGCCCATATGCCAATCAGAAATGCTATAATCAGAGTGTAGCACAGCATGGACATTACGCTATGCACCTAGGAGAGATCAGACCAAGAATGTTACTGTGAGCAAAGACAACATAGAAAAACATGCATTCCAAGATGAGTGGAGAGATGTGCTGATGCAGCAATGCCAGGGAAAATGTACAGTTAAGACATTTCACTGTCTTACGAGAGGCCCAGCCATGTGGATACCAGATGCTGTTTTTTCTTTCCCACTGTGGAAAGGATCATTCAAATAGCAAGCCTGCTTAATAAAATGGGGACGCTAGGAGTTAATACACCACCCAGAGTTGCTTTATCAGTGAGATGGGTGGCATATAAATTAAACAAACAAACAAACAAAATAATACCAGGGTTACTGTTAATTCCTGAAGTACTATAATATAACTTATTTCAAGCAGTGTTCTGCGTTTATTAATAGGGAGAACAGATACTGACAAGAATCTCTATAGGCTAAATTGGAAATTCTACAGTAAAAATATGTAAAAAGGAAAAGTAGCTCAAATATACTCTATATTTGCATCTAGATTTCCATGAGCCACATGTTCACAAAAAGAATCAGAAAGGACAGCACAAAGATATTGCTAAATTAGACACACATAACTGAATATGCTATGGAAGAATAATTTATTCTAAGCTGCGCTTACTTCAATTTCTCAAAAGCTTCTCGATACCAAGGTGTAAAATGCTACTTTTGCTACTGGAATAAAAGCTATTATGCAAGTCCTGACCTGATATTAGTTATAGAATTGTCAGTTTCCCCAGAGAACTATCAGTACAATGAACCTTGGGACAAATCCAACACCCAGTTAAATCTGCTTAGATTCATTGACTTTAAGGGGTTTAATCTCGTGTTGGATTGTGGCCATAGTTTAAATTGAGTAAAAGTTCTGAAAACAGATTCTCTTTCTCTTGCACTGAGTAGACAAAAGCCTAAAACCTCTTAAGAGAAGAATGATTCAGACTTTGTTGTTTATCTTTAGTTCTGCCATTCATTCTGAAATCCTTCAAGACAAAGGCCAGTCATTATTGTCGGGGCTCTTTGACAAACCATAGATCCTCTTGTTTCCTGCAGTTATACTTTGCTAAAGCCAATAATCTGTGTCAAATTCAAAGTTCTTTTTTGCTAGAATTCTTCAGATAATTTATACTTTGAGGCATACCCACAGATAATTTATACCTTTAGTAGTAGATTTAATAGATAATCAATACTCTTAATCTGAGGATACTCATCAATCACTCAGAGTGGTTGCTAAGGTAGCAGATTGTATGCCAAGTATTTCTAAAATCACAAGAAAGGAAAATTCCAAGAGGCAATGTAACTAAGTTTTGAGGTATAATATTTCAGCTTGCAAAAATACAGCCAGCCAGAAGATGGCAGCAGCAGGTTTGAGTTTTATTTTGTAACGGCCATCTAATGTTTATTCTGATTTATGCAGCCCATATACCGTATTCCTATCCCTCTTCACCATTCTGACTGCACTACAAAAGCTGGAGACAAACAGAGCTAGATGATTGTGCTGCAAGAGGAAATTACTTCTAAACCAAATGTGTTACAGTACAGCTCAGAGAGGCACCAGAAGCTCTATTTTCTCTGATTCACTTGGAGCACTGAGGCCATGGCAACAATTCAGAACATGTCAAATGAGTTTCTTGATGTCAACAGATATGCTAATTAAAAAAGTTTGTGCAACAAAATTTAAAGACAATATAGGCACACCCTGAAATAGATCTACATCGGATTTGTTTACTGTAAGTCACTTGAGATTCATCACTCTGTACTAAAAAGGGAAAAGAGATTAGGTATGTGAATAAATGCTATTTGTATTTCTAACAGCGTGGAAGAAGGGGATGTTAGGTTAACATAGCAATGTTTAAAGATGAATTTTTGAGATTTTAGATATAAAAATCTTAATCAGAACTTTTGTTTAGAATTCGATTAGCAAGAAATTTAAAAAGAAATAATTAACAGCAAGGTGATAATGGAAAATATTGTCGTTTACCTTTATATTTTCAAGCAGGGCTAGGTTCTGTAAAATACAAAATACGAGTTTTAAAAAAAGAAGATTGGATAATTTGTTCAGAATCTGGAAAATAGTTTAGCTTCTCAGAAAGTAATTTTATAAATATTCACAAAGCCCATTGTGTGCAGCTATATGCTCAGGCAAAAGTGCAAGCTTACTCAAAGAAGATTTTTACAATAGCTGAAACAGTAGTGCTTCTGCTGCATTAATAGGTAGAAAATATAGTGTGGCAGATGTAAAGATCAACTGGCTCAGCAACCGTTAAAATAATAACTAGCAAATTATCTCTGCAGATGAACGACCCTGGTTGTTCTAAGATATTTTGTTGTCTGCCACAGTATAGCAGTTTGCATCAACTTCAAAAAAGTTCTTAATCCCCAAGAAAGATCCAAGATCGTTTATTTCACTCAATCTCTCCCCAATTTCCCCCCACTATTTTTACATAGTATAACCCAAATCAGTTTCAGTATTAAAATACTTACACTATTAAAAATAATTACTAGTTTGGTAGTAATACATTCATCCATGCTGAGAATTCAGGGGCACAGATATAATTTATAAATCAGCCTGCCAAACTCTTTTAACATTCTTAGATTTGCTATCAACTTCTTAAAAAAACCCAGTTTCTATTAGAGAAATTTTCACAAAGTAAAAACCATAAGAGAAAATAATGAAGAATGGTAAAAAGTGAAAAAAAATATATAAAAAGAAAAAGGAAGAAAAGGACAAGAAAGATTGTAAAGAAGTGGTTTCCAGACTTCTTGTCAGAGGTTGCAGTTCATTTTTATTGTGCCGTCTCGTTCTAAGGTTACTTCATAATTTCCTTCTCTTCATAAGATACTCTTTCTAATCTTCAAACCTGTAAATCACAAGTTCATTTTTCTCTTTTTTCAACAAAAAGTCCATAAGGGGTTTCCGGTCACTAAGAAAGGTAATTATTGATCGTTCTCTAATCAAACAGGTTAAATTTGTAATTGCTGCTAATTCTGTCATCTTCACCAACCATCTCTCCGTTAAGACTTGCAGCACTAACCATATATAAAGGTAATCTTTATTGGCTCTTTTCTAACTGGCTATCCATTAATCCCAGCAAGAAAAGTTAAGGTTTTAATTGAATGTTGTTTTTTAAAAATCTTTTTATTACTCTATGTATTTCAACCCAAAATTTCTGGGTTTTTGTTTTTACAAATCCAGCAGGCTGTCCACATCTCCAATATAAATTTGAAGTATCTTCATACATTCTAGACAATTTTTCTGGATTCTTATACCAATGGTACATCATTTAATGAAAAAAATCTTTTAGTTTATAAAATAAATTTTAATTTAATCACATATTTTCCGACTATTTCATCAGTATATTTTGTCTAAAGTTCTCAGCCCATTTTATCATATACTCTTTCACTTATTCTTCCATTTCAAATTTTAATAAACATATACATTTTAGCAATGATATGTTCATCATTTGTACAGTCAACTTCAAATTTTGTCTCCTGCTGCTCAATTTCAAATGTCCTTAAAAATATTTTTCTTAACTGTATATATGAAACCACTGAAAACTAAATCCCTCTGCAGCCAATTCCTCTTTTGATTTCATCTTATACTTTCCATGTTCCTGTTCTAACAACTCTTGATAAGTTAACCCTTTCTCTTTATGTATTGTTTTTTACTCTAGAATCTTCTATTGCTAAAATCCATAAATATATTTTTGACCAAAGGCTGGGTTTATATCTATTCCATATTGTCAATATGGCACTTCTAATATATATAATGACTATTACAGTCTACATTAATCTTAATTTTATTGTACCATAGAAAACTATGAACCTTAGATCATGCCCTTCTAATTTTAAAATCCTTACTCCTCAGAAGAATCCACGCTTTCATCCAGATTAAGCATCAGGTTGCAACTATCAATCAAATATTAAAATCATTTAATGATATACATATCTATATGTTAATCAAATGGCTCTTTTGTATTAATTATAATTAAATAATCTAAATGGAGCCCTCATAATACAAACCTATCAGTATAATTGATATGTTTTGATTATTTTGAGCAGACAAAAGAAGACAATAGTTATTTCATATAGATAAATCTAGAGGAAATCACAGTGTTTTAAAAAGAACCATTAGCACTTTGCAACTCAAATGATGCGCAAACAAAACTTTCCATACTGCTAAAGGCAATGTACAAAAAAATGTAACATATTCTTTTGCTAGTAAAATAGTGTCAAATAACTGACTGGGATTTCGGGGGCATAACACACTTCTTAGTCTACGGTAAAACTAAGGGCTCTAGAGTTCTGTAATAGTGATTTATTAAAAGAAAAGAATTTGAATTTTTATAGATTCAGAAGTCTTCAATAAATTATGGCTTTATGTTTGCTTTTTCAAAAGTAACACTGAATCCACAGGACCTTATTTAAAAAAAACAAAGGAACATGTCAAGAGTCAGTTTTTAAGATTAGTTATAAACTCCCAGTAAGCTTTTTTAAAAGTATAAAAAATCATATACATGCCTCCAAACTAAAGGTAAATAAAGTTAATTAAAAGAGGCAATATTCAGGCAATAATTATGCCACAAGTAGAAATTAGAAAATGTTCACAAAGTGTGCTACAGGAGAGTCTTGTGAAAGTCTTTGGTGGAATCTGCTACATAAAGGAATTAAACATTTTGAAAACATCCAAAGAACAATTTTTGTCACTATTTATTAATTTGAATGTATCCCCTGTTCCTCAAAGAGTTCAAGATGGTGTATGAGACAGAAATAATAATTGAATTTAAGTCACCTGCTGAATTCCATATCAAGTGGGAACTTTAGCCAGAATCTTTCTGGTCTCATATCAACATTTTAATCAAGATTCTCCAAAAGTAAGATGTTGGTGTTGGAGACAAGCAAGCTTAAAATGCAGCAGTTTTGAAATATATAATCAAACCACACTCTGTATTTTCTCAAGAGAGAAAGTAGTCATAGTGCTGTTTCTTAACTACAATCCCTACTTTGTCAGGAATTAATAAAAATTGCCTAGTTTTGGGAAGCAATCCAGAAATTTGCTGGATTGCTCAGCTTCCTTCTTACCACTGATCTCAACTGATACCTCTGAAGCAGTCAAGGATATCCTCAGGTTCTCTCTTCATCTCTAAGACTGGAAAGCAAGAGGCAAGCCCTTTCTAAAGGGAGGAAAAATAGGTACCTCCTCTGTCAAAAAACTGTGGGAAGGAACAGAGATTTGCAAAGCACAGAGTATCTGTCAGGTGCTGAGAAATGGCCTCCCGTCTCGACCTGCAAGAGGAGAATGATCAACCCATGCCCCTATAGATGACTATGTTACACTGGTCAGTATCTACAACCTGTTTTCAAGAAGTAGCCTGCATCATTCAGTTTCACACATATAGAATTTAAAGTAGTGAACTACACCAGATATGTCTGTAGGACACACAACCACTTACAAACACACACACACACATACAACTTGTACATTTCAAACAAAAAAGCAATCATTTGCATCTATTCACAGTCCTCATTAATGTCAAAGGTTTTCCTAAAATAAATTCAAATTGGATGACTTGGATGTTCTCCTTAGACAAGGATTAAGTAGAGAAGAAGAGGATCCTTTATGGCTCCCTCTGTCTTGTGCTTTTCTGGTCATTTTGGGACTCACCTTATTATTATAGGCTATGGGTATAACATGATGATTAGCTGTGGGTCTGGGGTTGGCACAGTGCATCGAATAGATTCTATACTGGGCCCTCTAATAACAAAGATTACTATTAAAAACCCAGATTGCAAATATTTTGCAGCAGAAGGGAAGCTTATTAGCTAATGCATTTTTCTATGATCCTTTCCCCTTTTCTAATTCCTTATACTTCACTTTTCTATGTATCCCATGTCTTCTTGCTTTCCATCATTGCTTTTCTTGTTTTTCCTTTTCCCTCTATTGTCCCATGAGCTTCTTTGTGCCCGTTTCCTCCTGTTTTGACTTCTTACGTCCACTGAAATAGGCTCTTCTTATCAGTCCGCACAGCTTTTTAAATCTCAGCAAGAGATGCTCTAGCTGACAGAAAATCAAACTAATTATCTGATCTGCTTTCTTGTCTGTAAACAATACTGATAACAATATTTATTTTCTTTAGATTTAGGCTCCTTGTACCATTTGAACATTTTTAAACATGCTGTTTGAGAACAGATGATGGTTCTTAGTTTAACACCCCCAACAATCACCACCAAATCTTCCAAATTTTTTTCTAAATCTCTAATTCTCATTCTCTACCTAACACTAGCTTCAGAAAATAAAGACTGCATGTTTTGTTCTTTCTTTGCTCTGATCTCTGCATTAACACATTCCATAACTGGGAGGAGAGAGGAAAACTAAGCCATGATTCCCAAATGTCTTAGTCTATTCCAGAAGAGTTCAATTACTGAGAGCAATCTTCATAACAAAAGGTATTTGGCCATTCTGCATGGGCCTTTGAAAGGATTCCAACAGTCCTACTACTTCTATTGAACCCTGTCCAAATGTAAATTTTATTATCAGGAATTACAGAGTTGGAAGGGAACCCAAAATGATTCCTAGCCAATCCCAATCCCTTAACAATATATTTCATTATACTGTAATCTATGTTCTGGAGTACAGCCTTTGTTAATCTTTTTTTGTTGTTGTTCCACACATATGCCAAAATTCAAGTGTTCTCATCTGCCCACAAATGCAAAATGTACTGGATTATATTTGTGTAGGACTATCTTATTAAAACAACATTTCTGCCATAAAATCTACCACTTTAAGCATTGTTAAACACAAAGCTACTAGAACTGGCTCATGCCAAAAACAATTGAATAGGACTTCCAACTACTGCTATACTAAGAAAACACAAGTTTCTATTTCAACCCACAATTTGTTTTAACAAGGAAAAAACCCCAAATTCAGCAGTATCTTTAATGTTCCTTTTTGATATATTTTCCAGATACTGTAACAATGATAAGTCCAATAAATGAAGCTCTATCAAGCAAATTAAGTTAAGGACAGTATCTGTCAGTATTTCAGTATTTTTTATTATCTTTCCAGTCTGTAAGGATTAACATTTTACTATATGCCAAAATGAAAACTTTATTTGCAAGTTGTCAGTCCAGATCTAAATTGTTTTTGCTTTTCCTATTTGAACTATTTGAAACCTATTCATTTTAATCATTTTAATAGTAAGCAGCCAAATCTATGCACCTTGTCATGTAGGATACCATTGATGCCCAAACTAGGTTTTTCAGTGGAATGGGGGGGGGGAGAACCTTCTATTTAAGAACAATACAATTAAAACTAAAAATCACATTATAAACTATGACCAATGATTATTGCATTACACAAACATTAAATGCTAATATCCAAACCAATATAAACATTTAACATTTCTAATATTCATATGAGTGTTTTAGAAACTTTAAACATAACTTATAATATTATACATTATAAACATTATAATAGAATGCCAATTCCCATTCATGGGAAAAGTAGATAACTTTTTTTTTTATCATGGTGGGACCTAGTGTCTTTGATGAAGTGACTGGAAAGGTTTAAAAATATGTTTATCATTTATTGGTGATCTGATTAAAACATCTTCTCACATATGCCAACCAGTCTACCAGCTCTTTAGAACTTTGTCTGGATACGTATCAAGATTTGAAATCTTCAAAATATTCTGTAAATCTATGCAATTTTTATTGAAAAATTACTTAGCAGTAGTCAGTCAGATGCTAACATAACAATGAATCAAATACCATTAACTTCTGCAAAACATTAGCAGGATTACATACAGTATGTCAATTAGAGGTTGCATCTGATGTCTTGCAGTGTATCTATTTAAAACAAATGTTTACCCTAAAATAATCTATGACACAAATGTGTTCCTTAATGAACTAAGACTGGATAACTCATATTCTTGATCTTTGCAAATGAATTCTTAGGAAATCTGAGAAGGTTTTGATGCAGAGTAGATAATCTAAAATGAACAATTTATATTTCTGAAATGCAGAATTTTGTCTTGGTGAAATACCTACTGCAGCTATAATCAGAAAATTCAAGACAAATCAATATAAATTTATTACAAAGGAATTGCTTAATATAATTACCTATATAGTATTAACTTTGATGTTGAAAACTGAGTAGATAAAAAAAAAATGAAGAACCAAGTTGGCAAAAGCTGTTTGAGCTTTCCATATATATTTGAAGGGCTGCCACAAAGAGGAGGGGGTCAATTTATTTTCCGAAGCACCAGAGGGCAGGACAAGAAACAATGGATGGAAACTAATCAAGGAGAGGAGCAACCTGGAATTAAGGAGAAACTTCCCAACAGTAAGAACAATTAACCAGTGGAACAACTTACCTTCAGAGGTTGTGGGTGCTTCATCACTGGAGGTTTTTAAGAAGAGACTGAATAGTCACTTGTCTGAAATGGTATAGGGCAGGGGTGTCAAACTGCCGGCCCGTTGGCCGGATGCATCACGACGAAACTGCGCCCACCCTATTGCTGGCAATGGGAAAAAAGTCGTGATACATCGTGACACATCATGTGATGTCGTGAGTTTGACACCCCTGGTATAGGGTCCCCTGCTTGAGCAGGGGGTTGGACTAGAAGACCTCCAAGGCCCCTTCCAGCTCTATTCTGATTGATTGTATAGTGATGTTGTTGGATGATATATTTAAACTCTGGTTTGATTTTCTGAAATAGTTGTTTATATTGCTAACATGAAGGTAACAGAAGACTTGCTCATGTCAAATCTATATTCCCTTTCCTTTTTGTGCTTTTCAAAATAAATTTACTTTTAAATAGGGCTAATAATTAAAGAAAGAGCCTGCCCTTTATTACACATGACACAAAGGTTATATTTTCATCAGACATTTTTCAAAATTGACTCCTTATTTACTTCATTCAATAGATTTATAGTTTTTGAATCTGTATTCTTGTAATTACTGTTTATTGTAGCTTACTCCAAAGTTGTTCAATTGAGATGTGTTGTACTATAATTGACCTCATTTCCCAAAAGATAAAGAGTAGGTTACAGGAAGCTGGTTTATGAAATTATTTTAGATTGGAATATAGTGACTCTGATACAGGATTGTTGGTTTTAATTTTTTGGTAAAAGCTGTCTTGAACCTGAGACATTTTATACCCAGGCAAACATGCCTTTCACTATTCCATGAACAGAAGATGAGTGCTGATGGTCCGATGCAAAAGGAAGTAAATAGGATCCTTAACTTAGACTTCCATATCTCATTCCTGCCCTTCTCCTCAGGCCTCTGTCAACTGTGACCACTTCTTGATTCCACCTCATATTAGGATCAACTAGACTTGAATTCTGAAGAGGCAATATATAAATATTGTAATTACATAAAATATACTCTTATACCACAACTACCCTATGCTATATTTAAATAATAGGGAACTATAATGCTTTTGATATCTGACAAAATGTCATTGATAGGGATGACTATAATAAAGGCTGGGCTATCAAAGAGTGGTTTCAGGTCAAGAGTCAGAGGGAAGAGATGAAAACCTGCTATCCCAAATTTGCTTGATAAACATATAATTACTTTAAAAAGCCTCACAATCTTCTAGGGTTTCGTTTTTCTGGTTACATGTGACCATGACATCTTGAACAAAGAACAACTCTCTAGCCAGGGAACTGGCTTGGATTAACAAGAGCGCCATAGATCCCATCTACCCTAAGAGATGTGGTTTATTTGAGTAAAAGAATCCTTAAGATTAAGTGCAGGTTTCTTTTCCCCCCACACCTATAGAATGAAGGAAAGCAGACACTCTCTCCCTCACCACTAACTCCATTCAATTTAGACATTTAAGTCTAAAAAAACATAAATTCAAATAATTCCATTCAGAAATTAGAATTTTTCCCCATCCTTACAGCAATGATTTTCTTTCAGTTATAACCAATGCCCAGTACTTAGTCATTAACTTTAGGGAAGAAAAATCTTAATTTCTTAATAGAGAGAAATAAACCTCTAGAACAACTAGATGAAACATAATTCTGGTGGATTAAAAAAAAGCTCAGGTGGAAATCTGGCTTTAATTTCATATTATGGTCATTTTGGATTTCTATCACTCTCTAAGAATCAGCAATTGGATACTCTTGATATCTCATTTTACAATCCTGATTTGGTTTATAGCAGTGGTGGCGAACCTATGGCACGCGTGCCAGAGGCGGCACTCAGAGCCCTCTCTGTGGGCACGCGCGCCATTGCCCCAGCAGAGTTCGCCAGAGTAGTGAGCACGTGGTGTTTGGAAGCAACAGGGCAGGAAGTGAGCAAGCAAGTGGCGTTGGCCCCCCGGGGATACCCCGGAGATGGCGAGGGACTGGCCCCGGCCACGCTCATCCAGTCTGCCATGACCACTGCAGCCACGCCCACCCAGTGGGCCACGCCCCCCCAGGGCACCACAATGCTGATGCAGCCCTGGCACTTTGCGATAAATAAGTGGGTTTTGGGTTGCAGTTTGGGCACTCAGTCTCTAAAAGGTTCGCCATCACTGGTTTATAGTTTTGGAGATTTACTTTTACTGTGGAAAGCCTATAATTTGTAATAGAGCTGTGCAAGCATGTACTTTTGAAATTATCAATTCTCTTTCTGAGTACAGTAACTGAGGAATCACTTCACAGAATTTTTTCAATTGAAAAAGAAAATTCTCATCAATCTCTCAAATATGAGGATCACCACACAAATATTAGTAACATATTTGTTTTCTAAAGGAGCCCTGTAACAAAGGCAAAAAACAATCTGGGAAACTTTCTCAGGAAAAAAAAACCTCCTTTGAAAAATAAAGGGTCACTATTTTTATTCAACAGCAGTTTGAAGATAATCTTCTATTGATTTCTGCCAACTTCAAAATACTGAGACCAAGAATTAAGGATTTCACATAATCGCTGTCTTTCTCCAAGTTTCCAAGTTCTAGACTAGAGCAACAAAAATCCTCTTATTTCATTCCATACAGAAAGGAAACCAAACCAAACCCAAAACTCAACCCTCACCCCCCAACAGTTACATCTTTACTTTATATTAAAAAGGATATATGTACCTGGTCATATGCAAAATAAAAAAGGGAAAGAAATTCTGGCAGTTTCTGTGAAAGGGAGATAAAAAGCCACCAAGCTGCTTTTCCCTTTAGAAAAAACTGTTAGGGTCAGGAGCTGGGAGGTGAGGTGAGGAAAGAGATTGTACAAATGGATAAACAGAACACCCACAAGCTCCACAGAGTAACAACATTTTCAAAAAGGATAGTTTTATATACACCACAAGTGAGCTTTAAATACACCACAACTGAGCACAGGCAGCTTTTGAAAACATCTGGCAATGGGGACTTGCAAAGCTTGAGAGTAATATTGAACTCTCTTGTGGGACAGCCCTTTGGCTCAGGCCCAAATCCTTTAGTATTGCTGCAGAAAAGCTATCTCAATTATGGATTAATTACAAAGGAAGACTTCTTGATAGTTAAATATAATCACATGGCCAGGAATATACCATTTTTAGTTGTCATTTTGAATGTGATATATTTTCTCTTAAGCTTCTTTCAGCTATCTGATAGGAGACTAATGGTTCCACAGGTGCTAATTCCTAATTCACCATTACTGCAATTAACACAGATTTTTTTCCCTATACAATTGTGTTAGATTGAAGATATTACAGTGTGACAAAAAATGGTTCTGTGTACAACTGGATGTACATTTAAATGGATGCAGATTATGCATACGTGCTCATTATACAGCTTCCTCATTGGCTAGAATCACCAGATGAATGTAGAATTTTTTAAAAATGGTATCAGAGTAGATCAAGAAGAAAACAATGAAAAACATTGGTAATTTATGCATCTTTAAAAAATGCTCAATTTTTAAAATGCTCAAGTGTAATGGATTTTGTTTCTAGCTAGGAAAATCAGCCTACATTTTAACTCACCCATATACTGTAAATACAACCTGTTTCAAAGGTATTTTTGATTGTTGATAATGTGCTATGTGTGTTGAAAAAGTGCTAAATCTTAGGCAAACATGAGGCCTAAAATATTTCCACTGGTCCTCTAATAAAGGGAAAATGTGCTGTATTAGTTCGTCATAATTTTCACTTTGTTTCATTGTAATTGGCCTACATTTTTCTTGTGAACTAATATTACAGTTTCCTTTTCAAGTTCTTATTCTCCTTGTTCTCCTGTTTTGTAAAGTAGGTGTGTTCATTGGTTTGTCATGGCTTCTAATACAAAACATGAAGAACAGGCACAATACATTTAAAACTTAATTGTGTGCAATGAGTAATTAAAAGCATATTGTTGGGTTGTATGCTTTTCAAACAAAAGTTTTACATAAGGACACTCACGAAACTTTTGTTCTGTTGAAGAGATCGTCCATAATAGAACTAGGTGGCATCAATTGGAATCTAGTAAGTTTTTATTGGAAACAATTAACAAAGCAGATTTTAAGAGCATCAATATATTTTTTAATGTTCTATAATGTACTATCAATTTTCTCCTGCTTCTATTTAACAATCATAAGAATTAGTAAGCTTTTGGGAGTCAGAGCCTGCAAATCTATCAATTTGGAATGAAATTGTTTGGAGTGGTGGCAATAGCCTGAGAAATCAGAAGCTGCAATCGTTCTGATAGTTCTGTCTCCTGAGCCTCTGGAGGGCAAAGCCCTGCCACTGTAGGAGTGAATGTGGCCTCTGGGCCCAGAGGTCTAGCTGTACCTGGAGGAGCAGGGATATGAAGGCCAAGCCCCTCACTGGAATGGGGAACCATCCACCTGTTCTGCCATGGGAAAAAAGAACTGACCTGTTTCACCTTCTGGAGACCAGGCACTTGGAGCAGCAGAGGTTGAAGGAGCTTGTTGAAGGCCAAAAACCGATGCTTCCATGGGAACAGAAGTAATCTGACCAACCTTTGCATCATTCTTTTGCCTTGCAGCTTTGGAGAATTGTTTTCCCAATGCCTGGTGCCTCCTGCTTGCTTCTTTCTCAGCGGCTTTTGAAGACCTTTTGCCAGAGATAGCTTTAGATCTGAGTTTCCCAGCAGCTTCCTGCTTGGCTGATCTGACTTTCTTGTGCCTGGAGGAACTGCTGGAGACACCTTGAGATATCTGAGCTTCTGTGGTTTTATCTGCCATTGCAGAATCAGAGATATCACAGAAATGGCAATCTCAATGTGTTTGCAACAGAGAGGTGATCTCAGTAGCAAGGAGCCAAGTGGTGGCTAGAAGTGGTGGCAGCGCAACCAACTTAATGGGATAGCCAGCACACTCACAATCCTGGTAGTGGCAGCAAAACCAACTTAATGGGGTAGCCAGCACACTTATGATCCTGTTAGTGGCGGCAAGACCAACTTAATGGGGTAGCCAGCACACTTATAAGCAGCGAAATCGGAGGAAAGAGGCGCTGAAAATGGCGGCAGTTAAAGCAGGCACTCAGCCATGAAGTCTTTGGAAATTGCATCCAGTGAAGGAGGCTGTTGCTGTTGCCTCTAATTATAATAGTCTGGTATGCGGCGAGCTGCCAAGGAGCGTGGAATTGGAGAAGCAGCACCCTTGAATTGCCGCTCCTTAATTCTGGCCTTCTGAATGGCCTGAGAGTGTTTGTAAGGCTCTCAAGATGGCGGCCGCTAGTAAGCGACCTCCTGCTCCATCATATGTCCGTAATTAATAAATGCGGCAGCTGCTTTTATGGCTAATAAGACTGCTGACTGAATTCTGGCCAAAATTGACTCTATTTGAGTCTAAATGGCCCTCGCTGGAAGGGAGGATCCCCCCCACTCAGGAACAATAAAAGCGGCGCTCAGAATGGCAACCACTACACTTCTGCCCTACCTGGAAGCTATAAATAGCTTGAGGCTTCAGCCAAAGCCTACAAAACCGCTCTGACACTCAACGGTTTGAAACGCAGTGCTGATATCAGCGCAGAGAAGGGCAGGGAAGGAAAGGGTACAACTTGGGAAAATCCACAGTTTTGTTGCTAGAAACAAGAGCCAATCTTCATCACGTCTCTCTTGGGCTAAGACTAAGTCGTGACTGGGGATTCCTAGCTGGAGGAAGAGAGACGTGGCAAAGGTTGATTGACTTAGTCTCTAGGGTAGAAAGGCAAGATCAACCCATCTGTGGATTCTCCATTCGTCATGCTGGAGAATTCCAGTGAGTATTTTCAAACAAGCAGCCTATCTATAGACAATTTATAATAGCCAAATTTCATTTGTCCATTTTACTCATGTTCTTATGGCTGGTTTCTACCACATCAGCTTCAGCCTTACCTAACCTTGCAAAATCAGTTAAAATAGTTTTGACTGAATTTTATTAGTGCAATTTGGAACACTCTGTGGTTATATAATGAAGCCTGAGAAGATCGTTCATATTCTTTACCTGAAGAGAATCTTTTTTCAAGGGCATCTTTCACTCTCTCAGCTTACATGTGAGGTGATACTTTCAATAAAGAAAAATAATAATAAAGAAAAGGAAGATTGCACATTTTCTGAAATCCATCATATGTTCCATTCCACTGAACTCAACAGCTTTTTGCCATTCCAAAAGGAACATTTTTGTTTGCCCTTATTTGCATCACTAAGTCTTTATGATTAGTAATCTGGTTCTTATGCAACTTTGTAGGTCTCTGTTTATTAAGTTTAGAACATCTTTTTCTTCATGGAACATTGAGGTTCAAAGAACAGTAAGTGTAATAGTTGAGACCAGTGGTGGGATTCAAATATGTGAACAACCAGTTCTCTGTGTGGATGCCACTACCGGAAGTCCATTTTGGGTCTGGGCAACAAAAAATTAGCTACCGGTTCTGCCGAAGTGGTGCAAACAGGCTGAATCCCACCACTGATTGAGACACAACAGAGAAAATCCTAATTCAAATTACACCTCTGCCATGGAACCATCAAACTACTTCTAAGATAGTGAATCCTGTTACGATCCTGTCTCATATGAAAGCTTTAAATCATTAAAGGAGATAAAACATGCAAACAACAAAATGCAAATATTCAAGATAAATAATTTCATTTTTCTAAATCCACAAAATGTGTTTTGAGATTATGAACTGGTAAGTAACTAGCCAATGCTGTCTGATCAGGAAAAGGTAAGAATGCCAGACCTGAATACCAAGAAATACCAGGGGTATATATAATATAGGTGTACAGAATATACTTTGAACTAGAAAGTTAAAAATATGCCAGAAAATGGCCATGGAAAACCGCTTGTTTTTTGTTGTTTTTGCCAAGAACACTACATAGATGTATCTATGAAATCATTAGGAATTAAATTTGACACAGAGGAGACATTAAATGCATTTTCCTATATGTAAATTGAACATACTGTGAACTCTACAATTAATGCTATCTTCAGCCAGTGTTTGGACAAAAAAAACAACTTACTAGATTAAATAGATTCCAGATATTTTATTCCTAGGAACTGCAGCCAATAACAGAATAACAAATACATAGATAATGTTTATTTAACAATCTGGGCTAATAACTGAATACTAAAGCATCTTCTTGCAATTATCTTGGATGAGTGTTGGCAAAAAGCTGATTATTTGCTTTTGATGAAAGAACCAAGACTAACATTATTAGTAATGAATTTTTAAAGGTTAATAATAACTTTGTTAAGTACACTGATCAAGGATGCTGACAGATATATGCAGATATTTACCCAGCTGTATTTCTTTTATATCTCTCAGAAACTGAGATCTATGCTACTATCTCAGAACAATGATTTTACTGATAGAATTCTTTATCTATTGATGATGTATTCTTCAAAAAACAGATACTGAACTACAATTGTCCACTAGAGCCAAATTATTCTCTTGTCCCTTAAAACTGAAGCAGGAGGTCTAGAGAGAAGTAGAGATCAGGGTAGAAAAAGAGATGATAGGGTCAACCATAGTCTTAACTCTAAAGTGCTATTTTACATTGGAAGGAAGATAAAATGTTAAGTTCAACTAAGTAGCAATATAATGTGACTTTCGCTGTTTTTGGAAAAAATAAAAAAATGAAATTTTGTATTTGAAAAAAAGTAAACAAAATGCTTGGATGATAGATTACTGGGAAATCCCAACAATGTAAGCTTTACTGGGAACCTAATAACATCCGAAGAAGACTTTTTTACAATGCTAAATTCTGAGTATTCATTTCTGAGATTATTTTATAAAATTAATTTATGAAGTCATTATTTTTTATGAGATCATATTTTTATGAGATCATATTTACAGCATGAGTGTACATTTTGAATGCACAACAGCTCTCTGCAGTCTAATACTCCTCCTGTTGCAAGACTAGAAAGTCCGTTTTCAACCATTAGAGCTATTGATTTAACATGCCAACTTATTCTCTCTCCTAAATGACTTGTAGCACCCTTTCAGAATGTATGCTGGGCAGAATATTTTTTTATTTTTCCACACTAATTGTTGCTTTACTAAACTAGAAACAAATGATAAGCAATCTCCTTATCTATATAGTTCTAAAATTTATATTTAATTAAAAATAATTTAAAAGTAATACTGTACATCAATTTGAATAAATCAGTCTGTGAATTAGCCTTAGGTGAAACTGACATGGGCCAGAAACTGACACCACTTGCTTATCTGTTCCTTGTGATCTTTGATGGCAAATTTAGTCAATATGACTAATCAAAGCACTGCCTTCATTGTAACAACCTACATTTCTCTGAATTATTTCAACACATTTCCATTATGACTGGTTACATATCCATGTGAGATTATAGCACTCAGGTTTATATAGCACTTCATAGTGCTTTGCAGCCCTCTCTAAGCAGTTTACAGAGTCAGCATATTGCCCCAATAATCTGGATCCTCATTTTACCGACTTCGAAAGGGATGGAAGTCTGAGTCAACCTTGAGCCGGTGAAAATCGAACTGCTGGCAATTGGCAGAATTAGCCTGCAATACAGCATTCTAACCACTGTACCTCCATGGCTCTTATTATGACCCTTAATTATCTGGGACCATTTCTTTGTGATCAGAAGGAAATACAAACAAGTAGCAAAAGGGAGATGAGCAGCCTGAAAAATAGTAAAATAAATGTGTTTGAGAAATAAATGTGTTTGGGTGGCTGAAATCATTGTTTGATTTCAGGACATTTGGATTCTTACATTGTCATAAATGTGTAACATCCGTTCTGACAAATCAAGAGGAATATATGGTCCTCAAATCCAAGCATATTGTCTCAGTATGCAAGTTACAGAATAAATACATCTAGGTAACTTAGAACCGGCAATTTTACCTCTTTTTACTTTTAAACAGCACTGCATATGTTAGGCTTTAATTTCTTACTATCTCTCATTTTCAGTGAGATTATCTTATCTGTCTTCTAAGGTTGACATTTTTTCATACAAATTTTTAAACACCTTATATTTTGCAGAACAGTTTGTGGAGAGGGGTTGTTTTTGGTGTACAGTTTTGTAGCTCAAGCATGGTTGTATCCAGATATGCAGATATAATCAGATATAATCGGACATCCTGCTCATTTATCTGGCTGAGATTTCTAAAATTAATTGTTGCTACATAGGAATAGTTTATAAGAGCAGAGTTACATAGAACAAGGGCAGCTGTATTATCTGTTTCATAGGAAGCTGGGTGTGGATAATTGAGATATGAAGTTATTTATCTGTTCAATTTTAGCACCCAGGCCAATCTAGAGTAACTATAGTTTATGGTATTGTTGGAAGATAGTATAAGCTGTTTTTAAAAATCAGATTAAAATTTATAATGCAAGCATCGATAGGATTTTGATAGCATTAGGAGGCAGGTTTTTCTGGTGAGATAAAAGCAAAGGGAAACACCTTTGAAGAGACTATTGCAACACTGGATTGCTATCTCAAAAAGTGAGCAAAATGTTGAGCCTGATGATCTCTCCCGTGAGAATTTGCAAGGCAGAAGCAAACACGATTCTATTTCAGTTCCTATTAATAATGCCATTCAACTTGATAATTGGCATGGATTCATTTACAAATTAATTTATAACTAAAAGTTGAACATGTAAATAATATCCACATAAATAAATTGAAAAACTTTACATGCTTTTAAATACCAACAAGAGTTAGTGTCAGCCCATCCCTTTAAGGCCTTATCGTTCTCTGAAGAGCTGGTCCCAGAGTTCTGTATTGTTGCTTGGACAATTCTAAGTGCTAACAGGGTGACACAACCACTGCTGAGTTCTGCTGACATACGAGATAATTTAATCCAAATTAGATACTGAAGACAAAAACGATCTCTGAACAAACAGTTCTAAAATTAGCACTCTGAAAACCAAGCTTGCCTATGAACTGTGGAAGTAGCTTTTTAAAATAAATGGTGGAAAAGTTGTGTATAACATTCAAACAAGAAAGAATGTGCACTTATAACAATGGAGAACAAAGTATATTAAAAAAGCCAGGAATAGAGCCAAATTCTCTTAACAAATCCATACTGTTAAAAAGAAAACACAAAGCTAGAAGGGGAAAAATATTTGTACTATTGTGGATTCCACACAGCACATTTATCCTGTGAATATCATCATATTTCAAATGGCTAAGAGCAATTTAGTAATAACAAATATTAAAAAAATACCTCCAACTATTTGCTAAATTTTGTCTATAAGATATTGATCAGTTGTTCAAACATATCTGAAACTAGAGGTGGCTCATGTATCCTGAGGACCAAGTTCTCTTTTGAACTACTTGGGTAGCCTTTGTTATCTGCTTCTTACAAACATCTCCTATTACATTTCAAAAAGCATCTCTGACTCTGTAGTCTACATATATCTACTCAGATCAGTTAAGCTTACTCCTAAAATGAGTGGATAGAGAAATTCAGCCTCAGTCAACTACATTCCCAGTTAAATGAACTTGAACTGAGGCCATCCTTTGATGTAGAAGTAAGACAATAAAAATAATTCAAGTAAATCAACACAAATTAATGTGAAAATGGATTTTATCAAAAGGTAGGAGTCTTTAATGAGATCTATTAGAGTCAAACCTAAAGGAAGCCCTGGGATTATCTCAAAGTACAAACTTCATTGCTAGGTCAGATGATATAAACATAAATGGAATGCACACGTACACAGATCATATTGAAGAGAACGCCAACATTCTTAAGTAATAAAGACATTTTTATCCACTTTATATGTATGGGGCTAAAATGATTATTTACAAATATTCCTTAATTTTTAAGTTGCTTCTATAATCAGTAGGACTATGCACACTTGTAAAATAATTGAGAAATGTTTTGGGCTTAATCTGAGCACAGCACCTATCCACTATTGATGAAAGCATACCTTTTGCATGCTTCTAAATAGGCCTGGAAAAATGCTGCTTTTGTTATAGGCAGCATAGGGTTAGGCAGGCAGGCCTCTTTAAGTTGGGGGTGATGCAGTAATGTGATTTGTTGTCTTTGGCCAATTGTTATTTTTATATCATCTTTGACCTATGAAGGCATCCAGAGATATTTTGAAATTGAGTACCCTAGATATCCATTCAGTCAGTCAACTCTTTAAAGCAGCACCAGCCTTTTTTTTTTCCAGATTGCACAAAAGCCTGAAAAAGTTGGGCTGCTTTAAGAATTCTCTTACATGAGGTTCAAAACTCTTTTCCCTAATCATTTTCCAAACATGTGCAGCCCAAATAATTAGCCATCTGTGCTGGAATAATCAGATGTGATTACACTTTCACTCTTAATTTATGTAATTTATATTTTAGGTTTCTATAGGAACAAATCTAAGGGTAGTAGTGATAAATTATATACTAAAAGACAATCATATTATTATAATATAAAATGGGACATTTTCATGTTTAAGAATTTGCTTTAACATATAGGAGCTAGCAATTCTCCTTAGGAACATTGAGTCAATCATTATCCATTTAAACTTGCCAAGAGGGTTGGGATTATTGCTTTTTATTGTTTTTTATATTGGGCCTTTATTCTTGTAAGCTGCCAGAGTCACTGAGATAAGTTGAGTGGCCATATAAATTTTCTTAAATAATAAATAAATAAGACTGGACTGTGCACTGAGGCTAGTAATCATTGAACTATTATAGAACAGACAAAAGCTATACAATTAAGAATGGTGAAGCTTTGCCAAATATTAAATTCCATGAATCATCAGGGTGGAGTTGAGGTTGTGGTAAGAGAGCTATTACTTCTAACTATATTTCTTCTATGTGCTTATGAAATTGTGCAAACATAACATTATATAAGTGCCAATGCTTTAACTATAAACAACCCACTGTCTATCAGTTGCCTAAGGCTTCTGAGGAGTGACTTTCTACTGTTCCACTGTTCAAATTATTCAGAAAAAGGCAGCCTCTTTTGAATTCCCCTCATCCCCCATTAATTGCAGAGATGCCAAATAATTACAATTTCACACAAAAAGGTCAGAGATAATGTCTAAATCAGCCACTCCCGTCACTTTCTGAGTTTCAAGTATAAGTACATATCCTCCAGGACAGATGTGATTTTCAAGTATGATGAACAGCATGAGCCAGACTTTTGTACACTAATTCTTTATGCCTCATTGATGTTCTTTTGTTTTAAAATATGAGTAACAAACTGGAAAAGATTTGGAGAATGCCAATGAGAATGACCAGGGTATAAGAATAAAGTACAATATGTACACATTAATTTCAACAATCCATTTGAGCAGGTATCACACGCAATTCTGAGTAGGAAGCTGGATGGCATGTCAATTAGGTAAATACATTGTTGGCTTGAAAAGCATACCCAGGGAATGCTTATCAGTGAGTCTTTCTCAAACAAGTGGGTTGCCCCAAGTCCCAGCCTCAGCTTTCTACTCATCAACATTCATATTTATTTTCTAAATGAACAAATGAAGAAGTGGAAATGCTTATCAAATTTGCAAATGGCATAAAATTGGATGAGATAACTAATATCCCAGAAGACTGAAAGAACATTCAAAACAATTTTGTTAGCTTTCAGAAAAAAACTGCAAATAAGAAAATGAACTTTAACAGAAACAAATGCACTCTGTTAACAGAAAGAGGAAATTAAATGAAGCATTTCTGACTTGATAATAGTGGTTCTAAAAAGTATCTTAGAATACTATATGATTACAAGCTAAATATGTATTAGAGATATTGGTTTCAATTATGTTTTATTTTATGGAAAGTATAACCTGCCCCAATTCTCTGATGTATGATATCAGAGAGAAAAAACTATAATATCAAATAATTAGATCAAAAACTGCATCAAAAACTGAAAATCAATGCTGATGTGAACAGGTATTGTGAAATATATGTGATGCTAATTTCAGCAAAGCATCAGGGGAAAAAGTATCCTACTATATGACATTCTAATTAGCACTCACTAAATATAAAAAAGGCCAATGCACTTTTAGCTGTATCAACAGTATATAATATACAAATCATAGGAAGCAATAATTCCTTTTTATTTTGCATTGGTCAGACTTACTTTAAGTCCTTTCTCCTGTTTGGGGACCTCACATTAAAGTATTTCAAGAAACAGAAATAGGTTTGAAGAAAGGTAAGAAATATGTTTAGAGGCCCAGGAACTGAATCTGACAGAATTTGAAGGAACTGGAAATATTTAGACCTGAGAAGATAGATGAAGTATATGATACCACTCTTAAATACCTGGAAAATATTTCATTGAGAACAGTTAAGACCTGTTCTTTATAACCCCAGAATGCAAGGTTTGAGTTATGGAATGGAATAATGAATTCAAGTTAAAGAAAAGCATGCTGCAATGAAGTATTAAAAAATCCTAAAAGCAGATTGATAGTAGAGGCAGAGGAGTCCCAAGCATTCAAGCCAAGGCTGGCTTGGATTTCTTGCGGATACATTCATTTGGATTGCCGCACCAAACAAGTAACTGAAGTTAGCACCTGCTTTTTCAGGGTCTGTTTTCATTTTCACATTTTCTTATCTTCTTTGGATGATCAAGGGAAATCAGTTATGATTCTATAATTCTTCCTTCCCTTCTTCTGGATTTGTTGGATGGGCAAACAAATTGGAAGAAAATGGAACTTTTTTCTTTTACATGGTAGCAGCAACAAGGCTTCTTAATGTGCAGAGATGGAAGGACACACAAATACCAACAATGGACAAATGGATGGTGAACTTAAAGGAGCTGGCAAAGATAGTGAAATTAACTGTTTTGATTAAAGAAAAGGCTTTATCTAGCTTCATTTCTGCTTTCTGCAAATTACTTTTGAACTTTTTGCTTGAAATTGAAAGAAATGAAATTTTAACTTTGGGATTTGATGACTAGAAGAGTTTATGACTACTAAAATACTGTATGCTATGGTTTACACTAGCTCAAAGGGTCATTGTATTTTATGCTGTGTCTGTACTGAAAAAAGGTCAGAAATTACTTTTTTCTATAGCTTTGTTCCCTTTCTGTCTGCACCTCCCAATTTCTTTTTTCTCCTGCTTCCCTTTTCTTTGTTCTTTTGTATTTTATATTCTTTTGAAATTCAATAAAGTTTTGTGAAAAAAATATTCTCATGCTAAAAATAGGCATTCTTCATAAATATAAATTCCATTAAATCAAGTAAGGATGTGAAAAATAAATATTATGTTGAACTGATGCTATAGAATAGCAAGACATATGAATTTTTCCTCTCCAGGACTGAAATTGAAAATAGTTTCATTTGGCAAACCAAAGAAGATAGAGAGAATATTGGAAAAATACAGTAAGAGATCTTAAATTTAACATTTCATATTGTCAGAGAGGGGAAACTTTGGCCCTCCAGCATTCCTCAACACTGGTCACACTATCTAGAGTTTCTGGGAATTGAAATTTAGCAACATTGGAGAGTCATAGGGCCCTCAACCAAGATTATGTTACAAATTAATCTTTCCTAATTTAGAGCCCTCTAGGTATGTTCAAATTTAATTAGTTCCAGATAGGATCTCTGATAATTGAAGTCATAATGATCAGCAAAATTGAAATCACTAATGATCAGCAAAACTATCATTTTCACTTTCTATTCTCAGGTCTGAGAATCTGTCAGTTTCTATAAATTTTCCATGAATATATGCATTTTTATACAGGCTTTCCCTTAATAATTCTTGCATTCTTTGGGAAACTGCAAAATTCAGAGAAATATGGAATTTGAAGGCTAATTAAATTTCAATTCATATGTAGGTTTGAAAATGTGAAATTAAATAAGTTTGCAAAGTAAGTGAATTTTTCTCTGTCTCCTGTCTCAGGATATTGGGTGGGCATCAAGCTGTAAAAAGTGCTAACAAATGTAGTAACTGATACACCTGAGCTTTAAATATACATTCAGATATTGCTTGTACCAATCTATGGGGGGGGGCGTCATAAATATTCAGCACTTAGGCTTATATCAGTCTATCCAATAATATTGTATTTTGGAAGGATTTGGGTAATAATTTTAGCACTATATTTAAATAGAAGTTAAGAATTTGCCACAAAATTCTTAATAATGATAACTATGGATGCAAAAGCCATGCATATGGATTCACTTTAAAGACAAACTGAATTAATTTCTAAAGGCCATTTGTGTTTTTCTGAAAAGAAACAAAAAAGCCTGAAACAACTGTTGTTGTAAAATGATTGCACTGCATAAAGGATAGAGAAACACATAATGAGTTCAGAATACAAAGGAGCTGTTCTTTTTTCTTTGTGCCATTTATTTGCCAAACCCTGTTTCATTAACAAAATGAAGTCTATCCAACTGTCTAAATTACTTCTTTGTTTTATATGCTGTCAAGCTATTTAGCACCAGAATTTTTAAAGTGCTAACATGGCAAACAAAATATTTCAGAAAAATATTGAAGGGGGGAAACTGAAAATGTTTTTGATGGCTAGATTCATTCTCCAACTCTTTTGCAATCTAACATAAGAACAACGGCTGGGAAGAATACATATTTTGAGAAGTTCAAACAGAAAATCACAAAATGCTTGATTATATTTCAAATACTGAACAAAAATGTCAACTTAGAAAAGCATTTCAAGTAAGAAAAAATGCAAAAATATTTGCAGAAATTTATTAATCATGGAGCTACATCTACATGGAGGGAGGTATGCAGTGGGGTACTGCAGTGGGCTACATCTACATGGAGGGAAGTATGCAGTGGGAAGTATGCAGGAGGAACGGGCCAACTTGCCATGGGACAACTCGCCACAGGACAATTCAACAAATTCAAAAGTTAAATTAATTTCAATGGAACCATGGCCAATAATAATAAAATAAAGAAAGTCAATCCAAAAATATAAGAGTTACAATAATTTTGATGAAAACATGCACAGCAATAATAAAAGTAATTGAATGAAACGATTAATACAACGTTGAATTGTCCTGTGGAAAGTTGGACGTGGCAAGTTGACCGCAGCAAGTTGGCCATGGTAAGTTGTCCTAGACCTACCTCAAGGTTCTGTCTTATGCTCAATACTCTTCAATATTTTCAGAAATGATTTATATGAGAAGATAGAAGGGGAAGTAATCAAATTTGCAGACACTAAGCTGGGGGGAATAGCCAACACTTTAGAAAATAGGCTCAAGATCCAGAAGGATCTTGACATATATAAATACTGGGCCTTATCCAACAAAATACAATTCAGCAGTGAGACAAGTAAAGTTCTACATTTAGGCAAGAAAAACCAAATGCGCATGTATAAAATGGGTGATACCATGCTCAATAGCAGTACTGTTAGAAGCATCTAGGAGTCCTAATGGACAGCCTCTTACGTATGAGCCAGTAGTGTGCTGCAGCTACCAAAAATACCAATGAGCTGCATCAACAGAGGGATAGTATCATGATCACATGAGGTGTTAGTGCCGCTTTATACTGTATTGGTGAGACCACACTTGGAATACTGCATCCAGTTTTTGTTACCATGATACAAAAAACAAATTGAGACTCTAGAAAAAGTTCTGAAAAGAGCAGCAAAGATAATTAGGGGACTGGAGGCTTAAACATATGAAGAATAGTTATGGGAACTGGCAATGTTTAATCTAATGAAGAGAAGGTCTAGGGATGACATGATAGCAGTCTTCTAATATTTAAGGGGCTGTCATTCTATTTTCCAAAACACTTGAAGGCAGGACAAGAAGTAATGGAGGGAAACTTATCAAAGAGAGATCCAGCCTAGAATTAAGGAGAAATTTCCTGTCAGTGAGAACAATTAATGGATTGGCTTGTCTTCGGAAGTTGTGGGTGCTCCAACACTGGAGGTTTTTAAGAAGTGATTGAACAGCCATTTGTCTGGAATAGATAGAGTCTCCTGCTTGAGCAGGGTGTTGGACTAGAAGACTTCTAAGGTCCCTTCCAACTCTTTTATTTTGCTATTCAATAATGCCTCATTGATATAGAAACATGGAAACTCAGTTGTATTTAATTTTAGGCTTACAATTATTTAAAAAAAGATCTATATAAATATATCAGTCCTGGGAGATTGCAATTTACACTTAATGGTTCATGTGGCTTTTACTAGAGCTAATATATGAAGTTCATAATAATTTCCAATGACAGAAATTTACAGTTTTATCATGCAGCTGTATATTTTATGTTAGTTTAGCTACCTGATATTCAGACAACATTCCAAGATTAATCATCTGCCATCTGTCACCCAAGTAATTTGGCAACTACTTCTGGTTCTTGAATGTTAAAATCTGCATTTCACTGGGTAAAAAGAAAAGAAAATCTTACACGGCTTTCACTTATTTGCATTCAGCAAATTCAACAGCTGGATATTTTTCTGAATACTGCTGGCTTCTTATAGAAAAGGGCCCTGGGATAGCAAGGAGACTTCATAGAGCTGCAGAATTTACTTAAAAGGTATCATTACCTTCATTTCCAGAACAGGATTTGCACCAACTAAAGTACTTGTGTGAATAGTGAAGATGCATACCTGCTGCTTCCAGCAATATTGGATGCCATATGTCATTGACTCGCCAGGTTCATTGACAGAAATGACAGGTGAATGACTCCCTTTGGCTGTTCCAGTTCTACTTTTACAGGTAGATAATATAGCACTAAGAGAAGCACAGAAAGTGTTCTCAACCTGCTACAGCTGTTGGATTTTTGTAATTCAGATTTGCTGGTTATAAGCTGCTCCTTAACTAAAGACAAAAAAGCCCCACAAACCAGACACTGTGAGAAATGTGCAGTTGCTTCTTAAAAAAAAAAAAGAGGGGGAATTTAGGACCACAGTGGATGGAGGAAAATCTTTACTTTCCTGCACCACTGCCATTTGTACAGGGAGAAAAGCTGCCTCTGATGCTACTGGCAAACTTGGATGTTTCACAACAGATGCAATAACAAAGAAACTGTTAATGGTAAATAGATCACTGGGCATTAACCTTTACTTCAAAGACAAGCATTAGTTTATAAACACAGGTGATCTCACTCATCTCACAATTCTATCATTAAACTATGGAGTTGGGCACCTTGGAGGAAAATCCCAGAACAAAGCCCTTTGACAGTATCTTTTTTTTTTATAACAGATGCATTCTTGCTCTCTCTTTATGTTCAAGAGATTCTTTCCTGTTCCTAAATGAGAGAGGTCTGTTGTCCATATGAGATCTTAGGGACTTGCTGTTTCTACCACATGAATTCTCTCTTTGTTGCCTCATATTACAACTCAAAATCTTGGGAAAAAAATAATTAAAAAAATCTAGTGGGAGCTTGAATTACTTTACATTTAGTTCAATGCAGGTTTCAAATAGATGAACAGATTCAAATCTTAGTAACATTTACTCTACGCGAAAATTGCTCATATAACTTTTGATTCGGTTTTAATGTTATTTAAAAACAAGCTAGAAGTGGTTATATATGATGAAAGATTCATTAAATTGGTCTTAGTAATATTCTGTTGTACAACCTGAAGTCATTTATCAAAAGGGATACATTTAATGCTTTTCCTCTAAACAGAAGTTAATCAAAACAACAACAACAAAACCATCCACACCACCCTTCATGCTTAAATTCCAGAGATTCTATAGTTAAATATAAATAAAGATAAGCTATGGTAGTTGGTAAATGTGAGTGCATATATTTGCTTTTTTTGCACTTAAGTTTCAAGTTGCATGTTATGTGGCCATATCAATTGGCAGACAATACTACGTATGCATACGAACACTACCGCAGCATGCGTTTAATCAAAACAACTGCAGCTTTTCAGATGGAAAAGTCAGATTTTAAAAATTACAGACCAAAACATATTTGAATGGTAATGTTCTATTTACATTCCTTCTGCTGCTCATTTAAATTCCTACATCGTTTGTAGGTGCTGATTCAATTACTATAAAGATCTAAAAATCTCAGTAACTTAATATGCTGGGCGATCCGACTTACGCGCCAAACAGCTGACAGATCCAGTCCCACAACACCTGCACGTGAGAGGGCGAGACGAACATCCAAGCTACTCTCCACTAAAAGAATCCAGCCGGCACAAGACTCGCGCGGCTCCCTGTTAACCTCGCGCCGAACAACTGACAGGCACGCTCCGGCTTGCGCGCCTGACAGCTGTCAAGCGCGACTTTTAAATCTTGTCGGGAGACTTTCTACTGTATACCCACTACCGTCAATGTGATTTTTTCTAAACAAGCTTCCTAAGCACGCTATGTGCACATGCCACAATGTAACCGTTTTCCAACTGTTATGTGAATTTATGCACATGCTCCCTTGCCATTTAGCCCTTTGCTCTGATGATGTTAACAGGTTGTTAACGAAAGCTCAGCAATAAAGAAGCCTTTTTTCTAATATCCCAGAGTTCATTATTTTATTTAATTGACTTTAAATGTCCATACCTGGGATTCCAATATTTAAAATTATTAAAGACATATATATATATATATATATATATATATATATATATATATATATATATATATATATATATATATATATATATATATATATGGGAAAGTTGCATAAATTAACAGGAAATTGGATACAAAATATATGTGTGTTGAGACAAGTTACATCTGGATTTAAAAAAAAAATAATTTTGGAAGTATGATACAAAAGCACCTTAGAGCAAATATGTGAATTGACAGATCAGATTACCAACCATTCAAATACACCTAATAGGCAGAACAGTAGGAGGCACGTGCAGAAAGATGGCATTATACAAATAATAATTCCTCTAATGTGGAGAGATAATATAGCCCACGAGAATGTTTCTTCAGCACAGTTAGTTTATTCACAAAGCTTTCCAGCTGTGTTAGCTGAGGTCTAATCAAAAACCAAGAGGAATCCTATTCAAGCCAGAAATACTTTTAGTTCTAGGCTGGAATCCTATGAAGGTATCAAATGCAGCACAGGCCACCCACTGTTGCTTTGGTTCATGGCTCCCATTCAGGGAGGTAGAAAGAAAGGCAGGCTTGAATTGAATCTTGGCGTGACCGCCCCAGAACCTGGGAACAGGGATGACTGGGTGTTCTCATTGTTTGTTTGCCAATGCTGGAGGGAAAGCAGCTGCTTCCGACCTCAAAAAACAGGTCATTTTATTGCCCATGGAATACATTAATGAGGCCTGGAAAAAGAGTCCATAAATTCAGGAGACAGCATTTCCTTTGACACCTTCTCTCACAATACTCTGTAGATATCTCTTTCTTCAGAGCTACCTAAGGTATGGACTAAAGCAGGGGTGTCAAACTCGCAACGTCACATGATGTGTCGCGATGTATCATGACTTTGCCATTGCCGGCACGGTTTCGCTATGATGCATCCGGCCCGTGGGCTGGCAGTTTGACACCCCTGGCCTAAAGTGTGAGAGTCAGTTTTCCAAATGGCAGAATACATTCAAATAAACCTAATGAGCAGAACAGTAGGAGGCACATGCAGAAAGATGTATGGGTACTGTATGATAGTTTTCATCGCTAAGATACGTTTTTTAAAACATTGGAATGTAGATTAACCTTTTCCATGTTGGCCAGTTGGTTGTTCTCCAGATTTGTAGGTGTAGCCTGGGTTATAGCCCTTATTGATTCTTCTGTTGCTTTCCATATTTCTGTAAGTATTCTATTCCATCAGTTCCTGTAACCTTCCAATTTGATAATAACCAGAGTGTTTATCTAACTTCATCTTCTAGTAGTAGCACTAGGGGTTCTTGTAAGTACAGAATATCTTATATGGTATCTTGGATGTTGAACATCCCTACAATACAGTATTTCAGTTTACATGTTACATCTTTGTTTGATCTCCTTTGAAGTGGTTACTATCTGTCTATATGCATCCTTTAGCATATCAATTTGAGGTTGGAATCTTCTGAATTCAGAGATCTATGTATACGTAAACTGTGAGTAAGAGAACTAAAATATGAAATTTCTAGCATAGAGCTCTAAAATACTTACAGGACAAAAATCTACTAAGAACTACATGTAGTACTTGCTCAATGAACAGTCACTTAGCAACTATTTGAAGTTACAATAGACTCCTCCCCCCCCTCTTAGCTTTAGAAAGTGGCAAACCATTCCTTAAACTGTTGTCAAGGAAACAGCAGAGACTTAATGCTCTGCTCATGTCAAGACAAGAGATCAAGGTGTTAAAGGTACTCACCTCCTCAAACTTATAATGTCAACTATATGGTATCTAAAAAGAACTATCCATCCACTGGAAAAATATTACAGGCTTTTCAGGTATATTGCTATCTTGTTTACTATGGCTCTTAAGTGCATACTTACTATTAAAGCAATCATTTTTACATCAATGTTTTGATAAACATACATTTTTCTTCTTATCCCAAGAGAGAATGTCATGCTGCCTCTAGAAAAGCTTCAACTCATGTCTCTCCATCCTGCATTTTTCATGGAAAAAGAGCATAGCTATGATATTGATCTCAATGTGGGATCAATATAGAAGTAACCCTTCAGTTATTTTGTTTTTAGACTGTTCAAGGCTTTAAATAATATTAGGCAACCTGTGAAGATGTAAGAAAACTGATGTAATGTATTCCATATGGCGTACATCTGCTAATAATTGGGCTGCTACTTTTTGAACCAATTTTTCAGATACTCCTTAAAGGAAGTCCTTTGTAGACTATGCCACAATAATCCTTTATATACGTAATTCAGCCAGATTAAGCCATGAATAACCATAGGTCATTGCTAGAAAGGGGGTCATCATTCTTTTGTGAGATTGCTACTCATTTATTCTTGGATGAACAGAAAGACCAAATCAATTTTACTTTCAAATCTCCTCATTCAAAATTTAGTTTGTACATCTGCATGTTGCTCCCAGGCAACAATTTAATGACATACCCTACCTTGTTTAATGACCCCATTCTATCCAATAGACAGAATAAACAAAATATCCACCATCCAAAGATCTATTTATGACATATTGACTACAATGAATGTTAAGACAGACTCGTATAAGGCTACCCATGCCAAAATCCATGGAATGGAACAGCAATCCCACAGCACTAATCAATGTAGGATAGAATCTTGTTAAATCAGGCCAAACTGTTATAATGTGACACTAATAGTACAAATAGTGAATTTGGAGAGTTTACAAGCTGAGGCAGTAAGGCCACCACATCACTGTTTATTTCCCAGGAATTATTACTTAAGGTATTCTATTCAGGAGATATGAATATTAGTAGCCATTGATCAAAGATGTAGATTTTTTGGAAAATGTTTGAATATAAAGGTTTTCCTATGCAAATGAGTTCAATTCAAATTAGCATATTTATCTCAATAACCATGTTGCACAATCATTTGGAATATATTATTTAATGTGAAAAAAAACAAGCTCTATTTCATGAGTTCAGCACACAAAGAAAATCAAAGCTTTGATGTTTGGAGAAAAATAAGTTTTACTGGACTGTTGGAAACAATGTTGGGCAAAAGCAATAAAGTAATGTGCAATGTCAATTTTAATTTAACATCTTAATTTTGTATAAAATCCACTGAAATGAAAAACTGATATAACTTTAAAACTCTCAAATTTGGCAGAAGTGGAGTTTTTCCCATAAAGCTTTTGATCCTCCACAAAGTTTTCTGTAGAAATTTTCAGCTCACATTTCTGGTGTTGATAATCTAATTTATCACTATCATCCAGGCCCCTTTTAAAACCATCCAAATTTGCTCCTATTGTCAGATTTTTCATAATAGGAAAATGCAATAATCTAATTTCTGCACATTCTTTGATTTCACTAAGATTGCAAAATGGCTTTATTTAATAATTTATTAAATTTGTGTGCTGCTCCACCCAGAAGTACTCATTCATTTTATTACTAGTTTAATTTCATAATTTTTCCTAATCCTTTCCAGGCTATATATATATTTCTTTTTTTAAAATAGCAGCAGGATGGTGGGTTGAAATATTTTTGAACTATCCTACATTTCTATAGCAGAGGTCCCCAACCTTTTGGGTACCAGGGACCAGTTCCGTGGAGAAGTTTTTCCGCGGACAGGAGAGTGCATGGTTTTGTGTTCTGCCTGCATCCCGTGGACCGGTTGCTGGCATGCTGTGGCCTGGTACCGGTCCACGGACCGGGGGTTGGGGACCCCTTTCCTGCTCAGTCACATCCACTAATAAAAAGATGAAGGTTTGATTTTTGTGCCAACTTCCATTACTTTATACTTTTTGAAACTGGCAAAAACCTGAAAAGGATACAATTATTCAAAATCCAGATGTCCATTGTGAACTCCCCATGTTTAGTCATCACTCTACTGCCCATCATATGACCTTACAGGAATAATCCAGCCACCCAAGTGACAATTCCTAAAGCAATCAGACTGAAGGATTTCACTCCAAGCTATAATCTTCTTAGAAAGAATGAGGTAAATTTACCTGAGGTCTCTACCAAAACATGCTCTGAAAATCTTTTATGAATCTTACCATATTTGATAAAAATGCGGAGAGACACATTTTGCAGAATTTGTATACATATTCTTACCACTATTTCCTTTGAGTAACTAAAAATTCTGGCTTAAGCAAAATAAATGCAGTACAAATGATAATATTCAAAAACCTATACTTGACATTTCTTTAAGCAAAGGGAATTCCCAATCCCAAGTAATTATAGATAATATGCCTTTAGGAGAGATAGAGAGAGAGAATTGCATGAATATGGTGTTTTTAAAATGCATGATTTCTTGCCTGCTGTAGGCATTTAGTTTTAAACAGATGGTCTTAAAAGGGAGCTGAACTGATATCTGATGATAGAAAGGGCTATATAACAGGACAATGTAATGTATCAAAGGAATGTTTGTTTCAGCAAAGATTCAAATGAAGCATCCTCAAAACTGTTTTGAGAAACACTGTGGTTCCTTAATACCAAGCAAAATGATTGTGTTGTTTCAACTCACACTGTGTGGTGATGATGAACCATGCAAGGGAAAATTTCCACATGGGCTGGAGTTCTGTCTGGAATGTCCTGATCAAACACTATAGGCAATCCCAGAGTAAACACCAAAGCTGCCCATACTGGACCATCTTCTGGATCTCTCAATGTAGAGGCACTGCTTCCAGAAGTTTTCCAAACTGAGTGATTTTGATGCATGCTGTGTATTGTCCTGAAGCTGCGTAGCCTGCAAGCACCTTAGCTAGTGTTCTGGGGGAAGGCTGAAAGAAGACTTCTTCTGTGTCACTGATCCAAATTGCCAAGGTCAATTAGGGCAGAGGTCCCCAATCTTTTGGGCATCAGGAACTGGTTCCGTGGAGAGAGGTTTTTCCACGGACCGGGAGAGTGCGTGGTTTTGTGTGCTGCCTGCATCCCACGGATGGGCCTTTGCTTGTTTGTGCAGACCGGTTGCTGGCATGCCGCGGCCTGGTATTGGTCCACGGACTGGGGGTTGGTGATCCCTGAATTAAGGCATATCTTCACATTCAGCGAAGAGAATCATGTTGCCTTCAAGATGCAGCTTTTCCAAAGCAAATCTAAATTTCTTTGCACAGGCAGAGTTTCTAGATCAGACATGTCAAACACAAGGCCCGCGGGTCGGATGCGGCCCGGGGAGGGCCTAGATTTGGCCCCCCAGGGCTGTCCCAGAAATGGCAAGGGATCGGCCCCCGCTGCCCCAGCCCTGGCCCACTCCAACCCAGCTGGGCGCGTTGGTGCACGCACAGGAAACAGTGAGCGCTCGGGCTGATGGTGTGCAGCAGCAGTTGCAGCTCATTTGCTTCAGCCCGCCCCACCCCTCCCAGCTTAACCCCGTCACGCCCGGCAATGCCCCACTTTGCTGGGCTTCTCCTCTTGTGGCTCTGCTTTGCCAGGCCAGAAAGGGTGAGAAGGAAGAGAAAGCAGGAAGGATTTCTGTGTATGTGTGTTTGTGTGTGTGTATATATGTGAGGGAGAGAGACAGAGAGACAGAGAGAGAGAGAGCCAGGAATGGAAAAGGAGGAGGAGGAGGAGGAGGAAGCCAAGATGTTACAAAAAAGGAGAGCTTCCCCCATTCTTCCACCCCTTCTCTTTTTTTTAACTTCCTCCCACTCCGTTGTGTGTGTTTGTGTGTGTGTGTATGAGAGAGACAGAGACAGAGAGAGGTTGAGCCAGCAGGGAAGCGAAAGTGTGGAGAGTAAGCAAACTTACAAAAGGAGGATCTCTCTCTCTCTCTCTGATACACATACACACACACACACACACACACACACACACACACACACACACACGGGAAGGTGGTGTGCAGGCAGGCAGAGAGCAAACTTGCAGATTAACTTTGTGATCTATTCTTGCCTCCTCCCCTCCCTAAAATCCAGGCAATAATAGAACTCCTTGGATTGAATGGGAAGTTAGGAATTGGTGTGAGTTGAAATTAAAAGGCCGAGTCAACTCCCCCCCCCCAATTATTTTGTCGGAGACAAAAAATACTTCCCTTCATCTGCTCTTTTATAATTTAATCCAGCCTTACCCAAACTAATATATTTTGGGTGTCATGAACCACAGTTCCCATCATCCTGTGGCTATGCTGGCTAGAAATGCAATGCCTTATTTTCTCTGCAGTATGCGCCTAGGAGGCAGTAGGTCTGTGGGATTTAGATGTATTTAAACATTTGTTTCTTCTGCCTAATTTATTAAATCAACATCTAATTCGAAATTAAAAGTTTGTGAGAAATCCAGGGTGGTTTACAAGAAAACTCTCAAAGACAGCTATTGTAAAGCATCACTAGCACTGCTTAAAACAATATTAAAAGTGTGTATTTTAAGAAAGAAAAATATTAGTAGTAATTTACTTAGTGCTGTTTGACCATAAAATGTGTTGTTGTTTTATATATGCCTGGCTGAACAGTGTGTTTGGAGTTGCCTCTAAACGGGTGAGGGTTGCACTGTTCATATTTTCCTTGGGAGAAAGTTCTATAATGGGGGTGCTGTCTCTGAGAAGGCTCTGTTTGTAGCCACTGTTCTATAAACCAAACCAGGGGGACCATCTGGTCTAAATGGATGGTAAACATAGATGATTAGGGGGCTGGAGGCTAAAACATATGACAAATGTTTGTGGGAATTGGGTATGTCTAGTTTAGTGAAAAGGACTAGGGGTGGTGACATGATAGCAGTGTTCCAATATTTGATGGGCTGCCACAGAGAAGAAGGGGTCAACCTATTTTCCAAAACATCAGAAGGCAAATAATAGATGGAAACTAATCAAGAGGAAAACCAGCCTAGAACTAAGGACTTGTGAAAACAACTAACCAGTGAAAAGGCTTGCCTTCAGAAGTTGTGGTTGCTCCATCACTGGAGGCTTTTAAGTAGAGATTGGATATTCCATTGTCTGGAATGGTATACGTCCCCTGCTTGAGCAGGAGCTTGGACTAAAGACCTCAAAGGTCTCTTCCAACTCTTATTCTTTGAGAGAAGTGCTGCCAACCTCTCCCCCTCCCCTCCTCCCTTCCTGGGCACAGAGAGAAGGAGGGAGGGAAGGAGGGGAGGGAAACAGGAAGAAAGTAAGGGAAGGAAGGAAGGAGATGGGAATGAAAAGGAGGGAGGCAGGGAAGAAGGGGAGGGAGGAAGGAAAGAAGGAAAGGAAGAGAAGGAAGAAAAGGAAAGAGGAGAGAAGGGAGGGAGGGAGGGAGGAAGGAAAAGAAGAAAGAAAGAGAAGGGAGGGAGGGAGGGAGGGAGGGAGGAAAGGACGGAAGGAAGGAAGGAAGGAAGGAAGGAAGGAAGGAAGGAAGGGAGGAAGGAGATTAGAATAAGAGGGAGGGAGGGTCTGAGGGAAGTCCTGCCTTAGCACTTGGCCACCAGCAGCCCTGTTGTCCTTTTGCCATCCCCTGGTGGTCTCCCATCCTATTGCTGAGGATGCTTTGGTTACAAAGCCAGGTTTCCTCGCATGGAGAGGGAGTGGGCCTCCCTCTGACCCACGCACTTTATCCTCCTGCACCCACCATGAGCAACCTGGCCAAGGAGAGAGAGCACAGCAGCAGCAGCATTGAGGAGGAGGTAAGTGCAGCTGGGTGCCCCCTCGGGGAAGTGTGGCTAGGCTAGGCAAGGCTGTGGGATCCTGGTACCATGGGAGTTCAAGGGCCGGGCTGGGCGCTTGACCTCCACTGCCCAGGGCTCTGGGCAGTCCATGCCACTGTCCAGGGGCCCCGTGCACAGCCTGAGGCTCAGTGAGGCTCCTCCAGTGGACCATGGCCTGGCACTCACCCCGGTCCCACCCACCCTTCCCCACCCTCGGATGTGCCCCAGTCCTGCCCAGGCCCGCACAGGTGCCCCTGACGTGAGTGACATCGAGCTGGCCATGCCCACCCAGTAGGTCACGCCCATGCCAGCCACGCCCCACCCAGTAGGCCACGCCCATGCCAGCCCCACCCACCCGGCCCCCCAATGGCAACCACGATGTTGATGCGGCCCTCAATGAAATTGAGTTTGACACTCCTGTTCTAGATAGTAGATATCTGGTTTGTGTCTTAACACTTATAAGTGTCACTTCTAGATAAGCAGAAATTGAAATAAAGATTAAAACTCTTTGGGATGGGATAACACTTCTGAAAATCAGGTCTGAAAGTGCTTCTGATCTCAGTTTTGTACCTGGATTTCTAAGATGTTATTACAGATAGTCTTCGTTTAGAAACTGCTTTGGACAGGGACCATTCACAGGTAGAACAGTGATCAAAAATTAACTTTTTGACCAATGCCTGCATTTACGACATTCACAGTGTTTCTCTCTCTCTCTTGGTCATGGGTTCATCATGACAATAAATTAATACACAATGTCTTGTGCCTGATCTGTTTCTCCTTTACTGAGCAGTGGATATGCCTAAACAAGCTATCTCTTCCTGAGCTGCTTTTCTCCACAGTGCAGTGTGTCCCTAAAAAGTTAACAAGCTCAGTTCTGTGCTCTTAATTAATTGATTAAAACTCTCACCTGGCTTGCACTGCTATTTCAAACGGACAAGACCCTAATCAGTTTTACCCTAAAAGCTTTCATATTCCCCCTAAGTGGGTCCTGGCTCACAGCCTCACACATTCCTTTTGATGTATAATTCTCATTGTGTGCCTGCTTACTCTTTTGTAATTCCTTCTTCTCCAATGAATGTAAATGCAAATATCAATTCTGTTCTTGCTAATTATTCCAGCAATGGAGTAAGTATTCCAAGGGAGGGTGGGAATGGCTATAAAATTTCCCTGTTTCCTCATGAGATGATTACTGTGTCCCTTCTCTACTCCTTGGGCTCACTGGCTGTTTGGGATCATATCCTTCTGATGCTGTAAAACAGAAAAGCTGAAGTAAAATTGTAAGCACAGTTGTGGTCATGTGATTTTCAGTTAGCAACCACTTAACAACTGTGTTGCTGAAACCAATTATAGTCTTTAAATGAGGACTCCCTTTATTCTTATTCTTATAAATTTAATCTTCAATTTGATTCACAATCTGGGACTGGTAAAAACTTAACAGTTCAAGTTCTAACTAAGGGCCTAAGAGCTATTAAGGCAACATCTGAGTATATAGGCAGTTCTGAATAAAGTGGCTTTTTGCAAAGTCAGAATTTTCAGGTCTAATAAGTTCAAAATTTCCATTTATCTTCTAGGCAGCCCTTTGGGTATTGCTTCAAAGGCTCCTATTACTATTGGTACAACTATTGATATCTTCTTCCACAATCACTCAACTTCAATTTGCAGATTGCGATATTGTATTATTTTTTCTAGCTGTTTTATTATTATTTTATCCTATCTTTTAAATATATAACTGAAGGTGGCTAACATCTCTAATGTTATCTCTAAAAGCACATCTTTCTCCTTCTGTCCTGGCCACTTTTTACAGAGGCACGGTTGAGAACGTTTTAACAAACTGCATCACAGTTTGATTTGGTGGTAGCAGTGCCTCAGATAGAAAGTCCATACAGAGACTGGTAGGACAGATGAGAAGATTATAGGAAATTCACTTCCCATTATTCAGGACACTGCTTATAAGCGCTATGTGCTTAGAACTTGAAGCATTGTTAGAAACACCACACACCCACTTTATGGTCTGTTTCTGTTGGTCCCCTCTGGGAGGAGGTTTCAAAGTATTTCCAACAGGACTACCCAATTCTGTAACAGCTTTGTTCCCTATGCCATCCTTCTGGTAAACTTGCAAGATTCGTTTTTGTCACCATGTACATATATACATCCATACTAGACTGTGTTGTTTCTCTGTATCATAGAATATATGTGGGTATGTGAGTATATGCATTTTTTTGTCATATTTATGTAATGTATATTGGAGGTGGTGACCCTTTGAGAGCTGTATGCAACAAAATTTCATTTTAATGTATGCCGATTAGTGTACATTTAAAGTGACAATAAAGTTATTCTATTCTATTCTATTCTATTCTATTCTATTCTATTCTATTCTATTCTATTCTATTCTATTCTATTCTATTCTATTCTATTCTATTCTATACTCCTGTCCTTATTTTCTTCACAAGAACAACCCTGTTGGTTAACTGCTCTTACTCAGCTTAAATTGGTGCATCAATTACATCTGCTCCTAAAAGATGGCAGATCTGTCAATGTCAATTCCCCTCAGTTTTCCTAATTGTCAAAAATGTAAATACATTTTCATTAGAACTAAAATGCATTTTTGTTGGCACATTTCTTAATGGATTTTTCAAGGCAATTTTCTTTAATGTAATGCATTTTTCTCTATATAACTGAATAGATTAATTTGTAAGCATATATTTCTCTTACAGAGATATTACAAATGGAGTGTGGATTCAGTTCCATGAAAATACAGATGCTCCTTCCAGTTTAGCTTGACTTCTGATAACTTTATATACCAGAAGATGGTGATGGTAGTGGGAGACAATAATGTAGAAATGATTGGCCACTGCTGCCTTTGGGAATTTTATCCAACTTCTCACTCTAATCTAAGTTCATGGAATTCTCTGATTGTTCTCCATCCATGAACTAAGTAGATTTAATTGGCAGGCCAGGTATTATGAATCAAATGCAAATGAAGGAAGGGAATGGAGGGGGTTGCATTTAGAAAGATCTAGAAGACCATGAACTAATTGGACTATTATGTCTTAATCTAAACCTTCAGAAGAAAACAAAGACACATTTAACCATCAAACTAAAGAATCTGCAAAATGTAATTCAAGAAATGTGAATGAGCTTGAATTAAACATTAAGAATGCAACCGTGCATTTATTTATTTGTAGGTGAATTCCACCCAAGTAAAATGGGATTCACTTCTAAGAAACCATGATTACCTCTTAATTTAACTCCCATTGGAACTAATGGAAATTAGGTTATTTTACCGCTCACTAGGATGCTATTCATAAGTACATTTCACACTAAAACAGCTCTTAACTATCCCAGTTCCTTGGGAAGGGTGTGATAATCAGAAGCATCAAATTGAATCAGAAATATTTGGTAGACTGTATGTTAATAGCAATAATAATAATATGTTTTAATTATGATAGCAATCTCATATCCCTGAGGGAATTTGTGAAAGAGGATAGGAATGAACAGCCTCTGATGAAATACATTTCAGTATATATCTGATTAACTGCACTGTCTGTGCACCTGCATCACAAAGGAAATTCCAGCTTTTCTAAAAATAGGAATCAGATTTTAATATTTTATTTTTGACACTGTTTTTATTCTTTCTTAATACTTATCAAGAGGAGAGAATTTGTGGACTTTCAGACAATATGAATATCACTATAACATAACTTATCATTTGCTATAACACCTAAGCCTGTTGTAGCTTAGTAATATCTGCAGGACCTTAAATGTGGTTTTGATTCTGTGAAATGTAGATAGGATTGGCAAGATTTTCCAGTTTATTCAATAATCATCACTATTGAGAAATATTACATGTCATCCTGTCTAGCAAGAGGCAATAGTGGAACTATAGGAAGAGAGGGAAGGAACATTTTTTTTATTAATTTGATATTTAGAGCATATCACTAAAATCCTTAGGTGATAAAATATGTATAAGCATATTAAAATGGTAACATCTCATATTCAGTAGATCAAATCAAACCTTTGTTATGGTCAAAGATCAGCATAAGAAGGTTTGATTCAAAAATATAAAATACAGTAACATAAAATTACATATAAAAATTGTGAGGCAGGAGGGGGAGCCACAAATTGGACAACTGGCATGTAAAAGATGTTTCAGCCCATGTGAAATGTTTCAGAATGGGTCCTCCCTAATTTTCTAGTGAGTAAAAGGAAAAGAGGGGAGAAATACTTCCAGTCTTGCAAGATTCCGTAATGTAACCTTACAATAAACATAAGAGTTGCCAATCCTAGTTATGCTTCTTTTCTAGGCTACCTCACAGGGCTGACACCCAGTTTCATGTTTGTGTAAAAAGAGCATCAAAGACAAAATGGAGTTTTGAGGGACCATATCACTCAGCTTCTGAATGAGTCTATCTGGAAGTTTCATGATAGGAACAGAGCAATAACAAAATTTCCAGATGGTCCACAAGGATTTTGAAATTTAGGAAAATCCAAACCATAATAATTTTCAATCTCTCTCCAAGGATCATCCATCAGATTGACCAAGGAGCCTCAACCTCACAGCCTGCCCTAAAACTCATTTGAAATCAATCTAAAACATTTATTTTGATTACCTTGTCTAATCATGGAAGAAACTGACCCACAGTTGCCCATGTCTGAAAGGTCAAGGAAGGACTTCTTAAAATGTGATCAAAGGTACCTTCTTTAAACAAGGAAGTAATTTCCCTGCTCTTAGAATGGTATTAATAATACTGTACTTATTAGTCAATTCCTCTAAACAAGGATGTAAAATATGTTGAGTAATGATGAGGAAGATTGTACTTTCTTTTTCTCTTTTTTCCAGACCTGCATCATTTATTGGTTGTTATTGTACAAGAAGCATCACTCGTAACCTGAATTACAAAACCTTAAATTCATTCAATTCTTAAAACTATTAAGATATGTTGATTCTAAGTAGGACTTTCCAGAAGAGTCAGAAATCCGTTTTTTGTGGGGAGATATTTATTCTGGAAAATATATATTATATTGAGAAACAAAAGGACACTTATTTGCAGCTTCATACATTTCCCAATCCTGAAGATGGGAGATAACTATTACCTAGGGAATTAATTGCTAGGTCCTGCCAAAGTTAGAGAAGCCACATAGGTATAGTGAAATTAGTTTCAGAACATACGAACACATATTGATTCAAGGAGGAGGTGATTATAAGGGCTGTATTTTATAAATTCATCCAACACATAAAAAATTAATTCTTTGCTGCCATTCAGAGGCTGACCAGATTTTTGCAGCCCCGATATAGTAACCCGGCACAATAGACATAAGCATTATGAGCATAACACTTTCTTCTTATGTAACAACCAATAATCCTAATACAATCAATATCAGAATTTCAGTTTTCTAAGTAAATTAATGGGAAGAAATGGTTGAATGAAAGGGGGGGGGGCAACACCCAGGGAAAAAAAGTATTTGTCCTTGCCTAGTTTTGCTTTAGCCCCGTCTCATACTGAGAAGAGGTCTGTGTGATCACTTTTATACATAGGAATGCAACCTTCTATTTTAAGAGATTACTGGTCCTTAGTTCAAGACAGTTGTTGATTTCCTTCTGATGTACTGTATAGTTTAATTTTAAGTCTTTTTTACCTGATTTTAGCATTTTTATACCATGATGAAATTTAACCAACTATAAACGTGGTATTTTATAAGTCTCTGAGAAACTTATACAGGATGATAAAATCTTTATTAAACTTCTAGTTAAATTTGAAGGAATAGAGAAAATATTGAGCGTATATTAATATATTAGTAGTCACAATCCCACGAACCATCTATTCTTTGATCACAAGATACTCTCTATAATATAAAAGCAATTTTCAAGGTAATTGTTGCATTCATATGCATATTTCAGCCAGGAGTTTAAAACCATGTTTTGCTGAACACACTATAGTAGCATAGTCTGTACCTGATGGTAAACCATAATGAGCGAATCATACTTCATGTTTAAGCTCAGCTAAAAGAAAACAACCTATATTATTTAACAATATGTGTAAACCAGATCCAAAAGTTACATAGCACATTAACTAATAAACAATATTTATTCCTTGCTCCTGCTTTCTAAAATTCAGTTAAAGCCAAATAATTTACATTCTTATCTATATCATGAACCTGAACTTGAAAAAAAACTTATTTTCCTGGCAAATACTGGTTTTCCCTTACAAGTCTTTGTTATGTTGACAAAAGGATAGAAAATAAAATCCCACGACATTTCGTTTATTACAGTTAAGTGATGAAAGACATAAATGTCAAATGGGAAGTCCTTAAAACTATTAAATGTTCCAGAGGGAGATCACTTTTAAACAAATTGCTAAGATTATAAGGATGAAAAACAAATTCCTACTTTTCTTTTAAAATTCCTTTTCTGACTTCATTGTTTATCAGAGGCAAAGTATTTGAACATAACACTGGCTGATACTTCCCACGTTAACATAAATACATTCACAATCCAGTTTAACACATAAACTGAAGAATGGAAACAAGAAATAAAAGTTTATATAATACGAAAGTTTTTCATTCTGCTTTGACTAAATGATTGGGTGAAAATATAAGCAAAAATTTGACAATATAGGTAATCCTCAATTTACAATTGTTTGTTTCATGATGGTTTGGATTTAGAATAGCCTCGGAGTGAATTATGATCTGTCCTTAAAGTTATAACCACTGTACCACACCTGTGATCACATGATTGCAACTTTGGTGCTTGGCAATCACATTTCCTATGGCTGGAGGGTCTTAGAATAATATGATTATGATTTGTGAACTTCGCAGTCAGTGTCCAACAAGCAAAGTCAATTGGAGAAGCTGGATTCACTTAACTACATGTGACTCACTTAATGACCATGTGATTCATTTAATGAGCACAGTAAAAATGGTCATGAAATCTAGTCCAGTCACATGATGATTCATTTTATGACTGCACGAAATTCCTGGTCCCAATTGTAATTATGAGTCAAGGAATACCTGTAATAACCTGAATTCAAGAACTGAGTACTCTCCAGGATAAAATCTCAGGTGAGCTGTACCTAGCAAGTACTTCAGATTCATGTAGACTCAATAATACCCCGGTTGAAAATAAAAATGAAATTAAAAGAGAGTTAGGTTACCCTTTTTTTAACAGGTATATATTTGGCAACCTCATTGGATTATTTTAACAGTTATTTTTATTATCAACATTTAACAACATGTTTATCAAGCATATATGCGAAAAGACCTGAACATTTTTTTAAAAAATGTTCTTAAAATTTACAACTGTTTTAAAATTTAAGTGAATAGTGAACTGAATAGTGAATGTTGTATTATATTGCAAATATTAGACTTCCCACATAAGGTAGATCTATGATTTGTATAGTTTACAATGTTAATATCAATCAGTTAGATTGTACTTTCTGAACGAACATGGAAATTGGAACACAATGATTGAATCCTTTGGTTTTTCTCTATATTCTAAATTTTGCAATATAGTTTTCCAATCAAAGATGCATTTAAAATGCACTCATTAGGAGAGCCCGTACACAAAAATAAATACATGTGGAAACTATAGAAATGTGGAATAAAGCCTTCTCAGTGGCTGTTTCTGGCCTCCAGAACTCTCTCACATTTCGACTAATTGTGGTGGAATGCAGCCTGGAATCACAGGGAGGAGCAGTTCTTTCCAAGAGGGCAAAGAGAAAGTGGAGCTTGGAATGTCTGGTAGTCAGGAAGAGGGCCAAGATGGACCCTCCCTAGCAATTCCCAAGAATATATCTAATAGTTATGCAGAGAGTTGTTTTGGTTGGGCAAGATTAATGTCAGGACCAAAGAACCAAGAGCTACACATGGAGTTACTTCTATGTAGTTCTTTAATATTATTTGCCTACAGACAAAATCATAACAAACACTACCAAAGCACTAAATTCCCTCCTTATAAAAAGAGGGAATCTTTGCCTTTAGATGCTGAAAGTTAAGTATGGTTATTTTTATTCAGAAGTCTTCAACTATAGCAAGTAATATTGAAATGAGTAAATATTTCAAGCCGAATCTATCCAGAATATTAGCATGGGACCACATCACAGGCATAGGGCGTTTAGCTTACAGCAGTCACAATCAATATTACCTGAGAAATGAGATGGTGAAAAAGGAACACCATTTAAGCATTGAGAAAGTGAATGGGCCATTATCAGCTGTGAATTTGTAATAGGGAAAAGGGAATATATGCCCGCAAGGGAGATAATAATTGATGAAAATAATTTAACCATACGGATATAAAATAAATAAAAACACTGAAAATGGTGGGACAAGATTAGTTATCATCTGTGTTTTGCATGCATGGAGCGTTTTGCTTAAGTGCCAGCAGCTTTCTCTCAAAATGTGGTTAATTAGGCTACTCATATTTAAAGAATTAGGATTAAGCCTGTGTCACTATTACTAGTCATATGTAGATTTTGATATCTGTGCCTATACTGCCTTACAGTGATATTGTGCACACAATTTTAACAGATCATTTTTAACTCCGGCTCCAGTGGTAGGATTCAGCCAGTTCGCACCACTTCAGCAGAACCGGTAGCTCATTTTTTGTTGCCCAGGCCCAGAATGGACTTCCAGAAGTGGCATCCACATAGAGAACCAGTTGTTCAAATATTTGAATCCCACCACTGCCCGGCTCTATGTAAATAGTTTCAATTCATTACATACATTTTGCAAAGGCAAAAATAACAGTCTCCTAACTTAATCTTCATCAACAGGAGATTCATACGGGCAGCTACAAACATTTTTCTGAAGGAAGTAATTTCTTAATATTAGCTAAGATAGCCAAGTCTGCTATTGCTCAAAATGAATGTTAGTATCAGCCTAAATAGCACAAATTGAAAATTTACTTTTAACTTGTGTTGATAATTGTCTATTGTGTTGATAATTGTCTAAAAGAGATGGATTCATACAGTATTGTTTTAAGAATTGCATTAATCCACAAATAGGTTTATTCATCTGCTCCCACTTTGTTCACAAAACATCTGATTGGAGGGCCATATTACTGAAGAGTTACTATGTTATACAGAACCATAAAATCCTGTCTGTTTCAAGTGGCTTTTGTTTTTGTTTTCCTGCTGTGTAAGATTTTATGGGTTTAATTGTAGTTTTCTTTGTTTTATATGAAATGAATTGAAATTTGTTTTCAATTATTATAAACTGCTTTGAGGAGACAATCTAGATCAAAAGGTATAATTATACTATTTATATAAAAATAAATGTGAAAAAGAAACTTGGAGTTATATATGCTTATCCTTCACTCACAGTACACATTTAAATAGAAAGTGGCAGTGTACTAAGTAATATTTCCTTACTTTTTTGATGGCTGGTCGAATGACTGCAAATACAAACATCTACCAATTGTATTATTAATAACTTCTTTCAGTAAAATGTAAGTAGATTGAGTAGAAACTGCATCAGAATGTTATAGCAGCATTTCCCAACCTAATGTCTTCCACATTTGTTGGTCTATAGCAGGGTTGTCAAATTCACCGTGTCGCGTGACGTGTCGCAACGTTTCACAACTGTTTTCCTGTTGCCGGAGCTGGGATGGGCGTGGCTTCCGTGTGTCGCATCTGGCCCACGGGCCGGCAGTTTGACACCCCTGGTCTATAGGGTTTGTAATTTATTTATTTATTTATTTTATGCTTTCGAATCAGTGATGACTCCTGGAGACTGTTGTGACTAGTCCCTGCAGTTTTTTTGGGCAAGATTTCAGAAGTGACTAGCCATTGCATTCTTACTAGGGCTGAAAGTGACTGACCCAACTGGTTTTGGGTCTAAAGTGGACTAGAACTCATGCTCTCTCAGTTTCTAGACTGCTCCCTTTAATACCTACACCAAACCAGATCTCTATAGTCAACACAAATAAAGATTAAGCTTGCTGGTAATTATTGGTATTATATGAGAAATGCTAACTATCACTATTGTCATATTTGAGATTAGAACATATAACCTTACTTTTTAACTGCTTCAGATGAAGTTAGTAAAATTACTTGGAGTAAATTAGCTTGGCATAGTGGCAATATTTCTTTTTCTAAAATGTAAGAAAATAGTATCTTAGCTGCAGATCTCAATTATTTATAATAGTCCTTATGAAAATAGTATCAGTTCTGAGCTATTTTTTGAAACTGTATTTTGCCCTTGTTCAATTGATATTAAATACTTCTGCATTCTGGGATCTGTAATACTTTAGCACATTAGTTCTTTCATTAAGACTAATTGTTAATATTTTTAAGATGCTTTTCTTTGTTACACAGTAATTCTTAATTGTTGTTCATCCAAAACAAACTTACGTTTTCTTCCAAACAGAAAAGAACACCACCCAAAAATGTTCTATCAGCTACTGCAATCAATTTAGTTTGCTTTCTGACGTAGTTTTAATCTGGATGGAACATGATAAATCTTCAAGGCTGTTCATTTCTTGACACATTAATTTCTGTCTAATAGTGCAATAATTCATAAATTAAACCGTAATACAGTGCAAGCATGATAATTACAATATTTACTAACATGCTCCAAGCACTGTTGCCAACGTGTGTCAGCTGGCAGGACTCAGGAGATGGGCCTTTAACTGCCATGGCACCCGCCCTCTCAAACATAAGCCCTTCTGAGATTAGACTAGTTAGATAAGATAAGATAACCTTTATTGTCATTTTTTACTGTGGGCACATTGGTACACATTAAAAATGAAATTTAGTTGCTTGCTCTCAAATGTGTACACATACATAACACACATTTAAACAAGCTATATACAACATATATATAAACCTTCACCCTTACATATAAATAACATATAAATATTAATCACTGACCATCTTGAATACATTACGGAAAGAGGAGGCTTTAGAGTTCACAAGGTTAACACTGTAGGGAACGAAACTACGTCTGAATCTGGATGTTCTGCTTTGGATACTACGAAGCCTCCTCGAAAACAGGTCATGAAGAGGATGTGTAGGGTCCCAGACAATCTTGCGGACCCTGCTCAAGCAACGCTTATATGCTATGTCCTGGATGGAAGGGAGGGAACTGCCAATAATCTTTTCTGCCATCCTCACCACTCTCTGCACTGCCTTCCTGTCTGAAGCAATGATGCTTCCAAACCAGACTGTAATGCTGTATGACAGGATGCTCTTGATCATCCCTCTGTAGAAAGTGGTAAAGACAGAGGAAGGAAAATGTGCTTTTCTCATGCGACGCAGAAAATGCAGGCGCTGCTGTGCCCACTTCACTAGTGTCTCGCTGTTGAGCGACCAAGCCAGCCTTCTTGTTAACTGCACACCCAGGAATTTGATGCTGGTAACCATCTCCACAGGTGAATCATTAATACACAGAGGACTGTGGTTGTGCCTGCCTTTTCTGAAATTGACAATGATCTGTTTGGTTTTTCCAATGTTTAAAACTAGGCTGTTTTTCTTATACCATTTCACCAAACCCTCAACTTCCTTGCGGTAAGCACCCTCATTGTCATCTTGAATAAGGCCCATTACTGTTGTATCATCCACATATTTCACAATATGGTTGGGGGCAAACCTAACACAACAGTCATGGGTCAACAGGGCGAACAGCAGCAACTTAGGACGCATCCCTGAGGAGAACCTGTGCTCAAGGAAATGGTGTTGGAAACATTTGTTCCAACTCACACATACTGGGGCCTGTCAGTAAGAAAATCAAGAATCCAGTTGCACCTTTAAGCCTAAAGGTTCTGACCCTCCTGGCCTTTTGTAAAGCCCTAAAACTTGTTTTGTGACCAAGCCTAGTGCCACAGAATTTTTGGTTTTGATTTTGTTGATAGTTATTTTATGGTTTTGGGCTGCTATGTGTTTTTATTTTATATTATGTATTTTATTTGTTTTCATTTATTTTATTGTAAGCTGTCTAAGGTCATATATGTGAGATGGGAGGTATCAATCAAATCAAATCAAATCAATTAATGAATAAATAAATAACATTCCTAGTACCTGAAAAAAAGAATTCTGACCTGTATTCATTTGTAGAAAATTATTTAAATTATTTTGTGACTATAGTTTTATGAGTTTTCATATATGCTATCTTACCTCTTATTATGAACCCCAGCCTCTACTTTGAAAATCCTGTTGCATATATGTGAATCAAATCCTCTGCAATATATTTTCCCTTTTGATTATTATCATCAATCTTAAAAACTAGGAAATGGTATAGTTAAATACATAAAACTAAGGAATTAGATAGTCTACCACTAGCATATTACAACAGGAGACAATTTGCAGTAGATAATTAGATAATTATAGGATTTACTAATCATTCTCATTACATTTAAGCATATGAAGAAACTTACAAGTCAGGCAACTAATTTGTTTAACTTGGTGTTGCCTATTTTGCTTGAAAAACTTTCCAAATAAATGGTTCACCAGGATATTATGTTATATACAGTTTACAAGATGTCCTAATATTAAAGTTCAATGCCCTGCAACCTTCTCTACCAAGAAAAACTGAGCTTTAGTATTAATATTTTAAACATCATAAAAATCATTGTACTACATATATGTCTGAACTGATGTGATATAGAAAACTATATTTTGACTTAAAAAATAGTCTCTAGAGATTTTTAAAAAAAATAGTGTAAGCATACTTGATGTAAAACTGGGCACTTTTGGCCTATTTCCCAAAAAGTATCAAACTGACTAGTACTACTGATACAACTGCACATGTATAATTAAGACTGATAATCTAATTGACTCTTTCTCTTCTTAGTATACAGCAAGACATGAAAGCTTTGGTAATCCAAAGGCAGGATCGGCAGAAATCATTAACCGTGGCCCTGTTTGGTGAAGAGTATGGCGTATGGAATGTTATGACTTGAAAGAGAAGAGGAATAAATGGCAAAAAGTATGAATTAATGAATACAAGAAAGGAAAATAGTACACTGTGTGCCTGTGAGACTAAGAGAAAGAGGAATAATGTAGTAGATCTTGATGAAAATAGTATGACATTGTGAGCTACAACAGATAAATGCATGCGGGAAATGGATTGGAATGTGGAACAGACCAGTTTTTGATCAAGGTAGTTCTTGGGAAAAAGGGAAGTGACTGCAGGAAAACAAATGAGTACCATATAGGGAAAAAGTAGTAAAAGACAAATCTCTCAGTGGAATTGATGAATGTTTCAGTTATTCAAAACTCAGGCATTCTTCATCCATGCACCTGCATAGAAAGATGCAGATCAGGATAATTACAACAAACTGCAGTGTGACAGTATTTGCAATCATTCTGTATTGAAAATACAGTAATTGTATTCTGAAACAAACCTGGACTGGCTCTGCAGAATATTAAATATACAGTTTGTCAAACTTCCTAACTGAGTTACTTAACTGGAGAGGACATGAATGAAACCTAAAGCCACCAGTGTAGCCAATAACAAAAGAAAGAAAGAAAGGAAGGAAGGAAGGAAGGAAGGAAGGAAGGAAGGAAGAAAGAAAGAAAGAAAGAAAGAAAGAAAGAAAGAAAGAAAGAAAGAAAGAAAGAAAGAAAGAAAGAAAGAAAGAAAGAAAGAAATGCGAGCAGCCTTCTTTCCTTCAATGAGATCTGAGAGAAAAGATTAAATGAAATCCAGCCCTAACATTACCAAAAAATTTTACTCCTCTACCTCTCTCATACTCCTCCCCCATAAACACAGCACTCACAATCCTCTTCATTATGTTATCATATAAAATAAAGATAGTATTTTGTCTCTAAATATTGAAAGTGTGAATGACCAACAATGTGTTACAACTTGTAATTCATTTTCTCAACTTTTATTTCAGCTGGCTATATAGAAAGCAAGCAACAGCATGTAAGCGAATCTGTTCAAAAATCTTTGATTAATATAAGCCATTATTTTGAAAAATATAATGAGATCCATAAAGGAAAACAATTACAAACAGCTGCAATAGTGCTTATAATACTCAAAAAAGCAAGAAAAATAAATGCATTTCGTGCAGTATGAAAATGTCATCGCAATAATTCACCACTCACTATACAAGAAAACCCACTAATTTCTTTCATGTGGTCCAAAACTGTCAGAGTCTAATTTTTTATCAGTTTTTCAAGTAATCACCATCTCATTGTGAAAACAAATAAGCTTTAAAAAATAATAGCTCTAAATTGTTACCTGTCATAGAAGTAATAACAAAATAAATGACCCATTGCTCGGTTGCAGGTTTCAGTCATGTTTATTGCACTTTAATGTTAAAGAAAAATTTTGGTGAGAAAGACATACTCATTCATTTTTAACAGTTGTCACGTTTAAATAAGACAGAGGAAAATCCCCCAAAGCCACAACCGAATAAATCACTATATCTGCTGTTGGGTGAATTCCTGTATCTTTGCCTGAACGTGTTCAGCTGGAAGTCACTGCATTCTCTGATAACTAACTATCAGCAAAACTATAATTGAACAGGGACAGCAGAAAGAAACTCCCCAACTCTGTGCTTAATACTATTGATTTCAGTGGCATCTACTGCTAGCACATTATTATTTTGCTTTTCACAGCTCTAGGTCCCATTTATTATTATGCCAAGAAAATCTTTTAGAAGCAAAAAGGAGTTGTACTTCTAAAATTTGAAAGAAAAAGAAAAACCAGGAAAGTAAATTTGGTGAGTTATGTAAAGCAGGTATTGTTTAAGGAAGAGAGGTGAAAGAACTGTGACAACTTGAGGCTAACAGAGATGAATTTTGTGTCTTTACTGACAAATCACAAATGGACTAATCACTGGATTCACTTAAAAGTTTTGCAAAAACTCAAATATACAATTGATTATCTTATAATAAAAATATGCAATATTCATAAATCATCCACAATACTAAGAGAATAGATCTGTTTTCTTCACTATTGTTTATGTATTTATTTATTTTCAGTATATACATCCCACTTCAGCCCTGATGGATTGTGGGCTTTGTGAGTGAGATGGGCAGTCTTTACCATAAGATAAAACATCTGATTCAACCCCTTCCCAAAATAAGAACAGATGCCCAAGGCTCCTAAGAACTACTAAGGCCTGAAAGAGTGTTCAAGCAAAATTGTTTTTATCTTTTTTATTATAAGCCAGCAGGGATGGGCTACCAGAACCTCTGGTTGAGAGTATTCCAAAGGCTGAAGGACATGACAAAGGTGATTTGTTGGTGGTTTGGTGTCCTTTGAACTCCACAAAGAAGGGTATGTATGACAGATCTTTTCTAGATCTCCAAACTGGATGGGTAAATGTTTTATTGACAAGATATTGTCTGATATTTCTCAGTACTGTGCTTCATGGGGCTTTAAAGGCAATAGCCAAGACTTTTTAGCAGCCAAATCCAGTGATCCAAGGATTAGTATTATTCTACACTGGTTAGATATTCTCGTTAAACTGGCTGCCACATTCTGTACTAGCTGCACCTTTGAGTTGTTTTCAACTCAGCCCAACACATGCTACAGTAATTCAACCTAGCAGTGATTAAGATGTGAGATTCCATTGCTAAGAAATTCTGATCCAAATAGCACACCAGCTAAATCTCCCTATCCTTGCTTCCTTCTGCTGCTGGCCGGAGCCAAGAGACCAGGTGATCTGAAAGTCACAAGCCACTTTCTTTAGAGTGACTCTTTCCACAGGAACCACAGAAGCCAAAGAGCAGCTCTGATTTCCTAGGATTTAATCTGAGCTTATTTCACCCCAATGAAAATTACACAGTTTCCCAGCACTAGTTTGGGATTTCTCGGGTATCTTAGTTGTGATTTTTTTTTGTTATGCCTGCACCTACAAGACAAAGGGAGAACACCGGTTCTGTTAAAACAAGAATGGATGGAAATTCAATAACACCACTATGGTATTTTCTATCTGCCTGTCAAAATATTAAGGTATAATTTATGTCATTTGTTTGATTGTTCATTTACTTTTTTTATTTGTGTCCCATATTTATAATCAAATAAGTTCTACCAGTGAATATCTTTACTATTTATATAGTATTACTGGCCTAAAGTATTTATTCCATTTTGGAAAGAAAGATTAATTATGTAAAGTAATTATGTGACACACATATAACAATTGTCTGTGTTTTAAACAGCCTTCAACAATAGCATACAAGCAGCACTTGATCACAGGACAGATTATTCAATTTGGTTTCCAAAAAATTATTCCCTAACTATATGAGCATCAATTTTAATAGAACAGGATGGTTTATGTATGTTAAAAACAAAATTATCTTTTAATTGCATTACACAAACTTTGAATAAATTATCATTTATGAAACAAGGCAAGGTAGGCAAGGTAAATTATTCTGGAATATAACATAATCTTATTTTCCCTTTCAAGGCACCCACTGACATTTTTGAATGTTCACTTTTAAGAATATTGAATAGTGGAAACTTTACTAAGCAATTGTGTAGATAATTTGCTGTTTTAAAATAAACTCCTTGGAGTTCATGTTAATACAACTATGGTTTGGAAACTTAGATACCACATAAAGCAAGTCAGTATATAGAATGTGGACCGTGATTGTCCACTGTTCTAGCAATTTAATCAGAATATATTCTTACAATGCATATTATCCTTTCCAGATCTGGTTGAATAATCTGGAAAGTGTAATCATATGGAATTTGATATGGCCACTTGCCAAAGGGCCCCTCTTCTTATAAATCCAGTAATACCATAAAGACAGAATCTTTGGAAAGAGAAGAAAGAATGTGTCCTGGGATGCAAATATTTCTTTCTTCATAAAGAAGTTTGTTAAAATGAACACTGACACACACAGATGGAAAAACAGAAACAGAGCAATCCAAGGATATAGTTTCTCTAGATTTTCAAAATATTGTTTGCTACCAACATGCATACCATATTTAAAGTATTTTACAGTATTTGTTGCCTACAGAGTTTGTTTTTATCTGATAAGCATTTTTAACATAAAGCATTTAAATTAAGTTTAAAACATGTCATGTAGTATCAGACAGCCTTCTTCAATTTGTTGACCCCCACATATGTTGAACTAAACCTCCAAGAAGTCTGGACTTTTCACAAGTGTTGTTATGATATCCTTTGGAATGAAAGTGCTTTAAATAATTTCATATTTTAATTACATTTTGAGCTCCATTTTGAAACCCCTATTATAATAAATCTCACAAAAGTACATTCAAGGAGTATCGCAGACATAAGTTTATATCTGAGTTAGAGAGTTTAAGAAACATATAGACTAACATTTGGTCATGAACCCTTGGGCATGATAGATATCATAGCCCAACACAGATTGGATAAGACTGTAGATATAGTGAATGAGTTCACAGAAGGGTAACAAAAATGGACAGTAGTCAGGAAATAAGTTCTACAGACAACAGGAGGGAACTGCCGAAGTTTAGAATAGAAGATTAAAACAAGGCATGAAAGCAGTTTTCTCTCCAAAGAAAAACAAAGACTTGTTCGCCAATCAATCAAATTCACTTAACTTATAAGAGGACAGATTTAAATTAAACTTTCAGAGAAATGTCCTAATAGTACATGCAGTTTACAACAGAGCTAGGTAATTAGAGGTGCAATGATACCTTTTCTCTATTCAAACAGGAGTTGGATGGTACTTTTCAGGAATGGGAACTGAACTAATGCACTTTCTAGCAAATAATACTTGTGTTTAGGATGATTTGCACTAAGGATCCAAAGCTCAGAAGGGGTTTCTGAGGGGTACTTGTACTTTTGTAAGGAAGCTGTGTTTTTCCATAGCTAATGTTGTAGCCATTCCAGGTATGAATTTTCCCAGGATTGTAGCCACTGGAATGGCTACAACATTAGCTACGGAAAAACACAGCTTCCTTACAAAAGTACAAGTACCCCTCAGAAAGTGCAGAGGGGAAATATCGTATAAAGATCTAGTCATCAGCTGATAGGTCTAAATGCTTCAGAATTCCCTCTAGTAATATAGAATTGAATACGTTTGTTATAAAATAGTATGTTTAAATAGTTAGTATAAATTGTTGTTAAATACACTAAATTAAATGTTGAAGAGTAGAGAGACATGGAATAAAGAGCAAGAGTATCTAATACCAAATGTTAGCGAAAACCTTTTTAGCAGTCATATCACATTTTCACAGAGTTAAAATCTAAAATTTTTAGAACTGTGGTGCTGATCAAAATGCAACTGTAGATCATATGATAAGTTCTTGATTTTAATGTGACAATCTTTTGGACAAAAAAGTTATTTCACATATTAATTTTGTCCCTGATTTTTCTAGATGTGTGCAATATTCTGAACTATATATTAATAGCTGGAAAGTAACAGAAAGTTAATGAAATTGGAAGATGTCTGCTTTTACAATCTACCCCAAAATGTATAAGGTTTGATTGATATTCAGTCTTAATAAGACTTACAAGAATCTGATGAATTCATTCTGTTTTCTGTATCCAATTAAAGACATTTACTCCTGGGAATCTTGATTTGAGGACTATTTAGAAATTGGCCCACACTACTATCATTTATGTAAGGATAGGGGTTTTTTAAGTACACTTGATAAATATAGTTTTGTGATTTTTTTTCTTCTATATTTTTCTTCTGTATCTTTTTGCATAGAGAATGTTTAAAAACACAAAAAGACCCAAGCTCAATAAAGAAAGGAAACACCAGAACTTCTCTAGTAATTAAATTGCTACTTGTCTTTGTTTTATAATTTTCTTGTGAAAAAAATATTAATTCTACAACCAAAACATATTTTAGACAACAGAAGCTAATTATTTGCTTATAGTGTATGCTTAATGCTATTTTAAAGTAGCAGTCCTAACCAAACTCACCATAAAATAAGCCATGCTAAATTCAGTGGCTTGTCTCAATAAATCTGTTTACAGCTACGTGCAAATTCTCTCCTACATATCTTGCTCTATGATTTTACTCTTAGCTCATGCTATAAAAGTGAAACATTTCTCAAACCAATTTTTAGATAGTTCACATTGCATTTCAGTTAGAAATAACTATATATTTAGCTTTTACTTCTTAATGTTGTCCAATTCAACTAATTCCAGATTGTTTATGCCTTTATTCATTTACAGACATAAAAAGTTGTAAATTATATCTCTGTATAATGCATCTCTGCTCACAATTAAGCATAATACACAGTCTCTATCCTATTTTCATTCTCTAGAGAAAAGGAAATTAATCTTCTATATCAGAGGTTCCCAACCCTGGGGCTGCGAGATGATATTCCAGGGGGTGCGAAAACCTGTGTTTTCAAAATTATAGTGTATATGCATAATTCGTTGCCGTTATTTTGAACTTTTGTAAGGGATGCGAGAATATATCAGAAGTGTTCTAGGAGTGCGGGGTATAGAAATGGTTGGGAACCACTGTTGTATGTGGTTAATACTAAAATATACCAAGTACAGCTGCAAATCATTCAGTGAGAAATGAAATAGCTATATTTATGCATTGTGCTAAATTCATATTTTTAAAATCAGAAAAAAACCTACAGTAATAAAATGAAAAAAAGTCAACTGAATTTTCTGATTTTGGGCAATAATAATGATGCATTCAAAGTGGTCAGTCTATACAATACTAAAACTCTTGTGTCTGTAACCTTTAACTGGCTGCATCATAAGGCTATACTTTTTGAACTAGGGCTAACTTAACAGAATGCTTCCAAAATTTGGATTTCTGACTCCCAAGGGATTAAATTTGGCAAATTGGTGATCATTTCAATGCTGTTGCACTGCTACTCGGAGTTTCAGCAGATCGGTTCCACCTTAGCACTCCAGAGGCTAGGTAGACCAGTCCTACCACTGGCTGCTGAAGAGCAGTCAGCTATGGTGAAGTCAGCAGGAATTTGGAACTTGCCCCCATTCCTAAGTGGTCATTCTGTTTCTGTTTAGGTAAGGAAATATCTGTGAAACAATGATCCTGCAAATCATAGGTTGCCTAGTAATATCTTAATATTATGACATTTCTAATATATGAAAATGATATAATTTAATTATATTATATCTTATGTTGATATAGATATATGAAAAATATAAATATATAATCCTATTCGTCTAATTCTGAATGTAAGGAAAAAGAATTGTAGGAGATAAAATTTCCAGGAATAACTAATTCTGCAGCATGATCCCATTTATGCAGATGACACTAAAGTGGCAGGAGTACCCAACACCCCAGAAGACAAGCTCAGGATCCAAAAAGATCTTGACAAACTTGAACAATGGGTCCTATCAAACAAAATGAATTTTAATGTGGAGAAAAGCAAAGTTTTACATTTAGGCAGGAAAAATCAAAGATATAAGTACAGATTAGACGAGACCTGGCTCAAAAACAGTAACTGAGAGAGGGACCTTGGAGTCCCAGTGGATGATCACTAGGCCAGCAGTGAGCCAGCAGTGTGCAGCAGTAACTAAAAAAGCTAATACAATCCTGGGTTGTATAAACAGAGGCATAGAATCAAGATCACGCGAAGTATTAGTACCACTTTATAAAACTCTATTAAGACCACACCGGGAATACTGCAGCCAATTTTGGTCACCATACTACAAAAAAGATGTTGAGACTTTGGAAAAAGTTCAGAGAAGAGCAACTAAAATGATCAAAGGCCTGGAGACTAAAACATGAAGAACGGCTGCAGGACTTGGGTTTGGCTAGTCTAAAGAAAAGAAGAAACAGGGGTGACATGATAGCAGTATTCCAGTATTTGAGTGGCTGCCACAAAGAAGAGGGCATCAAACTATTCTCCAAAGCACCAGAGGGCAGGACAAGAAACAATGTTTGGAAATTAAACAAATTAAGGAGAATTAAGAATTAAGGAGAAACTTCCTAACAGTGAGGACAATTAACCAGTGGAACAGCTTGCCTTCAGAAATTGTGAGCGCTCCATCACTGGAGGTTTTTAAGAAGAGACTAGACAGTCACTTGTCTGAAATGGTATAGGGCTGGACTAGAAGACCTTCAAGTTCCCTTCCTATTCTATTCTATTCTATTCTATTCTATTCTATTCTATTCTATTCTATTCTATTCTATTCTATTCTATTCTATTCTATTCTATTCTATTCTATTCTATTCTATTCTATTCTTACATGTAGGCAGATTCTACTGAATTACTGGTATGTGAACACAAAATAAATGTGATACATTGATATACAGTTTTTGAATGGCAAACTGCATCACAAATTTCAAAACATAGAGATATATCAAGCTATATCTGCTTCCCTGTCCATGTATCAGCTTGGGAAGTGCACACTGGATATCTTTGCATTAAAGCGAGAATCAAATAAAATTTCCCCATCCCTATTTCAAAGACCCTTAAAGATAAGGCACACAACCATAGTAAATACTGATCATGCCACACTGAATTTAATACATTGATAACATGAGTTAAGAAGGAGGGATGTCAGATTTTAGAATTTTAACAATCTAATGTAGCCATTCTTTTGGAAGTGACAGACTAAAGCATTCTGCCACAGTCTTAGATAGAGAGGAAATGATGCTGACTTTGGGTCCAACTGAATGCCACATATGCCACTGTGAGAGGGCCAAAAAGACACCTTGTTACACAGACAAGAGATGCCAGAAAGATAATACCAGACAGATGAACTAGTGGTACATCCAACTGAATAGTTGTTGCATTGAAACTGACTGAAATGGCAGACTTTCTTTTACATCCCCCCATTTTTCTCCCAACCAGTTCTGAAAGAACATTTATACATTGTAAAAGCTATAATTTAAACATTTTAGGGTATTTTTCTTAGCTGAATATTAAATATCACAGCAGAAGTTATTTTCTATTAATAAATAGCTCGCTTATGCTCTAAGAAAAGCAGTTTTTATCAGATGTAACACTCTATTCTGAGCCAACGAACAGCTCTTTCCTTGGCAGATAAAATCTAAATGATTCAACAGAGTTTATTTCTTAAACTCTAGTTTACTAGTATTGCTAAAATTCGTGCTATTTGGCTATTTCTTGTTTCCATCAACCATCATGTACAATCTTATATGTTGTCTATTTCTAATTAAGTTTTACTTGTTCAGGAAATTAAAATCAAAATACAGATAAATTTAGCAAGCAAGCAACATTAATGGACAATCATATGGTGTTTTGGAAGGAAAAAAATCACATTTTCTTTTAATTTCCTGAACTCTATTGCATATGTACTTCATTAGTCTCCTGGCACAAAGAGTGGGCATTCCCCATTTCTACCAGTGAATTAATTCTAGAACACAATTTCCAATTTTTAATGTATAATAAAAATATTTTTATCTAAAAAATGAGATATCCACATGGCAGACTTTCTTTTACATCCCCCCATTTTTCTCCCAACTAGTTCTGAAAGAACATTTATACATTGTAAAAGCTATAATTTAAACATTTTAAATTATATTTTGTTTTATTATTAGAGTTACTCATTTACTATGAAGAATCAAAAGGGTTCCTGGTGGAAGATATAACTGAAAATTAGGTCTTATATATAATCTGAGCCACAACTCAATATCTAAACTAAAAACATATCTACAGAGGAAATCTAGTTTTGGCTTGTTTCAATTTTTTAGCAGCATGATTCCATGTAACTTTTGGCAGACATAAAATGCATTAATTTTAATGGAATTTAGGATTTGATTGATTTGCTTAATACCTGTTTTAACTGGAAGTTGTTAAGCATGAATTGTTTCAGAAACACTCAACAGATTACTACAGAGGGCATATATTGGATTAGATGGAGATTTCCAGTAGAGGTCACCATTGCTTTAACAACAAAGTAGACAAGGACATTATTTTTATGGTGTTTTTTTTTTTTAAAGAAAACATGATATGAGAGGGTTACATTTCCCAAGATTGGGCTAACATTATATGATCAAGGCTGTTTTTCATTCTTTCTATGCATGTTAGCTTTTGGTTGCTAAGCAAAAATGTTTAGTGATTACAATATGGCTAGAAGGCAACAAAATTAAATGATCTAGTTGTAACAAATGTACCTCTTTTCTAGGACTTGCAAAAGTGTATATTAGACTCAGAAGATGAATCTTTAAATATACCTAATTTCAAGTGAAATCTAAACAATAGTACTAATATGCATTCAGGTTCACATATGAGTTTAATTTCAGCAACAGTGTAATCATGCATTTTCTATTCATACAGAAGCTACACTGTCTAACAGATTAAAGCAAATAAAATGAATGACTTTTTTTCAAATTAGAGTTGCTACTTGTAGTCATAATAACTTGGTGAAAGCACAAAATAGTAGAAGCACCAAAATTTGTGCTGTCCCTTTAGGGCAAGTTCTCTGCGTTTCTCAGGTTTTGAACAATTATAGTCCTTTGAAAAGGACTGTATTACTCAACAATGTTTCCAGATGTTCCCCAGATCTTTTAGCAATGATTTAGACATCTAACATTAAGACCAGATCCAAATAACTTGGCTTTTGCTCATTATCATCCTTACATTATGAGAATGAGATAAGACTTGTAAGCTCTTTTTCAAGAAGAGATCTATGGACCCTAATGACATGATTCTCATTTTCATTTAAATTATATTTAAAAAGTTTCATAAAGCCATAGGTTATTATAACATATATTAGTTAGTTATGCCTACACTAAAAACATCGTAAGAACAAGGCAACTTTAAGTTATCCACAAAAGTGAAGTTCTCCCAAGGAAAAGCAGTCTTAGTACATTTTAACAACCAGGAGTTCAGGTGTAGTTATGTTCTCAGCTGGACTAAGATATGAGACTACATGATTAGCCTAACTAATATAGTTTTCAATTTTCCAAGCAGTAACAGTTTGGAAAAACTAGGCTGGGAAGCAAGCATACAACTATTTATAAATTATTTGTGCAAATTTCAGACTGGACAAGGAAACAGGATGTCCACTGGAAACATTAAAAAATCCAAAAATCCATAGGGAATAATAGGAAATGAGAATAGCTACTGACATGGCCAAGATTTAATTAATATAAGCCACAAGTTAGTGACAGTAAAAATAAAGCAGAGTGGATCTTCAGATGCCATGGAATGGGTCACAGCCAGGAACAGCAGTAATTTATACTGCTTTTCTTATTGTTGATTTTAAAATGGTAGCAAAAATTGTAATCTTCTTGTCTTATTCACAATATTACATCTATGTATGCTTTATAATAATTTGTTCACTGATCAACAAAAATGCTGATATTACACACGGATAATGATCAACAGTGGGAAATAGCTATAAGGATTACGATCAACTTTTTTTTCTTTTTAGTTTTTTCTTTTTCTTTTTTTCTTTTAAGCCATGTTATTTGTGAAACTTCTAAGCCACTATCAGCATCAAAATTTACCCCGAAAGGGCACCAGAAACAATACTGTTTCATTTCTACTCCATCCTGTAGCCTTTCCATCCTCTGGCATAATTTCAGTGGATCCCTGTTATTGTCAATAGCCATGCTCAGCTCCCAGTGATCTCCTACAGACCTTCATATGGTGGCTTTCCTCCTTTCCAATGGATGTTCTTGTCCTTCATTTTATACATCCTTTGGGAGATAAAAAAAATCATAAACTTCCGACAAGCTACTAAAACAGAGAAACTTCTCTCAGCTGATCGCACCTCTTTCCTTCCTGTCTGGCGTTTCTCTTCTAAAAATACAGCTTGATCACAAAACAAGAAACATCGAGCAGCGCCCTCACTTTCCATCCTTTCGCTGGGCAGACAAGACAGCAGAGAGTTTGGGTGGGGGTGGAGGGAAAGGGGAGAACCTGACTGCAGAAATGCAATCCGACTAGTATCTGTCTGGTGATTAAAAAGTAGAAAAAGAACCGTGGAGGAGGGAACCGGGGTGGGGGGTGGGGGAGAGCTTGCTCCGACTGAAAAAAGAAGAAGTAAAACCCTAAGGGACAGAGCTGCTATCCGAGTCCGCGTCCAGATGTCTTCCTGGAGATGTTACAGGAGGGTGGACTTTCCTGCTGGCAGACACAAGATCTCCCACCAAAATGTTGGGTATAATCAGTCGCAGCAGCCAACGGAACTGGCTGCTTGAAGTGGCAGGTTCAGAGTTGGCTGGTGCCCACTAGCGTGACCGCGGAGGTTTTCAGCCCTGGAGCCTAGGAAAGAAATCCCGGAGTCCGCTTACTCCCTCCAGGGCGCTCGGCCCGGGGACTTTCTCCCTCGCAACATTGGCTGGCCCACTTACCTCAGCGCTGCGGCCGCGGGCAGGTGGAGAGAGACCCCCTAGGGGCTGCTGCTGGACTCGCCGTTGCCCAGCCCGCCGGGAATCCTAACGCGCCTTGCTCCGTGGCCCCTTTGCCGACGCACCCCAGCCATTCACTTTCACACGGCCGCCGCAGCCTCATTCGGAACTCGCGCCGCTCTGCCTGGGTCCTAGCGCCATAAAACGCGCGTCCGGGGAGCTGCACGGACTCGCCCGGGCGCCAAACGGAAGGATCCCGACGGGGAGCTGTCTGGATCCTGGGGAAACGTCGGCGCAGCGAGGCCGCCCGCAGCTCTTCCCGCTGCTCCGCGGGGCTCGCTTCCTTCGCTCCGGAGGCACGCGCTCAAATCCCGTCTCCCGAGGAGGGTTAGTGGAAATGTGAGCCACGACTCCGGAGCCTTCCAATTTCTGCGCGAGGGAGGAGGCTGGACCCCAGGAGAACCCCCCGCCCCCTGCCATCCCCAGCCGGCCAGCGGGCGGGTCTTTGGCATTGGCGCGGTGTTAAGTGCAGTTCAAGCGTGCATTGGACGAGGCTCCGAAGTTTGTCTCCCCGGGCGACCTCTTAGTCGAGGGACCGGTTAAGATTCGAAGCAGCGCCTAACGAAACGCGGAACGATCCAGTGATGGACGCGAGGCTCGGAAACGGTGGTCGGGAGTCACGTCGAAGGACGCCGCCTCGAGGACTCTCGAGCCGCAGGGAATTCGGCTCGTAAGAAAGTGGCGGTTAGGCGCAAAGAAAAGAGTCGGCAGTGGAGACTAAGATATGAAGAAATAACTCGGCAAACCGACGGAATCCAATCGAGGGCGAAAAACGCTTTGGAAGTTCCGACGATTTGAACCGAATTCTAACTGAATGGAATTTTGACGTGGTCCGGTATTCTTAACGCTGGCACGCATAACTTCCCAGCCGGTTTCCAGATGGGTAACAATCTTATTGTTAATTATTGTCTAATTCGACTGGCAAAAGAAAAGTGGTTTGCAAAGAGATGCAAGGAAATAGAAGAGACAGAACGTATGCATGATAATTTCAATTTACACAAAAAAGTGAAAGAAGCAGCAGGCCTCTACAAAAAGAAAACCAACAACTTAGTTGACAAAGAGGGGGAAATTATCTTAGATGAGGATGAAAAACTAAAGAGATGGAAGGAATATATTGAAGAACTTTTTGAGGACACTAGGGATGATATAGATATGGGAAGTATAACAACTGGACCAAACATCACTATGGAGGAGGTTGAATATGCAATAAAAAATAGCAAAAACAAGGAAAGCCACAGGACCTGATGATATCCCAGTAGAAATTTTAAAATTGCTGGAAGACAATGGGAAGAATTTTTTACTGCAGCTCTTCAATCAGATATACGAAACAGGAAAGATACCAAATGATTGGCTAAAATCAACCTTTGTGACAATCCCCCAAAAAATAAATGCAAAGAAGTGTACTGAATACAGAACAATAAGCTTAATGAGTCATGCCCTGAAAATATTCCTGAGAATAATTCACACAAGAATATACAACAAAATTGAAGAGCGTCTAGGTAACACACAATTTGGTTTCAGAAACAATCTTGGTACACGAGATGCGCTGTTCAGCATTCAGGTTCTTGTACAGCGTTGTAGAGATGTCAACCACAGTGTTTACATGTGCTTCATTGATTTTGAAAAAGCTTTTGATAAAATAAGACACAGCAAACTATTAGAAATCCTGAAACAAGGGGGACTAGATGACAAAGACATCCAAATAATAAAGAATCTGTATTGGCATCAGGTAGCAAATGTGAGACTAGGCCAAAAATACTCAGCTGATGCAGAAATAAGAAGAGGGGTCAGACAGGGATGTATTCTGTCTCCACTGCTGTTCAATATCTACTCTGAGTCAATCTTCAACGAGGCACTGGAGAACATCGATGCTGGCATCAAAGTAAACGGTGTTTGGATCAACAACTTAAGATATGCTGACGATACAGTTCTGCTTGCCAGTAAGCATGAAGACCTTCAGCTCCTTATCAACAGAGTCACAGAAACATCTGGAAAATACGGCTTGAAGCTTAACACCTCAAAAACCAAGATCATGGTCGTCAGCAAACAACCCATTAACTTACCACCAGTAAATTCAGAAGGAATACCACTAGAAAAAGTTGAAAGGATCACGCACCTTGGTTATAATTTACATGAAAGCTGGGACATGACCACTGAAGTAAAGACAAGGATAGAGAAAGCTCGAACAGCATTCTTCAAAATGAAAAAGGTCTTCTGCAGTCACGACATAAGCCTAAGACTGAAAATCAGGCTTGTCAGATGCTATATTTTTTCTATCCTGCTCTATGGAGTAGAGAGTTGGTCTCTGACAGAAGGCCAGCTGAAGAGACTAGAAGCATTTGAAATGTGGATTTACAGGCGGCTGTTACGTATAAGCTGGGTGGACAAGATCAGAAATGAGGAGGTGATAAGCCGCCTGGGAAAGCCAAGGGAAATCATCAAAATAATTAAAAAACGAAAGTTAGAATATTTCGGACATGTGATGCGACACCCAGAAAAATACGGCATATTCTATTTAATCCTCCAAGGAAAGATTGAAGGCAAACAAGGTCCAGGCAGAAGAAGAACATCATGGCTTCAAAATCTAAGGGACTGGTTTGGACAAAACTCAGCAGCACTTTTTCGTGCGGCTGCTGATAAAAACAGGATCACCAACATGATCGCCAACGTCCGATAACGGATATGGCAGAAGAAGAAGAACAATCTTATAGTCTTCCAGTCAAAATAGTAAAGACACGTTTAGACGTTGTAGGAAACCCTGATATGATTTGCTACTTTTGGAGCTTGGTGTGTTGTTCAAATCAAACCAATGTTCAACAAACAGGGGGGCTAGTATATTGCGTGAAAGGCTTGTGGCATCCAAAAGAGCAAAAGTCTGGATCACAATTGACTTCAGGAAATACACGAAACATTAACCTGAGATATATACCCATTCTTGGGAGGGAGGGGGAGTAGGGGGACAGTAAACAAAGGAAATGCTGAGACCTCACCGCTAAAATCATCATTCCAGTCTTGCATCAAAGAATGCAAAGAGCACTCTTTAAAAGCCAGTTCAAACGCCACAGTGTATTTAGTATCTCACAATAGCTAATTATGTGATCCGATACTAGTAATGAAGCAATCTACCATTCCTTCATGTACTAATAAAGTATCGGCAAAATTTATAAAAACCATTCCATAGAGCAGGGGTCTGCAACCTTGACAACTTTAAGACTTGTGGACTTCAGCTCCCAGAATTCCTCAGCCAGCTATGCTGTCTTAAAGTCTTAAAGTTGTCAAGGTTGCAGACCCCTGCCATAGATGCTCCTAAGGTCTGATGCAGCTTTTTCCAAAGATGATGCCCTGCAGAAGTGCAGATCTCAGGTCCCTGAATTGTTAGGCCAGCAGAACTATGAGCCATCTGGAAGCACCAGGATGAGGGAAGGCTGACCTATTTGCTGTTGAAAATCTCCCCACCCCCCGTATCTGTGATAATACCTAGGTTTGGGCTATCAGATTATTACAGGCCAGTGATGACAGTCATCAAGTAGATACAACATTGGTGTCTAAGGGTTTCTCTGGATTGTCAAATGGTATCACTCTTGCATGGAGTCTCAAATATGGAACATTTTTGGTTAGTTTTTTAGCTTGATTTATATATTAAATAGATTTATATGGCTGGCCAAGTCACCCAAAGTGACTATTATCACATCAATTATACCAAAAGATGTTTAATATTAACTGAGCTGTCTCTTCTCTCATGGACTACATCTCCAAAATATTTTCTTTTACAAACTTCTTATATAACAACTATAGAGAAAATAGAAGAATAATGTTGAAGTGCTGCAGAAATGAGAAAAGACAGCTGACAATAACTAAATAGGTGTTAGATGTGCAAATGGAAGAAACAGTATATAAAGAAATCTTGACAAGAACAAAATAGATTTGTGAACTCTCTTGCTTTAGAGCAGACAGCTCTCAGCTCCCAATCACAAATATTCATAATATAATTTAACATTTCTGATTCCATCCAGCAGAGGGCAGAATTTTGAAATATAGACCATCATTGTTAACCAGACTACAAAAGATAATTTGGGGTTCAGCATGTATCTTCTAACCAAAGAGTAAATTGAACCAAGTGGGATTTCCTTCCTTTTCTCCCTGACATGAGAGGTGCTTTTACTAGTGCCGATGATGCTGTTATATAATTACGAATTTAAGCTTTATTTCTATTGATTCCTGTTCCTACATGTCAATTGTACATTTTCTCCACCAACAATACACCACTTTAAAGTTACAAAATGATTATACATTGTTTTATGCAAAACTTTAGAATAAATTATTAAGCAATTGGACTTGTAATCAAGCAGGGAAAAAGCATTACTTGTCAGGACATGCCGAAGCCAACTGGTTTCCTTTTTTTGATAAAATATCAATTTAGTTAAGCAAGGAATGTGGTAAACATAGTATTCTTCATCAGAGCGTTTAATAAAGTCTCCCACAAACCTAGTAGAGAAAGACATAGGCTGGAGTGGGCTGTGCTATCAGTAGCTGGGTACAACTCCATCATCAGGCTATTTTCTTGGCAACATTATTAAAAGACATTTGCCATTAGCTTCTTCCTAGGGCTGATAGAATGTGAGAATGTGACTGGGCCAGCACATAATCTCTCAGTTTCTAGCCTAGTGCCTTTAACCACTACATCAACCTGGCTCTCATAATCTCAGAGACAAATACACTTATAATCACATAAACTTCCATATATGATAATGTTGTTTGACTTTAAGCTTTTATAAGCCTTTTCTGTTTTTATTTGTAGAAGATGAAAAAGTTTCCCATTCCAGAAGCTCATTAATTGCTAATCCTTATGTGAATGCTGCATATATTTTTAGCTATCAAATGTTTTGACAGCTTGGGTGGACTACTAGTTCTAAGGGATGGTATTCAATAGACTTCCAAGTCCAATCGAACATGCTTGTTTTGATCTATAAAACCCTGGATCCGTTTCTCCAGGATACTTCAGGGACCACTTCCTTCAGGTAGAATTTGCTCAGACTGTGTTAGCATATAAGGAGTAAATGCTGACTACCTTCCCTATGAAATGTCAAAGGGACATAGGCCCAGAGATAGTCCTTCTAGAATGCCCAGCACTATAGTATCCCTTCTCCTCACTACTAGCCTTCTGTAAGGCAATCAACACAGTACTTTTGAATATGGGAGCTTTTTATGATTGGCTGGCCATATTTCTTCGTAGAAGAAAATAATGGTGGAGTTATATATTTTCCATTGATAGTGCTACTATCATAAAGGTATAGGGGGGGAAAATCTGATAATATTTGAAATGAAATAGTGGTCAGCTTTTGCTGTTTTTAATTGGCATGACCTCAAAACAATTAGCAAGCAAAGTATTCATTGACCTGGATAAACAGTAATTGTAGTTCCCAAACATACAAAGGCCTGGAGCCACATAGGTCCTTGGTAGCAACAATTGTTTGTCACTTAGCTACTGACTATCATTTATGGTGATGCAGCTCAGAACTGATCACTCTTTCAAATATAAACCACATTGGGAAATCAGACATAAATCAGCAGCAGAAAGAGATGAAAGATTCAAAAATTGCATTGCCTGTGCCTTAAGTTTCAAAGTGGCTGTTAAAATCCAGGGATAGCCAACATATTCTACACAATTGTAAAATTTTGAGTGTAGCATCTTTGAGATCAGTACTCTTTATGCAAAGGGAGAGAAAGGGAAGTAAAGGGAAGGGAGGAAGGAAGGAAAGATCAGTAATCCAGGTTTCAAAGTTTTGTTGCAATTATACAACCACAGAATAACATTCCTAAATGCATCTTTCTAATACTTTCCTTTAATATTAACCAGTTCAGCTGATCTCATTACTATTCTATTATGCAAGTTTCTGACAGGCTAATCAGGACAGCTGTTGTTCTGCTGTTTATTCTCTGTGCAGAGTAATTTTGTTATCAAATTGTTATTTTAAATTAATAGAAGAAATCCTCAAGAAGGATGTATGAGGGCTGTTCTTTCAAGATGATCAGCTTAGGCACTTACACTGCATGGTGGAAGTAGAGGATAGGTGTCTTACAATGGTGATACATCAGCTGTATTTGCCATTTGAATATTCTTCACTTGTATATTGTTACATGCTCTGCAGGGTCTAAAGGAGGGAATGTACCTCAGGTACCAATTGGGTGGCTCTTTCTTTGACCTTTACTGCTTGAATGCATGGGTAATGTACCTCCTTACAATCATTCAAGAAACCCTTTTTGCTGATGATTGTTCACTCCTGGCACACTAAGACAGTGATCTATAGTTGATAATGAACAAATTCTCAGATGCTGTTGTGCTCTTCAGCCTGACTATCATCCTGAATGAGACTAAAGTACTTTACCAGCCCATGCCAAGTACCAAGCCCATAGAATAAAAATTCACTGATGACACCCAGCTGACAAATTAGACAACTTCAAATACTTGGGAAGTGAGGACAAAACAAATGACTTGAGGATCAGCAAGGCCAGCCAGGTCCTGAGGCAGCTGAGTACTAGAATGCTCAGTCAACACAACATCCATATCTTCATAAAACTGAAAGTCTTCAGAGCTATGATTATCCTTCTCTTCTAAATGGAAGTGAGTCCTGAACTTTGCACCAAAGACACATCAAACAACTGGAGAAATTTCAAGCAAGACCATGTCTCCAACCTGGAGGTCTCAGACTGTGTAGAGGCCACCAGCATTGAGTTCCTGGTTATCAAGGCCTACATAAGGTGAGTGGGATGCATCATCAGAATGGAAGACCAGCATATGCCTTGCCAATTGCTCTGTGGTGTACTGGAATCTGGTGACCTTGAGGTCAACCACGCAATTGTTACAAAGATGCTGTGAAAGAAACCCTATGCCACTGTGATAGCCAATCAAAGAAACTAAAAGCTGTGGCTGCTGACAGAACCTGTTAGCAAATCCTGTGCTGTGAAGCCTCCACCAGCTTTGAAGAAGGCACCATTGAAAACTGAAAGAGAAAAATGAGCATCATCACAGAATAACACCCACAATTACTACCACAGGCTTCCGGTGTCCTCCATGCTTGGCTCTGCATTTCCAGACAGGAACTTTAGAGAACTGTGTTTATATGTCATGTTGCATCATGGTTTTTAATAATTAAAATGATTTGTTTAATTGGTAATTTTTATTGATTAATACCATTTGTTTTTAGGAGTTTTACAAATGGGACTTGTCATCATTCTTAACAGGATGGCTCCTGTTTTTCTCTGCAAAGGACATGATATGAAAAAAATTTGCTCACAAGACCCATTTTTTTTCCTCTTTAAGCATTCATTTCTACACTAGACAAGCGACCGAAATGGAGTTTATGATAACAGAGTTTACAAGATTGTCTGGGGACGTAATCTCATTCTCAGGATGATATCCATTCTGCAATCTGAAGTAGACCCAATAAACAACTCAGTGTTCCACACAAACACACACATTTTGCACTTTCTCTCCCCAATTAACCAACCATAAATTAATAAATATATATATTCTTTTTCCTTACGTCAATATTACGTATGTCCAAAGCAGTGTTGTTGATATCTGTTCAATAAAATCCTCAAGCAATTCCTTAAGCAACATGCATGTCAAAGCCAAATTTAGAAGCTGCAATCTTAATGGAACAAGTCTTTACACGGATTAACACCTAATTTATATGCTAATTTATCCAGGGTCCAGAGTCTTAAAATATTTCTGATTACTTGTAGAAAGACATAGATAGCTACCCATTTAGTTTAAGCCATACATTAATTTTAATTCCTAGAAGTATATGAAGAAGGAAAAAGCTGTGGCCAAAAAAAATGAAATGCCACAAAAGAAATAGCTGGGATCTGGAGCTAGCCAGCAGAGATTTAGAGGTTATGACAATATAATAAAATTGTTCTGCTAGATGATGAATGATTTGCTTTGTGTCCCTTTAACTGTTGATGGAGAACAAGGTCTGAAGAAAATGCTATTCCAGATGTTGCTAACACCTTTCATCATTGGCTACCTTTTTAGGGGTGCTAGAAATTATACTTTAGCAACATATATAGTGCTGTAGATTGTCAGTTTATGACAGAAGGCCTATGTAAATGCTCTTTGTCCTCAGAGTAATCTCAGTTATTTTTCAGCACAGACTTTTCTGACAAATAAATATTCCTATGTTCAAGAACTGTTGCTGATTTTGACTTAAAAATGTAATTAAAAAAACAGATTTTAGAATAGATTCTACTCCATAAAGCTTAGTCCATCATATTTTTTGTAAGTCTCTCAGCACAACTTTGCATACAGAAAATGGATGTTAAAAAATGGTGGATGCAGGTCGCTTGGCTTAAAAGATCCATTTCTATGCCCTTCCGCCCAGGCTAGTGAGTGAGAAAACTGGGTTTCTCTGCCTCTTTCCTCCTCAAGGGGACTTGTTGAGATCCCTGGTCACGCAGCATGAATTTTCAAGAAGACATCATGAGGCTGTATAGGTAGTATTGGAAACTGCAAGGAGGGTTGTGTGTCAAATGTATAGTGGACGGGAGTGAATTTGGAATGATTGAGGCACTATTAAGGTAAGAAGCATTACCACAGCTTTACACAGGAGATGCCATCCAGAAATATTTGGATGGCAACAAATAGGATTTCCAGCCAGGATAAATGGACAAAGAGTGATAGCATCAAAGTGAAGAAAGCTTGGGCATCTGTGTGCTATTAGTCAATTGCCTCTAATTGTTGTGATTTTAAGGGCTCTCATTCCATTAAGATGGCGGCGTCTCTATATTTATCTCTTCATATGTTTACTGAGCTATTTGGTTCTGTATTTTCTATGTTATTGCTACTGAATATGCTTTAAATAAACATTTTAAATATTTATTTGATCATCCACCACAAAAGCCTAAGGTACTTTGCAGTTTATATATATATATAAAACAGGCAATATTTAAAAAGCAGGCAAGACCAGGCAACAAATGAAGTGGGAACAGTATGGTTAATATTAAAGTGCATTTGCAGAAGTATGCTGTGGAAAAGAGCCCAGACAAGTAGAATATCTAAGACACCTTAATTATGGTAAAGATTAAAAGAACAAAAGAAACCCAAGAGTATGTTAATGGCACGTAACTGCAATAATATTTCCAAAATGTATCATGTCAACTCAGAAATTTTTTAAACAAATTTGATTTGGGGAAAGTTGGGTTTATTCCAGGACACGCACTGCAGTGCCTGAAAATCATGGGTAGCATAGCATAGTACAGTTCATCTTTTTTATGGGGACATCTGTGTTGCAAAGAAAGCAAATTACTTTGAACCACGCTGTATTAGTTAAAACTTTCAATAATCTTTGATATCCACAGCAAATGCTTTACATAATACAGTCGTGTTATAGTGTGCCAGCAGTAATGGATTCTGTTTACATCTGTCTTTTTTGTGGATAACTAGGTATTTGGTGCAGCATTTTTGAAAGGTTAACCAAGATAGTTTCAATTAAAAGTTTAACTGAGTTATGAAGGACAGCATTATGTATGTTTCCCTTGCTTTTGTTTTTAAACTAGATGGTACTGGGTTTTCTTTTACAATAAAGGGCTTGACTGATTTATATGGAATTATGGGTTTTTTGTTTGTTTGCTTGTTTTACTTTAAAAAAAAAAACACCTGTGTTTTGGTATACTTGTTTTGTCATCCTACAAGGAATTGGGACGTCCTTTTTGTCTGTTTAGTTTATCATTGTTGAATTTTCACTATGAGGGAAATATGCAAATGTTTGTGAGCTTTCTTTTTCATATATCAAAGTAATTGTTGATATAGTGAGTCATTATTGAGGCATGGATAACATTCGGCTTGCTGTTTGCATGGGAAATCACCAGAAAATACCAGGTCTGTATGGCAGATTGGGAAGTAAAAAGACATCCAGGAAGAATATGGCGGCAGAAAAGATGATGTTACTAAGATCAAGTTAAACTTGAAGGAGACTATTTTACTATTAATTGCTTAGCCTGAGGATACAAAAAGTCTTGGGCAGGACCTAAATTGCCTTTCTGATTTCATGGCTCGAGGTTTCTAGTATTATCACTGGAAGTGCTGCCAAAATCAAACCCAATCAAATCTGAATGCCAATATTAATATTGATAATATTGTTGCTTTTAATTCCCATTATCTAATTTTACTAAATGTTCAATTTGTTTGTTTGAAATTAGCCTCTTAAACCCTTAGTTAACTTGGCCAGATTACATAAAACATTTCCTTTTTCTTTGACCAGACCTCATAGTAATCTGGCTAGAACTATTAGCTTTACTTAATTAAGTAGAGACAGATAGGGAGAATTCTCTTTCCCTGCTGTTGGTTGGGCAGGTGGTATGGCTAATTACGGCAAAACACCACTGAAAACAGAGAAGTGATTAAGGAGGTGAAAAAAGAAAGGAAGTTTCTGTAAATCTGCTATAAAAGAAGGTTACTGATATCACCTTAGGAAAGAAAGAGGTATTTTCTTTTTTGATATTCCACATGCTACCCCCTCCATTCTGGGGCAGTTTAAGAAATGTGCTGGCAAACCTCGAGCAAGAATGGGGATAGAAACAACCATATACAGGGGGACTGGACTTAAAAAGAAGCTTACAAGTAATAATCTGCTCAGATTCTTATATTAGTTTTGTGTAAATCTTTTCAATGTTCTTTCAGTCTATAGAAGGAGACTGTAAAAGCAGCAGAGAAGAGAATATAAGAAGGAGGAACTATACATCTCTGTAGTTCAGGTAAGGACAATGTAATTCTGGAACCCCCTTTTTGTTAATGTTGAAATTCATACTTGATTAACAATCCATATCTATATTTTAGTTTGTTTTACTTATCATTTTTAAAAGTATATAATCTAGTTATGTAGAAATACAATGTTTTCCTTCCTTCCTTCAGGAAGACTTGAAATCAACTACCTAAACCAGGGGTCTTCAAACCTGGCCCTTTTATGACTTGTGGACTTCAACTCCCAGAATTCCTCAGCCAGTATGCCTGGCTGAGGAATTCTGGGAGTTGAAGTCCACAAGGGCCAAGTTTGAAGACCCCTGACCTAAACAAAAGTGTTTGTTTTTTCTATTCACAAATGTACAACCCAGGACCTGAGAAAAACAAATTCTAATTAGTAATTGAAAGTCTTCCATGATATTTTTCTTATTTTTCAGAAAAAATATTTTTGCCTAAAATTATCAGGAAATGGAATCCTCATAAATGGATTTCAAAAATAGCAAGCTGTAGGTTTAAAAAAATTGAAAGACCTTTTGGATATCTGAATACTCTTCTTTTTCTTCTTTCTCAAAATCAGGAGAAAAAAAATGATAACCTAATAACCTTGCTATTTGTTCCATCAAACTAAAAGCAGGGCAGGTCATCAGTCCCAAAACATCTCCCCTAGATAATTTTGCAGTCTAGTTAGGCTTACATATTTCTGAGATTTTATGAGGATTTGAGATGAATTCTACAACAAAAGGCAATGGATCTTCCCATAGTAACTACAAATTTTTGCCTGAAGGTATAGGGGAGATTTTTGCCTGAGCAAAGCAATTAGACTGAGCAGAGAAAGTGTGACCCAGTGATGGCTTTCACTGTATTGTTGAGGTACATGAAAAGCAAATTTTGCTGCCTCCTTTCAATCAGTTGGAAAGTAGTTGGAAAAGAGAGATTGGGTATCTCTTCCTCACTATTCTTGTTTTCACTCTCTGAAAAGTCAAGAATATTGTGAGTACACATGTGCAGCTCCATTTGCGTGAGTGGCATGCACGTGCACCCGCCACTCATGCAAATGGAGCTGCACCCGCTCACCCACTGCTCATGCAAGTGGGGGTGCACGTGCACGCTTGTCCGCCATTTCCATGGCCTGGTTGCAAACAACTTACGAACTACTAGTGGGCTGCAGCCTAGATGTTGGGGACCCCTGATGTTGGGGACCTTGAAAATAGGGCTCTAGTGAAACTATTCTTTTTAGCCTCTTCTGCTCTCTGTATTATTGCTGGATTGAAACATACTCTGGTTTCCTAGATCCCACTCCTGCTTCTTTGGACAATGCTTCTGTTTCATCCTCATAGATACAGATATTGTAGTTTCCAGATTTTCATTAATGCACTGACTGAATATTATTGTTCTGCTGGAAAACATGACATTGAGTCACATTGTGCCAATCAATATCTTTCAGCCCAACCTCTGAGAAACAGTGGAGTAGAAGTGCTATGAACACTACCTTTAGTTGTTAATGTTATAGTAAGGTAGAAAATGAAATAATAAATGAGTAAATGAATGCATTTAAAAACTGTCAGCAAGACAAATAAACATGCTCAGAAAGGAACACAGCCCTACTCATGGGGCAAGAAGTTTCCAAATTATGGCATTATTACTTAAAAGGCCCATTGTTGCATTCTGCCTCTCTGTTCTTCAGTTCATTCATTCATTCATTCATTCATTCATTCATTCATTCATTCATTCATTCATTCATTCATTCATTCATTCATTCATTCATTCAGTTGTATCTTGTGTTTTTATTCTATACTAATGTAATTTAATAAATAAAAACAGAATTATTCAGGATTTAAATCATACATTAATGGCAAAAATCTTTAGTTAAGCACTTCTATGCTTCAGTATATGGCCAGGATATTACAGTAGAGAAATAAATACTTCCTTTTTACGTTTTTATTCACCAGATTAAGGCAGTACCAGGTTCTGGGAGCTCTATTTCTCACACTCAGGGAAGACAATCTTGGAAATTGTGTGGTGGAAGCAAGTCAGAGTGAGGGTATGAAGAACCAGAAGATTTCCAGAAGGGGAGATTGAAGCATTGTCCTTCCATCCTACAGGCTAGCTATGCTACTGCAGGATGGAACCCAACCCTCTATGTGCAGGAGTTTTAAAAACCTTTCTTTTTACTTTCTTCTCCATATTCACTCTAGTGTTTTAGAGAAATCTCCAGAAATATAAATGGAGTTGTGGAGGGAATTGGGAAATTAGCGGACGTACTTGATTCATGAGACAAAATATTTCATGTTGCTATAGCTTTTGGATTCCATTCCATGTTTATGGAAGTTCACAAAAATTCATATGAAAATCCATGTCCTTTTTCATGTCCAGAAGTTAATCTGTTTAAAATACTGAAATAAAAAACACATACTTCTTGATTTTTTGGGGAGCAAAACCAAAGTTAGGGATAAATTGCTGTATATGTACTCTGGGCACTAAACTTAAACAAGTGCTTACCTTGTTGACAGTACTCTCTATAATGAACGAGAGCAAAGGAAAGCAGCAAGTAAACAACTAGATTCACACATTATATTAAACCTTAATGTAGTTTCTTTGTGTTTGCCTTAGTTTATGTAATCTCACAGTGGTTTATAAGTGACTGTAAGTTTGTCTGACTTGAAGACTTATGACTTATGGTTTAGTGAACTGGACAAACTAAACAAATCTGACAGACAGACAGACAGACAGACAGACAGACAGACAGACAGACAGACAGACAGACAGACAGACAGACAGACAGACAAGCAATTCTTGGTTCTTTTCTTGTAATTGATAGCCGTATGGAAAGACACTATGTTATTTCTCTCTTCATTAACTGTAGATGTTTTTAATTGATGTAGGACAGAATCATAGAAAGGTATCTTCCATATCATCCTTACAAGATATGAATTAGCTTATAGCTCACTCAGTTCTTCACTCTTTGGGGTTTATAATACTATAAAGACCCAATAATTTTTTTTACTTATTTTAGATATTTTGAAGTCTCTCACTATCTTTGTTAACATTGGTTTTTATTTTTGTGCCATAAAATTAATTCAGAGAATTATCTGATCAATGTCTCCTTTTTTATGTCACTGAATCAATAATTTCTCACTCCAATAGTCTCTTTTTCACTGGCTTCTCCTTTCATCTGACTCCTTTTGTCTGAGGGCTGTACACAAGTTCACATACCTTTGCCATATTGAAAGTTTTTCTTCTGATAATCTTTTAAACTCTGTCCCAAATGCAGGAGATGTCTTGGATATTTTGTCTTCAAATAGTTTGGTTCATGCTACTTGTCACTAACCACATGCCAGCTGGTACCAATTCCTGTTTTATAAATATTAGCAGACCAGGTCGACTGATGTCGTACATGTAGCACAGTTCTCATAGATGTCCACTATGCTTTCTATTTATAGTACTATTTCTAAAAATCCTTCCATTCTAGATAAAAATACTACTTTCAATTAGAATCATAAATGAATAGAATTAATATTTAACTTGCATAACCTGATCATTAGGAGATCATCATGAAGGAGCTGGCAGATATTATCTCAGAACCATTGCACCACATCTTTCATAAATCCTGAAGCACTGGGGAAGTACCTGAGGATTGGAAAAGGGCTGATGTGGTTCCCATCTTCAAGAAAGGGAAAAAAACTACAGACCAATCAGTTTAACATCAATACCTGGGAAGATCCTAGACAAGATAATCAAAAAAATAGATCTGCGAACAACTAGAAGCAAACTTAATTATAACTAGTAGCCAGCACAGGTTTGTTAAAAACAGATCATGCCAAACCAATCTTATTTTATTCCTTGATAAAGTGACTAAACTAGTAGATCAGCGAAATGCTGTGGACGTAGTATACCTAGATTTAAGTAAGGCATTTGATAAAGAAGACCATAACCTACTCCTTGGTAAGCTAGAAAAAGGTGAAATAGACAACATCACCACCAAATGGATCTGTAGCTGGCTGGCAAACCATACTCAATGAGTAGTCCTCAATGGCACTACATCCACATGGAGAGAAGTAAGCAGTGGGGTACCACAAGGTTCCGCCTTACTCTTCAATATCTTCATCAATGACTTAGATTAGGGAATTGAAGGGGAACTCATTAAATTTGCAGGAGTAGCCAACACCCAGAAGACAAACTCAGGATCCAAAAAGATCTTGATAAACTTGAACAATGGGCCCTATCCAACAAAATGAGTTTTAATGTGGAGAAAAGCAAAGTTTTACATTTAGGCAGGAAAAAAAATCAAAGGTACAAGTACAGATTGGGCGAGACCTGACTTAAAAACAATAACTGTGAGAGAGACCTTGGAATCCTAGTGGACGATGATGAGCCAGCAGTGACTATGAGCCAGCAGTGTGCAGTAGCAGCCAAAAAAGGTAATACAATGCTTGGATGTATAAACAGAGGCATAATTAAGATCACGCAAAGTATTAGTACCGCTTTATAAAACCCTAGTAAGACCACACCTGGAATATTGCAACCAATTTTGGTCACTATATCACAAAAAAGAAGTTGAGAGTTTGGAAAAAGAACTGGTAGCTAATTTTTTGTTGCCCAGGCCCAGAATGGACTTCCAGAAGCGGCATCCACACAGAGAACTGGTTGTTCACATATCTGAATCTCACCACTGGTTACTAGCACCTGGTTATAATAGAATAGTTAACCTTTAATAATTACATTTTGCAGTAGTTGTAGGTTCCAAAAATATTCAAAGGCAGACTCATTCGAACACCTTGTACTGATCTAAAACCTAGAGCAGTGATGGCGAACCTTTTAGAGACTGAGTGCCCAAACTACAACCCAAAACCCACTTATGCATCGTCGAGTGCCGGGTGGGTGTGGCCCATTGGCTGGGTGTGGCTGCGGTGGTAAGGGCAGACAGGATGGGACTAAAAAGTTCAATCAATCAATTCCAACTTTGCAAGATCTTTTTTTTTCCCCGTGAGAAGTTGAAATTGACTGATTGAAACTTTTTTTTTTTTTTTTGCACACGGCGGCGGAGGCCTAAAGCGAAAAGGTTTTATAAAACCAAGCTGAAGGCCTAGGACTGGGGCGACAGCACACGTGCCCACAGAGAGGGCTCTGAGTGCCGCCCCTGGCACCCGTGCCATAGGTTCGCCACCACTGACCTAGAGATTACCAGAGCATACAGTACCTCTTGAATTATTCTCATTGTTTGACTTACATCTTGTGTGTAAATATTTAGAATCCCCTCCTGCCTTCCCAATTAGAGACATGTCATTTGTTTCTCTTTCTTATTGTACACACCAGAGTTTATAAATATTATTTACATTGCAGTTATGGTTCCACAATTTAGTCTGGATTCTACATTTAAGATGTCAAATGAATAGCCATCCTGCCTGGCAGTTAACCTGAGAATTACAATAGCTGCTATAATAAGAGAAGATTTCAGACATATAAATTGCATAGCCTATAAATTCACTTCATCTCTTCCTGTAAAGAACTTGTAAGACTTTTGCTTCTGTTATAAATGAAATAACAATTATCCTCTTTAAAGCAATTAAATCAAATGTACTTCATTAGTTCCTACAAAACACAAGTTCTAAAATTTAATTATTTAGATTTCTGAGAAATACCCCAAGAGGAAAAGATGCTTTCCTATGTGCATTCCTGATGCAAACCAGAATAGATTGCATACTGTACATCCCAGTGCAAACAGTGTGAGACAGATGACAGTATAATATTATTGTGCGAAAGGAGAATATGATTCACTTGCTGCAATAAAATCTCTGTTTATGTGACAGTCTACATTCCTGATCCAATTCATAAGGCGCATCATGATGATGCCTCAAGAATTTGTATATGGTTTATACAAAAATGGAAGATGCTGCCAGATGAAGAGTTACGGTAGTAATGGAAATTTATATCACACCATTTTTAAATCTCACTTTATATTTGAATGTAGGGAAGGAATCTGAGATGAACTGGTGATACACTCTTTTGGGAAATAAAGAAAAAGCTATTGCTAAAATATGGGATTGCAAACTCTGTCCATGCTAGCAGATTGGGGTGTAATTTAGTTGCTCTTCACTTCTGTGGAGGAAGAGAGCTGAGAGGGTTTTTAGGATTCATTCTCCCAAATATTTGAGGCACACTATTTACTGAATAGGCAATCTGAATCTCATCCAGCAACCATATTATGTGATACATTTTAAAGAACTACTAAACTGAAATTTATTTCTGTAGTAGTGGAATAAACAAATGAATATTTAATCCTATTATCAATCCAGTGACAAAAAAGTGTTGCCACTTCCTTTCTCAATTTTTCTGTGTTCTAGATAGTACCCCCAGCAAAGTGTATATTGTAAGAGATTCTTAAATATTTTGACATTAAAAACCAGTATAATTTGTTGATTCTATGCATGAATAATATTTGTGCATTCCCCTATATTGCTTGTGAATTGTCTGATAGCAGCTATTCTTAGAGGAAGAACATGTGACACTTTTAAAATTTCTTTGCAATATTTTGAAAAGTTGGGATCCAGTTACATTCACTTGATCAACTGGAATAAAATATTTTAATATTGTTGATGGCAAATTGAACTATTCTCCAAAGATTTGGTGGTTCTATCAAGAGTGAGCTATATGCTGTTCCATACCAACTACTTAATGTTGGCCTTAACCTTATCTCTGGGAACAAGAAAATCTCCCTTTCCCAGTAGTTTTCTTCTGCATCTCTCTTTATATCAAGAGAACTTCAGTGAAGACAGTGAAAAAAAACAAGTCCTTCATTCCAATGGCAAATTTGCAGTGAGAATCTTTCTATTTTTGTTCAATTCCAGCTGGATATGATTCAAGAATCTGATGCTTCCCACTACTTTTTTTTCTTTGTACTTTAGCTAATTCTGTAATGGCATGGATTCAGAAACCAAGGATAAACCTCAACTTGAGTTAAAGCAGGAGGATCATAGATTGTATGTTTGTGTGCATATGTGGAGAGAGGAAAAAAGAAAGAGAAAGAGTATCAGAGTCGAGAAGTTATAATACATATCCTACTCCCTCTATACATTTCAGGTCATCAAACACATTTTAATTTATTTTAGGGTTATGGTTGCATATTACATTACAGACATTGTAGAAGGAGAGTTGTCTGGCTATGTAAATAAAAAAAGTCAGGAGTCTGGTAGTACCTTTTCTGACTAAAGCATTAGCTTTTCTAAGCTGCATCTCATTTCATCAAACACACAGAGTGATTAAATTGATACAGGATTTAAGTTCAAATGAGATGGAGGGAGGCAGGAGAGAGGGGAAGACAAGGAAAATACTCATGAAAGCTTGAGAATTACTATATCAGTGTTACTACAAAGAAGGCTGCAATCTCTATATGTCCTATAAAGGTTTTGAATTGTGGAGTTGTTATTTCTACTCATGCTATTCCCCCAAAATCTAGTTTGCTTTATGTTAACTTTTGAACCATTCTCTTAAGTTTCTCCCATGTTCATAGAGACTATTATAGATGTGCACCTAGTTGTCATGTGCCACAAAAGAATATGGAGGATTTATAATACAGATGAAATCACTGAGCTGCTTATATATTATAGCTGAATCAACAAGGTAGAAAACTCTTTTAAGAATCCTGCTATGAATTTAATGTCAAGAGTTTGCATGATTCTTTCTCTTCTGTTGTTTTAGTAGAGCAAATGACAAACAAATGAATGCTTTGACATAGAAATGCATACATGTGACACTCTCACATTTTAGAATTTCTTAGTCTTCTCTGTGGCAGTCATCCAGAAATAATCATAAACACATCTCCCTCTCTTGGGGTAAGTTTGTTTTTGTAGAATGTAAAAATTCCTTTGAACAGTCACTGCAGAAGCCAGTCCACCATTGAGTGGCAGCAGGCCAGCAGAGCACATGGGCACAAGTGCAGGCGTCCAAGAAGACAGATGTCTGAAATCAGGTTTAGAGGGATAGGATCCGCCTGATGTCTGAACGGTTAGAATCAGTATGGTAAATAAATGTAAATATAGATAATCCACATTTTGGCAGAAGCAACACGGATAAAATCCTAAAACACAACTTCTAGGCCACATCAGAGAAATTTTCCAGTTCAGCAGAAAGTGCATCTTAGGAGAGTTATGGAGCTCACATATTTGTAATGTGAGAAGTAATTTATTCAATCCCAAAGTGTAGAAAGACATTTCTGAATTTTGTGAAATACAAATGGCAAATAAATAGAGGATCTGTTGTTAGTCATATTAGAAATCTAGGCGCTGCTATATTACTCGAGAGTAAATGGTGCCAAAACCTTTGCATTTCCTTCCAGTATTTCAGTTAGCTGCTTACAAAAGCAAAAAGAAAATAATTGCAATTCTTTGCAGGGGTCATCCCCCACATGAAATATTAATAGAAAACTATTATTAACAGAATTTGATATCATTTAGTTTTAGGAATCAGTTATTATTTATAACCCAGCTTATTATTCAGTCATTACTCATTTATAATTCACTTTGGGCAAAATATTATTTTTTCTGTTTGTAAGTTATTCTGGATTTTTTTAAATAGAAATAAGATATACAGTAGCTGTGAAGAATACAAAATAACATTTAGTAAAAATATTTCTGAAATTTCAACAAAATACATAACCTAAATATACGTAGTAGGATATTTCAGAATCACTTGGGTGGGATTGTACAATGCAAGAATATAGACTTGATAGTGGAAAGTACAAAGTACAAAGCATGCAAGTAAATGGAGAACTATACAGAATGAAGAAATTTTATACTTATTGGATATTTTGTGACATCATTATATTCTTTATTTCTAATTCTTTTCAACTCTTTATAACTTCAGTTTTCTTCTTATCACGGTAAAAATGGCTAGAAACCTTTCTGGAAAAAAAACCTAGAATTTCTCAGGAAAAAAGTATATTCTGATACCATTAGAAAAGTATTTACAGGAAGGAAGAAGGTACTCTAATGTTTTTCTTCTCATAGTATATCTACAAGCAGTGCTTTTTTTGTAAAAAAAAAAAGGTGCTGGAACTCATACATGTCATACAACCCACTTTGCCTACCCTACGAGGTTCCATCCAAAAAAGGTGCCGGAACTCCGTTCTGAGCGTTCTATGAGAAAAAAAGCCCTGTCTACAAGATATCTACAAGATGTGTTCAAGAATAGCAATAGCAATAGCATTTAGACATATACCGCTTCATGGTGCTTTACAGCCCCTCTAAGTGGTTTACAGAGTCAGCATATTGCCCCTAACAATCTGGGTCCTCATTTTACTGACCTCGGAAGGATGGAAGGCTGAGTCAACCTTGAGCCAGTCAGGATCGAACTGCTGAACTACTGGCAGCTGGCAGTCAGCAGAAGTACCTTGCAGTACTGCGCCACCACGGTATTGGTTATAAACTCAAGGAGGGAGGGAGGGAGGGAGGGAGGGAAGGGGGAGGAGGAAGGTTTCCAATACTCCCTGCCAGCTTCTCCATTGGACAGAAAGTTGGGAGTTGCTCCCATTCCCACTGATTTTTTTGCCTTCTTGGGGTCATTCTGTTTCTCAGTTTAGGTAAGGAAATATGTCCGAAATGATGACTTAATTGGTCATAGGTTGAATAGTAATTCTCTATTTTATATGATCCTGTATGTCTTAAACCTTAATATAAGCATTGTTTCCAACAGGAAGTGAAAAGGAATTTGCTTCAGGTTTTCTATTCCCTGCTAAGTTGGAACTTTTTCTTTTATGAATGATCTTTACTGGATAATCTTTCAATATGTTGAGTGTACATTCTCTTTCCCTGCACCAACACAATAGGCAAAAACATTTGCATCTATTTTCTTCCACAACTCAAAAAAGAGAGACTTGGAAGGAGAGTTAATGGATGGTTATGGACATATTATATAATATTATCTACTGTATATATGCACACATGTATGAATTTAAATGACCTTTTAGGGCAAAAGGTCTGCATTAGATTGTGAAAACAGTTTAGTACAGCAGACAAAATTAAATTAAAAGCCCACAGCTGAAAATAACACCAAAACTTATAATACAGTACATGATTTTAAACAAGAACAATTTTGTTTCAGCTCAGCAACTGACAAATAGGATTTGGAATTTGTGGAGCTCAAATACTGTTTTCTGTGTGTTTTATAAATGTGGTCAGAAATAATTAGAAGCAAATATTGCCAAGTTTGAGGAACAGTTTGTATTTTGCAAGTTTGTTATCAACCTGAAAGAAACAACAGGAACTCCTTGCCCTGTACGTGCATGCTTTTTTGGGATAATTGAGTATATTAAAAAAAAAAAAGTTAAGAAAAAGAAAAATGAAAGAAATGCACAGTACTAGAATGGAGGTGTTTTGACAGTTCTGAATGGTAATTTTATCACAAGGATTTAAAGATACTTCATTAGGTCTTGTGGTAACAAGCCAAGCTATGCAAAGCGTGTTCAGAGTTGCTGGTGCTGTCGCTAAAATAAAAGCCTCGTCACACATCTGAGGTGCCTCTTTTGGTGTTGGGGGGGGGGAGAATCCACCCTGAAATCACTAAGCTTTTGGATTCCAACAACCTCACAACCCCTGTTTTATAATGCACAGACTTTAGCTGGAGATCTTCATTTTGGGACCAGAATTCACTTCTTTATTTTTCTGATTCATGAAGCATTGAAACATTTCACATATGAATGAAAGTATGTTTAATTATTTTTTTATCTAAGTTGTTTCCTTAAAAGAACTGATGATCTACATTCAGATTGTAGTAGACTGAATATATGTACTTCTTGGTCCCAAAAGTATATGGTAGATATTTGTCTTTACAAAATGCTGTCAAAACATCACCAACAGTGAGATACATTAGTATCTATTTTAATTAGTTAAATATGCAGTTGGTTAATGCAAAGTAGTACATCAAATACACTGATGTTTACTTAATGAAATTATCAGTGTTACCTTTTCTTTACCTGATAAACAATTACTTCTTGATAAATATTTAGCCATTATCTGATAGCAATCACCATTTCAATATTTGTATTCCCTGAAGGTCTCAGTGTTTATAAGATTTTTGTATCAAATAATTCCAGATAAACCTCTCAGCTTGTGTTTACAGGATGAAATTAGTGAGAAGCTAAAGGGACAGTAAACTCTTTTGGACAGAACATGAAGAATACAGCAATACTGTTAAATCATTAAGTGTGATTCTTTGTTCTTGTTTTACTGGCCATATATAGGAAGGGCTTGGACTGGTTGGCAACTCTTGCTATGGATACAACATGCTCTTCATCTCTAACACAGTAGAATCTCACATATGTATGTTACAGACAACATATATTATACCAACTTGAAGCACTGGAGAAAGGAAACTGATAAGAAACAAATCATCTATGTGTGATCTTTAATGGTATTTATGTTGCTGTACACTGCCTTAAACTTTTCAATATTTGTTAGTAATCTTTTCAGTGGAATTCTAACCAGTCTTAAGTGCAATGGGATTTTTCTTCTTCTTCCTGTCATAGGATACCAGACCACCTCTCTTGGTGCAAGAACATATTGCATTCCTAGACCTAGTATCAGGATTTTGATAATGAAATAAGTAGGATCAGCATAAAATAGGGGAAATATTGGCAAATATCTATTTGTTTTAGACAGCATTAATTTTAACAGTTCCTATGTACTAATTCCTATGGCCAAGTTCATCTTGTTTCTCCACACATTCCTTTTTGTCCCTGTGAAAAAGACTGTATGAAAAAGTGCTATCATGTACACTTTAGATCAAGGGTGTCAAACTGCCAGTCCACGGACCGGATGCGTCATGCCAAAACTGCGCCCACCCCATTGCCAGCAATGGAAAAAAGTCGCGACACGTCGTGACATGTCACATGACGTTGCAAGTTTGACACCCCTGCTTTAGATAAAGAGATAATGTTTAATTGTTGCTGAATTCTAAGTTATCTTTGACATCTTTGAGATATTAATGTTCATCTTATAGAAAAATGAAGTTTTAAATAAAAATATGGGGAAATTATTGGCAAATATCTATCAGTTATAGACAGAATTAATTCTCAAATAATTAAGAATGGTTTTAATTCATTAAATGTATCAATGTATTGTATTATATAAATATTAATGTTTATATACATTTCCGGGGTAAGCTTGACTATGAGAATAAGCCTCCTTTAGGGTGTTTCTGATCTGTTTTTTGTTTGTTCATCTCCTTATCTTATTAATTTATTTCTACGCCCCAACCATCCAATAGGACTCTTGGCAGTTTTATAGGCATGCTTAAACTTCTGTTCTAAAACATCCATTGTCAATTTGAAGATAATTAAACATCCTCTGAAACAGGTCTGTTTTTAATTACTTCCAGAAAGCAGCTCCAATAGGAGCTAACTTAAGTTCCAGTAGGAGCCCATTTCAGAGGTCTGGAATTGCTATGTAAAAGCAGCAACTCCATACTTTGCCTTGCCTTCCAGTTGGTTTTCCTGGTAAGTTCAGGAAATACACAGGTCATTTTGTACTAGGCGTATCTGGTTTTGAAGGTACTTAGTGCCAAGCCATAAATATCTTTATAGGTTAATACTATCACTATAAATTACACCCAGACCCAATAGGAGATTGTTTTAAGGCACCAAAATTGATTAAAATAATTATGCAGTTATTTGGATTTAGTCTGGGAAACATTCCTAATCAAGCACAGTGGAATCATATAAAGTGTTTTTGAAGAACAACTCTAGTCTATTTCAAATTCACTGAGCAATCATTTTTTTCTCAATATGTATTTCAGAATTCTAAGCGTGGTAGATAAATATTGAAATAAAAGGACTCTGGATATAGTAAAATAACACATCAGGCTTTACCCAGCCACCCTAACTGTACTATTTCTATTTGCAGGAAGAAAAACGTGTTTGGGTGTGGGTGTGCACATGTGCGTGCACACGTGGTATTCAAAGATATGGTCATCCACCTCTTGTTATATTCTGTGTATAATTGGCATCCACAAGGCAAGAAGGCTGGTGGTTGCAGCACTGTGGATAGCTCCCAGTGAGGAACTTTCTTTAAGGAGGGCTAGAGGTGAACTATAAGACATGACAAATTTCTGCTTCGATGTACAGTAGGATATTCTCAAGGCATCGTCGTCTGTTCAAAGAATGAAGACTTTTAAAAAGTGAATGGCCAGGCCTGGAAGACACTGAGCAGAGATGGCAGCATAGGAGAATAGAAGTTACCTTCTAAAGTCCAGAGCTGGTGCTTATGGGGGCCTAATTTTAGTTCTTCACACTCCTTAGCAGATTGGCCATCTCTTCTGCCTCCAGAATCAAGATCAAGGTCTTGATACTGCAGTCTGAAATGTCAATCCATTTTAGAACATATCTGGAAGAATCTTTGACTTCATACTATTGTGTATTCTCAGGAGCCCTGAGATAAAATAATACATATTTTCTTTTTAGGATTACAATAAAGGTCAATTAAACAAATAACATATAAGATAGCCAATATCTTATTATTTCTAGGAATTAGGCCAGGATGGGAATTTGAATGTTTAAGAACATGTATGTTTAAGATATGAATGTTATGGCACTTTGGTTGTGTAAAATAGTTTTATTTATTTATTATGTATTGTTATTTTTGTACATTGTTCTGAGTTGCCCAGAATTATTTTGTATAAATATTTTAAATAAATAAAGATGTACTAATTAAAACATGAAACTGATTCAAAAATACTCTTGACCATAGTGCTCTAAGGAGGATGTTGGGTTAATTGTGGTCTATTAGTCCAGCTTTCTTAATATGCAAAAGAAAAATATAAAATGAATTATTTCATTCATACATTATATTAATAAAAAGCCACAAAATTAATAGTGTAACAACAGTGCCAAATGAATTATATAGAAATAATAACATGAACAGTTGAAATGATAAAGAAATCTTTTTACTGATTCTACTTTGGATTCAAAATATAAAAACAGATATGATAAGAATTCCATCTGTATGTCATGACTTGTGTCAAATAATTGCCACTGATAAGTCCATGGGAAATAAGAAAACTATAACATTTTGGAATACATTTCAACTGTGCATCAATATAGTTGTACATACACTTGCATGCTGAGAATTGCATGTTATTTGATCCCTCTTAATTCAATATACTTATATACGGAAAAATGGAAATTCTGTGAACTTTATATATGAGAAACTTCAAGAAGATGATGAAATAAACAGTAAAAATAGTATGCAGTTGGGAACCCACTTACCAACATTAGCTATAAAAGTTGGCTGGGAGTGTCAGCAACCAGCTGTGAAAACATGTGGAATTTGGATGGGAAACACTGAGAAATGTCAAAGAATAGATTAATACTGTATCAGTGGCTCAACTGAAAACAGTATTTGATACGGACACAGGTTCTTTATGAGATATCTTTACTTAAATATTCTTATGTAGCAGAATTGTGAATGATATCTGTTAGACATAAAGGTAATAGGCTAATACTGGGCTAAAACAATAAACAGTAGTTACTATATGATTTTCAGAGATAAACAATTCTGTGACCTATCATAGTACATTGACCAAAAAAGTGAATGGACTGGCAGTGGGGACTGGATGCTGACTCGGCCTGTGATATTAGAAAATAAAAAGAAATTGGGAAAAAGAAGTAAAGGGTCTGCTGATAGAAGGAAGAACCCTTGAGGAAGAAATAAGTAAAAGGCACTTACAGCCCCTGCACAGAATTTACTCCAGATCTGTGTGAGCTATAAGTAAGTAATAGCAGGTTCCTGTTTCTAATCTTTCAAAACTGTCAACCTATAAAAGTCTATAGCTGACAGACAGATTAATAGACTGATGAATATGAAACTTTTCTCACACAAAAGGGAGTGGGAAAAATGCAACCTTGCTAGTAGCATGAAGATCTTTATATGTAAGATGCCCCAAACTCCTCTCAGTGGTTGCCAATGACTTAGTTCCCCTTCACAAAAGGACCAGTGGTTGCATAGTGAAAATACCTGGCGCATCCAACTGCCTTGTGTTGTGTTTTCTGACATTGTATTCTATGAGATTCCTCTGGATGGCATGTAGAAGAGAGCTTCCTAGCAAGAAGAAATGATTTTTTTTTCCAGCACAGAGGTTCAGTTATTTTCACATTTGATCAATGTAAGGAATCATTAGTCCTTCACAGACAATTCAGGACTCCTAAACATAGAGTTCTGAAGATTACGTCTTAAAACATGACATGTTTCCTCTGGAGGCCTTCTCTTAGAAAGAGAACTGAAATTCTTTCTGTGATGACTATGGAGATTCTCAGTCATCCAGGTCGTGGTTGTCCCAAAGGTGCTTTTTTCAAAAGGCAACTGGACTTTCTTGTTTTTTCCTTGAAGACATGAAAGTTCTTGAATGAGAAGTGAAACGTCTTCAAGGAGAAACAAAGAAAAGTCCAGTTGCCTTTTTAAAAAAGCACCTTTGGGGCATGCTCTTTCCACGAGACTAGCAAATTACTTCTGGAAATTCTGAAGTGGAATAAGTAGTTTATAGACAGTATAATTGACAGAGAACACAACCAAAATTAATAAAGAAAATATTTTTCTTTTTGAGAAACAGAACACCTCATGAGAAATATTCTATTCACAAGTAATGCCTTTTCTGTGAGCGGAAAAGCTTTAAATGTTTTTCTAATGGCTAGAACTTTGGCAAGAATTTCAGTTCTATACTATTTGTTTGTTACAATATTACCAATTCTCTGATAATTTTCTTGGGCCTCACTCTGATTGATCTTCGTCCCTCAAAATCAGATGCAGTTTTCTGTCAAGCATGCAAAACTGGCTATGGAACAGGGACAAAAAATAATGTGTTTTGGGGAAACCAGTCTATGAATGGAGAAAGATGTAACAGCTGTAAAGTAATGGTTATGCCTTGAAATACTTTTTATATATTTAAATATGTCCAAATCTAATATAGGATTCATTTAAAGGATTTTGCTTGGAAGGAAATGGGCAGGAAGAGTCATTTGCTGTTCTATATCAGAAGCCAGCTGTCCAACCCTGTCCAACAACCAAAAAATATTCCAATATCTAGAGTATTATATTTATACTATAAAACTATATTTATCCATTAATAAACCAGTGATAATACAATTCTTTTAAAAATGAAAAGCTGGACAGATAAAGCATGGAAGAAAAAACAAGACTGATGGGTGAACTACTGGACTTTCTTAAGAAGAAAGAGTGCAAGATGCCCCCTCAAATGTCACATGAAGCCTTCTTCATAGTCTCTTTCCAGTCTTCATATAACTCTCTCTTTCTTTCTGATTGCTCTGCTTTCCAGCCTGACACTTTTATGATTTCTTTTACTTAGTTTGGATGTAGACTGTTGTGGATTTTTAACAAACAGTTGTGATATGTTTATGTTGGATTCTGCAAATCTGTTGGCTCATATGCTTTGCTGATAGAAATGTTCATTCTGAAGGGAAAGGACTATGTCCAATAAAAGCATGCCTTGTTGGACTGGTTTAGCAGCTCCTCCAGACAGCTTTGCTGTTGCAGTGTTGGGACAATGCCAGCAGTTCAAATGATGGTAAGCTGCAGTGTCCTTTGAGGAACTCTGAAAATTGAACAAGATTCAACCTTAGCATTAAATGGAATGAAGCAACTGCTTCAGGAAGTGGACTAGAAAGCCAGTGATCTGAGAAAGACCTCTATTTTCTGTCCTCCCAGCCCAGTGCCAAAGATAGCTGATTGGTTCATATGCCACAGCTTTTTAAAAAAGACTTTTAATCCCATCTTTATTATTTTAGTAACTGACTCAAAACTCATCCCATGAAGTGAGTTGGGCTAAGAGAGAGTGACTGGCCCAAAGTCACTCAGTGACTGTGAAAACAAATGAATAAGGAATTATATGAACACAATGTTTGGTCTGCTGTTGCCTTAAACATGCCATTCTGCCATATTTATTTGCTTCTTTCTGAAGCTGAGTTTTATAATAATACTCTTACTCAGACATCTCAAGCAGGTTTTTCCCACAGAATTGCTCGCTTTGACAGCTTCTGATGTCTTTGTTATTTTACGTCAAAACAAGTTGCTAGGGGAAAATTAAATCTTCTAATTAAAATACAATGAGGTTGCTAGTTTCCCAGAACTACTCAGGCACAGATCCACAAAAGGAAAAAAAATTAGAAAAAGAAATAGATTCCCTGTGTCATATTGTAGTTTTCCAGGTCTGAACAAAAATTGTTAGGGAAAATACTCCGCCAAAAGCTTTGATCCGTACAATTCCTTCTAGGTGAATCATCTTGGCATAAACAATATTCTGGAAACCATGTAGCAGAAGGCAGGTGATAATTTCTTCACTGAAAAGTATAGAAATTCATTCTGGAAAACACTGATTAAATTAGTGTCCCATACAAGCAACCAGTTATTGATTCTGGAAAAATCAACTGTTAAATATTTTTAATCTCAATTTTTAAAATTAGATTCTGTTAATGATTTGCCAGATTGTACTGTCACAAGAACTGGCAATCAACTCTGGAGGGCAGAAACTGATTACATAGTCCTTTATTTATCTTCAGTCCACTGTGTCTGTGACCCCTTAGTCTACATTCAAGTGGGGTTCTGGCTGCCAGCAACTGAAGTATTGTAATGGGGTTTACCTGCCACACTTTATTTTCTTTGGGGCAAATCTCTGTGCTTTGATTGACTATTGGATGCAGGGATAGGAACCTCTGCTTGCCCAGATCAGAGGTTGCAGCCCCATTAATAAACAATCCTTTCTTGTGTTTTCCCAGGTTTGGCTCCATAAACTCTGCTACAACTACTATTAATTTGAACCTATCAGAAACATTTTCTTTTCTTAATCACTAGTTTTCTTGAACTACCCACCTCATCTGCTTGCTTAAAAAAACCCTAAGTTTATTATTATTATTGTTGAAATGATGGAGCTTTCATTTTTTTTTCTTTTTGTAAGCACCCAAATAGCCCAAATAAATAAATACTGCAAATAATATAGGAGCTAGGATAAATGTTCTAATTCACGTAATAGCAAAAGCAATAAACACAGCAACAGTGAACTTATTAAAAATTAGAAAACAGTAAAGGGAGTAATCCAAGGAAAGAGAAATAGTAATTAAAAAAAATATGCTGGATTTCAGCCACTGACCCTGTACTTGTCAGGGAAACATTACAACATAAAACTGCAGACAAACTAGTTTGAGAGTTGCTACAGCAGTGATTAGGGATCCCAATCCAGGAAGGAAATTTTTAAAATGATTGCTCTTTTCTGGTGTCAAAAGTTGGGACAGCAGCATGGAAATTGTCTATGAGATGGGTGGATGGATGGTTGTATTTTGTTGATGCTGGGAATCTAAGCTAAACATCTGGCAAGCAATTACTGATACCATATGTCCCAAACAGAATTTTCTTAAACCAACTTGGAGTCCAACTAAGCATCAACATGGAACAGGAACAGCTTAAAGGCATAGTGGAGAACAGTCCTAAATCTTCCCCTATGGAGAAGTGGAAATGCTCTGAATCTTTCAGATGCATACATACAATCTTTCAAACTATTCCATTACTCAACTGATCCTACTTCCTATCTCCTTTCAGGACTTGATGGGAATTAATTTTCCATCCCATTATTGAACAGAGATAGAATTGCCCCCTCTGCTTATCCTTCATACAACTACACCCTCCTCTACACACACACACACACACACACACTATATTATTATATAAAACATAAAGAATTCTTTTGTGTCCTATTTCACTGATAGTACTGTGGCTAATTGGCTGTGTCAGACTGAAATTTTCAACAAGTTGACTTGCATATCTATGAATGTAAAAAATCCCATTCATCCTTAATTAATAGGTTTATTCTTTTTTGATGTCTAAGTAGTTAGCAAATTATTTGCTTACATCATTTTCCTTCTTCAGAAGTCAAATCATGTCTCTCAGAAAAATTAGAAACGGTTGCACATTCAAGCTTCAGGGCTCCAAAGACGTTAGATTTCTTTTCTGAACTGATAAAGCAAAAGTCTCAGTTTGAAATTCTGTCATTTGTTGTTTCATCAGTCAGGTATGTTGCTCATCATAGTTCAAAATTAATTACAACTTGTTGATACAATAATTTAAAACTATTACTTCTAAAATGTTAATGAAAAATACTGTGAATTTCCCAATGGTTTCCTTCTGATGATCAGCTGGGTTCTAAGAAGTGGACCAATGTTCAAGGCAAAAATAATCCAATATTCCTATCCAAATATATGAACCTTTGTACACACATGGGATTTGAACTCTTTGATCCCTTCTATAATTCTGTTCTGGTAGACGTAATCATTGTATCATACAACTATGAAATTTGCCAAGTCTCTACTTTATACCAATGGCTTCCAAAAGCAACATAACAGGAATGGTGTCCTGTGATGGATCAGAAACAGGAAAAGCTTCCCAGAGATATTCTGAGAGTCAGTCTGTTCCCAATACCCATGCCCAGGTTTCCTTGCAATGGTGCTATTCAGTTGAGTTAGTTCAGTTTCCCAAAGCCCATGTAAGATGGATATTATGGGATCTAATATTTGCACCATAATTGGAAAAACTGCCCATGATCTGCAAAAGAATATTTGTGTAGATGTACCCTGGCTCACTGGTCATACTATAACGGTTGTTTTTTCCAATATGAAGAAACTTTGCACTGTGGTGTGTCATTAACTGCATTGCTTTATTAATAATCACTTGATGATTTTCACCCTCTATGGAGCAGGTGCTGCTTGTAGTGCTATCTGATTTTTGTCCAATTATTATGTGTGAATAATAATCATGGATAGCATATTTCATAGCCAGCCATTCATTGCATAATAAATCTTCTGGAATGAATGCCTCCCTTGTTGTTGTAAATGGACTGAATGATTTCTCTCTCAACAGTTCACTCTTTTGATTGCTTAGTTTATGTCATCTCTATAAAGATTTCCTGGTGACAAAAAATCTTTCCTAGCAGAATTAGCCAAACAGATGAATTGAAACTTCACTGTTTTCCACTGCAAAATTGAAATTTGTGTCACACATGTTTTCTGTTGTGAGTTTGAGCATGTCTATCATAGCTATAATTCCTCCAAAGCTCAAGTGGGCAATTCTATTCACCCATCACATAGAGAACAGAAGCAAGAAGCCCTTGTCTAACAGCTTTTTTCCTTGTCTAAGTCCTGTGGCAATGTGCACAGAAGAAACCATGGCTTATGCAATGCATCCTTGAGAATGATCTGCACTGCATTTCACAGTGAGCAAAAGAAGAAGAAAAAAGATAGCAATGCTTTAGAAATCTGCCCTTTGGTATCCCCCATTGTAGTTGCCTTTGCCATTGTTCCTATTTCCTAGCAGAATCTCTGCTGCTCTCATCAATAGGTAGGGTTAGGGCAAAAGATAAAGAAAAAACAAGCATCCAATAAGGAAACAACAAATTAGACTCTTCTTGGTGGAGCAACTGTCCAATGGTCTCCCATCAGGCAAATCTCTAGTTGCTGAAAAGTATCAGGTTTTGTGCCTTTGAGTTTTTTTCTACCTTCGCCTTAGGTTCCTCTGCTTTGGCATCTAAAGGTGCCACTTCCTTCTCCCTCTATATTGGCAAGAGAGTGTCAGTGAGGTCAGGGCTCAGAACAAATGTCCAGTTGGATGTATACAGATATCAGCTATAGATCTCACACATCTATTTGTTTATGCCTTTTATTTCTAGCCTGTGTAGGGCCATCTTTCATATTCTGGTTTTACCTTATGTGCTGTATGAAAAAAAAAACCAAAAGGAAATGAAATCACAAAAATATATTGCATTCTTTTTTTAAAAAAGTCATAGCCTAAAGGAAGAAATTCAGGCATTGATCTATCATTTCAAAGCATATTCATGCGAACACACCCATGAATATGAATGTGTGCCATATTCCTCCTGCTTAACTATTTTCTGACAATTAAAGAGATTTGCATAAACAACAGTGACAAGTTATTTCAGTGCCAGATGTGGGAAATTCATATAGCAATTATAATGAATATCCTGTTTTGGAATGGCAAAACAACTTAGTATGAAATCCAAGCAAGCATGTCTGCAAAATTATTCTCTTCAGGTAAAATATTCTTAATGGTTATGTATTTTATATTTTATTGAATAATTTTATATTTTAATTTTATAAGTTTTTCTTAAAAAATTATCGTCTCTGAAACTCAGCAGCAGGTACAGATAATCAAGCAACAGCCAAATAAAACTCTGCTGGAAGCTTTCAGATTTGAAGATGCATGTACCCACATAACCCTATTCCTATAATATTGTGCATTCTTCATTTTTCCAGTAACAATTTCACCAAAAGCTGAAATTAGGATTAAAACATATTTTGAAGCATATCTGAAGAATGTTTTTTTTTACATGTTTATGTGCTTTTCTACATGGGTTTGGAAAATGCTCAACTTCACTTTTTAAAATTAAATATTTGAAGCCATTTTCCTTTCTTTTGAATATTTGTCATTTTCAGTCTTTTTAAAAAAGTTAATTTAATGTTGTATATCTATGAATTAATCAATTTGTATTATGGTCACAGACTAGCATTACAAATAAAAGCATTAAAAACAATAACAATAGGACAAAATTAAAATAAAAGACAGAAAAATATATTGCAATTGGTAATGGATTATCAGTGGGCAGTTAGAGTCTGCCTAATTTTGCATACAGCATAACAGAATTTGCTCACATTGAGAGAAATTACTTCATACTGATCTGATAATAGTGGTTTCATGTAAAAGAGATCAGTATGAGGATGAAGCTTGTGGGTTGGTTTCCAAATGTTTCATTACCAGGCTGGGTAACATCTTCAGTGGAGTTTAGGGCAGGGGTCTTCAAACTTGGCCCTTTTATGAATTGTGGACTTCAACTCCTAGAATTCCTCTGTCAGTGTGCCAAGTCATAAAAGGGCCAGGTTTGAAGACCCCTGGTTTAGGGGATCCCCTAAACTCCGCTGAAGATATTACATAGCCTGGTAATGAAACATTTGGAAACCAACCCACAAGCCTGGAGAAAGAACCTTCACCCTCATCCTACACCCGAGCTACAGATATTCACCACTATTGCAAAGAGATCAATATTTCCCAGATATTTTGTTAGATAATATATCTATGAAAAATTGCAGCTATTCTGGTTCCATTTGTCTTGCCACCTGAGGTAATTGTCAACTTTATCAATTAGATGTTCCCTGAAGAAGAAGGATGGAAGGTCGGCTTTCCTTCTTAATAAGTATATGGTTTTAGATAATTTAAGAAAGCTACTTACCAGAGCCATTTGAAATAAATCCAGCTGGAAAATCATACAAATTCCTATATGTGCACGTTTTTAGCCAGCTCAGTGTATATGTATGTAAGAATGAGTGATTTGGAGCTTTAATACTTTAATATTAAAGTATTCCTTTAGAACAAAGAATCTTAGGAGTTAGGACTCTCAACATTCACTTTTGTTCCAAAAACCATGAAATAACTTCAAATTCCTGCAATGCTTCATGATTTGACTAAGGCCGCTCATCTTCCTCCACAGCACTGAGCTCAAAGAAATTAATATTCTAGATACTACTGCACTAAATAAACAATCAGATTAATGTCCATTTATTGACTGAAAATGAAAAGCACTTCTACACCACCAGCAATTATCCTCACTGCTGACAGTGTGGAAGTACTTTTCATTTTCATTCTCCTCATTTCTGATAATCTTGGAACACAAGCAACATGGAGAACATGAATCAATGAAAGAATCACCTTCTTTCTATTCAGCTCACCAAGAAAAGTTTACTATACTAAGAATAGCATTCAGTTAATATATTGTCACCTGAGTTACCATCGATTGTAAAGTAATGGAATGCATCCTCAACCCCAGTTTGCACAAAATAGATTGCTGTATTTCAGACTACACATATTTGTATGCAATTGTATGGTGGTTTGCAAATAAATAAACAAACAAACAAACAAACAAACAAACAAATAAATAAATGTTGAGAGGTAGTAATAATGAGATACAATGTGAAGGATAATTGTGAAACATAAAGCACTGATATTTTCCAATGTTTTGCAGACACTCTGATGTAATTCCTACATTACCTTTAAATGTAGTTGAGTTGAGAAGGCAAAAAGCAGCATACTGGTAACTCTACTGTATATCCAGATACTTTTTTTTATAACTATCATGATGGTTCAATGTTGCTACAGCCTCTGAATTGGGTGAAATGGAAAGTAATATCTAACAAATGCCTACAAGCAGAGACAAGTATCAGGAACAATAAGCAGAAATTCTATGAAAGTCACAGACATAGAATGCTGGCTTGAGAGTAAGAGTCAAAGAGTTTGTCCTAAAACAGAGTTTCTCCTAACAGTATTTCCACTGAAACAGAAAACAGACTGCTCATAAGATCAACAGAGCTGCAGATTTCAATGAAAACACTAGCTTTGCTGCATTTTCAATAAATCAAAGCAGAATCAGAAATAAGTTGACTCAGCAATTCAAAATCAATGAAATAACAGAAAGCAGGCCAGAGCTAATCTCAAAATGAGGCAAAATACAGATGTACCCAAAGCCTATGCAGAATGAGAATACCTTCATTGAGCTTCTTGCTTTTGTTTTTAGACAAAAAGAATCCGCTTAAACATTAAAAAATGTGAACCTATTTTCATAGGATCTGAAAATGTTATGGAAGTATCATTTCTCTAGCAAAGCAACATAAAGTACAATCCAAAGTATTTAGTAGGCAAGGAAGTGGTCTTTACGATGACCTCCTCTCTATGCAAGCATCCTGGGGCAAATAGCTCTGGGTAACACAGGAAGCTCTTTTAACATGATTAAAATAAGCTCTTATCAGCCCAAATCCCAATTTTTGTTTGGCTTCCAAGTCCCTAAGTATTTCTGCTTCCCACCAAAGAATACAAAACTCCCCAACTCTTCATTCAATTCCTCCCAAAAAACCAAAAACATTGCCACTTGTGACTTCGTATTTTAATCTTAAAAGTGCAGCACTAGATTAGAACCCTGTTCTAGAGAAGTATCAGAAGCACCAAAAGAGATGTAGAGGGACAGGCAAGTTGCATTCTGGATTGAAACTATGGCCTATTAGAATACGGGCACAGCTACAACTTTCACTCTCCAATCCTGGCCTCAAAATCTTTTTTCTTTTCCTTTTCCTTTTTCCTTTTTTCTTTTCTTTCTCAAATTGCCTCGGGTCCTGCAATAAAAATCCTCTTATCCACATAAATGGGAAATGAAATAAATAGCTTACATTCCCTATCATTATTTTTATTGTGTTATATGTATTTGTCTCTTTAGATGAAAAATTTTAAAACCCCAATGAGCACTTTAAAGACATCAAGTGATTATTTTTTTGCCTGAAGACCGGAGCTGGGTAATTTGCTAAGGCAGGAATTGTCCATCCACATGGGCCACTGAGCAGTACTAGGCTCAGCAACTTTTAAAAATGAACCATGGAGAACCACCACTGATAGGAGAAAAAGACTGTGGCCAGAAGCAGACAAAGAATGACATAAAACAAGCTGGGGAGTTAGCTAAGAGAGTTGTTGACAGATGACATTTTTTCAAATTTGTTATCCATGGAACAATATGTTAGGGTCTCTGTATTTAACCATGGCAGCATTCATCCATTTATAAAGAAGTGGGTGAGCACCTGTTAGCTCTTTGAAATACTTTGCTGAATGTATGCTTTGATACCTAAAAAGTTTGCTTATTATATGAACACAGCCTATATTTTACATGTCACCACATGCCCACATAGAAGAATGTAAATTGCAAAATTACAAGGTAAGACAGATCAATACAATTAGTCCTTACTTAATGACCAATTTTTCAGTGACTGTTCAAACTTACATGGGTGCTGAACAACTGGTACCTATGGCCAGTACTTGAAGTTCCACCTATCATAGGATCACCATGGTCACATGATTGCAATTTGGGTGCTTTGTGACTGGCTCACAATTATGATGTCACAGCATCCTGCTATCACATGATCACAATCAGGGTATTTGGCAACTGGCTCTCAGTTATGAACCCTCAGCATGCCTTCATCACTTGATCACCATTTATGACCTTCACTGCCAGCTTCTAGCAAACAAAGTCAATGGGAAAGCCAACAGGAGGCAAAAATGGTGAGTAGGTGACACTGAGCTTAATGATGATGCAGGATTCACTTAACAATGGGAATGACAAACTGCTGGTACTAAGTGGCATGGTCACATGATTTCCCACTTTACAATCAGCAACAGAAAATCCTGTCCCAATTGCTATTATTAACTGAGGACTACCTGTATAAGCTTAAAGTTGCTGTCCTATGATTCTGGAGCCAGTTTGCTTTCTAAGATGCAAAACATACAGTTAAGCCAGTGTGTTGATGGGAAATTCCTTGTTTATTCTGCTAAATAAGGCTTAGAACAAAGTCTTTAGGGAGCTGCTAAACATTAGGCTAATCAGATTTCCCTTCTAAAGCCTGGGAGTTTGCCACATGACCAGCCATTCCACCGTTTTCCTAATTATCTGCAGATCATTGAATGTTTTCATTATATTGTTCTTTATATACTTATGTATGTGAAATTTGCAGAGAAAACTTTCTGCTAATCATCATTTGTGCTTTATCAGCATGTCTTAATCAATACCTGAACATTAAAAATGCCAATTGATTAGTGTGTAGTGTTGTTTCAAACTGGCCATTGACTGAGCACATTGTTCTCAATAACACATTTTCATTTTCTCTAAACAAGGGGAGAAAATTAGCATGAACTTCACATATTCCTGATTTGGATTTGCCTGGCAGTTTGCACTTTTTCTAAGAATTAAAACAATTGTTAAAGCTATTGCCAAATGCATTGCAATGCTGCAAAACCTTTCTTTCCATCATGTACTAGAATTGATTTGTAGGTCATTCTGGCAAACTCAGTGAATATGACAACTCAGCAGAGCCTTTGAATACGATATGGTAGCAAGAGTGAAAAGAGATCACATTGCTTTAGGGAATCCAGTCATTAAAGTTAATGCACTTCTTTGGAATCATTTTTGAAGGGTGCACTAACTTTAAGAGGCAGTACTTTGAATATATTGAGAAACTTCAACATTGCAATGCTGTCTAGGAATTAGATCTGTTGTGCAGGAAAATGAATAAACCATCACAAGGCAATATTTGTTTTAAGAAAGTTCTTTTTAAGCTTGTCACAATAAACACAGGATGCTATGGGTGATGTGCATATTTTGGTTTACCATTAAAATACAAATTTTATTCAGATAATTTCCCAGATAAAGGCATTTTTGAATTGTGACAGTTTGTTATTTACTTCCTTTTCATCTAAATTCTTGAAAAGTCTAATGCTACAGAGAACTATGAATTAGACCTTTGATTATATGATAACAGTGCTATTAAAGTAGGAAATACATTAAAAACAAACAAAAAGCCCCATGGACACAATTTCCTTCTTCAAAGTGGTGGAGATCTTTGGAAGTGATGGCAGAGTGTATTGTGTCTCATGCAATTGGGATACTATTCCTTTTGTCTTGTATACAGAGTAGTCATTTACTGTTGCAGAGTTACAGAAATAGTATCTGCCCCCCCTGATAATACTGCAAGATGAAGCTCAAGATGTTCAAAATGATTGAGGGGATGCATATTCAATGAACACATAGTAAGATATGTTTTGAGATAGAGAAATGTAATATAAGTAATTACTTTTTAAAAATAATATCATGGTGCTCAATCTTCTAAAAACACTATCCCAATGTTAAAGCTTAAAAAGAAAAGTGCCAGAGCAAGAAAACATACAGCCTTTCCCTTTTCCCAATAAACTTCTTCCATCTAAAGCAGGAGTGTCAAACTGCCGGCCCGTGGGCCGGATGCGTCATGCCGAAACTGTGCCCACCCCAGCTCCAGCAATGGGGAAAAAGTCGTGATATGTTGCGACACGTCACGTGACATGGCGAGTTTGATACCCCGATCTAAAGATTTGGCTTTGTTACAGTAAAAAGGGAATTCTGTCATGAAATATATAGACTATATAGTTGTATTCCTTTGGACCGGCCCAACATATTGTTACAGAAACTTTTGTACAAGTCAGAATATTCAAACTATGCATGTTGTTTTTAATCTCACAACTTTTCTAAAATTTGCCCTGTTAATAGTGTATAGGTCTCTTCATATGTTACTGTAGACATTTGCAGAGGGGCAAGGGGCATGTGCACCATAACTGAACAAAGGACATGAATTATGTAATTTGGATAAGTCATTATTTGCATGAAGACATAAAGTTGCACATGACATTATAATGGTTTCTGCAGGATGCTTAACTAACAGCTTTTATATTGTCTTCTTTGTTCTGAAGTCCTGAAGATATATTGAAATACAATTCCCAGAATTTCCAGCTAAGAAGTTATACTCTGCAAATTATGGGAGTTGCCAAGATAGGTAAGTCTGCATATTAGGTGTAATTCAACAATCAACATAGTATTTATTTATATAAACGCATGAGTTGAGATAAAAAAATAATCCTATAAATTATGATGTGATATACTCTTATAACAAATATTAGTTTGCTGGAATGATAACCTCTATTTTGCAAAAATATTGTACATTTGTAAGTACATGCAGAAATACATAGTAAAATATAAAATATTCATAATGGAATTATTAGAATTTGTTGGGCATTTCTCCCTTTATTACTGCTGATCAAGAGAAAGTTACAATGAAAAAGTCATTTTTAAAGAAAGTTTCTCTGATGAATTTTCTTTAAATGCAATCCAAGCATATATAATCATGTTAGAAAGGGAAAAAAATGAACATTGACATTTATAAATAGCTAAAATTTCTGGATACCAAGAATATTTTTAAAATGGGAGCTACTGCTTAATATCTTTTGACTCTTGTTTGTGCTCTGAAACCAAATTCCTGCCAACAACCCTTGACAATATCTCAGTATTTTTAAATATTTAAAAGAGACACTTATGAAAAATGCACTGTATTATCTGAGTCTTAATATATACTGAGAATTATGTCTAAAATCATTAATCAGTTTAACTTCTAGACAAGACTTGTTGTTTCCTTTAAAAGCAGCCTTAAGACAAAATCCATCTGCCAAAGGCTGGCATTATCTCTACATTTACAAATAAATCTATCCAGACCAACTTGCTCTCATACAGTAAATGTCTCTGGAAATTCATTCTGCAGTGCTTTTTATTTACATATTTTATACTATAAAAGTTTATTACATTTCTATTGTTATTATATTTTATATCTTACCCTTTATTTTAGGGACTCAGGAAACAATATGTTTGATATTGATATCCATCCTTCCAAGCTTGGTAAAATGAGGACCCAGATTGTTGGCAGCAAATAGGCTGGCTCTGTAAAACCGCTTAGTGAAGGCTGTAAAGCACTGTGAAGCGGCATATAAGTCTAAGTGCTATTGCTATATTCACACTAACTCTTGGGTTTAAAGATAGTAAGTTGCCTAACTTACCCCAGTGCAGTTTAAAGATGAGGAGTGATTTGAAGTGTTCCTAGCTCTAAGATGAGAAGACACTTTATCCACTGTTGCTATCAGTCTAAAATAAAATTACTAACTCTGAGTAGTACCACAGATAAAGAGCATATTTTCTACTTATGCAAAAAGGGGAATATACTTCATCATGTTGGCGTTTCTGATTGGAATGTATTTGAGCTCCAGAATCCATTGGCATGAAAAGAAATGAAATGAATGATAATGTGGTAGCAAAATGCTAAATGCCTGAATCATATACCTGAAGATGAAAGCGTACACAACCTAAAAAGGAGAATGATGCTTCCCATAAGGCACTGTATGAAAATAATACCTTAAAAACTTAACTTACCTTTAATTTAAGTTATCTTTTCTCAGCTCAGTAGTTGATTCTGGCTTATTTGATTCTTGAGTCTGATGTTTTGAGTTCAATAACAGACAACTTTTCCTTCATGTAGATCCCTTGCCTGCAAATGCTGCCATAATATCAGATCTGATAAGACTCCTGGCCAAACACGATTCTATCAAGATGACCTACAATGGATAAAATAAATCTTTCTATTCGCCTGTGGAAGTTAATTATCTCTAGGGGCTTCATGAACAAGATTTTGCCTTCTCTCTTCTGTTCTAATCAATGCGAGTAGCAGAGCTTCGGAAATAACCCACATGATAATCCATGCCATGAAGATGCAAGCAGAGCTAATCACTTACCTAGACTGATTGCTCATAAGCTTCACTCCTTTTTACAAGATTCACCCAGCAATAGTTATTGCTTAAGCTTGTCTGAAGAAAATTTAAATTCAGATGGTTCACTGTGACATATTTCATGTCACATTTCCAAGCAACAAAAGATATCAAATGCCACAATTCATATCCTGGAGTAAGAAAAAGGAACAGAGAAACAGTTTTCTATTTTTCTATTTTTCTATTTTTTTCTCCTGTCTGGCATGGCAACTGATGCTTTATAAATGCTTTGGCAACAGAATAGACTTTTATGAACCTTACATGGACAGTCAATACATACTAATTTATACCACATGTGCTAAGTCATTCCAGGAGAGATCCTATACTTAGCTATTAGGATGTTATCCAATTTCCATAGAAGTTTTATTGACTTACATGGAATTCAATATATATAAAATGGTATAATCAGTCCCTTTCTTAGGCTCCTGTACAGAGGTGGTCATAGTGAAATGTCCTATTTTGCCTTATTTCTTAATATGTTCTATGCTCGCTGTTTTTCTCTTCCCAAAACCAGAATAAAACTACATCCCTGGGAGAATTGGAAAGTTCATCTGGATTCAGACCATGGCACTTTGGAATGTGTCCATGGAGCCCGCTTGACAGCACACAACTAACCATTTCCCGTTTTGTTTCCCTTGAGAATTTCCATGCTGATATTTATCAAAATACAGTTTTTCATCAATTTGTTTTTCAGAAATAAAAACACTTTTAATGTTTTGCATCGTATATCATCAACAATCTCTCCAATCTTGTTATAAAATGCAAAACCATGGCTGGGCTGGTCTTATGCCCGTCCCAAGGGACTTGGCTCAACAAATTCTCATGGCATATTGGAAATAGCTTCTTCATAGTAAAATGCCCTTTTTTGTAAACAATCATGAAAAATAGAAAGATCAGCCACTTGTTTTCACAAAACAGTTTATGATCTGAGAATTTAAGGACCCCCATAGTTCTCATACCAGATTGTTTAGAATTCTGGTTTCCCAGGAAATAAACTTTCATATCACTTAATTTATAGTGCACTAAATGTATCACTATATTTAATCAATAATGTGTTAGATCATTACAAGACAAGCATGCAACAATATGTTGCAGCATAAAGAATACCTGGCCGGTATGTTATCATCCAACTGATTCTTGTCACATTTAATTTTCTGTTCCTCTTTCCCTTCTCCACAACTCTTCTCTCTTTAGCCCAATAATCACTTTCTTTATCTAGCTCAGTGTTTTTCAAACCTGGTAACTTTAAGAGGTGTGGACCTCAACTTCCAGTATTTTCACCAGCCAGCATGCCATGAACTAGCTGCTTATGCATTTCATTGCTACCATTAAGCTTTATCTGCTTAAAAAAAAAAACTTCTGCAAAAGTATAAGTAGCCCCAAAGATTTTGATGCTTCTCACTTGTTAATAGGTAGATAGGAATTCATATCCTATTATAAAAGATGCAAGTGACATTATATGTATCATGCAATGCAAATGATTTGAATTAAAATCAGTACATAATTTGCATCATGGTGTAAGTAACACGAGTTACCTAAGGAATACCATTTACTGTTTGTTCACTTTGGATTCTTCCAGACCCTTTGATTATTAGTAATAGCAATAAGACACGTAGACAACTTATTCCATCCAGGACTTGTTAGCATCCAAGGGGGGCCATTGGTTTATAGCCTCCCGTCTGGAGCAGTATCTGATTGTTCCCCTTGACAAGCCACAAGTTCGTATCAAGTGCAGTGGCAGGTTCAATCCAGCAGCCTTTCTTCCCCAACTGGAACAGGATGGTGATCATGATTGTGTGCAAACTATTACTGTAGTGTTTACTGGCCAGCCGGATTTAACTGACCAGCCACTAAAGGATGCAGACAGGGACCTGCATACAGATGGCAGCAGTTTTATGAGACAGGGAGAAAGGCTAGCTGGCTATGCCATGGTCACATTGGATCAGGTAGTGGAAGCAGCAGCTCTCCCTGCAGGTACTTCAGCTCAGAAAGCTGAACTCATTGTCTTGACGAGGGCCTTGGAAAAGTCAGACGGTGCAGTTAATATATTTACAGACAGTAAATTTGGGGTGGGGGGGTGGGGTTTTGTTATACATGCACATGGGGCATTGTGGACGGAGTGTGGTTTGCTCACCGCTCCTATTAAATATGGACAGGACACTTTAAGGCTATTGGATGCTGTTTTGCTCCCACATAAGGTGGCTATCATGCATGTGAGGGCCCATATTAGGGTTGATACTAAACACGGAAGGGGAAACGCCTTGGCCGACCGCACCGCAAAGTCTGCCGCTTCAGGTCCCCTGTCCCCTTGGTATATGGGTGTGCTTGTACCCTCACATTTGCCTATGCTGGCTCCAACATATATTTCACAGGATGGGCACAGAGTTTATAGACTGGGTGCTGTTTATCGTGGACGTAGGCTGGAGAAGGATGGAAAATGCCTTCTCCCAAAACATGAATTATGGGCCCTCTTATGAAAATTGCATGCCAGCACTCATTGGGGTTACAAGGTCATGGCTGAGTTTCTTATAAAGGACTATATTTGTCCTAGGATCTATAACAAGGCCGTCACAATGATCAAGCAATGTGTGATTTGTCGATGTAATGATCCTGTGGAAATGATTAAGTTCCCCTTGGGGAGGCTTGGGGCTGGCCAGGATCCTGCTAGTTTTGGGGAGGTTGATTTTACTGAGTTGCCATGGACACGGGGTTTTAGGTACTTGCAAGTTTTTGTGGATGCTTTCTCTGGATAGAATGAGGCCTTTCCCTGTACTAACAAGGCATGTGAGGTGGTTGAGGCCCTCCTGAAGGAAATTATTCTGCTTTTTTCCTTCCCATACCAAGGCTTTGGTTCTGATGATGCCCCCACTTTATCTCTAACATTACCCAGCAGGTGTTTCGGGCCCTGGGTATTGTTTGGCAGCTTCGTTTGGCCGTCTTTGTTCAGCTGAATAAAAACGTAAAGCTTAAAAGCAACTTCTGGTTTCCTGTATTTTTTTTATCAAGCAAAACCTCAGAACCTGCACAGCAGCTCCATTGTTTATATTGCAGTTTTTAAAACTTATTCCAGCATTTTTTTTCCTTGTGTTTTTATTCCAGGCTGATTCCACGCTTAATAGAGGGCATGCAAAGTAAACACACACAGAAGCAGTTGCTGGCACCGCTGGCATCACACATGCCGAGGGAGAGAGAGAGAGTGTTGTGTTTGCTTTTCATTGGCTGCTTAAAACAGCTTCCTGGGGTATGGACACAGGACACCCCCATGTGGGCTTCGTGATCCCGTTTTTGGCTGGCTAGGAGAAGGACCGGAAGGTGGACGGCCAAGGTTGGTTTTTTTGGAGACCAAATAGCAACTAGGCCTCGGCTTACATTTCACTTAGTGAATGTTTGAAGTTACAGTGAAAAGAATGACTTACGACCGTTTTTCACACTTACGACCATTGCAGCATCACCTGATCAAAATTCAGACACTTGGCAACTGATTCATAGTTATGATGGTTGCAGTGTCCCGGGGTCATGTGATCCCCTTTTGCGACCTCACAAGGAAAGACAATAAGGAAGCCAGATTCACTTCACAACCAGGTTACTAACTTATTAACTGCAGTGATTCGCTTAACAACTGCCGCAAAAAAGTCGTAAAATGGGCCAAAACTCACTTAGCACATGTCTCGCTTAGCAACAGAAATCTTGGGCTCAATTGCAGTCGTAAGCCGAAGACTACCTATATGTAAGTTAAGCCTGGTGGAGAAACTACAAAGACACAAACAGCATCTTGCAGAGCCCACCAAAAGGGAAACCGAGTTCAGAAGTCATCCGGAAGTCGCTGTCCATCTTTCCAAAGTCCTCAGTGATCCCACAAATATTTTTTTTTGAGGAAGAACGTAAAGGACTATGTGCTAGACTTTGTTATAGGGGCACCATAAATGCCTTAATGACTAGCCCCCCACAAGTGTCCAGAAAGACAGAGACAGTGAAGGGAAGATGCCGTCACAGCACTAAAGAAGAAAGGACCACCTGGGGGATGGGGCAGGGGTGACCCGGGCCGGAATTGCCCACGAGGGCCACTTGGGAGTGGGGCGATGGCTTCCCTCTCGGTCTCCCTTCCAGTTCTGGTCTTTGCCAGCGCCAATTTGATCCAATTTGGCCACATCATTAAACACTTGACCGGAAGATACACCCTGATTTACAACGGCTATGGCTGCTACTCTGGGCTGGGCAGTTCCTGGCAGCTGGTGGATGGCACCGATTGGTAAGGGGGGCCCCTTGGGTGAGCTGGGAAAGGTCCTGGCTTCTCCTCAGCTAAAGGGGTACCTGTGGATCTAAGGAGCTTCTCCAGAGCCCCCCCTCATTTCTCAGAGGGCACCTCTGCCCACCTCTGCTTTCTTTCACATCAGGCAGGCACCAGCTGGGTGGCAGGTAGTCCTCAATTTACAACTGTTCGCTTAGTGACCGTTCAAAGTTACAGTGGACTGCAAAAAGTGACTAAGGAGCATTTTTCACCTTCAGAACCAGCATAGCATCCCCTTTTGGCAATTGATTCGTATGTACGACAGTCACAACGTCCCAGAATCACATGATCCCCTTTTGAGACCTTCACTTAACCACCCTGTTGCTGACTTAAGAACTGCAGTGATCCACTTAGCCACTGTGGCAAGAAAGGCCGTAAAACGGGGCAAAAGTCACTTAATAACTGTCTCACTTAGCAGCAGAAATTTCAGTGTTAACTGTGGTCATAAGGCGAGGACTGCCTGTATCCCAGAAGGTGTCGGGGGCAACAGGGATGGCGGGGAGAAGCAGTCATGAAATGGAAATTTTATTTATTTGTTAAACTTATTTGCCGCCTACCTTGCCGTGGGGTTGCGCTGGGCGGTTTACCATAATTAAAAAGGAAGGCCAATGAAAAGTCTCGTAAACCTAAGAAACAGAACAATGAAGTAAACAAAGGAACACAAATGGGAGTAAATACATCAATACAACTTGGGAACAATACAGGTGGGAGGATTTGGGGCATCTGCCATTCAGGGAGTTTCATTAAAGGATGTCCCCCCTAAAATTCAAGAACCAGACACAGGCGGGGCGGCCCCGGGTCCCAAAGTGACCTTAAACAAGTTATTCCCTGTGAAAAACACAAAGCCACGTAGCCTTTGCTCATGTTTTAAGAGTTTGCTTTCAAAATATTAACCCAGGCAGGCGCCCAATGGCCCCGGATGCCGAGACGGACACAGTGACGTTGTTACCTTGGCCGCACAATTGTGGCTCTGTTCTTTGCTACCAGGTGTTCTGAGTTCATGACTGCTGCTATCAGGCCCTGTCATGGCACCACTGCAAACCCAAAATGGAGAAATATATATTGGCCTAGGAGGGATATATATTTTAAGTAGTATGTTATTTCTTATGTTTCTTTACTCTTGCTCTCCTTGCTCTCCTTTCTTTTTTTTTCATCGTTTTATCTATCTCTTAAGAAATGTAAAAGTGTGAGATGGCTTATATGGAAAAAATAGAGTTAAATTTGTAAATGTAAATGTAATTAATTTTTGAGAAAATCTTCACCAGTAAGAATATCTAGAATTTGGTGGGAGAAATAAACTAAAATAAGGATTGTAACAGGATCTATGATAAGGCAACCAGAATGATTGAATAGAAAAGAAATATTATACTGATATGATTATTATTGTTAGGAATATTGGAAAAAAAAATATATATTCAATTGTTATTTATCAAAACAATAAGAATTGTATTAACTCAATGTTTGCAAAAGAGGATATTTTGGGGAAAGAAGAAATCAACTAAAATTATTATGTGGAATATGGATTATAGAAATTAATTGTTAATGATTGTTTTACAAATGTAACCCAGACAACACATTGTTCACCGATTATTAAGTGATTTATGTTTTTTAAAAAATCAATAAAATATATTACAAAAATAAATAGACACGTAGACTTATATACAGCTTCACAGTGCTTTACATGCAGTTTACAGAATCAGCATATTGCCCCCAACAATCTGGATCCTCATTTTACTAACCTCGGAATGATGGAATGATGGAAGGCTGAGTCAACCTTGAGCCGGTCAGTATCGAACTCTTGGCAGAGAACAGAGAGTTAGCCTGCAGTACTGCATTCTAACCACTGTGCCACCACGGCTCTTATTAATAATCCTCCTACCTCATAATACAAACAATTGTCAAATATTAGTTTTCATGAAATTAGTTTTTAAATATTTACCACTTCAGATTCCAGAACAAATTAAATAATGATTTACAAACTGTAGATGATGAGAGAAAGAATAATTTCAAGATATTCAAATAGAATCAGACTTTCTTAGAATTCTAATTTAGAAGAATGTAGAGACCCAAATAGCATGATGCATTTCTTCCCAAGTTTTCCATATAAGAGAAACTTCAATATGAGATGGAGGAGGAGTGCTCATCTAGGACAGACAATGTTTGCAACTAATCAGGATAAATAACCCTACAAGGAGTCTCCAATCATAGAGATGTAGGAGAGGGACTTGAACACAGTCTGCAAGATATTACTTCAATCTTCAGTTCTTCCAACTTTCTCTCCTAAAAATGGCAGAGAGAAATAGAGAAAACAGTGGAGGTGATGTGACCTTGAAGTATGCTTGTCCTCCAGATGCCAGATGTTCAAGCCATTCTAACCCATAAGCATTCCTGTTCATTGATGTTTCTGTGATTTTGGTAGCAACTGGGAGAAAATAAACAATATACTGTAGATTTCATGTTTAAGGCAAGATCTATGCAATGCAATTTTCATAACAGCTGTTCTTAGCCACTGTGGCAAGAAAGGCCGTAAAACGGGGCAAAAGTCACTTAATAACTCTCTCACTTAGCAGCAGAAATTTCAGTGTTAACTGTGGTCATAAGGTGAGGACTGCCTGTATCCCAGAAGGTGGCGGGGGCAGCAGTGGTGGTGGGGAGAAGCAGTCATGAAATGGAAATTTTATTTATTTGTTAAACTTATTTGCCGCCTACCTTGCCGTGGGGTTGCGCTGGGCGGTTTACCATAATTAAAAAGGAAGGCCAATGAAAAGTCTCGTAAACCTAAGAAACAGAACAATGAAGTAAACAAAGGAACACAAATGGGAGTAAATACATCAATACAACTTGGGAACAATACAGGTGGGAGGATTTGGGGCGTCTGCCATTCAGGGAGTTTCATTAAAGGATGTCCCCCCTAAAATTCAAGAACCAAGTACCTGAAGGCATATTTGTAACATGGCAAGAAAAAAAATATAAGATAGACACACTCGAGAAAGCGCAGGATTTTTATGAATGTCACTTTGCGCAGGGAGAAGAACAAGAAAGTAGGGAAGAGCCAGAGAGTAAAAGTCAGGAGGAAGACCTAATAGAAGAATTTGAACGAGAAAGAGAAACGCAAAAGAAACAAGAAAGAGAAAGGTCAGAAAGAGAAGGAGCAAAAGGAAGGGTAATAGAGACAAGAAGCACAAAAAAACCAGATCAAGTAAAAAACGGGAGAGGCAATTAAGCTCTTTTCTGTAAACATTAATGGTTTAAACATACCAAGAAAAAGAGTACAAACGTTTAATAAATTAAGGAAATTGGATGCAGACGTGATATGTCTCCAGGAAGTTCATATAAAAAAGGATTATAGAAAACTACTAGAGAATGTAAAATTAGGAACACTATACACAACACTAGCACAAAACAAGAAAGGAGGAATTGCTATATATGTTAAAGAAAAAATAAAATCAAAATTAATATATTCGGATGAAGAGGGGAGAATTTTAATGTTGGAAATAGAATTAGGGCAAAAACAAACTTTATTAACGGCAGTATATGCACCAAATAATAACCAACATGAATTTTTTAAAAAGGTACATAAGAAACTAGTGGATCTGGACTATGAAAATATTTGTATGATTGGGGATCTAAATGCAATAGTCGATGTTAAGAAAGACTATAAAAGTAGTAAAAAGAGCAAAAAGAAGAAAAATATATTACCAAAATCATTCTTTAACATGGTAACAGAACTCAACCTTCGGGATATATGGAGAGAGACACACAGATCAGACAAACAATACACATTTTATTCGTATCCGCATCAATCCTGGTCCAGGATCGATATGGCCTGGGTAACAACAGAAATACAGAACGGGATAGAGGAAATTGAAATAGGACTTAATGACTGGGCAGATCACAACCCAATAACAATAAAATGGAAAGGCCAGAAACAGAGAAAAAGATGGTCAATGAATCAAAGACTATGTAAAGACAAACAATATATACAGATGCTAGAAAAGGAACTGACATTATTTTTCAGGTAAATAAAAAGGAAGAGACATCAACACAAAATTTGTGGGATACTACAAAAGCCTACATTCGGGGATTGACAATTGCATACAACTCTAAGAAAAATAAAGATAGGAGACTTCAACAAGAAAAACTGCAAGAAGAACTTAAAGAAACAGAAAGTGACCTACAGAAGGATCCACAAAACAAAAAGATAAAGGAAAAATGGAATATTATAAAACACAAGATTAATCTGACAACACAAAAAGAAATGGCACAGAAAATTAGGATGGCGAAACAAAATTACTTTGAAAACGCGAATAAAACCGGTCGATGGTTGGCCTATAAATTAAAAAAAGAAAAAGGTAAAAGAACAATACATCAACTACAAGATGAAAGTGGAACAGTACAATATAGACGGGAAGAGAAAAAGAACATAATACAAAATTTCTTCTCAAAGCTATACTATCAGGAAGATATAGCAGATGATAAAGTTAAACAATATATAGAGGCAGCAAAAATGAGCAAAATCACAGAAGAACAAAAGGAAATGTTGAATAGACCAATAACCGCAATAGAACTAGAAACAACATTGAAAAAACAAAAAAATAATAAATCACCAGGCCCAGATGGAATTCCGGTTGAGTTTTATAAAAATACACAAGAGTCACTACAATGGATAATGTTGGAGATTTGTAATGAGGTGCTGGAGGAGGCGAAGATACCGGCATCTTGGACTGAAGCAATTATTACTCTCATCCCTAAGGAAGACTCAGACTTGCAACAAATTCAAAACTATAGGCCGATTTCTTTACTGAATACAGACTATAAGACATTTGCAACAATAATAGCAGAAAGGATTAAAAAAATCTTGAATAACTACATCCACCCAGATCAAAATGGATTTCTACCAGGACGACAGATAAAAAACAATATGAGGATAATAATGAACACCTTAGAATTCTATGAAGTCCACTCTGAAAGACAAGCTACACTGGTTTTCCTTGATGCCCAGAAGGCATTTGATAATTTGAATTGGAAATTTATTATAACACAACTGAACTACATGGAATTTGGGACAAAATTTGGAAAGATGGTTGAGAAAATATATACTAAACAAACAGCTAGGGTAATTATGAATGACGAAATGACAGAAAAAATTGAGATAACTAAAGGAGTAAGACAAGGGTGCCCACTCTCTCCTCTTCTATTTATTTTATCATTAGAAATACTTTTGACAAAAATCAGAGAGGACCAAGAAATAAAGGGTTTAAAAATTAAGAAGGAAGAATATAAGGTCCAAGCCTTCGCTGACGATTTGGTATTTATTTTGGAAGACCCATTAGAAACCGGCCCTAAATTAATTTAAAAAATAGAAGAATTTGGTGAGGTAGCCGGACTTAAGATTAATAAGAATAAATCCAAATTAATAACCAAAAATCTTACAAAGGCACAGGAAAGCGAATTGGAAGATAAAACAAAAATAAGCGTAACAAAAAAAATAAAATATTTAGGGATTTGGCTTACAGCGAAGTGCTCCTCAATTAAGGAGGATAATTATGATAAATTACTACACCAGATAAAAAAAGATTTAGAAAACTGGGAAAACCTACAAATTTCATTTTTAGGGAGGATTGCAACGATCAAAATGAATATATTGCCAAAAATATTATTCCTGTTCCAAGTTATTCCAATAAAACTAGGGAAAACATTCTTTCAAGAATTAAATAAATTGGTTACTAAATTTATATGGCAAAGGAAAAAACCTAGGATTAAATTAAAACTCTTGCAAGATACGAAAGATAAAGGGGGATTGGCATTACCAGAGTGGGAAATATATTACCAAGCATCAAGCCTAACTTGGCTAAAAGAATGGATGAAATTGGAAAATACCAGAATTTTAACAATTGAAGGACACGACTTGCAAGCGGGGTGGCATGCATTTATATGGGACGAAAAATATAAAGTACATAGATACTTTCGAAGACATATAGTTAGGGATGCATTGCTACAGACTTGGGAAAAGATAAAACAAAAACATTATATAAGAATTCCAATGTGGTTATCCCCAACAGAAGCTCTGAAACACCCAAACCTACTGGACATAAATAAGATAATTAGATACAAAGAATTGGTAAATGAACAGGGAAATCTGAAAACAAAACAAGAATTGGAACAAGATGTAGGCAGAGAGATTGATTGGTGGACATTCACACAAATCCAATCTAAATATACAGAGGACAAAAAATTATACGAAATACAAAAAGAATCGCAAGAATTGGATAAAATTATACATGGAACAGAAATAAAATTAATTAGTAATATATATAAATATTTACTGAGATATAAAATGGAAGATGAGGTTGTCAAAGACACAATGATTAGATGGGCAAAAAATTTCGGATACAACATAGAATTGGAGAAATGGGAAAAAATATGGGAAACAAACATAAAATTGACTATGTCTGCGGCATTCAAGGAAAATCAGTTGAAGATGTTTTACAGATGGCATCTTCCACCAGCAAAGCTTGCTAAGATGTTCCAGAACAACTCACCGATATGCTGGAAATGTAAAAAGGTACATGGAACATATTACCATCTATGGTGGACATGCCCTGTTGCAAAAAAATACTGGACTAAAATAAGAAGATGGATGGAAGAAATAATAGATCAACCTGTAGATTGGAAACCAGAGATCTTTCTGCTGGGTATCTTAAATAGAAAATACAGTAAAGAAATACGGTACTTAATCTTACATATAACAACGGCAGCAAGAATAGTCTACGCACAGTTCTGAAAAAATGAGAATATACCATCAGAGGAAGAAGTGATAAGGAAAATCCTAGACTGTGCGGAGATGGACAAATTAACAAAAGAGATAAAAGAAAAGGAAGACACAGAGTACTATGTAATATGGAATAAGTGGTATGATTGGTTGGAGACTAGAAATAACAAATGAAAATAAATGCAGAAAGGTCAAGAAAGGGAAAATGTGTGTATAATAATGTATAATAATGTATAGTAATAATATGTATTATTCTTAATATGAAATATAGTATGAACGAAGAAATGGAAATAAGAAACAATGGAGGACAACAAGACAAATATTTTCAAAAAAAAGAAGAATAAAGGGGGAAAAATGTAAATAACAGAAGATTACAGTACGAATTGCTGTTTTAAAAAAAAAAATAAGGAGTATACATGTATGTTTATGTGTGTTATGTCTTGTTGTCTTAAAAAATAAAAAAATATATTAAAAAAAAAAAAAAAAAAATTCAAGAACCAGACACAGGCGGGGCGGCCCCGGATCCCAAAGTGACCTTAAACAAGTTATTCCCTGTGAAAACCACAAAGCCACGTAGCCTTTGCTCACGTTTTAAGAGTTTGCTTTCAAAATATTGACCCAGGCAGGCGCCCAATGGACCCGGATGCCGAGACGGACGCAGTGACGTTGTTACCTTGGCCATACAATTGTGGCTCTGTTCTTTGCTACCAGGTGTTCTGAGTTCATGACTGCTGCTATCAGGCCCTGTTGTGGCGTCACTGCAAACCCAAAATGGAGAAATATATATTGGCCTAGGACATGGGTCGGCCAGCCGAAACATCCAACGAGCCACACGGACCCGTTTCCCTAAAAAAAAAAAAACCCTGGGAGCCACACCTGCCCACGCATGCGCGCGCGCCCGCGCCCCGCGCATGCCCGTTTGCGCATGCGCGCCCGTTCGCGCATGCGCACGTGCACCCGTTCGCACATGCACACCCGCCCGCGCATGCGCACGCGCACCCGCCCGCGCATGCGCACCCGCCCGCGCACCCACCTGCGCACCCACCCGCGCATGCGCACCCGCCCGCACACGTGCGCATGCGCTCCCCAAAATGGCGGCGGAGGCTCCAGAGCCGCAGGTGATGCCTCAAAGAGCCGCATGCGGCTCCGGAGCCGCGGGTTGCCGACCCGTGGCCTAGGAGATATGTATATTTTAAGTAGTATGTTATTTCTTATGTTTCTTTACTCTTGCTCTCCTTTTCCCCCCTTTTTTTCCATCGTTTTATCATCTCTTAAGAAATGTAAAAGTGTGAGATGGCTTATATGGAAAAAATAGAGTTAAATTTGTAACTGTAAATGTAATTAATTTTTGAGAAAATCTTCACCAGTAAGAATATCTAGAATTTGGTGGGAGAAATAAACTAAAATAAGGATTGTAACAGGATCTATGACAAGGCAACCAGAATACTACTACTACTACTACTACTACTACTACTACTACTACTACTACTACTACTACTACTACTACTACTAATAACAATAACAATAACAATAACAATAACAATAATAATAATAATAATAATAATAATAATAATAATAATAATAATAATAATAATAATAATAATAATAATAATAATAATAATAATAAAGTTGTAAGGGACCTTGGAGGTCATCGAGTCCAACCCCCTGCTCAGGAAGGAAACTCTAACCATTTCGCACAAATGGCTGTCCAGTCTCTTCTTAAAAACCTCCAGTGTTGGAGCATTCACCGCTTCTGGAGGCAGGTTGTTCCATTGGTTAATTGTTCTAACTGTCAGGAAGTTTCTCCTTAGTTCTAGGTTGCTTCTCTCCTTGATTAATTTCCATCCGTTGCTTCTTGTCCTGCCTTCAGGCGCTTTGGAGAATGATTGAATAGAAAAGAAATATTATACTGATATGATTATTATTGTTAGGAATGTTGGGAAAAAATATATATTCAATTGTTATTTATCAAAACAATAAGAATTGTTTTAACTCAATGTTTGCAAAAGAGGATATTTTGGGGAAAGAGGAAATCAACTAAAATTATTATGTGGAATATGGATTATAGAAATTAATTGTTAATGATTGTTTTACAAATGTAACCCAGACAACACATTGTTCACCGATTATTAAGTGATTTATGTTTTTTAAAAAATCAATAAATATATTACAAAAATAAATAGACACGTAGACTTATATACAGCTTCACAGTGCTTTACATGCAATTTACAGAATCAGCATATTGCCCCCAACAATCTGGATCCTCATTTTACTAACCTCGGAATGATGGAATGATGGAAGGCTGAGTCAACCTTGAGCCGGTCAGTATCGAACTCTTGGCAGAGAACAGAGAGTTAGCCTGCAGTACTGCATTCTAACCACTGTGCCACCACGGCTCTTATTAGTAATCCTCCTACCTCATAATACAAACAATTGTCAAATATTAGTTTTCATGAAATTAGTTTTTAAATATTTACCACTTCAGATTCCAGAACAAATTAAATAATGATTTACAAACTGTAGATGATGAGAGAAAGAATAATTTCAAGATATTCAAATAGAATCAGACTTTCTTAGAATTCTAATTTAGAAGAATGTAGAGACCCAAATAGCATGATGCATTTCTTCCCAAGTTTTCCATATAAGAGAAACTTCAATATGAGATGGAGGAGGAGTGCTCATCTAGGACAGACAATGTTTGCAACTAATCAGGATAAATAACCCTACAAGGAGTCTCCAATCATAGAGATGTAGGAGAGGGACTTGAACACAGTCTGCAAGATATTACTTCAATCTTCAGTTCTTCCAACTTTCTCTCCTAAAAATGGCAGAGAGAAATAGAGAAAACAGTGGAGGTGATGTGACCTTGAAGTATGCTTGTCCTCCAGATGCCAGATGTTCAAGCCATTCTAACCCATAAGCATTCCTGTTCATTGATGTTTCTGTGATTTTGGTAGCAACTGGGAGAAAATAAACAATATACTGTAGATTTCATATTTAAGGCAAGATCTATGCAATGCAATTTTCATAACAGCTGTTCTTAGCCACTGTGGCAAGAAAGGCCGTAAAACGGGGCAAAAGTCACTTAATAACTCTCTCACTTAGCAGCAGAAATTTCAGTGTTAACTGTGGTCATAAGGTGAGGACTGCCTGTATCCCAGAAGGTGGCGGGGGCAGCAGTGGTGGTGGGGAGAAGCAGTCATGAAATGGAAATTTTATTTATTTGTTAAACTTATTTGCCGCCTACCTTGCCGTGGGGTTGCGCTGGGCGGTTTACCATAATTAAAAAGGAAGGCCAATGAAAAGTCTCGTAAACCTAAGAAACAGAACAATGAAGTAAACAAAGGAACACAAATGGGAGTAAATACATCAATACAACTTGGGAACAATACAGGTGGGAGGATTTGGGGCGTCTGCCATTCAGGGAGTTTCATTAAAGGATGTCCCCCCTAAAATTCAAGAACCAGACACAGGCGGGGCGGCCCCGGGTCCCAAAGTGACCTTAAACAAGTTATTCCCTGTGAAAAACACAAAGCCACGTAGCCTTTGCTCACGTTTTAAGAGTTTGCTTTCAAAATATTGACCCAGGCAGGCGCCCAATGGACCCGGATGCCGAGACGGACACAGTGACGTTGTTACCTTGGCCATACAATTGTGGCTCTGTTCCTTGCTACCAGGTGTTCTGAGTTCATGACTGCTGCTATCAGGCCCTGTTGTGGCGTCACTGCAAACCCAAAATGGAGAAATATATATTGGCCTAGGAGATATATATATTTTAAGTAGTATGTTATTTCTTATGTTTCTTTACTCTTGCTCTCCTTTCCCCCCCTTTTTTCCCATCGTTTTATCTATCTCTTAAGAAATGTAAAAGTGTGAGATGGCTTATATGGAAAAAATAGAGTTAAATTTGTAACTGTAAATGTAATTAATTTTTGAGAAAATCTTCACCAGTAAGAATATCTAGAATTTGGTGGGAGAAATAAACTAAAATAAGGATTGTAACAGGATCTATGATAAGGCAACCAGAATACTACTACTACTACTACTACTACTACTACTACTACTACTACTACTACTACTACTACTACTACTATTACTACTACTACTACTACTACTACTACTACTACTACTAATACTAATAATAATAATAATAATAATAATAATAATAATAATAATAATAATAATAATAATAATAATAATAATAATAATAATAATAATAATAATAATAATAATAAAGTTGTAAGGGACCTTGGAGGTCATCGAGTCCAACCCCCTGCTCAGGAAGGAAACTCTAACCATTTCGGACAAATGGCTGTCCAGTCTCTTCTTAAAAACCTCCAGTGTTGGAGCATTCACCGCTTCTGGAGGCAGGTTGTTCCATTGGTTAATTGTTCTAACTGTCAGGAAGTTTCTCCTTAGTTCTAGGTTGCTTCTCTCCTTGATTAATTTCCATCCGTTGCTTCTTGTCCTGCCTTCAGGCGCTTTGGAGAATGATTGAATAGAAAAGAAATATTATACTGATATGATTATTATTGTTAGGAATGTTGGAAAAAAATATATATTCAATTGTTATTTATCAAAACAATAAGAATTGTATTAACTCAATGTTTGCAAAAGAGGATATTTGGGGGAAAGAGGAAATCAACTAAAATTATTATGTGGAATATGGATTATAGAAATTAATTGTTAATGATTGTTTTACAAATGTAACCCAGAGAACACATTGTTCACCGATTATTAAGTGATTTATATTTTTTTAAAAATCAATAAAATATATTACAAAAATAAATAGACACGTAGACTTATATACAGCTTCACAGTGCTTTACATGCAATTTACAGAATCAGCATATTGCCCCCAACAATCTGGATCCTCATTTTACTAACCTCGGAATGATGGAATGATGGAAGGCTGAGTCAACCTTGAGCTGGTCAGTATCGAACTCTTGGCAGAGAGCAGAGAGTTAGCCTGCAGTACTGCATTCTAACCACTGTGCCACCACGGCTCTTATTAGTAATCCTCCTGCCTCATAATACAAACAATTGTCAAATATTAGTTTTCATGAAATTAGTTTTTACATATTTACCACTTCAGATTCCAAAACAAATTAAATAATGATTTACAAACTGTAGATGATGAGAGAAAGAATAATTTCAAGATATCCAAACAGAATCAGACTTTCTTAGAATTCTAATTTAGAAGAATGTAGAGACCCAAATAGCATGATGCATTTCTTCCCAAGTTTTCCATATAAGGGAAACTTCAATATGAGATGGAGGAGGAGTGCTCATCTAGGACAGACAAAGTTTGCAACTAATCAGGATAAATAACCCTACAAGGAGTCTCCAATCATAGAGATGTAGGAGAGGGACTTGAACACAGTCTACAAGATATTACTTCAATCTTCAGTTCTTCCAACTTTCTCTCCTAAAAATGGCAGAGAGAAATAGAGAAAACAGTGGAGGTGATGTGACCTTGAAGTATGCTTGTCCTCCAGATGCCAGATGTTCAAGCCATTCTAACCCACAAGCATTCCTGTTCATTGATGTTTCTGTGATTTTGGTAGCAACTGGGAGAAAATAAATAATATACTGTAGATTTCTTATTTAAGGCAAAATCTATGCAATGCAATTTTCATAACAGCTGTTCTTAAAATCTGAGTATGAAGAAACTTTGCCTGAGTTCTGAATCTGGAATATCACATGTTTGTAATCAGATATAAATTAGGGACATTGTTCCAAACACCCCAAGGCATGAATCAGCTTTCAAAATGCAGTAACTGTTACTATCTTGAATTTTTGGGACAAATTCCTCAAAAATAGCTGTATCTAACCTCTGTATCTTCCTGTTGTCAATCAGATGTCTTCTTCAGCTTTGTTCCAAAAGATCTTTTAACTGGGGACAAGAAGAGTCATACATACATACACACAAAGTAATTCTCTAGCTGCTTTCCTAATCTTAGCTCTTTTTCATCTGAATAACATTTATAAATATGTTGGCAGCTGCTGGAAATGTGTTAAACTTTACTCTTAATGTCAAGCATCCTCCTTCAACTTGTCTTATGTTTTGCCCTTTGGTCTCAAGCTGCTTTTCTGATATGCTTCATGGTTCCTAGTTCCAAATGCTATCCTAACATGGGTTCACAAGGAAATAAACTTAAACCATGAAGCCATGTTTACTCATTTAAAAACTTTCACTGATAAGCATATGGAATGTAGACAAAATTTCAAGCCAAGTTTCTTATAAAGCTAAATAATCCTATTTATTCTCCTTATTTATTCAAATTGAGTGTGAGGTACTCGAAGAAGAGAAGTTTGTTCATAAAGTTTTCCAGGCAGATGCAAGTGATGTCTTCCCTAATCTTTTTTATAGAGTTAGAAAGTTTTTAAGCTTTTGATTTGCTACCTTCTACTTGTAAATCATTCATTTGTACTGTCATCACATAAAAGTCCTCTTATGTTAACAGTTCCCTTGCTTGCCTATAAGCCAAATGTATGAACTTGTGATCAAGTTTGTTCCTGTTTTTGAGGAATGAATGCAGTTCTAGAAATCAATGATCCAGAAATCCAGTCCTTGATTCAGTGGGTCTCACATGAGAAACTAAAACACCTTTCTTTTCAGCATATTTCACTCTCCAAAGCTGCTTTGCTGCTGATACCTTCAGACTCCTTCTATCCTCTCTCAGCACACATTTTTCTTCTCTTTAAAATACTATTATACATGGTGGAAAGCCCAACGCTCCCTTCGGCCTCAGCTAAGAGGTAATAATCAATATCGGATGAATAGTATATTATAATACCAGTTCATGTCTTACTTTACTTTCCCTGTCACAATTAAAAAAAGATTGCAGAAGCAATACATGCCAATTCACTGGAGTGATTGCTCTGCCGGAACATTTGGACAGAATTCATCACCAGTTGACTTCACATATTTGTTGCCAGGTCACCCCATTTCAGATTCCAGTGAGTGACTCAGATAATTAATTGTGTTGCTAATTGCAGCTGCCATAGTATTGTAATGACTTTTAATGGCATTACTATCAGAGCAGACATGCAGGATTTGTCCAGACATTTATTAATTCAGTGTTCAATAATGGGTGTCCAGAATGATCCACGAAAAATTGTCTATGACTAGTTTGTTCCTACAATCCAATATTTGAAATCCATTGCTTCTGCTTCTGAACCTAAAGATCTGCCCACCAGATGGTTTGGATTACAAGGCCAGTAATCCCTTGTCAGTGGTCATGATGCTGAGCTGATACGAATCAGTCCAAAATATCCAGAGTAGTGGCAATTTATCAGGGAAACTGGATAAGTGCCTCTCCTTCCTGCTGCAGACCAAATAATTTATAGATTCCCTGAAGAGCTCTTAATGAGCACCATGGCTTTCCATGACCCCTGATGCTACAACCCATGAGATTGTTTAAAATATAAATCCTTTCCCCTTTTTTCTTGTTATGTTAGTAGCTGAAAAATGAAAGCACAACTGTTCGGTCAGATTAAAACTCAGTTTAAACAGAAAGGTGGGATCAGCTTAGGTAGGGTGTCCCAGATAGACTGGGCTCCTTCCTATTGTAGAAGCAACCCAGAATTCTCTGACAAATACTGCAGAATATACATGCAAATATGACGGCCCTCAGGGGTTATGGTGCTACTATTGAAATGGAAGCAATTTCCCTTTCAGCAGCCCATGCACAGAGCCAGCGAATCACTCTTGAAAATACAGTAAGACAGGCACATCTTGAGAAGATAACAGTAGCAGGTTATCTTTTCTGTTTTGTATTTGAGAAAAGATTGAGAGACAGGAGTAGAAAATGAAGGATATGAGAAATTGACTATTGGGCACACAATGGCGGGATCTCTCTAAATTACAGATTAATTGCTAGTGCTGTTCACTTTCAGCTTTTAGGTGCAGTTGTAGATGGTGGGAAATTTCAGCTTGATGTGCCTATTTCTTTGAAAATTCAGATAGGCACAAAGAAAATCTGAAGCACTCCCCCCTCCCTCCCTCCCTCCCTCCCTTCTCTCTCTCTCTCTCTCTCCTAATCAGCAGTTTTTAGCTTTGTGTCGTAAATTCTAAGTTTACCATCTTGTTTGCACAAAGCTGAGGATAGATGATTTTCAGGAAAGGAAGAAACAGATCAAATATTTTGTAATGGATAAAATAAAAGAGTCTGATTAGCAAGAGCTAGCTCTGAAGTATACCACCACTTTCTTCTTTAGGGAAGAAAGTGGGACAAGAATTACCTTTCCAAGCAATTCTCATAAAGAATTGAACAGTGAAATGCAAACTTTCTTCCTTCAGGAGCTTTATTTCTGTCTACTTTTTATTGCTGCTGATATCTTACTTTTCACAACATTCCTTCTTTTTTAAAAATACTCTTTTTGAAATGAAATGACATTCAATTTATCAGCACCAAACCATCTGGCTGGTCTTTGTTATATTTTGAAATCTGCTTTCCTTAAAGTTAAGAAACACTAGTATAATTCAGAATGGGGCAAAGTTTGACAGTTGTTTTTTTTTAAAAAAAATTTATATGCTTGCCCATCTTAAACTAAACTCGGGTGGCTCACAACTGAAGGATAAAAATATATACGAACAGAATAATGGAATAACAGAGTTGGAAGGGACTTTGGATGTCTTCTAGACCAATTCACTGTTCAAGCAGGAGACCCTATACCATTTCAGACAAACGACTGTCCAGTCTTTTTTTAAAAGCCTCCAGTGATGGAGCATCCTCAACTTCTGAAGGCAAGCCATTCCACTGGTTTATTGTTCTTGCTGTCAGGAAATTTTTTCCTTAGTTCTAGATAGCTTCTTTCCTTGATTAGTTTCCATCCACTGTTTCTCGTCTTGCCTTCTGGTGTTTTGGAAAGAGGTTGACCTCCTGTTCTTTGTGGCAGCCCATCAAATATTGGAACACTGCTATCATGTTGCCCCTAGTCCTTCTTTTCACTAGACTAGACATTCCCAATTCTTGCAAACAGTAAAACCCAAAGCAGAAAACTCTGGTGCCACAGATAAACTTTCTGATGCAGAGCATAACATGCCAATCTTATCCTGTCCAGTCACTTGAGGGAAAAGCCAGACTTTTAAACTTTTCAGAAGTTTAAAAATGTAGGAACCTAAAGAGTCTTGAAAAAGGATGTTCCATAGAGCAGGGGCTGCAATGGAAAAAAGCAGCATTTAAGAAAAAGGTACTGGAGCATGCCTATCCTATCCTATCCTATCCTATCCTATCCTATCCTATCCTATCCTATCCTATCCTATCCTATCCTATCCTATCCTATCCTATCCTATCCGGAGAGTCACCATATTACAAAAAAGATGTTGAGACTTTGGAAAAAGTGCAAAGAAGAGCAACTAAGATGATTAAAGGCTTGGAAACTAAAACATATGAAGAATGGTTGCAGGAATTGGGTACGGCTAGTCTAGAGAAAAGAAGGACTAGGGATGACATGATAGCAGTATTCCAGAATTTGAGGGGCTGTCATAAAGAGAGGAGGGGTTCAACTTATTTTCCAAAGCATCAGAAGGCAAGACAAGAAACATTGGATGGAAATTAATCAAGAAAGAAGGAACCTGAAATTAAGGAGAAACTTCCTAACAGTGAGAACAATTAACCAGTGGAACAGCTTGCTTTCAGAAGTTGTGGGTGCCCCATCACTGGAGGTTTTTTTTTAAAAAAGACTGGATAACCACCTGTCTGAAATGGTGTAGGTAGGATCTTTTGCTTGAGCAGGGGGTTGGACTAGAAGACTTCCAAGGTTCCTTCCAGCTCTATTCTGATTGATTGATGGGACAGGCAGATATCTTCAGGGAGAAGTGGTCTTGCAAATAGTGGTCCAATATCACATAAGACTTTAAAGGTTGTAACCAGCACCAAGAGCTGCATTATCACATGAGCACAAGACTCATCAGACTTTATAGAATCATAGTGACTATTTAAACTGAAGATGCCAGCTATTTGCTCAATTTGGAGAAATCTAGATTAAAGTATCCCTGACAGAGGACTGCCAAAAGGGAAAGCCCATTAATTATCTGGGTAATTAGCCCACTCCACTTACTCTTAGGAATTTTTTTATAACATTTATTCAGATTCTGCCTTCCTACAATTGATGTCTTTCCTACTAGCCAAAATCCTTTTTAAATGGCTTTGATATTACTGTTCCATATTATAAATGTTATAAAATGTACAGTAGCTACTACCGTATATGCAGTTAGGGGGGCAGGAAAGTCAGTTGGAATAAATCTTATTTCACTTTACATAATGTTATTGTTCTTCTCAGAAAGCTCTTTTCTTTCAGATAATTTATTGCAGGGGTGGGTACAGCTTTCCTGTTCATAGCTTATTAGGTTTGTCCCTATATAATTCCAAGGTGTTGACAGATACTCTGAACACACAGTCTGGCACATAGGTGATTATGTTTATTTATAATATAATATTTCTCTCTTCTCATATATGGATTTAGTGATCTTATTGCCAGTATTTCCATTACACCTCTCAATTAGTTTGGATGTAGATTATGTTCCAGCTTAATACTGCTATTTGCACGCAATTCTCCTGATGGTCTTCCATTTAGTGGGAATGCTTTCAGAGCATTTTCTGGTGTGGTGTAGGTTGAACTAAGTCCATATTTGAGGGGAAAATATTACCTTCAGAAGATTGAAGCAATAGCAGTTCTTTTCTCCTCAAAATCATGGAATGTAAGAGCCAGAATGGACTTTGAAAACCATCTAGTCCAACCCTCTGCCCAGTGTAGGAATTCTCTACTGAATTACCACATCCCTGACAGAAAACAATCCAGCTTCTGTCCTAACATCTCTCAAAAAAGATTACCCACTATCTCTATTGTTGAACAGATCTTATGTCAGGACTTTTTTTCCTGAGGTCTAACAGAAATCTAATTCCTTGTAATGTAAACCTGCTGTTTATTGTTCTGCCTTCAATTATTTCCAGGATTATTCTGGAAAAAATTCAGAATAACAGAATAACAATGTTGGAGGGATCTTGGAGGTCTTCTAGTCCAACACCCAAGCAGGAGATCCTATAACATTTCAGACAAATGGTTGCCCAATCTCTTCTTAAAACTTCAAGTGATGGAACACACACAACTACTGATTAATTGTTCTCAGTGTCAGGCAATTTCTCCTTATTTCTAAATCGGTTCTCTCCTTGATTAGTTTTCATCCATTGCTTCTTTTTCTGCCCTCAGGTGCTTTGGTGAATAGGTTGACTCCCTCTTCTTTGTGGCAGCCCCTTAGATATTGGAAGAGTGCTTTCTTGTCACCCTTAGTCCTTCTTTTCATTAAACTAGACATACCCAATTCCTTCATATTTTTAGCCTCCAGTCCCTAATCTTTTTTGTTACTCTTCTCTGCACTCTTTCTAGAGTCTCAATATCTTTTTTATATCATGGCAACCAAAACTGGATGCAATATAATATGTGGTCTTACCAAGGCATTATAAAATGCTACTAACACTTCACACGATCTTGATTCTATCTTTCATTTACTTACGTAACTTAACAATACTTAAATGGCTTATCAGGCTTTTGAACTTATAATGATAAATTTTATTCTTATCAGTCATCAATAGTGGAAATAAAATAGAAAAACTAATTGTCATTCTCTCCCACCCGGAAGTTTCAAATGTAGAGATGATTAATGTTGCATTTCCATGACATGTCGTTTGTTGACACTACGGTATGTCTTGTTTTACCTCACTATCACTTTTCTTATTTATTTATTTTATTATAGATAATACTGTGTTCTGTGAATCAAAAACTAAAGTACTTGCTAACTCCTTATGTGCCTGGCTATTTGTCTATGCCTCTGGCAATGTTTATGTGCTGTATGATGTAAGCCAGAGTGTGAGACTAAATTCTTGTAGTATACTTTTGCTTTTCAAATACAGATTCCTAGTTTTAGTCCTTAGATTTTTTTTAACTGAAAGCTTTTCTACATGGCAAAGTCGGAATGGCAACCACCGGTTTTAAAGGTGGCAGAAAAATACAAAAACATAGAATTATCTGCTCCTGTTGATAATCCCTACTCTGTCACATTATGCCCATCCGCATTATAGTATACAAAGAACATTCAGAATAAGGATTGGTCCCTGACTTCCCACCTAACATCACTAGCCAACACAGCAACATCCAAGTGCTTAATATTGTGTTGGACTGGGGCTTGGGAGAATGTGAATTTAGCTATCTGTCAAAAGTTGCTCTGGTGTTGCACAAGTATTTTGCACTTGTGCACTCAAAGGAAACCACATAGAATTTTTTTTCCTTTGGAACACAGGTTTGTGCTGTTCCAAAAAAACATTCAATCTGTGGTCAAAAGCAGCCTGAACAACTGAAAGTCATTTTGAGGAGGGCATCATTAGGCCAACTTTTATCCATTTCACTCTGTCATTCCCCACTACAACCCCTGGTTAGCTGCTGTTCAGGCTGATTCAGGCCTCTGAGCTAGGAATCAATTTGGAAATCTGGCAGCTACAATATTTTATCTTATAAGAAATTTACTACATTTCCATTTTAATTCATCCCCCTAGTGCAGGGGTTGGCAACCTTAAACACTCAAAGAGCCACTTGGACCCGTTTCCCAGAGAAAAGAAAACACTGGGAGCCGCAAAACATGTGTGCGCGCATGCGCACGCACGCAAGAGGGGCGGAGCTTGATTGAAGAGTTTAATTAAAAAGAAATAGAGGCTACTGTGCATGAGTTCTCTCTCTCTCTCTCTCTCTCTCTCTCTTTCCCTCTCTTTGTCTCCCTCCCTCTCTCTCTCTCCTCCCCCTCTCTCTCTCCCTCTCTCCGATCTTCTGCTCACCTGGCAAGCTGGCTTCATGCTGTTCTCCAATAAGCTGACACACATTCTTATTGGGCTGGCTCTCTCCTGCCCTTGGTCTGCCAGTCCTCTTCCCCCACTCAGTGTGTGTGTGTGTGTGAGAGAGAGAGAGAGAGAGAAAGAGCAAGAGCGAGAGAGAGAGAGAGCTGCTGCTTCCTGCTGCTTCCTGCTGCTTCCTGCAGAGACGCAGCAAAGGCAGGAGCCCTGCCCAATAAGCTTGTCAGCTTGTCGGAGAACAGCGTGAGGCCACTCTCTTTTTTACACACACACACACACACACACACACACACACACACACACACAGAGAGAGAGAGAGAGAGAGAGAGAGAGAGAGAGAGAGAGAGAGAGAGAGAGAGAGAGAGAGAGAGAGAGAGAGAGAGAGAAGGGAAGCACAAGTTCCTCTCTCTGTCTCTCTTTCTCTCTCTGCAAATGGCGGAGGAGGCTGGGAGCCTCAGGAGAAGGCTCAAAGAGCCACATGAGGCTCCGGAGCCGCGGGTTGCCGACCTGTGCCCTAGTGGCACAATGGACATATTTTGCATTGGAGTCCAACCTAAAATTATAGATTACAAGAGAATGAGACTCTTCAAACAAAGCAAAACAAAAATCAGGATATTATTCTTCAGAACTACATATTACATTAAGTGCTTTCAGGAAACTTTTCCCACAGTTTGGCAAGACTTCAAAGAAATAATGCTCTATAAGTAGGGTTTCCCTGTATTTGTACCATTGTAACTGGTTTAAAATGTATGGTAACTGAATTGTAAATTCACCAAACAGCCTATTACTAACAATTTTAATTCAATACATATTTTAATGTATTTGACAGTTATTCTCTGTCATATGTATTATGCTATATATTCTCTGTTGTATTAAAGACTGCCAGAAAATAATTTCCCCTTTTATCAGGAGCAAAACAAAGTAACATTAATCAGATTGTGGTTCTGGATGGGGCTATATTTTCTATATCTGCAGTTTCTACTGATCATTTATTGCTTTCCAAGTACATTTTGGGGGGTTTAATTTCTGAAGCTTGGAACAGCTTACCAGAGCTTAGGGCATGCTAGTCTTCTTTGAAATATTAAACAAATGTGTTTCAATAGCAGAAAATATCTAGCTAACTAGCTAGCTAGCTAGAATTCAATTGTTGGGATCTTTGTGTTTCCTAAGGTTGCTTCTCTTTCTACAAGAAGAAAATTATTATAACATTTCCCTGAATAGCAAATAATTTAGTGAGTTGGGCAAGAATGAATAGGCAATTTTAACAAGCAAACAAAAAACAAACTATAGTGAATAGAACAATGATGGAACCATTCAATGTTAAAAAACAAAACTTTAATTGGAAATAAATAAACAAAATCCAATCAGATTTAAAATCATATTTAATGAGAAAGATGAGGTTGCTTACTTTTACATAATTCTTGTAATCTTCATTTCATTTTCAACATAGCCAGTTATTTTTCATTCCCATTTAGTTTTGATAGATATTTGTTCTTTATAGTAGCAACAGTACAAAGTTTGATGTGCACAAATAAGATGATGCAAAGGGAATCAATATGCTTTATATTCTTCTCATTTAATAATTTATACTCATTTTGCACACCAATCAAGATTCAGAAAAAGGCATTGTCAGGAATTTTAATTTCAAAGAATAGTACATCAATGAATTGCTTCTCCTTAGTGGTTATGAATATACTGGCTGTCAGAAATAATTGAAAATAAAATACACCCCCCCACACACACGAGTGCCAGGCATTCTAAATATTATTAAATATATTGCTCCCAAACATTCGTGATATTTTGATGTAATGATGAATATTAATTGATATGTTTAAACATGTTATGAAAGAAATAAAATGTAAGTAAAATAAAGCTATTTCAAATTAATACAAAGAAGAGTTTATGGAATATAATATTGTTGGCAGTTCATAAAAACACTGTGCCACTGCTAAGAAAGCTTGACTACCTGAAGTAATATTAGCTGCAGGTTTTTTTAATGACATAAGACACTTAACTATGTAAAACCTAACTAACACTATACTGAAAACTCTTATCTAATATATTGAGTTTCACGATATTTGTAAATTTCTTGTTTAATCATTTTACATTTTCTCCTTTTTCATCTTTTTATTTTGTTTGTCCTTTTAAAATGTTTAATTATAACAATACAAAATCCAAAAGGTTCAAAGCTCTCAGGATAGTGGAATAGGAAAGACCTCTGCTGAGAAAATAAATAATTGGATTTGATAAACTTATGATTTCTTTTCAAGAATACAAAGCAATGGAATGAACAGATCACAAGAAACTGAGTAAGGCAGCTATAGTAATGTAAAGTAATCTACAAATTAGATTACGATATAGTTCCCCTAATTCTATAAATTTAATGTCTTGAAATAGAAAACATTTTTTTTAAAGTTTTAGATCAATCACCTTCACATTTTTAGGAATAACAGAATAAAAGAAGGGACCTTGGAAGCCTTCTAGTTCAACCCTCCTGCTCAACCAGGAAACCCTATACCATTTCAAACAAATGGTTGTCCAATCTCTTCTTAAAAACCTCCAGGACTGGAGCACCCACAACTTCTGTAAGGAGGTTGGTCCCCTGAATAATTGTTCTAACTGTCAGGAAATTTCTCCTTAGTTCTAGGAAATAAATACGACAGAGTATAGCAACTATCATTGCAATATTATGGTTCAGTTACTATCTTATATATATATACTTTTATTATCCTTGGTATTGAATGGTTTGAGAAAAATAAATTGCTCTTAGATATAATAGTTGACAGCCAAGGAAAACTTTTCCAATCTTATATTGTATGCCAATTTCTTTTGGGAGTATAGAAGAAGAATTGTTACTGAAGACATTATAGTGAAAAAAAACCCCATCTTCTTCAACTTCAAATATATACTTTGGGAACTCACTACACATAGTAGGTTTTCATTTCTTCAGCTACAGAAAAGGTCATTGCTGTTTCAATTGAAGAAGTTCACTAACAGCAAGCTGTATCTATAAAGTCAATACATAAAAGTTCATTTTTTATGTTCATGGTTTAAATGCACATAAGAGACAAAAACATTATGATTAGATATTTCAGCCTTTGAAAATAGAAAATACATTCAATTCTACCTGGAAGAGATAAGACATTATCTTCTATGATAGCCTTTCCCAACTTGTAACATTCCTGATATACTATTGTGATTTCTTTGTTATATTCTATAGTTATCATACTTACAAAACCAGCTCAGAAGAACTTTATGGTATGTGTCTTCCTCAATCTTGGGTCCTCTACCAGAGACCTGGGAGTTTGAGAGTTCTGTGCAGTATCTTTTTTATTCCTAGCACTGCACTCTTCTGGACAGAATGCTCTGATATTGTATGTGGGATCTATTGGAACTACTTTCCCAGCTTAGGAGTCATAGCCCCAAGTGCTCCTACCACTCCTGGGACCATGTTGATCTTTACCTTCCACATCTAGTTCCCCCATTAGACCCTGGTAATCTCCACCTTTACATTTTCCTAATGTTGCTATCACTGGCACAACTACATCTATCATTGCCATTATCTTCTGTTTCTTGTTTACTATCGTGATGTCAGGCTGATTGATCAGTACCTGTCTATTTTCTGGATCTGGAAGTCCCACAGAATATTAGCCCTGTTATTCTTCACAACCTTGTGTTCCTGTACACAATGCCAGCTATTTGTTTGTGACAGTCAGTGTATGTTCTTTGTGCCTGCATCTTATACCCTACTACTATAGGTTTGACTGTCTCTGATGCCTCAATGCAAAATCTGCAGCTTGAGTTCTGTCTAGTGTAATACAGCCTTGCTTCTATGGATCTTGGGCTTAGTGCCTGTTCTTGTGTTGCTATGATCAATGCCTCAGTGTTGTGTGTACATTAATTCAGAGGATTTTAAAGATTAGTATACAAATGAAACCAGAAGCTTTTGGGGGGAGTTTGATGAGCAAACAGTTGGAAAGAAAAGTCATGAACTTTTTGTTTTGTATATAATAACTGCAGTGAGATTGTTGTACATGTACTCCTCACTTAATGACCATTCATTCAGTGACTATTCAAAATTGTGATAGCATTGACAAAGGGATATATAACCAGTGTATGAACTATGCGGTCACATGATTGTGATCTGGACATTTGGCAGCCAGTTTGCAGTTATAGTGGATTGCCAAGTGCCCATGTTCATGTGATCATCATTTGCAATCTTCTACTGCCAAGTTCCCTAGATAGGTCAATGGAGAAGCTGGCACGGAAAGTTTCAAGCCACTGTTGTCTGCCCAGAGGAATCCTTCTCATTCCTGGGAGCTGGCTGAAAAAGATTCATCATGAAAACCTGCTTGGATTTCTGGAGGGACTTTTTCACCCAGCCTCCTTGAGAACAAAAACACTGCTTGGCAGAGAGACTCTGCCCAACGCGGGATGAAATCAGGCAGCATTTTTGCTCTCAAAGTGGCTGCATGAAAAAGATCCCTCATGAAGGGATTCTCTCACCCATACATCTCTGAAAGCAAAAACACTGCTTGGTGGAGAGATTCAATCCATTAAGCAGTATTTTTGCTCTCAAAAGGGCTATATGAAAAAGATTCATCATGAAAACCTGCTTGGATTTCTGGAGGGACTTTTTCACCCAGCCTCCTTGATAGCAAAAACGCTGCCTGCCTGATTTTGTCCCACAGGACAGAGTGTAATTATTAGAGCTATTTCCAGGCCATCACATCAGCCTAAATTCATTATAGTTGGACTCTAAAATCCAAGGATTACTTCGGGCTACTATTGCCATATTAAACCCACTATCGTATGCCAATGATGTCTGAAGTAGTAGTATCATTTGGAGAGGAAACATGCACCCATATACACTATTTCTTCATTAAAACATTTGAAGGAGTCATCTCAATGAAGAAAGTTTATCCATTTTTTAAAAAGTATTTTCTTTTTTCTTTTTTTACCATCAGGATTTATTTTCACGCTGGATTAAGCACCCTCCTTCTTAATTACAAAATAAATACATTTGTTTAATGCTGTATATAATTGAAAACGATGAAGAAGATATGGGGAACAAACAAAGATTTTGGAAAGAATGCAGATGTAAGAAATATATCAAGCTGAAAAAGAACAAATGTAAAAAAAAATAATGAAGTTGATATTTTATTTTATCAACTGATCAAAAATTAAAATGACCAAACCCACCTTTGCACTTTTAACCTTGACTTCATCTGCAGAAATCAGTTGACCAAGTCTTTCATGACATTTAGGTAAACATAATAGCTTGTTAATATCAGTACATTTAGCCATTGCTAAAATTGCAGGTTGAAAAATTGGCAATGCTACTATTGTATATTTCTGGCAATTTAAAAAAAAATCTTCTTAATCACTTGTGTCCTCTTCACTATGAAATGATTTCCTAAATGTAATTTTTGCCAGAAGATCCGGATGCTGAATTTGTGAGTCATGTTAATAGCTTTTCTTCTAGGTGTTTAGTTCTTTCGGCTTTGTTTATTGTTCATTCCTAATAGTTAAGGCACCAGGCTAGAACCCAGGAGACTATGAGTTCTGGTTCTGTCTTAGCTGTGAAAGTCAGCCGGTGATTTTGAGCCAGTTGCTCCCTCTGAGCCCAACTCACCTCACAGCATTGTTGTTGTTGTGGGTAAACTGGAGGGCGAAGGAGTGTTAAATATGTTTGCCGCCTTGAGTTATTTATAAAAATAATATAGGCAGGGTAAAATAAATACAAAATGAAAATTAATCAGTCAATCAATCAATCCATGGGCTGGCTTCCCTGTATTTTAAATTAGTGAGGAAAAAAATCTATTGCTGCTCATTGCACCTTATTAAAATGATAATGTTGGAATTAAATAAATGTTTCTTATTTGTGCTATAGGTTAGCTATTGTGGCAATATAAGCACATGAGGAAATTTATTCTGGATTTACTCAGATTAATAATGAAGTGGAAAAAGGGGGCTTTAAACTGGTCCCTTTTCTACAGTGTCAATTCTTCAAGACCTCAATTAGCACTTGGGTGACCTGAGATGCTGAATTCTTTTCAGAGCATGAACCACAAGGGGAAAAAAATAATGATGAAGTCAAGTTGGATGATGACAGCTGACTCTGTTGTCCTTTTTAAAAAGAGTAGCACTGGTGCGCTTTTTGATTGTCTTGAACAAAAAATATATATAATCAAAGACAGATTTTGTTTTCGTATTAAAAATGGAATTTCTGTGAGGGAAAAGACTGTTCTTAATACAGTCTTCAAAAAGAAAAAGAAAAACAAGTTCATTAAACAGAAAATGCCTGAATTTAAATGCTTATGTAACTAGATTGCTTTCAAGTTGACTATAAATGTGGCTGAAGATTGGGAAACTTTCCCATACTCATAGTTTTAAACATAATTTCTGTAAAGGACTGTTTAAAACAGAAATGTTTGTGTACTGGACTTGCTAGCATTCATCACTTTAAAAGGATACTAGAATATCAAATGAAAATCTCATTAAGACTGAGAAAACTTCTGAATACTTTCTGATGTGATATTAGAATATGAAACTGGACATCTTTGTTTTTTTAATAGTAATTTTATTAAAAATTACAATTGCAACAATAAAAAGGAATACAAACTAAAAAAATGAAAAAAGAAAAAAATATAGAAAGAAAAATAAAAATGGAAGAAAAAATAAGAATATAGTACACAAAGCAAAGAAATAAAGAAGTAAATTCCCCCTTCATCAAATGTAAACAATTTTAGTAACTTATCACCTTCCCTTAAAATACGATCTTTTCTCCTTATACCCCATCTCTTATCTATAAACAAATCCTTAATGCCTTGTCATTTCAATCATGATGTTAGCAAAAATCCATTAAAAAGTTACCAGAGATAAGAACATATCTATTTTAACCTTGATCAAACAAACCAATTTTACATGCCTTCCTTTTACTTTCAACAATCTTGAACTTTAGTTCCCTCAAATAATGCCCTAGATTTCTTTTAATTTTTTCTTTATCCCTTCTCAGAAAATTCTTCAAAACTTTAACAAGTCTCTTTTATAAATCCAATATTGGGAAATTATCCAGGTTATCACTTGGTTTGTTATTGGTATAGCCCTTTTAATTATTAAAACATCAGGCAGTTTCTTTTTTATGTCCAGTGTAACATCTTTTTTCATATAATTCGTATAGCCTATCATTTTTAAATCCACTTTCAGATCAGTCTTAATGCTGTCAAGTAAAATTTGTTCCTCTTCCATAACATCTTTTAAACACAGTCTGTCTATAGAAGCAGATACTCTTTTAAAAAATTCTGGGTCCATTATTTAAAAGTATCCCTCATGTCCAATTTTGCTTTGTAAGCTGAATTTAAATGTTCTCTTTTAATTGTAACCTTTAGTTCCTTCTAGTTCCCTCTAGTGACCTTCAAAGTCACATCCTATCATGTATTTTCTAAAAGAATTCAAAGCAAAAGCCCATTTGAAAGGATTCTTATAATTAATTCCAACATCTTATTTTAAATCCATTTGGATCCTTAGTCCATTTGTAACTTTCCAAAATCAAAGTTCTAATTACTCTTTTTGCAGTTTATTAAAAAAGTCCTTAAATATATATTTGAAAATTATTTCACTAAGGATTGAAGGAAATTGACCCAGTGTTTTCAGATTTATCAATCCAAAGATTCCTAATAGATGAAAAACATTTAACAGTTTGATTCTAGTTATTGGGAATTCCTAATTGTATAGGTTAATTGCATGAAGCACCTGCCTACTGGTATACTTAGTCTGTAAAGGTTAGCCATGGAACTGGTATTAATGAACAAAATATTTTTCAATATTGTTCAAACAGCTATGAGTATTGTCTCTCATAGGTCTTTGCCTCTTTTCTTCCAGAAAATTCCCTTTCTCAGAAAGCAGTTTAGTCACATTTAAAAAGTCTGGAATAGTGGCCATGGCAGTACCTTGAGAGAGCAGAAGAAAAGAGAAAGAAGTGGAGAAGTTAACAAAATACAAAGATCTGTAAATAGAAATAGACTAACGACGGCAACAGCAAGCAAAGGTAGTACCAATAGTAATAGGCATGTCGGGTGCAATCCCAAAACAATTGGAGCACCACTTGAACACCATTGGCATTGACAAAATTCATCAAATTTGGAAAGGACTTGATAGTTAGATAAAAATTCCAAATCCAGTCTCATCATCTGGCTGACTATGCGACGAACCATAATAATAATATCATAATAAAAGCTTCTGTATCATAATAATCAGATTTAAAGAATGTGAAATAACTTCTACGTATAAACAAGAGGTTTTGACTATTGAATACCATAATTTAAAACATAAAGTCTGACATCAGCCTCAGTTAAAGATAAATGGATTCTCTGTTTAAGTCTGCTAACAATGAAGCCCTTAATTCTTCTCACTGTTGATAGTAAGCATGTATTTCATAGTCCTTGTAGACTATGATGTAAACAGGGAGGTCATTACGTGTCTGGAAGGGCATGCTAGAATAACAGGTCAATGTAAATCATCTCTAGAAAAATGTATTCTTCAATTTCTCTAAATTTCTGACTGTACAGCACCATCTAGAGGCAAGCTATTACCTATTCACATATACATATTCCATTAAAATTAAAAGATCTATATAATAATATGCTTTGATCTTACTGCTCCACTGGAGATATTCATCATTAAGCTGTGATTTCACCTGAAAAACATGTGACAGACGCTCAGTCATAAATCACCTTTTATTCTTGCTGTTTATTCAAGGCTTCAGTCTATTTGCTTATGCCCTTAATCTGTTAATGTGCAGTTTTATTATATAAATCAAAACCTTATTAAATGAAGACATGTGGTTCAACAACTATAATCAGTAGAAATGCAGATGTTCTCGATTTTTTAGCCAACATGTTTATCCTTAGAAAGTTTGACCTTTCCATGGAAAAACTTGCAGAAATGGCTAAATTGATTTTTGATTAAAGAGGGAACAATAGCTACTTTTATTGATATTTTGATGAAAATTGGTAAAAGTGAACTAGTGATTTCTGGATTAATATGGGTTGGATATGGGAAGAAGGGAACCATGTTCTGTAATTTTGAAGTAGATAAATGATTTCAAGTATATTTATTGCTGTTATAAAATAGATTGTAAATGTCTTTTTGTCTTCTTTTCCTTCTCTTTGTTCTTTATTGTTTTCAACACCTTTTTCTTTTTGTCCCTTATTTCTTTTTCTATATTGCTTTGTGTTTATCTTTTGTTGAAATAACTTTAAGAAAACACACACATATACTCACTCACAAAGAAATAAATACACAAATACACAAAGAAAAAACCACAAGGAAGACCCAGGATCAGGAGTAATTAACTTCTTGCTGTATCTTTAATGGTAGAAATATCTAGGATGGACCAAGCATCTCCATGTCTGCAAAATTATTTCTTCATGCAGACCACATCTGAATTATTCTTTTATAAATTTAATTTTAAAAAATTAAATGGAAGTACCATACCGCAAATTCCAAATTCCATTTGCCAATTCCAAATGTCAACTTTATGAGAGTGCTAGAAGCATTTCTACAAAATGAAATTGATTGCATTGTTGGAGAAATTTCTTAGTTTCCTCAGCATTCTTTTCCCTTTTCAGTCACCTGACTAACAAAGTTCAGGTCTGCCCTTCTACTCAATCAGAACATCATTCTTGAAATCTCCAAAACCTTTATTAAGCCTCTGAAGTCTAGTCAAACACACAAAGAATATACATATACATGGTCAAGCAAGCTTATTCGTACAGTTCAAATACAAGGAAATACAGGAAAAGAATTTATCTTGGTTACCATAAGTAATCTAGTCAATTTTCCCTGCACTACTAGGAGCCCTGGTGGTGCAATAGTTAGAATGCAGTACTGCAGGCTACTTCTGCTGACTGCCGGCTGACAGCAGTTTGGCAATTCGAGTCTAACCAGGCTCAAGGTTAACTCATCCTTCCATCCTTCCGAGGTTAGTAAAATGAGGACCCAGATTGTTGGGCAAAATATGCTGACTCTGTAAACCGCTTAGAGAGGGCTGTAAAGCACTGTGAAGCGGTATATAAGTCTAAGTGTTATTGCTAAGAAACCAAGAAGTCTTTTGTTTGAGATTGCACAATTAGCAATTAGCTTTGGAGGAATTCTTCTATTTGCAATAGCAGCAGCTAATGCTTGGCTATGAAATTAGCCATATTAACTTTCTGTGTGGGTACTTTAACTTTCTGAGTAAGTGACTTCCAAATTTGAAGACAAAATGTAGCTAGTATAGCTAAGTAGAATGCTATCCTAGGTGCAATCCCATGTATTTATCTTCCATAGCTCTCATGTGCCCACATCCTCGGTGGTTTTTTTCCTGATAAATAAATACTGTCTGTTTATCGCTACCATGGAAGCTATTTTACAAAACCACAAATTCCATAGTGGAAAGAACCTACAGATATACTGTGAAACTCCCCAAAGTTCTCTATGCAGGTTTCAGCTGCACAGAAATAGAATTATTAAGTCTCCTGAAAATTTGCATTTTTCTTTGGAGAATTATGCAACAGGTTTTTGCTAGCCATACCAAAATTATCACTGCCTGTCTCTTAATTGAGTGAACTTATATCCCAAGGCCTTTTCTGACATAACAAAAGAATAACAGCTTTGGTACTACTGTTTCTGAATACCATCACCCTTGGGTCAACCATACTGCTGTAGAGAAACTCTGGTGTCACTCACATCTAATTACCCAATATACCTTTCTTAGGGCAACCAAGAAAATCCAGCAGGAGAAAACCTTTCTTTGCTTGTTCTTGATTTTGCTTGCCAGAGAGCTATGCTGTCCTTGCCATGTGAAGTGTATGTGTGGGGGATGGGGGGAGGGAGTGAGAGAGGGAGAGAATGAGAGAGAGAGAATATCTACTATATATGTATACATGTATCTATATATTACTAAAATTTTCATGGCTATAACCTTTAATTGGGTGAAACAATGCATCATAGGGCAAAACATTTTGAATCAAGGTACCTCAAATGGGCTAACTTACAGAATGTATGCAAAATCCAGGATATATGATTCCCATGGACCTGATATCTGGCAAATTGTATAAAACAGTCTGTGACATAAAAATCACCATAAAGCATTTGTGACATAATACAGAATGTTATAAAACATTCTCTGTGGTCAACTCCTGATATTTGACTGTGTTATACAGTTCAACATGGGCTATTTTCAAGGCAGATACACATCTCTGTATATATATCCCTGAATGTTTAAGAACTTTTGTGGAAGGCATTGAAGAATCTGGTAAGGAAATATCTCTGAAATGATAGATTGTCTAGTTTGTGTGTGGGTGGGTGTATGTTTGCATGCGCTTACATGCGTTTTCAATTTGGAGGTACCATCAGCCCTTTTAAAAACAAAGAACATTCCCATATAAGAATACTAAAATCATAGATACCAAATGAAATGAGAGGAAAATCTCATTTTCAGAAACATCAGTATAAACAATGGAAAGTGACAACAAAAGTATTACTTAGCATGCTGATCTACTTTTGAAATAATTACACATTTCAGACACAATGAATATAGGAGAAAGTTCAAAACTCCCATGCAAGTAATCTTAGTGGCTAAAATTTAATTTTTTAAAGAAAAACATCTTAATGTTCAGCTCTGACATTCTGGCACATACATTCCAGCCTGGTGCTAGTCAGGGATAGGCAGAAATGTTTGCTGAAGGGAGACAACTATACCTTTCACGGAGGCATGCTTGGAATGCAACATCAAAATATAGATTGGGGCTCGATACTAAAACATATGAGTTAAACACCCGGTGATTTCCAAGAATGTGTGATTTTGGAGTGACAATATTACAGGCATTCTGCCCATAAAATCTGTTCTTCCAGATGATAGCTGGAAAGTTAACACTTCCAGATGGAGATGTTCTTTGTTTTTAAAAGGGCTGGTGGTACCTCCAAATTGAAAGTGCACATACGCCAATATTTTTTTAAAACTCAAATGCATCCAGTGTATTGCAGTAAGCACTTTGGAGGTAATAGCTATGGACTATGGGAATTGAAGTCTAATATATTTGGAGAGGTGGAACTGGTATCTGGCAAGTATTGGAAACACCCACTTATAATTTTATAATAATCAAAAGTGTGTTTCCTAGGAGAATCCTCTAAAAACATTGCTGCAGATGACTTTATTTTTGCATTTTGTATTTTGATGGTCTAATGTTTTAAAATGTGGTATGATTCTGATGTGTGGTTCTGGGATTCAAACTACAGTTAATCCAAACTGACTTTTACAGGATGGATACAGGCAAAATTAAGGATTAGTTCTAAGCATTATTATTCAGAAATTTTTCATCCTCTTTTTAATAGATTTCAAACCATACCATGAAATTTCATGTGGAAGTTGGCTTAAGTCTTTGTTTCCTTATCAATTATGTCAGGTATTTAAGACTATAATGTTAAATCAATGTATCAATCAATACCACAAACAGAAAGAGTGTACAGTGGTATCCTGGTACTCATCATTAATTGATTCGGGGAGGTGCAATGAGTGCCAAAAATGATGAGTACCAAATAAATTTTTCCCATAAAGAATAATGTTATGAGTCACAAGGCTGCCAACACTGACAAGTTCTAGCTTGTGTGTTGAGTACCAAATTCGATGAGTTTCAAAGCAGTTGAATACCAAAGTATCGCTGTATACAGATAAATGACTATGAACTAGAAATCATAAGCTCAGCATTTCGGTTCATCCATGATCTTATCAAGTCATCCTAGTTCGATTTTTTCTGCTGCTTTAACCATCTGTGATATTGATGAAACTATTATAAATCCTACAAAAAGTAAACACTTGAATCTCTTGATATATGTTTTCTATCTTTCTAGTGCAGGGAAAGGCACATTTTTGGATGGAATTTTGAAAGCTTATTATGGATGGTCTCCTAAGATGACTCCCACTGGGAACTGTATATTAACAAAATAACTATAATGGCCTCTTTACTAGGAATCAGACTGGTAGACATTGCTTCCTTTCACAATCATTAACCTTCCAGAATATTTTGTAGCAATGTCTCTTTCTGTCTGAGACAAAGGCAAACCAGTTGCAAGCTCAGTAAGAGAAATGAAAATGCCAGTGTAATGTTGGAACAAGCAACAGAGATTTGGATTTTTCAATGATAGTACAAACTTCATGAAAAATGGACTGCTTTGCAAAGATGGAATTCATCATAGTAAAGAGGGGAAAATACATAGAAAGGATTTCTACAAAATATTAGTTCAGAAATATATGAATGAAACTAACAAGTCAAAAGGCGAAAATGAGCTGAGAGGCAAAATCCAAAAAGAGGGCTTTCTTCCCCCAGATATGTTGACAGGAAGACAAAAGTGAAAGAGGCAATGCTTACTCTCAAGTAGAGAAATGTTAAAAGATTAAAAAAAAAGCAAAAGAATGTAGCTTCTATTCTGCTTGTCTTTACATTCAAATTTATAAACCCCTGTAATTGATATGTGTTAATTTTTGATTTATGAACACGGTAGCATTAGATGATGAGTCAATATTACTTCTATGGTAAGGTTTAATGATAAGTTTTTTAAAAATGGGTTGAATCATTTTTAAATATACCATATAATGTTTTGTGTTCCCTTGTTATCTTTTCTCCCTTTCTTTTAACATTTTATATACTTTTTTTCCTGCACATTAAAGCTAATTTGAAAAAGTACAGGTGTTTAAAGAGTTCATTAAAATAACGGTGTGTTTCATCAGTAATTTCCCACCAACTTTCAAATAACAAATGACACATACAGATCAAGTTCTCACTTCATATATTTCCCATAACAGTTATTGGAAATTATCCCCCAAAAGTTTCTTTTCCTTTCTTTTTAATTTTTTCTATATCTAATTGCCTGAGGTATACAAAAAATGCCGTAGCCACCACAATTATGTCTGCTTTGTTGGAACATGCTGGAAGCTGCATCTCACATATCCTGAAAGGATTTTCAATCGGAAATAAAGAGATAATGCTGGAGTGCTCATTGAACTTGATAGGAATTGCTGTCAGGTAAGTATGTGCAGGATTACAGCCTAAACTGACTCTTGAGTTTCTGCCTTATTTGCATATTTCTTCAACGTTATCAATCAAATAACTGATTTTAATATGAAACCTAAACTTTGTTTATTCAAGAATAAAGAACAACATAGTTCTGCATTCAGCTGGGAGAGAAGACATGACTTTTGGGGACATAATAGGATTAACCCACCAATACCAAAAGGGCACACTCAGATTCAGGTCAAAGTACATGACACAGGAAATACAAAGCCTCAAACAGGAACAGGAAACAACCTCAAAAGCCCAAGTAGGTATAAAAACCCACCACTCCCAGCTGCATGTGTTCAGCTTTCCCAGAGCCATGCTTCTGTCTGGCTTTGCTCTTCAATAAATTCCAACCTTCTTTCTAAAGCAGTCTCCATTTTGTTTATTCCCGGCTTGAACTGGACCCTGATGAAGATTTCTCTTTCAACAGAGACAAAGGGCTGGGGAGCAAAACTTCTGTTGCCCATTTTTGGGCCTTTTTTTGCAGTTGCCACTTCATTAGCTATTGTCTCATCACTAAATATTTAGCTCTTTCTATTGTGTCTATTGTTTCTATCAGGCAAATAAAGGACAACACTTCAAGGACTGGCTTATTTTCGGAGACTGCAAGTGAGCATATAATTGAGAGGCTGTATTATGTCATCATTTTACATTTACGATTACAAAAACAGAGCAACTAAATGCAAGTAAACTCATCAAAATAAACAGCAAACCCATTGCTGTGAAACCAAATTCTTAAAGTGGACCTCTGGCTCTAATGTTTGTTTCCTTTTAGCTAAATTCTTTGACTGTTGGTTTCCTAACTAAAAAAAACCCTGAAAATTCCTTTTCTCCTCAGATAGCATTCCTGCAAATTAACTTCATACTTAGAACATCTTCAAATCATTACCACCTGCTAATGCTATATCAAGTCGCTATTAGCAAATATAGAGCTTAACATAAAATGGTCACAAATGTAACATTAGGATGCAAAGTGTTGTCTGCAGTAAGGCTTATATAAGTAAGCATGTCACAATCTAATTAACTTTTCTTAAAAATTATCTGTTACATAAATATAATTTACTAAAATTGAAAACACTTCTCTAAATAATAACTTCGGGAGTTTAATGTCCATGCCTGAAATGCAATATTATCTATGGAATATTATCTTAATTTTACAAAAATCTGTTAATTAAATTTTGAATAATATAATTAACTAAAATCTAAAATGTCACATTAACTTTAGAATTGGCCACGTATCTCACTCCTTCCCATATTCTCAAGCAAAAAGGCAGATTATTATCATAGTTTTTATGGATACTCCCAGATTCCTTCAAAGTAAAGTTATTAATCTCTGCTTTTCTTTGTTTAAGTGTTGCTTGCTATGACTCTTTTCCATTGGACTTAATCCATCTTGTTCATATACATCAGGGGTGTCAAACTGCCAGCCCACGGGCTGGATGCGTCACGCAGAAGCCGCGCCCACCCCATTGCCGGCAATGGCAAAACGGTGCCGATACGTTGCGAGACGTCATCTGACATCGCGAGTTTGATATGTCTGATATACATGGACAGCACATATGTGAATATCTATAGCTCCTGCAATTTTTGCACAGTTTATCAATGTGTGCATTTGTCAGGTTCATCTAGTATCAAAGTGTTTGGAATCTTGTAATTCCAGATCTGATTGGAAGATAGTTTTGTCAAATTCACAATACTGATCTATATTATAAATCAAATGATACTAATTCAAAACTTATTTTCCAATTTAGAATGTCAAACAAGATGTGGAAAAAATAGGATTAAAGTTTTTTTATTGTTGTTATTGAGAAAGATCCAGGAGCATAACTGATAGATAATGGGACATTTTATTGCAAGGAATTGACCATTATGATTAGGTAGATTTTCCTGCAAAACATTCCATTTAGTTTTAATAGAAAAACTATTTCTTTCAGGCTAACAGTTTATAGTTCCACTAACTATATTTTTCATTTTTTTATTTCTCAAAAATGGCTTTTAAAATTCTTATATTTTTTTCACTTGATTTTTTTTCCATGTGTGGAATTTCCTTTAGAAAATAGCTGCACATGTCTAATACCAGATTCTGATGCAAGACCTTAATCACTGCATCTTTAGGCATGGAGGCTTAGTTAGTGATTTTAGGCCGGTCATTCTTTCAGTACCATTCTAATTGTGGGGATAAAATAAAAGAAGATTCCCACCTGAGGTACTGGAATTGCTGGAGAAAATTTGGGATATGAAGCAAATGGATTAAGTGTGTGTGTGTGTGTGTGCTTTTACTGAATATTCAGTTAGTGGATAGACAGCCATTGGTTGGGGATGTTTTAATTTAGAGTCATGCTTGAGCAGTGGTTAGACTTGATGTCCCTAAAATCCCGCTCTAACCCTATGGTTTTTTATGTGTGTGATGCAAATCTTGAGTACAGAATTTTTCTTCTTCTTTATAATAATTTCTATAATTCATTGTCTTTCCTTGTTCTCCTTCTTGGTTCAATCTAAGGCACAACCCATGGCTTGTGGCAAGGCATATTGTACCTGCTACAGTCTCTGCAAATCTCCCTTGGGGATAGCAGGTGAATGGATTTATGGCTGGCTTTATTATTAGGTAGAGTGAAACAGGTGTCACAGGTGGAAGAAGGTCAGGGATGCATTTGCCAGTTAGTCTGCCCTACAGGAGCCTGTTGCTTTCAATGTGGTATAGAATGCTTATTGTAGCATAGAAGAAATACTCAATGACAAGGCTTACTGTCTAGGTTAGATCCTTACATAGATTTGGGCATCAAAATATCTTGGCCCAGCAATATCCCACTATTGAGAACTGGGCTGGAGCAGGTGCTTAACCATACCAGTTCCTGGTGCCTGCTTTGAATCCTAGAGTTGTTAATATGGAGTGACAAAGAACAATAGAGGAAATGGATCATAAAAACACATCCAGCATTTTTATCATAATAAACTTTATTTGGAATGTAGAAAAAGATACAAAAAAATGTGACTCAACACATACCTGGAATGATTTACTTCCTCTTACAACAAAATATTTGAAGAATGAAGATTTTTACAAGATAAACTATTAAAAATATAGTAATGAAATCTGGCATCAGACGTGTGCAACTATTTTCCAAAGGAAATTCCAAGCATGGAATAAGAAATCAAATGAAAAAAGCATAAGAATTTTAAAAGCCATTTTTGAGAAATAAAAAAAAGGTTAATAGAACTATAACTGTTGGCCTTGAAAGAAGGAGCTTATCTACTAAAACTAGATGGGATATTTTGCAGGAAATGCTATATAATAATAATCATCAACTCCTTGCAATAAAATGTTCCATTATCTACCACTTATGATCCTGGATTCTTCTCAACAAAATTGACTTACCACTGGAAAGCATTTGACCCTGTTTCATATCCAGGAAGCAACATATTACAAGATTTTAAAAAATCATTTTCAATTCATATAGTTAAGTAAAATATTACTGGGTTTTTTTCAAATACTTGTCACAGAGTATTCTCTCAAAAAAGCAATGAAACTTTTAAATTAGTTGTGCTTAACAATGACTTTGCAGTTTAAAAGATTCAGAAAACATTTGAAATGAAAATGCTTTGATTAAGGCATGTTTATAACATAGTTATGAATGTAGCACCAAGAACCTGGATGTAGACACAGATCAATCATTAGGTTGGAAGAGGATTTTAAGTGCATTGTTTAATATATTGATCAACTGATGGATGTTGCCACCTTTTTTCAGCAGTCCACATGGGATGTCCACTAGGAATGCTATTCTCTTATATGTAATTTTTTAAAATCCCTAAACCCAGCAGGCTTGATTGTATTCTAAACTGGATATGTATCAGAAATGTAGTGCAGAATTGTATATTGTGATATATCCCTTTCAGAGTGACTAATTTTTATTTAAACCTTTTGGGTTTGTTTATTTTGATAAGATGAAGATGGATTTTCCACCACTCTTAGGACAGAAGTGATAGTATCATCTACAGAAGTACATGGATACCTGACTTGCATGGTGAGTAGATGAGATAATCAAACTTTCAAGTTTCATTTTGTATTTCCTTTCCTAATGATATTCCTGCTGGCAAGATTGTTTGTCCTATTGTTTAAAATAAAGATACTTTTAGTTGGCTGAACATCTTTTTAAAAAAAATCAGTGTGGAAGCACCATTGTATTTTATTGGAGCTTATTCCTAGTTTACTATGCTTTATTCTTTGTAAACTTAGTTGTCAAGGGTTATTAATAATTTGTCTGCTCTATATGCTTGTCATTTAAGATGACTTTTGTGATTATGGATCTTCCTGGAGGCATGCCTGTTATCACAACATGTCACAACTGCTGCACTTGAAAACGCACCACTACAGATAATATTTGATATTTGACATATGGTATGTGGTAGTGTGTTTTAAAATAACTCCAAGCAACTGGATTGCACCCAGATCGCATCAATGGTTATGAGGTGTTTTCGAAGAAAATTTCATGAAAGCATTTTTGTTTGGGGGTTGATCTGAAATAAATTCTTCAACTTGCATTGAAATGGGAACTGGATGCTTGCTAAAGGTCACGAAAGCTTCCTGGCTCCTGCTTTATGAATGGAAACCTCTCTTTCACTTCAATATATACATTGTTATGTCTCTGACAGTCCAGCCAAAGCAGTGTTTCAGTGGGGATGGGATATTGTGTACCCAAGAGATTTGTCAGATTATTTTCATGGTAAAGGGTAACTTTCAAACCAGTTCTTTCTTATTCTCTTTGAATGATGAAATTGCATAGTCCCTGGAGTGAAACCAATTCATTTGTATGTACCTTGATCTTGCATTTTTTTCTTCTAAACATGTTTTAAGTAAAATTTGGAAATTGGAAACATATCTTGGAAGAACGTATTTCTGTATTACTGAAGAAAAAACTACATGAAAATGTGTGCCTGTCAATTCTTCAGGATACAGAAAGAATAGAAAGTAATGAGGTATAAGAGGAAAGAAAATATAGAGGTAAATTTTTCCCTTTCTGAAACCTAAGATGGTCATGAGTAAAACACAGGGAAAAAGGGAAGTTACAATAGCAAGAATAAAAGTCAGCCAAATGTAAGAGAGTAAAAAATAAAATTTCTATAACAAGTCTGACCAGTCTGAAGACACATATTAAGGGGCAAAATGGAAAACACTCTGTTTTGAGTTATGAACAAAACAGTCCTGGCTGGGGAAAAAAACATCAGAAAATTTGATTTGATATTGGTCCAATAGAACAAATGTCAAAATGGCTTGAATGTTCCATGTTGTTCAGTCAGAACAAAAATGGAAAATAAAATCCTTTTTCATAAACCAATTCTTTGGGTCATGCAATCCACAGGTCACATGACTTTCAATCAGAATAATGAAACCTACTTCTTAACCAGATGAGGCAACTGAGGTACCCCCTGTCAGACACAAACATGGCAAAAGCAACTGTGCTCATCTTTTCTAATGGTTTTCTTTGCATTTAGAGGTTGCTTGTCAGGAACTGAAAATGATGTTTTTTGCTGTTTAATTTTATTTGTAATAACATGCAAGAATATAGCAAAATACACTCATGTGCCAATCTTCAACAAACAAGAGCAAACTGACATATTTGCATTATAAAACACACCCTGACAGAAGAACATGCACTAGTTATATTTGCATACCAAAGTTTAGCAAACCAAATGAGAAGCAATCTAGAACTAAGAAGAAATTTCCTGAGAATTAGAACAATTAACCAGTGGAACGACTTGCCTACAGAAATTGTGAACGCTCCTACACTAGAGGTTTTTAAGAAGAGATTGGACAACCATTTGTCTGAAATGGTATAGGGCAGAGGTCCCCAACCTTTTGGGTACTATGGACCAGTTATGTGGAGAGAGGTTTTTCCGTGGACCGGAGGGGGCATGGTTTTGTGTGCTGCCTGCATCCTGCAGATGGGGCTTTCCTTGTTTGTGCGGACCGGTTGCTGGCATGCTGTGGCCCGGTACTGGTCCATGGACTGGGGTTAGGGACCCCTAGTATAGGGTTTTCTGCCTGAGCAGGGGGTTGGACTAGAAGACCTCCAAGGTCCCTTCCAACTCTGTTATTCTATTCTATTCTAAATGTCACTAACATTATATTAGCAGTATTTAAATTTTCCTAAGCTCAGCAGTATTAACAACACTTGTGTATAAAATACAGTAGTAAATGGAGCTGAGTTGTTAAGTGACTCTCTCATTACATGATGAATTGGTTTTTATTGTGATAAGTATGATTCCTGGTTTTATATATGCAATTGCTATGTGTGATTTGATTTAAAATTGGATTATACAATTACATAGTCTATAAGGCTACCCTTGGACCCATTCCAATAAGCAAGCTTTGAAGGGTGGCTTGATTTAAAGAACCTATTCAAAATGCAAAGATTGAGCCTATTAGTTGATTAGGCCAGGGATATGCCTGAAAAGGTTGCTTTCAGAGCTTTGATTGCCTTATATCTGGAAGGAAATCAGATTCTAAACCTGTTTAATGGAAATGGTATTGTACATATAGAATTTCATTGTCAGCACCAAGCTTGGAATTTAAGGCTGCCCCTATCAATATAAATTGGATTATATACTTGCTTCCTTTTATCCCAAACTGGGTATTTAGAGAGCTCTACTCTGCTCAGAGTCAGCTAAGTTGAGCATCTGATAAGCCCTATAAATATGTGTACAAGCACTTTTTTTGTTGCCTGTCTACAAAACAAAGCTCGGGGGAAAATATTTGTAACCAATCATCCTACCGTGTTGAACTCTTTATTTCTTTTAACTGTTTACATAAGAAATTCATAAAAGAGAAGTAGCTGACAAACAGTGGGCGTGCAATTGTGAGCAGTCTCTCCCCATACTCTATGAATTGTCAAATCATATTCCTTCTTTAACAAAATTTAACAATCCACTTATACTTCATTGTCTCCACTCACTTTTTCATTCCCTGTCTTCTCAATACAATCTTCTCCTTCTCTCTGGAGACTTTAACCTTCTGATCACTCTGACTATATGATTTCATTTCTTGATTCTTTTTGCTGGCTTTATCTAGAATAAAGATAAAAACTGATCATAATTACTTTTTTAGTCCAGATTTCTTATTATATGGTTCTTTCTAATCTTTGCAGCTCTAGAACTTTGATCTATGGTCTCCTGTTCCTTGCACGATTCTAGTCATTTTCTCTTCTGAATATCTAGAAATTCCGGATAAATGTTGCCACCCTTTGGCACCTTAAAATTCTTCCTCAAAACCAGCAGTGTAGCCAGGTTTTAAGTAAGTGATATCTTTGGATCTTTCTTAATTTTGCTTTCTGTTTTAGACAGCAATCTCTTAAATAACTCAGACTTCCTTACATAATTCTACAAGGCATTATATTATATAAAACAACATCATACACTGATTGGTGTCTCTGAAAAATTTATCAATAGATATAATCCTTGTGCTTGGTTGAAGATTATATTCCCAAGTGAGAATACTGCTTACATACTGCCATCATGTCAGCAGAAGAGGACAGCATGATATAATCCAGGACATCACATTCTTATCTGTCAGCTCCTTTGCAGCTTATAAGAGTGTAAGTGCTAAGATTTGTCAAGATTCCATTCATTAGTTAAAGAATGCTCTAAATAATGTAAATATATTTGCTTGAGTAAAAGTGAAGTGACATCATAAATATGGATCAGAATGAAGGATGTAAACGATTATGTGTCTAGAGTGTTTGCAATTTTTCTGCATCTATTACAAAATAGACATCATACATTTTTCCTGCCTCCCCATCAACTTGCCAGAAAATACATAATTGTCACTGCAGAACAGCTGCTGATCCATATTCCAGAGCAGTGGTAATGACAAATGGAGAACTTGTTCCATGTGCTCCTGGAGAAATATTGAGCTAGCAATTTCATCTTAAACTCTGCATGTTGACTCCTAGGGTTGCAGTGGCTTTTCTACTGCTCAAAATATAGCAGATAAAAGGACTGAAACAGATCTTTCCTACTCTAATATAGGGTTGTGTAATTTCACCCAGTACCCCCTTTTGGCTTTGGATAGCAGGCTGGCCTCTGGAAAGTAGTAAAACTAAATTTGTTTTCCATTTACATTTAAATGTAGTTGCAATTAAATAAAGGATTAATAGGATTATTCTTCAGTCTTATATTTGATAATTTTCTGCTTGGATCAAATTAAAATTTATAGACTAGCAACCTTTGGAGATCTCTAGGGACAACACACTATACTTTCATTCTGGTGAACAGCATCTTGTCTTCTAAAGGTCAACTGATGGAACAAGACTGTTTTAAAATAAGAGGCAGTAATAGTTTTAAATTAAAACAACCAGGGAATACATACGTGATTTGTGGTAGCATTTAGAAAGGTGTTGAAGCCTGCTGTTCTGGAGAACCTTTTAACTTCCTTATTTTATTTTATTTATAGTTTTATTTGTTATTATTTTTAAAGTTTCATTTTATGCTTTTAAGCTTATTATGGATACTTTAAAGTTGTCATCTACTATGTAAGCTGTCAAGAATTGATTCTGCTGGAGTATAAATATAATAAGTAAATACATACATCATATTTAATCAGCTAGTAAAATAGATAGCATAATTGTTAGACTTATCTATTTTATAAATGTATAAATCTATAGAATATACAATTACTAAACTATGCTATGCTACATCAATCTTTTCCATACTGATATTAGTGATAAGAAAAAAGGCTATAATATAAATAATCTACCTATACAATTAGGACATTATCTTTGGGGTTGTGAATTTTCTCTTGAGTAAATAAGATGTAACAATGACAGAGTTATTTATATATCAAATTTATATGGCCACCCATCTCACACAAAGTGACTTTGGGCAACTACAACAAAAACCAACTATTGAAACAGAATATTAGCATCCATTGAAACAATAATTAACATACAGTAGATAAAAATAAAATGGCAAGAAGATTAATTAAGATGTTATACATGGTGCAATGAATGCATGGACACTCTGCTGCCAGGGGATCTCCAGGCCTTATGGGAAAATAAATCATGTTTTGAGGACTCTCTGAAAGGCCATTTGGGTTGGGGCTAACCTCAACTCATGGGAGAAGATTTTCCACAGAGCGTACATCATAGTAGAAAAGGCTTGTCTTTTCCTTCTTGTCAGATGGAACTTATTAGCAGACAAGACCTGCCACATGCATCTCCCAATGAACCTGATGGGACAGGTAGAAGTAACTGGGGAGAAGTGGTCCATCAGATAACCTAATCCCATGCCACGTAGAGTTTTAAAGGTGAAAAACAGCATCTGGAATTGCACATGCAAGCAAGCTGGCAATCAATGTAGCTCACCAAACAGAGATGTGATATATGTCCTTTTAGGAACACTATAACTGCTCATTTTGCACCAACTGAAGCCTTCAGATATTCTTTAAGGGCAGCCGCATGTAGAATCTATATATTATATATATGCATACATCTATGTATTATTTTGAATATATGTTTGCCCATTTCAGGTCTCTGGGCAGCTATAACAATTAAAAAGCAATATAAAAAAACAAGAAACAATATAAAAATCATTTTAAAAACCATATAAGCACAATCAGCAGCTGAGGGACAAAAACCAACATTTAACATAATCGCTGCATGGGCATTGTCACCCTGTGCCAGTTGGGGTTTTAAAAATAAATAAATCAGACAAATAGCTTTCTGGAAAACAAATCACATATGAAATTTTGGGCATCATTTTTTGTGGATGCAGAATTAGATATTTTTAGATAAATTAATGGATCCATAAATGAACAGATAAATTAGCCTTTTCAGTTATGGCAAAATAATAGCTGAATAAATGATTTCAGCTTTTGAATATTTTTTTCATGTAACAATTGCTGTAAATTGATTAATATATTTTCTTCATCTCAAGCTAGGATAAACCTTGCTAAAATTATTAAAATGTAAGGAGACATAAGATGATTTGATCTGGAAAGCAATCTCTTGTAAGATAATTCAAAAGGCTTAAAATAGCATTAGGCAGAGATCCAGGATAGCATATACAATGAAAAGTTGGAACAACTAAGCAAAAATAGCTCATAATTCTTGTAATTGTCATAAAACATAGGATAATTTTTCACCAAAAAAGAAACCCCAGCATAAAAATCCCATGAAAGGAAAGCAAATTAGAAATCATATCTTTGGCAGTTAACCAAGATATGATTATCATGGCATTGATGTCCTCATGACTTCCACTTCCAAGAAGCAATGCAAATTTATCCTCAGTGATTCTAACATTCACCTTTTTTTACAGCATGCCATGTGCCCAGTTATGAGAATTCCTTGCAGAATTAATTTTTAACGTAAATAAATAATGAATCGTGAATCAATGCTAAGAGTTGGAATACATCTCAACTACTAAACATAATGAATATCTAAATAATGAGTCACGGTCATCCCAAGTTACAGGAATGTGGTTCTGTCTGGAAAACATCAAAAATGCAAACTACCTCTGCAAACTACTCTCTTAGTATTGGTTTAGTGGAAGGCTGCTTTTACCCTATTTTCAGAAACTTGAGGAGCAATTATTCTCTGAAATGAGATGCATATTTTTTTCTGCCCAAAAAGGCTTCAATCCAAGGCAAAGTAGTGGGTGGGATACAGTAACAATTAAACTATTAAATTGTGTTAGACTTAACTTGAATTAAATTAAATATATTTATACTTACTCCTCATGTATTTAACAATCTTGCATCTTCGATCACATTAGAAATTACAGTTTGGTAGGAACTTTTGAAAGTGCTCTGCTAACCATACCTAAGGGCTACCTCTCAACTTCTATATCCATGCTCTAAATCTAACAACCCTGAAAGCCATTTCAGTTTTATATGGATTAAAATTAAGAAAATAGAGTAAATATAGCATGGAAGAAATGGGAGAGAATTGGAGAGATCATGAATGCCTCGTTAGAGTTAGAGCTATGACTTCCTAGTAAGAGGACATTAAAAATATATCAAGAGGATAATACTCTTCAAAAAAATATATATAGGGGGAAGTGAAAAGATTGAGTTGGGTAACACATGAGAATTGTACATTTGGGGAATAGGAATAAAACCAGGAACTTCTTGCTCCTGGCTAGCACTAAGATTCCCACAGGTTTCCCACAGATATTATTCCCACAGAATAATGCAGATACTGTAAACAAGATACTAGAGTGCCATAAGAAAAGGTAATTGCTGAACTTTATTGTGACAAGTGTTATAGTGATTCAGATATGCAGGGTGAATATTCTGCACCCCATTTGGTGCATAAGTATCTCAAATGTGTATTATGCAACTGAATGTTTCAATTGAAATAAAGTGAAGCATTTTATTTATTGCTAATGTTACTTGTTTTGCAAAGTAATATCCACAGCTCTCATATTATTATACCATTTATATGCCAAGGTGGTTAGAATACAAGAATGCAAGTCAGAATACAAAAACACAATGCCTCACTTTCTTAGTTGAATTAAGAGGTAAAAGTAGAAGATAAACCAGCAAAAGCTAATACAATTTGAAATGCCTTGTCAAATCAAATAAAAAGATTTTCTCCCCCAGTACCCAAATAGTAGAAAACTTGGTATCAGACATGATACTGTAGTCTGTTATAATGGTTAGGTCTTGGATTAGGAATGGAATAATCAGTGCTCAAGCTGACATTCAGCTATGGAAATTCCTGGGTGACTTTGAGTTAGTCATTCTCTTAGTTCAGCTTACTCACCGTATTGTGATAAGATCAAGGAAATAGGTAAGCTAGCTTGGGGAAGAAAGCAGGATATACAGTATGTTTAATAACTAAATAAGAGACACACTCTGCTAGAGAGAAGTTTCCTGAAGATGAGGGCTCCAGCACAAGTCCAAAAGCTTGGAAGACTAAACCTCTGGTCCCAGTGACTGACCCAGATTGCATCCTGCAACATTATCTTGGGACACATATATTCACCTTCATTTGTAAATAAGAGACTCTACAGCTGCTCAAAGGTCTCTTTTTTAATCTGCTTGGCCTCTAAAACTAGAAATTTTACCTTCTGTTTTTAAAAACATGCCTAATTGTAATAGATTAGATGCTTAGATTGTTAAGTGGATCTCGAATTGATTTTGGAATCTTCCTTGCTGCTTCTGAACCTTGCTTAAGCCAAGAACATGACTATTTGCATTTTGCCTAAAATTGTTATTGCAGAGAGTTTTAATGATAGATAAAAACAAACATGATATCCACACTTCTCCTTTAAGCACTGAGATATAAACACAGTTTGCACTGATCCTAACCTCTAATTGGTTAGTCATGTCTGAAACTGAAATATACACTGCCTTGCCTATGACTTGGAAGTAGCTATTCCAAAACCAGGAATTACTCCATTATCCATATACTAGCTTTCATCTTTGTGCTGAAAAAGTACTTAGAAAAGACCCAAGAAATTAGCCATGAAAAGTGTTTTAGATTGGTTTTATATGTATGGAGAAGTTCGTTTCATCTTCAGCATGATCAGCTTAAGAATTTAAACAATATATTGTGTTCATTCTTCTCTCCATTATATACCTTATTTTTCCGTCTATAAGACGCACCCTTGTATAAGACACTCTGGCATGCGAGTTTCTCTGTGCCGATCAGCTGTTTGGCGGAGTGCTGAACAGCTGAGCCGGCAAATCCAGAAGTTCGTCTGGCTGACAATCTTGCCCCCTCCCCCCTCCCCAGGCGGCAAGGCAACCCGCACAGGCATGCCCTGGGCTGCGGAGGTTACCATTATTTTTCCATGTATAAGACACTGCACTTGTATAAGACGCACCTGATTTTTGCACAGGGTGTTTGCAGAAAAAAATAGCATCTTATAGACGGAAAAATACGGTAGATAGCCCAAATCTGTGGTACTTAGAATCTATATTTAAAATGTTCATGTGCTATTTTGATTTTTATTTATTTCATCTAACTTATATTACATCTTTTAGCTTCACCAAATATTAACAGTATTTTACTTCCAATAAAATCTGAAAAAATTTGGCTATTATGCTCAGCTGAGCTGGTACATATACAGTTACATTTTGCCATATAAGGCCAAAGATACAGAAGTGATAGTTACAGAATTGCATCACCAGCCTTGATTTTTTTCCCCTAGTCATAAGTCATGCATCATGTAAAATATTCCCTGTGGGAATAAATGTTCTTTCAATTCATGCTTTTCAAAGTATAGTTTTAATTAGCTGGGATTGTTCAGTGAACAACTCTCTATTAGAAAGGCTTAGATACTAAGGTAGACATTAAAAACTCACTTCCTATTTGGGGTATTCTTATTTTTCAGACAAATACATCTGATGCATATTATTTTAAATATATGTTTAAAAAAAGAGCCCCAAATGTTCAGACATTGCATTTTTGGTCTTTTATTCAATGGTATGAATGAGAGAGATAAGAAATGGCAAGTTTTAGATATTAAGTGAAGCATTAAAATAAAATTTAAAAACGGGAGAGATACCTTGGCAGGTTCTGGGACATAAAACAGAGCTGACACATCCCCATTTCTAACATAACTGATATTAAGCATGTGGAGAGTATTCCTTTATGGTTCATGTCATATCAGGAAAGAAATTATTAGCTTGCTATCTTTATAGATTTTTATCTGTCAGCCCCTCAGACAGACAGACGTAACAAATAATCTCCATTTTGCAAGTTAACATTTATTTCTTTAACATTTAGATAATGTCACTTTCAGTTTGAGCCAAAAGTGCATTAGCATCCTTGTTCATAGATTTGCTGAAGTGGGAGCTAGACTTGAAGTCACCTCTGCCTTGATAAAATAAGCAACACACCAACACCTAACAGCTGCAGAAAGAAAAATACATAAATATTCTGTAGTTCTGGATCTGGTAGAGGCCAAGGCTACAAGCTAAACTTTCCTTCCTCCAAATGTTGGTGTGACTTTCAGCCAAACTACACACTACAGCAAATATGTAACATGCAGCAATGTCTCAATTTTTCTCTTAGTTATTATAAGCACAGGGAGACAATTCTTACTGGAGTAGATTAAGTGCAAAGCAGAATTAGTCTCCCCAGCTCCTCTCAGGGAAAATAAAATCACACACACACACACATCACAATGCAGCTATGAAAGTTGGAAAATAGTTTCTTTGACAAAAAGGGAACTTTTCTTCCATAAGCATTTGGAATTTCTGGGACATGTTTGGGAGAAATAATCATCATCTTGATTATAGCTCAGGAACAACTTCTCATGTGCTACAGGACCAATGGCAATCTCCTCTACACCAATATTCCGGGCTCCCACATTTTAAGAGGAGTTCTTTAAGGGCTACAGCCTACGCCAATGCCATAAGAGTTTACCAACCATAGTTACCCAAGTTCTCTCATTCCAATCATAAAGGTATATAATAGCAAATAGTCCCAATGATTGCATATGGTGCAGAACTATGGGGATATATAAATGCTACCATACTGGAACAGATATAATCTATTTTTCTGAAATGTATCTTGGAGATGAATAAGTCTACGAATATTTGTCTCAACATATGCAAGGATCAATGATGACATGAATTTCTTATATTTAAACTTTGTTTTGACATCATCAAATGTGTTCATGCTGACCAGGAAAACTCCTGAAGCCTTTAATCTAGACATCTGCAGTGCTTCTTAGTTTACCAATCAATATGTAGGTTTTATACACTGAACCACTTTCTCAGGGCAAGCATAGATTCTCTTGATCACACACTTTGACTCAATTTCTTTCAACCTAGACTTAATTAATCAAAGTTCATTTCATTTCATTAATTCTTCTTTTATATTATAAAACAGCAATACAATAAAACATTGTTTACTTGTTTAAATCCTTGGGGATTTAAATTTTTGCTTCTATCTGAGGGTTGAAAATTTCTAATCGGGGAGCAGGGTGAACACACAGTTGCTGGCAAAACCAGGGTTTTTTTTGCTATTCAATGTGTGAAGCCTCCCTAAGCTGCAAAACTGAGACAATTTTAAAGGCTGTAACAGGCGCCTCCTCAGAGTGTTTTATTCTGTTTTGTTAGGCCATCTAGAGAAAAATCACTGAATGACATCATTCTGCTCATTGTCTTCTAATTGTTGGAACTAATTTTGCAGATTAAAGTGCGAGGCATGAATCCAATGGTAAGCATTAATCGTCTAACACTGCAAGCTTTATCAGCAGCCATAAAATAACCCCCCAAAATCCTGGCCAGGCAAAAAGTGCTTGTCAAGTGGTGCTACTGATGACTGATGTCAGGGCCTGATGAAAAATGAAGTAATTGTATTTTGAAGGGAAAGTCCTTTAGAAAATCCATGGTGCTGTCATTATCCTTTGTCTTTCGTTTATATTGTCCAGTCATGATTTGGTGTTTCTTTTTCTTTTTCTTTTGCTTCTCTTACAATATCTTTTTTGTGCTTTACTACAGCTGGAGATTGAAAAGAAAAATAAGGCAAATATTTCCCTACTAAAATTTATTATTAATGATATTGATATCCAGTATTTTGCTGGCATTATATTATGTTCAAGAGTGCATTTATAATGTAGGTATAATATTTTCTACTACAACTGCAACCATTCCTCTTTTTAAAACCTTCATGTCTTCATTTGTCTTAATTGCTGTTAGTTTCCCACCTCTTTCCTCAGAATTCAAACTGACATACAGTATGTAATTTTTCATTTTTTGTTTTAACATCACAAAAAGGCTATGAGAGAGAACTGATGAAAGTCATTGGATGCCTGTGCGGGGGCTTCAACTGGAGTCTCTTCAGTCTTCCAGTGACTAAATCCCATTGGCTGTTAATATGAAAGTTCAAGCTCAGCTCCAGGGAAAGGGAGCATGCCACAAGTTGCCATATGAAGACCTGAATCTGATCTGCCAGTTCTATAACTGTATTTTTTGAACTGCATTATCCTGGATCTGCCAAATATATTTATTTGACCCAGAGGGTATCCAAGGCATTTGCAGATATGATTGAATGCATTCAGCAAGGCTTGTTAACAGCAGATGGATAAATTCACTGAAAGGTCTTGCCAATTTCCTTACTGCAGTAAATGATACTTGAATTAAATGCATTATTTAAAACATACATATAGCCTCAGAGAACATAAAAGAGAGTGAAAATATAAGGGCCCATAAAGTAATCAATTCAACCCATGTTCAAAGATTATGAGTTAATGCAAATTGATTAATTATCATTGCTGGGTAAACATTGGTTACCCTTTGTAGTGACTTTGAGTTAATTCTGCATATCCCAAAAAAGATTTCCTTCTAACTTTGTACCAAAAGTCCCAAGATTCTCAGCTAGCATGACTAAATTTGGATTGGACTAAAACTTTATATGTGAAGGGGTTTTATTTGCATAGCTTTTATGGTCTGGAGTATACTCTCCCCCTCCATTCACAAATGGCTGATGTTAGGATGGTTTCAACATTAGGTTAGCTCTGGTGCAACATTGGCAATGTCAATATGTTCCTTCTAAGACAGTGATGGCGAACCTTTTAGAGACCGAGTGCCCAAACTGCAACCCAAAACCTACCTACGTATCGTCGGGTGCCGGGTGGCCGTGGCCTATTGGGTGGTTGTGGCCCATTGGGTGGATGTGGCCAATTGGGAGGGCGGGGCCCATTTGGTGGGCGTGGCTGCGGTGGTAACGGCAGAGTGGGTGGGACTAAAAAGTTCAATCAATCAATTCCAACTTTGCAAGATCTTTGTTTTTCCCGCGAGAAGTTGAAATTGACTGATTGATTGAACCTTTTTTTTTTGCACACGGCGGCGGAGGCGTAAAGCGAAAAGGTTTTATAAAACCCAGCTGAAGGCCTAGGACTGGGGTGACAGTGCATGTGCCCACAGAGAGGGCTCTGAGTGCTGCTTCTGGCACCCGTGCCATAGCTTCGCCACCACTGTTCTAAGACCTTGGGTAGACTCTGTGATTGGAAGACAGAACTTTGTATAAGATAGACACTTGTCCTAACTCAGTCTGCTGATTTCAGGTGAAATAATGGACTTCATCCCACAAGCAATGTTTAAGTAAAATTTATCTCAATCCAGCAATATTTTCTACATATGAGTATGTTCTTATCCTTTGGTTCAGAAAGTAGGTTTAGTACTGATTTTGCATAGTTTCCATATAAAACCTTTTGATCTTCTAGTTCAACTGTCCTCTGGAGAATCTTCAAACCATACTGTGCTACAACCATGGATCCTGCTACTTCTATTTATCTATCAGTACTACACAATAATTAAAAAATAGCTACCAAGAATACCTGACCATAGAAGGTACCATGCAGGAAGAAAGCACAAACCTATCTGATGAAGGCCACAGCTACAGGTATCCTAATGCTTGATGGCCTTCTTTTTTTATTTTATTTTTTTAAAAAAACATATCTATGCCATAGCTTTCAATTAACATTAATTTCATGTTATTCCACAATCTATCATATCGTTTATAAGACAAACATTTATTTCATCATAACAAATGCTAGAAATGTAAAGTCCCCCTTCCCCCCCAAAAAGAAAAGGCAGCAGTCAGCCCCAACCGCAGAATGCTTAACTATCAGCAATTTTAGCTGCAACTGAAGCCTAACCGTAGCCTCTGGACTGCAGCTCCTGGCTTATTCTTTGTGCACATAAAAATGTTTACATATAAAGGATAGCATCTTGATTGTTTGTATTTAACTGCTATGTATGTAAGATTTTCCATTATGGAACGGTTAAGGCTTATGCTCCTCTAGGGTATTCTCTTAATGGTGGTGATTGCCAGAACTGGATCCAGCTGTAGAAACACCATTGTCCAAGGGAATGCTCTTGAAAGTGGTCTGGCCCAAATTCAACATAGGTAACATTTGGAAATCTACTCATACGCAGTTCTTAAATTAAAATAACTACCACCACCAAAAGATTGAAAGCATATAAAACAATGATGTGAACCAAACAATCTAACCTCAAGGGGACATCTAGTTCTTAGACATCAAACATCTCCAAGACTTGTATATAACAGATGCATAACTTCATATAAAATATTTGAAAATTCTATGATTTTAATAAACTCAAAACAATGATACAGAGGATTCCATTATAAGAAGCTAATGGGAAAAGGGTCTGAAGATGTGTGAGAAAAAAAAACATTATTGCAATAATTTCTATAAGGGAAAAATGGAGCTACCACATGGTGAGTAGGTAAAGTAAAAGGTAGGCAAGCAGGTGCCACTCAAAGTTCTATTAGGGACTTCAAAATCCAGTATTTCCATGCTTTGAACAGCCTGGGTCTGCTTCCCAGTCATATTAGTGTCTTACCTAGTTCTGATTAGCAAGTAAGAACTGAGATAAGATAAGAAAGAAATTCAGTCCTGTTAGCATTAGTATTAAATTCTTATTATTAAATCCAGGGTTTTTTTATTATTAAATGCAGGGCTTTTTTGGAGAACCATTTAAACTGAATAACAGAGACAGAGAGTTATTTGATACAGACCATTTCTGTCTCCAGCAATCTACAACTAATAGGGTTGTCGGTGTTTCTAACATAGATGTTTGTGCAGTTAAGAATATTAAGGTTGCTGTTAACAACCTTTTGATAGTGTGTGCCAGATCATGTGCACCAATCAAACAAGTGATAACCATTTGTCTGAAATGATACAGGGTCTCCTTCTTAAGCAGAGCTTGGACTAGAAGACCTCCAAAGTGGCTTCCAACTCTGTTATTCTGTAAGAAACACTGCTCAGGCATTATGCTAGAACATCCTCAACCACTATTGAGTTGAAGCAGTTTGCCATAGAAATATAGATCAAAACTGATAACCCTATAAGTTTTCTATGTGAATTATGTCTGAACTTGGCAGTTCCAAAAATTAAATTTGTTCTTCATCCCTTCTCTAATTGTGTGCATATTTAGGATTACTGTCTTGCTACTTTGGACATCAATTACAGTTAATGGGCCAATGGCTGCTGTAATTTTCTTTGATACTAAGTAAAATTTATATTTCTTTAATGCTGGCAAATTGGCTAGGTCTAAGCCAGCAAAGTATTGACAAGCATATATGTTCTCAGTGAACAATGGTGTCCCCTCCATTATTCTAATTCCATTTTTACTCAGTGGTTTTCTCATATCCACTAGGAAAAATAAACACAGACTTTAGCATGGCAAGATCTTGGATGTTGTTTCTAGGTTCTTTGTGACTTCCTAGATGATTTTATTATGTAATTTTAATAAGATGGCTGCTTGAGAACATTTTTCTCCATTTCCAGCCTATAGCTTTGTCTTTGAATCATCAGTGGAACTTTATAGCGTTTATATAGTTATTTAACCTGTTCCACCCCAACAAGTGTAACATTTCAAGGAGGTCTTTAGAGATATATTTTGAGTGGAGCATAATGTGCCTCTAGAATATGTGTGGGGAAAATGTTGGAGATTATTGCCATCCACGATCATCTCTGGTTGATAATCCGGGGTGGGGTGGGGGCAAGAATCAGAGGGTGGGATGGTTTCAAACGCTGCAAGTGTGGCTGAATATAGGGGTGGAGAGTTAGAAAATTTTGAAACCAATTTCAGTAAACAACTGGCTGTTAACAGAGAAAAGGCACCTAGTCTGTGATCTTAAAATATGCCCACTTCAGGGGTGGACTGCAGTATGGGAAAGAGGGTGAAAGAGGAAACCCCCCAAAGTAGCATTACCTCCTTCCCCTTCGCAGTTTGATAGGAGACTGTTTGCATAGGTCACTTCCTTCTGACTGTTCCACAAATGTAGGGAACCTGGAACTGGATCCATCTGCTCTTTACAGGTAGTCCTCGACCTACAACCACAACTGAGCCCAAAAGTTCTGTTATTAAGTGAGACATTTGTTGTGAATGTTGCCCCATTTTATGACCTTTCCTGCCACAGTTGTTAAAAGTGAATCATTGCAGTTGATTAGTAACCTGGTTGTTAAGTGAACCTGGCTTCCCCATTGACTTTACTTGTGAAAAGGTTGCAAAAGATGATCACATGACCTTGGGACACAGCAAAGGTCATAAGTATGAACCAGTTGCCAAGCATCTGAATATGGATCACCTCATCATGGGGATGCTGCAAAGGTCGTAACTGTGAAAAACAATCGTTAAGTCATATTTTTCAGTGCCGTTGTAATTTTGAACGGTCACTAAACGAACTATTGTAAGCCGAGGACTACCTGTACACAGTAGGCTCCCCAGCATCACCTGCACTGTGTCCTTCTGACAAAATGTCTTCCCCAGAGAGCAGAAATTTCTACAGCTAAGGAAACGAGTGGCTCCAAAGTAACTGCAGAACTTTTTTTGAGGAACAGATTTATCTTTGCAGGCAGCTTTTAGAATTATGAGATTATAGACATCTGGAAAAGGAAAAAAATATACAAGAGAAAAGAGAAAAGGGGAAGAACAAGAGCCAGAGAACCGGTTGTTATTGATTGACAACAGCTACAAAAAGAGGCAGAAGTACAAAGCTCTTGAAATTGTCCAGGTAATAGCAGTGTGAAAGGAGAAGGAGAAGCTAAACTGGAGAAAGTGGAAGAGCTTAAGAAAGAGGCCGTGATGGAAGAAAATCAAGATGCCGTTGGTGTCAGGGTCTGCAAAATAAGATGTGCTCAGAACTGAACTGCCAAAGCCCAGGGGGCACCATCCAAGACTCTGCTGTCCTCCAGTGGCCAAACTCAGGGGAACCAAGATAATTATTTGTCTCAGGCTGTTAAGGCAGTTTGTCTCAAAACCTTCTCAAGAACTGAAGGATCCTTTATATGCCATTAAGTTCTTCATAGGTCTGGGATCCAGTTTCAGGAACCACCTCCAAATTAGCTCAGGAGGATGAGGGGAAATAACATGCCAGCGACACAATTCCCCTTTAAAATGCAGCCTTTCCTCCAGCCTTCAATAAAAGTGTTTCATTATGTTCTTTAAATGCAGGTATTGACACTGAATCAGATCACCATTCAACTGTTATATGTAAAGAATAGATCCCAACAGTTCTTATCCATTTTATATTTCCATTATTGTTTACTTCAGCACTCTTCCAAAGGTGCAAGACAGTGTTCCACTAACTTTTTCAAAGTCACACTTCAGAAGACAGATAACTGAAGACTGTTGATCCTCTTTTAAACAGAAAGCTGATAAACTGAAGGATATGAATGCTATGAGATGGTCTACAGGCAGGAGTGTACTTTTCAATTCAGCCAATTACTAGTCATTTGGAAGAGGCATCAAATACATTAAAAGCAGATGCGGCATGGACAAAAAGCATGGTTATATGGCTTGAACTCTGCTGAAACTGCAGAATCTCATTTCTAGACTTCACAGTATGGACATGGTGTTTGGATTAGGTATAGTAACGATAAGAGGACACGAGGCTGTTTTAAAAGCCTCACTACTTATTTGATTAATATTCACTTAAATTAACTAGTTCAGCATAAACCATTCTTTCATCATTTGTTCCTTAAAAACATCCCCAGAATAATTTCCTGGTGGATTATTTCTATTAATCCATTGGACCTGTTAAAAATGATTGGTTATAATTGTTGAAAAATGATCTAACATGAAGAAATGAAAGTTTATATGGCTCTAAAACCTAAAGCTTTAATCAGGGGGCCGAGGTAGATTCAAGTGAAAAGGATTCTGCAGATCCAGGTTAACTTTAGGGACACCCCATCAAATGTTTTCATGCTTATTTGCTGAATAATCCAAACAACTTCACTAAGAGGAATTTGCTTTGAGAACTATGCAGAGACACAATGGGGAGAAATGAAAAAGAGCAGTGATGTTTATATTTTTATTTGCTTTGGAGGAATTTGCATAGAACTTTTAATATATCTATATATTGATTTACAATAATGTACTGTTTAATCGTAGAGGTGGAGAAGGGAAGGTAAATACTTAAGATGAGAACAGGTTTTCAGGGAAGAATATATACCGCTAAGTTCAAAATGACCTGAACTTGTCAGGTATTTAAGAACAGCAAAAAGGTCATGATCGTCTAAAAAAAGATTAAAAAAAAAATCAGTGAAGTTGGGAAAATGTAAGAAAAAAAGCAAGCGGCAGTCCTCATCTATGGAATGTGCCGTGCAACCAGTAGCTTGCTTCAAATGCAGCATGTCCTGTTGGGTGGATTGGGGAAGAGATCAAATGCGGGGATCCTGCAGTAAAAGAAGAAGAAACGTTACACAAAAAAGCATTTTACATGCATAATAATAATGCTCCACGCTGAGTCCACCCAGAGACACATCAATGTATTCTTAAAACAGAATGGACAAATATAAGCGTATGCAAACTATGAATACCAAGATTAAACTACGTTACTGATCATTAACAACAGAAAACATCTTCAAGTAGTGGTAATACCGGTACCGCAACGTTCGTCAGACTATTAAGAATGGTAACTGTCTATGAAAACAAGCAAAATGTACTCATATTTAATGTGTGTGTGTCCCAAATCTAGAATTAAATCCTACATTCCCTTATGTCACTAATTGTTTAAAGCTGCCTTCTCTAACCTAGTCACCTCCAAACTTCAGAAAGCTGCACTCCCAACTTATCTGCAGTGTTTCAGCTTGAAAATAGATTTTAAGGCATATCTTATATCCTCCTGAGACATTATGCTGTCTGGAAAGGATGAATGTGTGCCTGCATTGGGTTGAAGGGTATCTAGAGGGAAAGGACTGCATACTGAACAAGGTGTCCTCTGTGGATGGGAAGGATTCTATGCATACAGAAAACTTTATGTGAATAAGTATACATGCAGATTTCTAAATACCATTCACTTTACTGAACACATACATTTAATAGCCTGATCACTGCCAATATGAACCTTCTACAAGGTTCTGAGGTTTTTCAAATTTAGTAACTTTTAATTCCCACAATCAATTGAATGAGGGAGTATGGGAACAAACATGGAAGTCATCAGATTCAGACAGTCTAAATGAAAACAAAACCTGTTTAAAGAGCATCAAAGTCACCTCTGACTCTTCTTCATTGTGCATGGAATTGGTATAGGCATCAGGTTTATGGATGAAGTGCTTAGCTACCATTGAAATGACGTTGAAGAGTAAAATAACTCCAAATACTAAGAGGAAAACGATGAGGATGATCTGCATGAACAGAGAAGCGAAATATCATCAAACATACTGGATAAAAGAACATGTTTTAAGCAAGGCATCAACATCTATATTGCAAAAAGGGAAATCAAAGTGTAAGATCAAAGTATGGGCAAAAGAACCAGGCTGGATTTCCCCAATTTGATGCCTTTTCAATCTTTGAAAGAATTTGCAAGCTCAGAATTCTGCATTGTTTAAGGCCATCTGATTAGGAAAGGATGAAGAAAATGACAGTTTTCCTAGCAGAGTTAAACAGTCCACAACAAGAACATAAGATGAGTCTACCAGTGCATATACTTGCCTCTCTAGAGAAGTTGACTCTCATGCAACAGCATCTGTGGTTGGTAGCCAAAGTTTTAACTATAAGATAAGATCTATATGAGAAATACCACAGATACTCTTACTTCAGTGTCACAATGCTAATATCCTTGTGACTACATTTTCAGTCTCTTTTAGTTTCCTTGACAGTTGGAATCAGTCAAAATTCCCAGCTCTATACATTGAGGAAAGAAGACAGAGAAAGCTGGTGTAAGAGATAGTCTGGTATATTACCTTAATGGCAGTGTTACTACTTTCCGCAGCCTTGCAATCACACAACCGGCAATACTCCTCAACATCATGACTTGGCACTGGCATCGGGTCCACCACATACAGGCAGTTACTGCAATTGTGAGAAACAAGAAGCAACAACAAGCATCAAAAATCTATCCCATGGCAGTCCACCGTTCCAGAGGGTACTGAGTTTAATGTTACATTTAGCTGGACATATTGACAGTTTATGGATCATCAGATATTGGTTTAATAAGCCAAGATACACATGAGCCCTTTATCCAAGCATTCAGCTTTATTTTCTCCACTCCTTACATCATGAAGATTCCGAAATTAAACATATTTGATCAAATCTGGTTCATATCACATTGCGGTCTTAACCCATGGTCTCAAGTTTATTTAAGATCTAATTTGCTCCAAATTATAACTAGTTTCTAAGTTTAAATGCAACAGAAAACATAGTTAATTGAAAAAATCTACATTTAATTGCTGCATGTAGTGAATGAAAGAGAGAATCTATCCATTTTAAAAATTTCATTACCTCTTGGCTTATTTGAATTGTTTAATTTTAGGCCAATATCTATAGAGCAAGCAATATTTGATTGAGTCACTTTTCATATGAAAATGTTTCTGAACCTATTTTTTCAATATGACTTAATAATTCTTACATATCAACTTCAAAGCATTCTCAGAACTTCCAGCAGCTAACATAGCTAAGAAAAACACTGGCATTCAGCTGTTGATTCCTACCTAAAACATTACTGCATCCATCAAAACTTTGAAACTACCTGTTAAGGAGACAACAGAAAGTAATTTCAGATGTAAAAAATGTGGCCTTTTCTAGAATATTTCTTTTCACAGTTTAAGTCATTCATGATTAGTGTAGCCTATTAATCCAATAAATGAAAAATAAAATAAGATATCCAACATGAACCTAATAGCTCTTGGAGGAACTATTTTGGGACTATTATTTGCTTGACCAATAATGACCATATTCAAATAAATAAAATGTACATGATGAAAGTATCCAATGTAAACAGACAGAAAGTGTGAGACTTTAGTTCATTTCCCTGAACTATCTCCCTATATATTGAAGATCTGTTTTAAAATCAGCTTTTTAGAACAATCACATCTTGCAGAAATTTATGACATTTGAAATTTGTCTCACCAGTCATTCTCAATTTCTCGATTCCAGAATCTCATTCTACTTCTATTCTGATATGGTGGGCAGTCACAGTGGCAGCCCTTGATCAGAAATTTCTATAGAAGAGAAATAGGATAAGCAATGTGTGACCAATTGTTTTGTCCCATTGCAAAGTAAAGTAATTAACAATATTCTCCTCAGTCACTTCATACCCTGCTGGAGAACTTGGAGCCCTTAAGATCTTCTTGATCTACATCTTGGCTATCACAGCTGCATGTTTTACTTCAATAACATATAAAATTGAATATTAGTTGCTGAGGGTGATAAGATTGTTATATTATATTAAATTAAATTAAGTTAAAACCTGTGGAAATACAGGTAGATACAGTAGAATGCTTTTTGTGAATGATTAAACCCTGAAGAGGGAATAGGTCAAGAACATGTACATGAAATCCCCTTAATTGTTTAATATATTTATGGAAGAATGGATAAGGAAAGTTTCTGGTGACATTAGAAGTGTGATGATTGGGGTCATGATTATATGTGAACTTTTGATTGATGTTATTGGCTGAGGACTTGAATCTGAAATTGTATATATGAAAGGCTGAGATAATAGTGTTTTTCAACAAAAACAGAGTGAAAGATTGCAAGTTGTATGTAGATTGTCATGGTTCTGACAGTTGAAACTCTTCAAAGAACTTCGAGGCATTGTTTACCTTAAAGAATCTTTATTGGAGAAGCATAGCATCGGCACTAACATAATCGAAGCCAAAAACTGAATTCTCCTCCCCTGACCACATAGTATCAAAGCACAATTCCCTCCTCCAATAACAGTCATAAATCACAATCATAAATTCTCCAATTAGTTTGAAATGCAGGCTTCCCCTCCAATTCTCCAGCCCGCCAATTCTTATCATCTCTTATTTCAATAACCTTGGTTCACACACTAGGTTCAGTACTGTTATGTCTAGCTAAACTCTCATGCACATTCCTTCCCCCAGCATCATTTAACTCTAACTCTAAGAGTAAAACATAAGAAGAAAATGGTTGCATCTCCATCTGTTGTCAAAGCAAAAACATCCGATGTTAGCAGCGTTGACATCCGCCCCCCCTTACAAAAAGGACAGATCCTGTAACTTAACAAAAGCACATGTTAGGGACTGCCTCTCGGTTTGTTAGTGTGTTTCCTATAGAACTTTTTGATGAGTCTGTCAGCTTTCACATCGCTAGACTTCACTCAAGTGGCTTCAGACAGTGAAAATCCCTTCCATTGTACTAAGTACTGCAATTTCCCTTTAAAAATTCTAGAATCAAGAATACGCTTTACTTCATAGTGGGTCTGACCCACCACCACAAGGGGTCCGGGTGCCTTCTTAGGGGGAGGTCTTAAAGTGGAACCCCAAAAAGGTTTCAGCAGGCTGCAATGGAAGACAGGGTGAACTCTTCCTAAAAGTCTAGGGAGTTTTAATTCTATGGTGACCGGGTTAATGATCTTCACAATGGGGAAAGGCCTCAAGAATTTCGATCCTAATTTCTTACTGGGTAATTTGAGGCGTAAATATTTAGTTGACAGATAAACCTTTTTCCCAACTTGGAATGTTCTTTGAGGAGCCCTTTTTTTATCTGCCTACTTTTTATAGGTCTCGGAAGCCTTTTTTAAAGCAGTCTTTGTGGTTTTCCAAACTTCTTCCCATCCCCTCACCCATTGATCAAGTGTCTGAGAAGCGGAGGGCACCTGAGGGTATTCAGGTATTGGGCTGAATTCTTTTCCTGTGGCTACTCTGAAAGGCATGAAGCCGGTGCTGCTGTGAACAGAGTTATTGTATGCTACCTCTGGGAAAGGAAGGAGGTCGGTCCAGTTGGTTTGTTCGTAGGAAACATAGCATCTGAGATATTGCTCCACCATTTTGTTAGCGGATTCCGCGGCTCCATTAGTAGATGGGTGAAAAGCATATGGTAGACCTTGAGATGATCCAATTAATTTAAGAAAGCTTCTCCAAAACGTAGCTGTGAACTGCACCCCCTCTGTCCAAAATTATTCATTTAGGGGCGCCATGCAGCTGGTAGATATGTTTCAAGAACAATTTAGTCAGTCGTTGGGCAGATGGGAGCCCTTTGCAGGCAATGAAGTGAGCCTGCTTTGAAAACAGATCTATCACAGTCCAGATGACTGTATTTCCTCTACTTTCAGGTAGGTCTACTATAAAATCCATAGCAATTTCTTCCCATGGTTGAGAAGGGTCTGCCACTGGCTGCAATAACCCAGTGGGTTTCTCTGGAATTCTTTTCATGGTGGCACATACAGTACAACTCCAGACATAATTTTCCACGTCCCGTTTTAATCCTGGCCACCAGAATTGCCGGAGGATGAGATGTAGAGTTTTTAAATACCCAAAGTGTCCAACCTGTTTTACGTCATGGCCGTGTCAGAGAGCGTTAAGATGGAGGGTTTCTGGCAAGTATAACTTTCCCCCCTTGTAAACCAAACCATCCCTGCATGTTAGGGAGGTTTGATTGTCCTTGAACCATTGATCGGTGAGGAGCTCTTGTTTTATTTTCTTTGCCCCAGGGTCATCAGGATTAGGGGCTCTGGGAGGTGTGAGTTGAGCAGCAGTTTGTGGATTGGAGATAATTGCCTCGTTAACCTCTTCATGCTGGCTTTTGTACTGGGCCAGTCTGGATAGAGCATCAGCTAGGAAGTTTTTCCTCCCGGTATGTACTTTAGAGTGAAGTTGAAAGGGTTAAAGTACTGTGCCCATCACACTTGTTTCGGGGACAATTTGCGGAGAGTTTTCAGTGCTTCTAGATTTTTTTGTGATCAGTCCATACTTCAAAAGGCACCTTGCTCCCTTCTAGACAGTGCCTCCAATTTAATAGAGACCAGCGGATTGCGAAAGCCTCTTTTTCCCACACAGCCCACCTCCTCTCACTCTCAGTAATTTTTTTCGAGGTGTAGGCGTAGGGTTGTAAGGTCCCACTTTGGTTCTTTTGCAGTAATACAGCTCCGACAGCTATATCGCTGGCGTCGACTTGAATTACAAAGGGCTCCCCTGGGCAGGGGTGCTTTAGGACCGGTTCAACAGCAAATAGTCTTTTTAAATTCTCCAAAGCAGTTTGACAGCTCATAGTCCATACTAGTAGATGGACGGGTCACGGCTTCCCTCCCCCTTTGCCTGTTTTGAGTAGTTCCGAAAGGGGTAAGGCAATCTTGGCAAAGGAGGGGATGAATTGACGGTAGAAGTTGGCGAAATCTAGGAAGCTCTGGAGCTGTTTGCGAGTCTTTGGGGGCTACCATTCAATTACGGCTTTCACTTTGGTCGGGTCCATTTCAATGCCCTCGTTGGAAATTCTATAGCCAAGATAATCTAATCGGGTCTGGTGAAACTCACATTTTGACAGTTTGACGTAAAGCTTGGCATTCAATAGTTTCTTTAACACTTCTCTCACTAGTCTTACATGATCAGTCATATTCGTGCTGTATATCAGGATGTCATCAAGATACACCAGAACCCCTTTGTATAAATGATCATGTAGGACCTCATTAATCAGCTGCATGAATACGGCTGGGGCCCCCTGTAGCCCGAATGGCATGACTTTGAATTGATAGCTCCCCATGGGACAGTTGAAAGCAGTCTTCCACTCATCTCCCTCCTTTATCCTCATCCGGTAATATGCCTCTCTCAGGTCTAATTTAGTGAAGACACTCCCCTTAGCCAGGTGGGTTAGTAAGTCCTTCAGGAGGGGGAGGGGGTATTTATTTTCCACATTCACCGCGTTCAAACCTTTATAATCCACGCAGAGATGAAGAGACCCATCTTTTTTTTCTTTAAACAACACAGGGGCTCCTACAGCAGACTTGGCCGGTTCAATGAATCCCCTCGCTAAGTTTTGGCCACGTATCGCTGCATCTCCTCCATTTTGAGGGGGGACATAGCGTACATTCTCGGTCGTGGGAGTTTGGCTCCCGGCAACAGTTCAATGGAGCAATCATTGGGTCGGTGGGGAGGCAGGGCATCACATTCTTTCTCACTAAATGCCTCCGCTAGGTCCTGGTACTCGCTGGGGATGAGTGGCTCGCCTGGTTGTGGTGAGGCAGCCATGTGCGCTCACTCATTGGGTGGGCTAAAGTTTCCTATAATGTCCGTTGAATTAATGGGGGGCTTGGGCCCTATAGGTAGCCTCACAGTTCTCATTCCCTTCTCCCACCAGATAAACGGCTTCCATTTGTCCAGCCAGGCTAATCCTAGGATCACAGCCTCAGTCATTTTTGGAGCCACCAGGAAGCGAATGAACTCCCAGTGCTCACCTATTTCTAAGCGTAGGGGCTCAGTTAATTGCGTGACTAAAGTTCCTCCCATTAAGGAGCCATCGGCTTGTTCAAACCTCACGGGTTTGGAGAGTAGCTTTGCTCGTATGCCCATTTTCATGGCAAATGGCAAGCTAATAATGCACCGGGAGCATTCAGAATCGACTAGCACTTTTAAATCTACCTATGCCCCCGTCTTAGGGATTATGAGTTTGGCAGGTAGTGAAAAAGGTGGGATGTGTCGACTCACCATCAGGTTGTTCTCTCCTTCGTAGTCGCTGTCATAAGAGGGTAGAATGGCGGCAGGACCAGCCTGAATCCCGGCATTCTCCTGCATGGGGGACGTGACAGCGTTGACATAGATAGCAAAATATTAAGAGCAGCTAATGAATTTGGGTTCCTCTGTAGAACATTTACTAAAGATGAGAAAATGAACTGATAAACATTAATGCTGATCATAAATATAGTGATGGTCTGAGGTCTATTGCAAGAAATGAATGTTGTTTTGAAAGAAGCAAAAAAGGCTGTATAAAATAGAGTGCTTATCTGCATTTTGTTATACGAGAATAGGCTATGTTAAAAACAACAACAGTAAATTAGATGCGGTGGGAGTGAAACACTAAAGAAGTGTAGTAAAACAAGAAGAGATGGGAGAAAAAGTGAATGGCTGCTGAATGAATATGAACGATACACAAAAGAGAATGACAGACATGATATCAATTTAAGCATGCTGAGGGGGGTTATCATGTAGAGAGAGTGAATGATGATCAAATTACAAAACAAATATGTGAGGGATTATTGAATAGGTTGAGAGGAAGGGTAGACGAGGAACTAATGCTAGATGTGTTTGATGAGATTCTCAGAAAGAAAAAGGTGAGAAGTTTATGGAACAAAAAAGGGGTTATGAAGTAGTGTACAGACATGGTGGAACAAAGGACAGCTTGCACAAATAGAAATGTATGAAGAAGTGTACGCTAATTTTAGCTATGACTCCTTCCCCCTTTTTTTATCTTATGCCTTTAATTTCTTTGGCTTGCTACTTCTTACTTTTTTTTCTTATAATATACCGTAACACTGTTGACCAAAAAAGGAATAGCATAATGGACATTTCTGCATAACTGTTAGAGCTGAATTGCACATAGTAGCATAGTGCTATTGCTATCAACAAATTATAATAAAAATAAACCACGATTTAGTGAAATTCTTGAACTGAGCCATGTTGGCCTGGCTTCATATAATGTTATGATGACATAGGCAGACATGACCATTACATTAATCCAAAAGCAAATATTAAAACATTAACATTATCAATTTTTCTCCCTATTTTCCTCCCTCACCTTGCTGGTCTCAGATGATGGTATTAGGATACACCAGAAAATGGCTGCAAGTGACACCGATTTCATGATTTCTGAGACGTGTGAATAAACATTACCTGGAGGATAGAGGGAAAACAACAGAACTCAACCAATTCTTTGTAACACTATAGACATTTACATATCACAATTCCTCTGCTAAAATGTGACAAGCAGGTTTCCTCAGCATATGTGTAATTTTGATGATACTTCCTCCTTTTAGGGCCTGAAAACCTGAAACCATAAAAACTTATATCAGTAGGTGTAGAAGAGAAGAGAAAATTAGCCTTTTCCTATTCCTTTTGCAGAGGAGACAGTTTGATTAGAAATAATCTTGCGCTAGATTTTAAATATAGCTATTATATATTATCATTTTACCAGATATTACACCTTCTGCTTTTCTGTGATTAGATTAGATTTTTGGTTTGTCTGCAGAAGTTGTATGGTGGGTTTCAGGTGAAAATATACAGCAAATAATCTAATAACCGTAAGAAAAAAAATCAAGATACAGGAAAGATCACAATTTTAGTATTTCAAATTTCATGTTCCTTTAATTAAAATGGAGGGCAACTTGTAACTTATTTCCCATGTTCACAAAACATTTCAACTACACTGGTTAAAATGACTCTTTATCTTATGACTTTAATAGCAGTACGAACTGCGCAACAATGCAAATTACAATTATAGGAAACAAAATATGTATTTGTTCTTCAAAGTAGCTGCTTTTAACGGTAGAACCAAGGTTAATTAGTGGTCAGTCTTAATTAAAAAGCAAGCTCAAAATCCCTGCAGCTGTCTATCTGAATGCAAATAAAACAAAAAGAGCTATTAATCAGTTAGATTAGACCATCATTTACTAAGAAATGTTTGCGTAAAAATGAGCCTTCTCCAAGTTCCATTTTACTGAAACATTGAAAAGCAAAAGCATTCTTAGCAAGATACTTGATCTTACATATGCATATCTACCACATTCATACATATCTACCGCATCTATCTTAGATGCTCTTCACATTTGCATATATTTTGGAAAGTTTCAGCTTTTAGGCAGCAAACAATGAAACAGCTGGATACAGAAAAGCCAGTCCAGTCATATAAAAAAGACCACAAAACTCTTGCATCATCTGCAAAGGAATGTAAATTGAATGTTTCAACTATTAGACCACACCAAGGATGGGTTCTTTATCTGTTCTGTTCATGTAGTTTTATTTCTTCTCTTTATTGGGACTGCTCTGCAATTTCCAATGTTCTTTGGGCTTTATATGGTTTCCCAGCATGTTTAAAAACAACAGACAGTTTTGTGACATCTCAGGTTGCTAGCAGTTTATGCTCTGGAGGTCCAGGGCAAACATCAATAGATTTATAAGGAAACTTTCTTGGGAGCTAAGAAACTCTGCTGGGATAGATCGTATGTTATTCTATGAAGCTTTAGTTTAGGTGGATAATATTAATTGCATTCCAATTTCTACTTATACTCAACAAAGCCAGCAAATTGGAAATTAACCTTGTAATAACCACATAAGCTGCAAAAGCTTTCCCGAATCTTACATGCAGTTATTGATTTGGAAATGATATGATCTCCAGCCATAGAAATCTATATTTCAGGTCAAGTTTGGATTGAGGAGGAGAGAAGGGCTTGTGCAGAGAATGAAGAGATACACCTCTCCAATCATTTCTTAGAGATGCTAGAGAGAAACTGGGTGACCATGTGATGGGACTACAGTACTCAGGAACAGACCTCCCTTCAAACCCCATCTTTCTCCACTCCTACAGTATAATTTCTACCTGCCCCCCCTCCCCATCCCAAAGCACGTACTGTTATGTTTTGCCTGATTCTTTTATTCCTGGACTACTACTTCACTAAAGCATTTTTTTTAAAGCATCTGCTAAAGTTTACATTGTTTCTCCTTTCTGTTGTGTAGAGTACTCCAAACTTAAAGGGAAGGAAGATACAGAGGATGCATTTCCCTCCTGCTCAGGGAGAAAAAAAGTGTAAACAGAGGGGAAAGAGACAGGAAGCTCTGGAAATCTTGCGCAATGACCAGCTTTCCCAGACTATCCAACTTTGATGGCCAACTTCAGTTTCTACTTTCTATTTCCCAGAAAAGTGTGCATGTGATACATCTGCAACAGACTTAATTTTCGTTCCTTACGCAGAATTTGATTTTTTTAATGGTGAAGAGATTCTATACATGTCATGATGAAAAACATCCCTAATGAAATAAGGGTGCCTTTTGCTGCAACTCCTGAAGGAACGACAGCAAGTTCATAGCTGCCTACCTGCCTGCCTTCTCCTGGCGATTTAAATTCCGTTTCAAACCATACCATTTTTCAGGACACGAACCACCAGAGAAGCACGCAGACCACGGGCAGAGATCGGATTCTTCCAAGCTTAGCTACACCTACAGTATAACAGGCTGCTAAGGAAACTGCCCCCCTTTTTCTCCCAACCAACATTGGGGTTATCTTATTGGCGACGGAACAATAGAGACTCACCCAGCAGTGCCGGCTCCTAGAAACAGTCGGATCTGCTTTTCGCTGTGATTTTCTACTGTACTTTCTTAACCATAGTAGGCGTTGCTAGAAACCAAGCAAAACCGTTTCTGCGGTTGAAGGGACTATCAGTAATTTTCGAACATTTAGTCAAATTTTGAATGTCCAGCCAAACGGCTGCGCTCTTTGGATTCTAGGTTGGACGGTACATTTAAAGTAGGAGAGGCGAAAAGGCTGCGTAGCCTTCGCTGATAGTTTTCAAAAAGACGTTGGGCAGCCTTTTGTCCGGAATGGTATATAGAGTCTCTTGCTCGAGCAAGGGGCTGGACTAGAAGACCTCCAAGGTCCCTTCCAGCTCTGTTATTCTGATCCTATTCTGATATTCTGTTCCTGCCGTGATATCCAATTTTGTCGGATGTGGGATTGATATGCGAAGTCGTTGCAACGTATTGGAAAGTTACAAGAATGCCGAAACGATCGATGAATGCAGTAACTTCAGCTTCTTATTCCTTGTGAAGATTTCCTTGGAATTTGGAGTAACTTTAATATTCGTTGCCGAGTGTGGGAGTTTCAATCCCGGGGTCCAGCGCCTGCTGGACGGACCAGTGGTTGTGGGAGTTCGAATCCCGGGGTCCAGCTTCTGCTGGACGGACCAGTGACGTACGTCAGCCTGGGCTAACGGACCTTGCGTTTGGTAGATAGGAAACACACGGACCACATGTTTCTTCAGGTTGATTCAGCATGCAAGAGCCCAGAAGGATCTGCGTGCCTCTCTTTTATTGGCATTATTACAGCATAGCAAAAGGTTCATCAAAGGCGGGTTTAGCCAAGCAATAAAACTTAAAAGGGTACCTTATCTTTACTCAGGAAATGTAGACTTTAAAGGCGTAGCTTAGGAAATGATAACTTGAAAGACATAACTCAAGAAGAGATAACTCAGGAAGACATAACTCAAGAAGAGATAACTCAGGAAGACATAACTCATGACTAATCTTATCTCAGGACTTAAAAGGCATGGAAACTTGAAAGGCATGGAAACCTATCTTAACTCAGGAAATGGTTGCAACATCTCCACTGTTTTTATTTTTTAAAGTTCAATCTCCATCCTACTCGTGGCCATCATCTGCATCCTCCGAAACAGAAGAGGACAACTCCATAAGAATATGAGATTCTTGCTTGGGGACAAGAGCCTCCATGGCTAAGTCTGATTCAGTATCGGAACAGTTAGAGTCCATGTCAGACAGTGTCAGTAGGGCAACCTTTTCAGAGGGGTGGAGTTTGGGTTTCAAGGGTTCATATATATTGTTTGAGGCAAACATAACATTAATCTTAGAAAGATTAGAATCCAAACCATTCAAACGATCCTTGAGAAATTGCAAAAGGCGTGAAAAAACACATGGGCCAATCATACATAATATAAGCAAAATTATACAAGGTCCTAAAATAGCAGAAAGCAATGTAGTAATCCAGGGAGAGAAATTAAACATGCTTTGATACCAGGATTGTTGGGAGAACCTTTCCTGTTCCCTGTCTTTTAATCGTTTGCGTAACTCATTCATAGAGTCGCGCACAATGCCAGATTGATCAGAATAAAAACAACATTCTTCTTTTAAGGCTACACACGTTCCACCTTCCTTTAAAAATAAAAGGTCGAGGGCACGCCTATTCTGCAAAACTACTTCAGCAAGAGACGACAAAGAAGTTTGAAGGGCAGAAATTGAAGTCTCAATGCGGGAAAGATCATTATCTATTTCTAGACTAAGTTTTTGTATTTGTTGTTGATTAACAACTAAAGCCGCAGCTCCAGTAGCTGCTCCTGCAGCACCTAATCCTAAAAGAACTGAAAGGGTTAGGGCTGTAACAAATTCACGTTTTACACGTAGGTGGTATTCCGGTGGTTCCATAAGGGAAACAAAGTCAGAGGGGGAATAATAAGTGATTCTAGGGACTAAGCGTACCTGAATACAAAAGGCCTTTTTGTTGTATAAGGACATCCCCTGATACACAGGCTGTGGCACCTGTAGAGCAAGCCCAGATGGAGTTGTTGCCGGGGATGAAGAATTGGCCCTTTAAGCTGGCAGAAATATTACCATTACTCAAGGTAAAAAGAGAGTTATAACCTGCCGTATTTACACTGCCCGATCTTTTCTGGGTGAGCCAAACATCACATTGGTATTTGCCAGTGGTGATATTAGCACAATATTGAGAATAATTTGCAGGAATGTTTCCCAAGCAACAACCATGTCCCGTAATAGAAGTAATGGTAATAGACGTTGAGTTCCATCTGCAGGAATCATCTTTTGTAGCATTCTTAATAGGTTCAATAGAGCCAACGGCGTCATAAAAGGGTGGAGTGGCTGATAAACAGAGCCAACAGTGGTCGGTTTGTGAAGAAGAATTAACAGCACTTTTTAACAAAAAGGAAGAAGCATTGACAAGGTTAATCAAGGGATTAGGCATATTATGTACAACGGACTGTAAAAAAACAGGTTGAATGCTTTTGTTAGGACCTATAGGAGGGGAATGTGGTGACTGGATTGTGAGGCGAATGGAAAAAACTCCGCCGTCGTCTTCAGAACCGCTCCATTCTCTACCACCCCAAGAATATCCGACAGCCCATTGCTCTGTAGTCAAAGTCTTTCCTTGGGATGTGAAGGTAATGTTCATTGGATTTTTCCGCTCACCACAGCAATGCAAATTAGTAGGGCAGGAAGGAGAAGGGGGTTTGCCATTACTACGGGTAATGGCGATATAATCATTTGAGCGAGGGGCAGTCCAGGATATAGCGCCCGTAGAAACACAAGACCATGAGGCACAGTATTTATCCAATAAAGTGCCACATTGATATTTTTCCTCAGGCGTCTTTGGTTCGGGACAAAAATACAGGTCCCACCATGTTGCTTCTAGTGGAGAAGGTGTGCACGAACCTTGTTTGTCCCATTTGTTAGTTTGGAGAGATTTTGAAGCAAATTTGTTGACCCCGGTACCCATTTCGGCAAAGTCAAAATGTAAGATAGGGAACCAGGGCCATATTGTGTATTTGGAGATTTGGAATAATACCTGATTTTCAAAGTCACGAACAGTCCATGTGTAGTTGAGAGGTCGATGAGAATTAGGATCAGGAGATCGCCGTCGTCGAGAATGAATGATGCGTTGGTGTGAGCGAGGTTGCTTTGTGGAATGAAAATGTTGTAAGTGAGGTGAGGTAAAAATACGGGCGGCCAGGTCTAGGAAGGAGCGGGGATGAGGAACAAAGTTGTAAGCAAGTAAACGAGGAGACAAAGGAGGTTTTGCATAGCTCGCCACTGATGCGAGTTCAAAAGAATGTGTAGTATAAGTACCATAGGATGAAAATCCAGACACATAATAGCGCCCCGTAGTCTCAGGGGTCACAAGAATAGCAAGAGTCATGTGACAAGGGTAATGAGCATAGGTGAGGGAAATAGAGGGAGATGGTGGAAGAGGAATGCCACGATTAGGATACTGAGAAAACACAAAGGGACAAAAGGATTGACCTCGGTCATAACAATGGAAAAGGGCAGTAGTATTGAGATCAAGAAAAGAAAAAACAGGACCACAATATAGGCCTTTATGAAAATTTAGAGGAATTCTCAGGTGCTTTGCCATCATGGGAAGGTGCAGTGTGGACATCATGGGGAAGGAACTTGTCAAGAGTGTCATCAAAAGCAGGGTCCACATGATTGATGCAAAAGTGTTGGACCCCTGGACAATATGGGTGGTGCAATAGGCAGTTGTTACACCAATAACAGCACGTACATCCACACTCACAAAGGCAATGATGGCACATCCGATGGAGTTGGTGGGTTGTGTGGAGTGATGAAATATGGGCGAATACAACGAGCAGGGACCCACAAAACTCTGTCGGGTAGTTGAACTGCAGCGTAGCCTCTTCCCCAGGTGATGAGTTCAGCTGGACCTTTCCAAGTTGGATCCGGGAGCTGCCTGTAGTATACAAGTGGTCTTGAAGTTGGGACAACAGGTTTAGTAAAGTGTCGAGACGCAGCAGACAAAGAAGGAGTGCCAGTGAGATTTAGAAAATTGAGAGTATACAGACAAACATTTAACACGTTTTGCAGTGCCGGGAGGTTTGGGGGGCATAAGCCCTTGGACCCCATATAACGATCTAATGCATTTTTTAAAGTTTGATTTGCTCGCTCAACAATAGCCTGCCCTTGGCTATTGAAAGGAATTCCAAATTTGTGGACAATGGACCAGTGATGACAAAACTGTGAAAATTGTGAGCTGACATAAGCTGGGCCATTGTCTGTTTTTAATATTTTTGGACATCCCAGCACTGTAAAGGTACGAATACAGTGATTAATCACTTGTTTTGCAGCTTCCCCTTTTTGTGGGGTTGCCAAAATAAATCCGGAGAACGTATCTACTGTAACATGTAGATATTTCCACGGGGCAAATGGAGGATATTGAGTTACATCCATTTGCCAGGTATCACAGGCTTCAGTGCCTCTAGGGTTAACGCCCTGTGGGATACCTTTAGACTGTAAGCTACAGGTTGGGCATTGTTGAATTATGGCTGTAGCTTCAGCCATAGTGATTCCAAATTGTTTCATTAAGGCTTTCTTATTTTGATGAAAATAGCTGTGACTTTCCCCCGCTGTCATGGGAGCTGGCTGTGGAACTTTGATGACAACAGGTAAAAGTTTGCAGGCTTCATCGGCCATATGATTCCCTTCTGAAAGAAATCCTGGTAAATGTTGGTGACTTCGAATATGTGCTAGAAATAAGGGATGGACACGATCATATAATAGTGTTTGTAGTGAAAGAAAGAGTTTCATAAGGACAGGTGGAATGGAGGGAGACAGATAAGAGTCAAAAATGTTGTGAGTGATATGGGAAACATATAAGCTATCTGTAATGATGTTTAAAGGTTGTAAAGAAAAGGAGCTTAAAGCCAAAATAAGAGCAGCTAGTTCTGCTTGTTGAGCTGATTGTTGAGGCGAAGTTTGCTTTTTGTGCCATGTTCCATTGTATTGCCAAGTACAAGCACCATATGTTTTTGAACCATCAGTAAAAATGGTAAGACAGTCCTTAAGGGGTGAAGGAGCAATAGGAGAAGAAAAGGAAATAGGGACTGTCTTGACAAGTTGTAAGCGAGGATCTGCGGGCAAATGACATGAAACATGCCCATGCCAGTTTTCCAAGGAGTCTTGCAACACATCTGAATTTTGGAATAAAGGTTCCCATTGTGTTAGCTTAAAGGGAATATATATAGCAATTGGTTCGTATCCAATTAATGTTTTGGCTCGCCTTCTTCCTTTATCAATCAAAAGTGCCATTTGTAAAGGTCTTGTGGTGAGGGTGTTACGTGGAGTGTGTGGAAGGTGTAGCCATTCGACAATGTGTAATTTTTTGTCAGATATTTGAACAAGAATGGCAGTGAATAGAGAAGGTGTTGATAAAATTGCAAGGGAAAAAGGTGTGTTGTTCAAGACACGGTCGACCCAAGTGGTCTGCAGTATTGAATTTATATGTTGGAGAGTGGTGTGATGAACATCAGTAAGATGTAAAGTGTCAGCAGGGTGTTTGAGTGTAGCTAAAGCTTGGAAAAAGGGGGAAAGAACAGCTGTGGTAAGAGAAAGATAAGATCGTGCCCAATTAAGTGTTCCTAAATATTGTTGCAATTGTACTAATGTAGGGTTGTTTGGAAAATTGAGTTTTGGCAGCTCAGGCGTGGCCGCAGAGGCTAACATTTTATGTCCTAGATATTGAAAGGGATATTGAGATTGGATTTTGTCAGGAGCTATGTGAAGCCCCGCCTCATTCAATATAGATGTAAGATATGGAAGTGTTTTTAATACTGTCCCCTTTGGACCGTCAGCTGCAATTAAAATATCATCCATGTAATGATACACCAGAAAGGAAGGGTAGCGATCTCTATAAGGCTGGACTGCTTTATTCACATAATATTGGCACATTGTAGGGGAATTGAGCATACCCTGTGGCAACACCTTCCAGTGGTATCGTGTAGTTGGCTTTGAATTATTCAATTCTGGAATAGTGAATGCAAACAATAATCTATCCCTTGGATCCAGTGGGATAGAGAAAAAACAGTCCTTTAAGTCAATAATGATCAAATCAAAAGTTTCAGGAATCAAATTTGGATTAGGCAGCCCACATTGTAGTGCTCCCATTGGTTGAATAACAGCATTCACAGCACGTAAATCCTGTAGGAGGCGCCATTTGCCACTTTTCTTTTTAATGACAAAAACAGGAGTGTTATAAGGACTGGTAGAAAATTCAATGTGGGCTAGAGCCAGTTGTTGAGATACCAATTCATGTAGGGCCTCAAGTTTTTCAGCAACAAGAGGCCATTGATCCACCCATACAGGGGTGGAAGAAATGAGAGACAGTTTAAGAGGTGTAATAGCCATTGGTTAGGGGATGTGTAAAGTAGCATGTAGCTGAGAAAGCAAATCACGACCCCATAGATTAAAAGCAAGAGGAAGGACAAAAGGTTTAAGGTAAGCTGTGGTAGAAGTATCAGGGACAGAAGCAGAGAGCCAATCAGTGCTGACCTTTGCCGCTTGGGATCCACCAACTCCTTGAACAGAAGGAGAATCAGAAAGCGCCCAAGTAGAGGGCCAGTCCTTGGTACGAATGACAGAAGCGTCCGCACCCGTGTCAACCAAGCCTGTAAAGGGACGGCCATTTAATGAAATGGTAAGCATTGGCTTGAAAGGTTCAACAGGGCAGTGTAAAGCAAGGAGAGAAGAGGTAGAAACAGAGGCAGAGGCAGAGGAGGGAAGTAAAATAAGCGTAGCAATAATTGAGCCCTTTGGAAGGAAAAAGGGGCGATCACCAATAGCAGCAAGAGACAAGTGATGAAGAGAGGATGAATCATAAAGAAAAGGCGCGGCTACCACGCCTTCAACAGTGAGGGAGGAATTAGGCATGAGCAAAACAGGCAATGAAGGTGGAAGCGGTTTTATTAGTGTCACTGAGAGAGGAAGAGTGAAAACAGAACCAGGGTCTTCATAAGAACAACCAGCAGAAAGTTCAACAGGAAATGCGGAGGCAGAAAAGGGAGGGTCAGAAAGGAGAGGAGACATTTCAGCCTTTTTGGTGGGGCTAGCTGATGGCCCCGCAATTAGTTTTCCGACTGGTTTTGGCGTTGAAAAGGGGGATTTGATCGACATTGAGAAGCCCAGTGAAAACCTTTGCGACAGCGAGGGCAAACAGTTTTTGGTTTAGCAGCAGGGGGAGGGGGTCGCCCACGCGGCTCCCGGTGCTCTGCATTGACCTTTGAAATGACCAGGTTTGCCACAATTAAAACAATTGCCAGCAGGACGAGAAAAGGCATAGGTATCGGGAGGGGAAGAGGGAACGGGCAGAGAAGTGGGGGGTAATGAAGAGGTGATAGCAGAAGCAAGGGTGGTCATGTTATAAGAATTAGAGCCGACAATACGGCAGGCACGGAGAAAATCAGCCAGCGTAGCATCAGGCTTATTCGCAAGAGGTTGAAGAACCTTTTGACAATCAGGGTTTGCATTTTCATAAGCCAATTTCATAATTAATTCATTTCTGGCAGCTTCATTGTCAATTTGTCTTTCAAGAGATAATTGCAAACGACTGACAAAAGAAGCATAGTCCTCATTAGTGGTTTGTATGATTTTTGAAAAAGTTTGTAAGGGAGTTTGTTGGGCTTCATCCACCTTACGATAAGCGCCAAGTGCAGCGTTTTTAATCAAAGGAAATGCAGCTCGATCTGATTGGGTCTGCTGGGTGACGGTAAAACGCGTGCCAGTGCCCATCAGATCATCTTGAAATACATTAGCAGGCAAGCCATTTTGCACAAGGAGAGAAATTTGCTTAGCATATTCTGAATTCCAAATTACATACTGTGCAGGAGTCATAAGCATACTAAATAAAGTTTGCCAATCTATTAGAAGCATTTCTGAAGCATCAGAAGAGAGAGAATGAAGCAAGCCTTGCACATAGCGAGACTGAAGACCGTAGTCTCGAACAGCATCCTTTATGTCTTTGATAGCTTTATAAGAAATATTTTGATAAACTGGAGGGGCGAGACCCCCACGGGGGCCTCGTCCCCATACTACTGGAAATAAGGAAGAAGTAGAGGGAAGATCTTCGGGATCCAGAGAACCATCCTCTCGTGCCTGTTGCATGGCACGGAGAACAGCACCCCCACAAGTTGAGGAGGGTGGAAAAGAAGGAGGGGGTGAAGGCGACATTGAAGGATAGGGCGGGGGAGCAGTTGGAGGAGAGAGAGAAGGATAGAGCGAAGAGGGGGGTTCTTTTGGCTGTGCCGGCTTTGGAGCGTCCTCCGTAGTAGGCACAGGTTGAGAGGAAGGGTCTGGATATAAAGTTTGAAGAGCAGCCATGAGTCCACGCCACGTGCAAAGAATATTAGTTGGCGCCCGGGGTGGTTCATGAAGCCATTTACCAATACGTTCCCAAGTGGATCGGCGAAGAGAGCCGTCCTCGGGATAAGCAGGACAGTGTTTATGAAGGTAAAGAAGGAAAGAGATAATTTCTTTGCGAGACAAAGGATAGACAGTTGTTCCGTTAACTTTTTGCAAACAATTTGCCTTTCTGGCTAAAGAGGAAAGTTCATCCACATGCTTGGACAGAACTTTGGAAAGCGGGGTGCCCATACTTACGGTGATCAAGCCTTTGCCAGGTGCGTAAATACAGGAGCCAGAGCAGCGTTTCCCTAGACAGAGAACACGCCGTGGAGTGAATCACGTCGGGGTCACCAGTTGTGGGAGTTTCGATCCCGGGGTCCAGCGCCTGCTGGACGGACCAGTGGTTGTGGGAGTTCGAATCCCGGGGTCCAGCTTCTGCTGGACGGACCAGTGACGTACGTCAGCCTGGGCTAACGGACCTTGCGTTTGGTAGATAGGAAACACACGGACCACATGTTTCTTCAGGTTGATTCAGCATGCAAGAGCCCAGAAGGATCTGCGTGCCTCTCTTTTATTGGCATTATTACAGCATAGCAAAAGGTTCATCAAAGGCGGGTTTAGCCAAGCAATAAAACTTAAAAGGGTACCTTATCTTTACTCAGGAAATGTAGACTTTAAAGGCGTAGCTTAGGAAATGATAACTTGAAAGACATAACTCAAGAAGAGATAACTCAGGAAGACATAACTCAAGAAGAGATAACTCAGGAAGACATAACTCATGACTAATCTTATCTCAGGACTTAAAAGGCATGGAAACTTGAAAGGCATGGAAACCTATCTTAACTCAGGAAATGGTTGCAACAGCCGAGGGGTATATGTTCGCTGTTCTGAGTTACATATAAAAGTAATAAAGGTGGTATTTTTTTTAAAAAAATCTAATAAATACCTTCCAATATCAAATTTGAATCTCACCAGTATAATTTCAAGTCCCTGCTTCTGGTCCTGCTCTCCAGAGTCCAGCCTCAGGTGTGGAAACCAGCGGGGTGATTTTGGGCCACTTTTTCTCAGTCCAACTCACCTCATAAGACCGTTGTGTGGAAAATAGCAGGAGGAAGGAGAATTGGGTTTGCTTCCTTCAGTTACTTATAAAAATTATAAAGGCAGGATAAAAAAAAATAAAAATTGTCTAAGTAATAGCAGTGTGAAAGAAAAAGAAGTGAAACTGGAGAGAGTGGAAGGCTTAAGAAAGAGGCAGTGATGGAAGAAAATCAAATGCCATGGTATTGGGGTTGGCAAAATAAGGTCTCCTCATCCTCCTGAACTGCCAAAGCCCAGGGAGTGGATGAGGCACCATCCTGTCTTCAAGAGGTCTACCTCAGGGGAACCAAGATGATAATTTGTCTCAGTCTGTTAAAACAGTTTGCTTTAAAACATTATCAAAAACAGAAGGGTCCTCTCTTTGCCATTAAGTTCTTCATAGGTCTGGGATCCAGTTTCAGGAATCATCTCCATCTTAGGTCAGAGGAAGAAATACCATGCCAATGACACAATTCCTCTTTAAAATGCAGTCTTTCCTGTGCCTTCAGTAAAAATGCTTACAAAATATTAGGCGGTCCTAAATTTATGACTGTAAAGGAGCCTGCCCATTATGATCATAAGTTGTGATGGTCATAAAGCAGGTTGTCACGTTACCAACCTGATTTAAGGACCTTGTTTTGCAGCACTAAGAGAATGCTGCAGTCATAACGTATATGCCTAAGAGAGCTGTTCTAAAAATTCTACTCATTTAAGTAAGATTCACTTAAGTTAGCAAGTTCGGCAATTCTTTCATCATTTGTTCCTTGAAAATCATTCACAGATTAATGTCCCAGTGGATTATTTCTGTGTTGGCTCTGTAAAAAATAATCAATTATGACTGATAAAAAAAAATATCAAACAGGAAATAAACAGAAGTTTAGGCACTCCTAGTCTAAAGCTTTCATTATGGGGCTAAGGTAGATTCAAGTGAAAGTGATCCTGTGGATCCAGCATAACTTTAAGGACAACCTCTTCGAAGATTTCCGTGTACATTTGCTGAACAATTCAACTTTACTAAAGGATTTGCTTTAATAAGAGATATGCAAAAACACAATGGGAAGAAATAGAAAAGGGCACCGATGTTTATATTTTGATTCGATTTGGGAGAATTTGCATGTAGCTTTAGTACATTTGTATACTGATTTACAATAATGTACTGTTATATTTTTGTATAATACCTTTCTTGTTTTGGGGTTTTAAGCTTCTTACCTAGCTTCAAGGGGCCACATAGGAACTAGGTTTGTATAGGCTGAGATTGTTGGGACCAAGTGACTCAAATGTGTTATAAATTAAATCACAAATGTTGCACAAATCAACACATATTTTTGGATCCTCTAATCCTACATGTTTAAGGAAGTTCAGGAAGGCAGGGGAGGGAAGGTGCATACTTGAGGCCCCAGATGAGTTGCTATCTTACATAGATTTGGATATAAGTGGCATGTGTATTTCTTGGAAAAGAATTCTATAACTGGAGAGTTAACTCTTGTTTTTAAATTATATTAAATCTGTTGAAAGCTTCAAACTATGTTCTTGTATCTCAAAATAGCATGAAATGATACTGTTGATTTTTAATAGTCATGCACCTAGGTAGTCCTAGGAAAAAAGAGGTTCAGAGTCTTCAGACTTCCTTTCAGGTCTCCTAACTGTAGTCAATGTTGTTACCTAATTGACCTAGAATATATATGTATAGCTGGCATCCCCACGAGTAATTTTTTAGCTCATTTAAAATCATTTTAGGCAGACAAAACCAAGGTTATATTTAGAAGTGCCAGCTTTTAAAAAGAGAGAGGTAGAAAAGAAAAAAGTTTTTAAAAAGTAGCTTCTGATCTTCTTTTCCCACATAACATTAGACATTAATTTCTCTCCCTTTAGAATGGGATGCTGTTGTACAACACATTATTTGTCCACATTAGGACTTATTATTGTATTAATATTGTATCATGATTTTAGAGGTCGTTTTATAAATTTCTGACATATTAAAACATATAAAAATATTCAGTCTGCTTTTTTGTTGCTGATTTCTTTTTGTACATCATGTTGAATATTTGAATGAAAAATGGCTTATAAATGTTTTCAGTAAATAAAAGTCAAATGCCTTGCCACATACTTCCATGTAAACAATGGATAACAAACTTTTTGTACATCTGTGCTTAGTAACCAGCTGTTGAGATATATGCATAATGTATCCTAGACATAACTGGGCTATAAAATATAGATCATAGAGACAACAAAGAGATACAGAAAACTCTTAATGCCTTGCCTTATTTAATGATAATCTGGATTTCTGCAGCCCACATATGGTATGGCTAGCATCTATTTTACGAATTTAGACTCTTTCCATTTTTATGTGCTCTCTCAAGCCTTGAATTATTGATATCTCTTTATGAACAGAAAGTATTGAATCATGCCTGACATCTGTGATACTGTACACTTTCTTTAATGAACAGCTGCTGCAGAGTAACAAAGACTGATCCAATCTGCCAGAGATATTTTAAGAGATAAATAAAGTAGATCATTTAATACATAAATATTTTTGCATGCAGAAAAAATACTGTCCAACCTTCAAGATGTTTTGGTAGTGTCTTTTGCATCTGAGCAACCATTACAACATTACATTTCAGTTACATACTGTTAATACTACTTCCCCTTAATTGCTGGCATAGAGCTGGCTGCTACAAGTACCATAAAAACAAATTTCAATGTGATGTCTCATACATCTGGGCAAGCTATTGGTAAATGTATTGTAAAATTACAATAAAATAATTACGGCCATGTTGGCCTTGTGGAAAAAATCCAAATTCATGCAGGAGATTTTCCATGAAGTCAACTTAAATTTTATTTTGCATGTTGCATGTCACTCTTTGAACCGATATTAAAATCTAAAGCTATTATTTCTATAAATGTCCATTTGATAGTGGAATTCAGTTCTACATACTGGGATAAACTGCCACATGTAGAAGGGCAATTTTCTTTGCACTAACTAATCCAGTGAATTACTTTCCTGTGCAGATAACTTTTTAACAGAAAGGACTTTCAATAGTTAAAATGTGTAAAGCATTCTTTGTTTGCATATGAAATTGTATGAACAGCAATGACTTCATCTGTTCAATGTACTTGTGAAAACTGAGATCTTACCTAGGCAGCAATTAAGCTGTCTCCAAAGCAAAAAATACAAGAATCTGTTTAACCACCTGTTTAAAAATCTGCAAGTGAAAGAGGCACCCACAAGCTTCTTGGTTTGGTCCCTTAAGGAGATTGGGAAGCACAGAATTCACCCAGAGTCATTCTTCTGAAGGGTTAACCATGGCTTACCATTAACTATGATAGTGCTAAAACAATCTGTCCATATTTATTTGGTGTAAAGTTAACTATCCAAAAAAAAAAAAAAAATCCTTGAAGGAAGAATCTGTAAGAATTTATGAGCCAAATACAGTAACTCCTTTTTGCTAAGTTAATTTCCCTTATTATATTTCTATCTTTGGTGCCAATTTTTCAAACTAGCATGTTACAAATAGATCCAAGCCACTTCTCAATAGGTATTTTGCAACAGTGAAAGATCATATATTGGCATACAGTCAATGAGATGAAAAGGATATTGCTGTTCTCATTCCATTAATAATACATCCAGTTCGGATGTTCTCCCTTGATTCAAACGACATGTGTAGGAATGAAGGGAGACTCATCTGAGGATTTAAAGGCTCTGGTATGGAAGCCTGCTTGGCACAAAAAGAAAGCCAGTTAGATTTAAAAACGGGACTTAAAATTTTACTTAATGGGTTAAGGAGATTTTTAGAGATATTGATTTAATATTTAGGAGTTAAATTTATAATGGAAATGAAAATTAACTGTTAGATTATAGCTTTGAATTGTAATATGGAAATGGGTTTGTGACAATGAAAGATATTTTATCAGTAAATGAGGAGCTACTAGGACGAGAAATAGAATATATTTGTGAAATAAAGTAAGAATGTAATTTTCGGAACAATATGTGTATTCTAGATATGATAATTATCTTGTAATGAAATGAGGGAAATTAGGGTTACCCGAAGTTTAAACATTATGGTTATTAAAGGCTAAATTGGAATATGGTAATTGGAATTAAGTAAAACTTAAAAACAGGACTTGGATATGTATAAGTAAAATTGTATTGATAAATGTATTGATTGATTGAGCTTTATCTAGAAATGTATTAACTTGAATATGATATAATAATTAAGGGAAATAGAGAGGGAACCTTTAATGATCTAACCTGAGATACATATGAATGATTTTGTTATTGGACTATTGATTACCCTATCACCATGCTGCTTCCTAATTACTTGGAGGTAAAAATTGAAAAACTAATAAAACTTGTTATAAAAAATAATAATAATACATCCAGTTTGACCTAAAAGCCTAGCCACAGGTTTGTAAGCAATAATGAATAAATGCATGCCACATTTGTATCACCAAACCAGACCAATGCTTGGCAGATTAAAGAATCCAAAGTAAGGTGCGATTGTTTCTCATTTTCGAAGTCAAATAATTATCCTAGACTTATTTTTTTTCCTGACAGCAACAAATAAAGCAAATGGCAGTCCTCATAGATGGAATGTGCAGCCAGCAGCTTGCTTCAAATGCAGCATATTCTCTTGGGTGGATTGAGGAGGAGGACAACAAGCAAATCCAATCAGAAATAGCAGGTGCAAGATATTTAAACTACAGATATGGGGTCTGTATTGGCCAACAAAATTTTGCCTAGCTAACCAGCAGCTGCAGCTCACACCTAAAATGAAAGGTCTAGCTTAGCATCTTGTGCCGGTCAAACACAGTCTTCCGCTGCTCCTGCACCTGACGCTTCCACCTTTCCTGGGCTCCTTCCACTCTCTCCAGCACAGTATTTGCTCTGGCACTGGCTGAAGGACGTACAGTTGTCAAGGAGCAGGGATCCTGCAGTAACAGAAGAAAGAAAGTAACATCTCAAAGAAAAAGCATTTCAGATGCGCAGTAATAATGCTCCACCTTGGGGTACAAAAATCAAAGTACTTTTAAAATAGAATGGACAGTAGTTTGCTATTCATGTACACTATGAATAGTAAAGTACTCATCATTGACAACAGAAAACATCCCAAACTAGCGATATTACTGCAGTACGCGTCAGACAATTAAGAATGGTTAGTTACCTTCTATAAAAACAAATGCAAAGGAATTGCAATGAAATGTCCTGGTAACATTTTGTCCGCCAAAAATGTAAATATCCCCTAATCTATACAAACACGTTATATTGCACTGTTGTAATATTCTTTAAAGCAGAAGTAGGAGATATTCCTGAAATATAATTCCCAGCTTCCTCTCTCTCTTGATCATAATGAGCTGTAGTACAGAAAAATCTATTTTGAAACAAACAGCTTTATTTTAGACACTGCTTCAGCATTCTAATTCAAATGAATGAACGACATACAAAATAAAATCCTTTGGTTTTGTATTATAGCTTAATGTGAGTTATGTGATCTCAGGAAACACAGTTAACAGGATTTGGAAATATTTTCTTCAAAACAAAATGTGCTCTTATTTAATGTATTCAAACTTCAAAGATGTAATCCACAATCTAGAATGAAATCCTAAATTCCTTTATGTCGCCACTAATTGTTTAAAGCTGCCTTCTCTAACCCAGTCACCTCCAAACTTCAGAAAGCTGCAGTCCCAACTTATGTGCAGTATTTCAGCTTGGAAATGTTAGTTCTGAGTGCTGATTATTGAAACAGATTTTGAGGCATATCTTAAATCCTCCCTCCTCAGGCATTATGCTATCTGGAAAGGATGAAGTTGCGCCTGTATTGGGGAGAAGGGTATCTAGAGGCAAAGGGCTGCATACTGAACAAGGGTGGGAAAGCTTCCATCAACGTGTATATAGAAAACTTTATGTGAATAAATATGTAAATAAATGAATTAAGCATACATGGAGATTTTTACATACCAATCACTTTGTTCTGAAAAGTGATTGGTATGTAGAAATCTCCACCACTGAACACATTTAACTACAGTTAAATCTGAACACAGATTTAACAGTCTGCTTACTGCCAAGCCTTCCTGAATCTCAGGTTTTCCAAATCATTAGTTTTTAATCCCCACAATCTACTAAGTGAGGGATTGTGGGAAGAAACATATGGAAGATACCAGATTCAGGTAGCCCAGATGAAAGAAAACCTGTCTAAAGAGCACCAAACTTACCTCTGACTCTTCTTCATTGCGCAGGGGCTGGGCATAGGGTTCAGGTTTGCGGATAAAAGGGTCAACTACCATTAAAAAGACCATGTAGAGAAGAAGAGCTCCAATCACTGAGAGGTAAATGATGATGATGATCTGCATGAACAGAGCAGGAAAATGTCGTCAAAGATCCTGGATAAAAGAACGTATTTACTGAAAGACAAAAAGGATAAGTACAAAAAAATGGAAAGAGGGACAAATAATTAAGGCAGAATATCAACAGATAGCCAGAATCTGCAAAGATGAAGTCAGGAAAGCAAAGGCTCAGAATGAACAAAGACTTGCAATAAAAGTCAAAGATAATTAAAAAAAGTTTCTTTCAACTTATAAATAACAAGAAAAAAGTCAAGGAAACAGTCAGTCCACTAAAGAAAGAAGATGGCAAGGAAGTAACAGGCAGCAGAGAGAAAGCAGAGCTGCTTAATTCATTCTTTGCATTGGTCTTCATGCAAAAAGAAACTATAGCCCAACCTACCAAAAACATATCTGTAAAAGACAAGACTACAAATAAACATTAAAAGAAGCAAGAAAACAGTAAGAGAACACCTGTCTGACCTTGATGAATATAAATCACCGGGACCTGATGGATTACATCCCAGAGTTCTGAAGGAGCTGGCAGTTGTTATCTCAGAACCATTGTATTTAAAAATATGGATTTTTAAAAAATCCTGGAGCACTGGAGAACTACCAGAGGATTGGAAAAGAGCTGATGTGGTTCCCATCTTCAAAAAAAAAAAGGGGGGGGGGGAAACAGACCCAGGAAACTACAGTCCAATCAGCTTAACATTAGTACCTGGGCAGATACTGGAAAAAATAATCAAAAAACAGATCTGTGAACATCTAAGAAACAAATAAAGTTATAACTAGTAGCCAGCACGGGTTTGTTAAAAACAGATCATGCCAAACCAATCTTATTTCATTCTTTGACAAAGTGACTAAATTAGTAGACCAGCGAAATGCTGTGAACATAGTATACTTAGGCTTCAGCAAGGCATTTGACAAAGTAGATCACAATCTTCTTCTTGGTAGGATAGAAAAAAGTAGGATAGATAGCATCACCACCAGATGGATTTGTAACTGGCTGACAAACCATACCCAACAAGTAGTCCTCAATGGTATTACATCTACATGGAGGGAAGTAAGCAGTGGGGTACCACAAGGTTCTGTCTTCAGCCCAGTACTCTTCAATATCTTCATAAATTATTTAGATGAGGGAATAGAAGGGGAACTCATCAAATTTGTAGATGATACTAAGCTGGCAGCAATAGACAACGCCAAAAGTACACATACAGATTAGGTGAAACCTGGCTTAATAGCAGTAACTGTGAGAGGGATCTTGGAGTCCTAGTGGACAATCAATTAAATATGAGCCAGCAGTGTGCGACGGCAGCCAAAAAAGCCAATTCAATCCTAAATTGCATCAACAGAGGGACTGAATCAAGATCATTTGAGGTACTAATACCACTCCATAAAGCCTTAGTAAGACTACACCTAGAATACTGCATCCAGTTTTGGTACCACACTGTAAAAAAGATGTTGAGACTCTAGAAAGAGTGCAGATGATTAGGTGCCTGGAGGCTAAAATTTATGAAGAATGGTTGCAAGAATTGAGCATGGCTACTCTAGTGAAGAGAAGGACCAGGGGTGACATGATAGCAGTGTTCCAATATTTGAGGGGCTGTTACAGAGAGGAGGCACCAGAAGGCAAGACAATAAACAATGAGTGAAATTAATCAAGGAGAGAAACAACCTGTAATTAAGAAGAAACTTCCTAACAATAAGGACAACTAACCAGTGGAACAGCTTGCCTTCAGAAGTTGTAGGGGCTTCATCACTGGAGGTTTTTAAGAAAAGACTGGACAGCCATCTATCTGAAATGGTATAGGATCTCCTGCTTGAGCAGGGGGTTGGACTAGAAGACCTCTAAGGTCTCTTCCAGCTCTATTATGATTGATTGATTGATTGAGCGAAGCATCAAGATCTATATTGTAATAGGGGAAATCAGCTAAAAAATTACCAGTGCTAGAAAGGATAGGATCAAAATATGGACAAAGTTACCAGGTTGGATTATCCCAATCTGATGCCTTTTCAATCTGCTGGAAGAATATGCAGATATGCAAATTCAAAATTTGCACATCAGATTTAAGAAAGGATGAAGAAAATAACACCTTTCCCAAAAAAGTTAAACAGTTCAAAACCAAACATTTATATATAGTACATAACCAAAACATGACTAAAATTATTTCCTTGATCTCTTAAAGAGAAATCTAATATATGATTCTGAAATGCAGCTTTAAGTACAAGGTAAGATCTATATGAGAAACATTAACCAGAACTACCAATGTAGACTCTCTTGTCTCAATCTCATAATGCTAATTTCCTTGAGTATATTTCCAGAGTCTCTTTTTAGTTCCTTGACAGTTGTTAACAGTCAAAATTCTTAGTTCTATACAGTGAGGACAGAAGACAGGGAAAGCTGGTGTTTAGTTTTGTATTTTACCTTGATGGTCGTGGTGCTTCGTTCTTCATACTTGCACTCACACAACAGGCAATATGCCTCAACATCATGTCCTGGCACTGGCATAGGGTCCACCACATGCAGGCAATTACTGCAATTATGAGAAACATGAAGCAACAACAGGCATCAAAAACCTTCTATTGTATGGAAGTTCACCTGTTTTACAGGATACAGAGTTTAATGTTACATTTAGCTGGATAATTTTGAGACTGTTATTGCATCACTAAATTAATTCCCTTGACAGATATATAAATAGATACAGTAAAATCTACAGGATAAAAGTGTCCAACTTGATCAGACAGAAAGCATGAGACTAGTTCATTTCACTGAACTGTTTTCCTATACCAAAGACCAGTTTTTAAATCAGCTTTTTAGAGCAATCACATCTTGCAAACATGAGAATCACTTCTCAAATTTGTCTCACCAATCTTTCTGTGATACATTGTTCTTGTAAATCTGTCCTGTTATATTCCGATATGGTGGACAGACACACTTGCAGCGGATGTCCTCAAATGTCTACAGAAGAAAAATAGGGTACAACTAGAATAAGCAGTGTGTGAGCAATAGTTTTGCTTCATTGCAAAATAAAGTAATTAACAATACTCTTTCCAGTCATGTCATATTATGCTGGGGGACCTATGATCCTTCATATTTTCTTGAACTACACCTTGGTTGTTACAACTGTAAGTTTTATTTCAGTAACATTTATTTATTTAAGAAAATTTGTATGGCTGTCCACTCACTCTTAGCGACTCTGGGCAGCTTACAAAAATAAAAATCCAATATACAAACAAGAAAAAACAATACCTCTCCTCCCCCCCCCCGCAACAACAATTAATCAAACAAGCCACTTGATGAGCTCCATTCCACTCTGAGTTCCCCAGGTCCTTTGGCAAAACCAGGGCTTGCAAAGGTCTTCAGCGCCTTGTAAAAGAATGTCAAAGTGGAGTCTACTCTAATCTCCACAGGGATGTTCCAAAAAGAGGGAGCCACCAGAAAGAAGGCCCTTCTTCTGTGCCCCACCAGATGTACTGCCTTAGGAGAGGGGACTCACAACATTCGCTGCCTCCCAGGTCTGGTGGGTCAGGTGGATGTAACTGGGAAGAGACAGTCCTTCAGATAACCTGGCTCCAAGCCATGTAGAGCTTTGAAGATGACAACCAGCATCTTGAATTGTTCCCAGAAGCAGATCGGTAGCCAATGAAGCTCCCACAGGAGAGATGACACCTGTGCACATCTACATCTGCACAAAACCAAGTGGCCCACTGCATTTTGAACCAATTGGAGCTTCCAGATTCTTTTCAAGGCCAGCCCCATGTTACAATAGTCAAGACGGGAGGTGACTAGGGTGTGATTAACTACCAGCAAGGATTGTTGGTCCAGGAAAGGATGTAACTGATGCACAAGCCACAGTTGCACAAAGACCCTCCTGGCCATGACTGCTACCTGCTTCTCGAGCAAGAGTCGTGAGTCCAGAAGAACGTCCAGATTACATACTGGTTCTGTCTGGGGCAGTGCCACTTCTTCCCAGACCAGAGACGGCAACTCTCCATGGACTAAAGAACCCCAAACCCAGAGTCATTCGGTCTTTCCAGGATTCAGCTTCAGCCCATTGCTCCCCATCCAGCATATAAAATTGAATGTTAGTTGCTGAGGGCAATAAGATGGGTACATAATGGGATTAAAACCTGTGTGAGAATAGAATGCTTAGTGAATGGTTAAACACTGAACAGGGAATAAGATAAGGATAGAGATCCCCTTGTATTACATCTCCTTGATTGTTTAATGTATTTATGAAAGAATGGATAAGGAAAGTTTATGGTGACATTAGAGATGTGATGATTGTAGCCATGAACATAGCTGTACATTTGTATTTAATAATATTGGGTTGTTGGCTGATACGAGTATATGAGCATGGATCTGAAAGTATATATGAATGCTGAGATAATTGTGTTTATCAAAGAAAATAGAGTGAAAGATTGCAGACTATATTCAGATATCAAAATAATTAGAGCAAGTAAATGACTTTGGGTACATCTGTAGAAATTAATCCATAAACAAACATTTAATTTAATTATAAACTGATTTTTTTCTGTTTTCCTCCCTCACCTTGCTGGTCTCAGATGATGGTATTAGGATACACCAGAAAATGGCTGCAAGTGACATCAATTTCATGATTTCTCAGACTTGTGACTAAACATTACCTGGAGGATAGAGGGAAAACAACAGAACTCAACCAATTCTTTGTAACATTATAGACATTTAGGTATCACAATTCCTCTGCTAAAATGTGACAAGCAGGTTTCCTCAGCATATGTGTAATTTTGATGATACTTCCTCCTTTTAGGGCCTGAAGATAGCAATAAAAACATGTATCAAAAACCAATAGTTCACAACAGATTTGGAGGTTGCACAAGAACTTGTAATGGGTGTGGAAGAGAAAATCAGCCTTTTCCTATTCCTTAGGCAGAGGAGCCAATTTGACTAGAACCAATGTTGCATTAGATTTTAAATATAGCTCATTACATATTACTATTTCACCAGATATTACACCTTTTCTGTAACTAGATTTAGATTTTTCTACAGAAGGTGCACAGTTTCAGTTCAAAATACACAGCAAATAATCTAATAACAGTAAAAAAAGGTATCAAGATAGGAAAGATTAATTCATTTGAATCATATTTTCACGCTTTAAAATTTCATACTCTTTTAAGTAACCTGGAGGCCACAGTTTAACTTATTTCCCATGTTCACAAAAGAAAGAAACATTTCAGCTGCACTGGCTACTTCTTTATTTTATCGCTTTAATAGCACAGTAATGAAAATTACAATTGCAGGAAAGAAATACGTATTCATTTTTCAAAAAAAGCTGCTCTTAATGGTAAGTCGAAGTTAATCAGTGGTCAGTCTTGATTAAAAAAACAAGGTTGAGATCCCAGCAGCTATCTATCAAAATGCAAATAAAAACAAAAAAGAGCAACTAAGTTAGATTAGATCATCTTTTACTAATAAAAGTTTGTGTAAAAATGTATCTTTTCCAAGTTCCATTTTACTGAAACATTGAAAAGCAAAAGCATTCTTAGCAAGATACTTGATCTTATATATGCATATCTACTACATTCATACATATCTACCACATCTATCTTAGGTGCTCTTCACATTTACATATATTTTGGAAAGTTTCAGCTTCTAGGCAGCAAACAATCAACACCCAGACACAGAAAAGCCAGTTCAGTCACATAAAAGAGACCAAAAAAACTGTCATCTGCAAAGAATGTGAATGGAATGCTTTAGTCTTAGATCACGCAGAGGGGGGGGTTCATTCTCTGTTCTGTTTATGTAGCTTTATTTATTCACTATATTGGGACTACTCTGCTCCTCTCCAAAGCTCTTTGGGTTTTAGATGGTTTCCCAGCATGTTTAAAAACAGTTTTGTGACATCTCAAATTGCTCTCAGTTTTATACTTTGGGGAATACACAGCAAACAGATTTATCAGATTTATCTTGAGAGCTAAGAAAGTCTGCTGGGGCAGACTGTATTTATGTAAGATATGTCCAAGTTATTCCTAGATGCCTGAGAAGCTCTGAATCTTGGAGGGACTCAAAGGAATCATACTGAATTTGATGAAACTTCTGAAGCATATCTAATGCATACATACTTGATATGTTGCCCTTCTACAGTATTTGGATAAGATTTTGCATAAATGTAAAGATTCCAAAATAATTCCCCTTCCTATGCAGTGCCTCTCTTAGGGGGAGCCTGGAACCCCCACAGAGCGTGTCCCCGGGTGGTGGATTGGGGGGGCCCTACCCATTATGGCTTTTATACTGTAATGGCGGGCTGGAGGGAATCAAATACCTCCCGTGGACCAACAGGCCTGGTGAGTGGCAGCTGGCTCCCCAGTATCGACTGAAGGCAGAGACCATATTGGTTGGAACGGATTCAGAAGAACAGCACACGGTGTGGTGGCAGCCACTTGAACAGCATGTGCACAGCGGTGTAGAAAGCAAAGGGAAGACTACTTCACTATATATTTCCCAGGAAAATCATGTTAATGGAGGCAAAACCTAACAATGGCCCCGAGTACGGGCGCCCCTTAAATGGGGCAGGGGTGCTAAGAATCTCCCGGTCCGCTAGAAGCATGATAAACCCAAAACTACGAATTGGTACGTGGAATCTGAGAAGCCTATACGAAGCTGGGAAAACACACAACACTATCCAAGAAATGTCCAAATACAATATCTCTATATTGGGAGTGAGTGAAATGCGCTGGCCTGAAAATGGAATGTGTAGAATAGGAAATTATACTATCTACTACTCTGGTGAGAACAGCAAACACCATCGAAATGGTGTAGCTATAATCGTAAACAATCGTGTAAATAAATGCATCAAGTCCTTTATTCCTGTATCCGATAGAGTGATGATGATCCAAATAAATAATACTCCAGTAAATATGAATGTTATACAAGTTTATGCTCCCACAGCTGACAGTGATGAGGAGGATTTAGAGAAGTTCTACGAAGATATAAGCAGTGTACTGAAAACCCTAAAAAGTAATGATATCACAATACTCATGGGGGAATTCAATGCAAAAGTGGGAGAAGGACTTGATGCTCCTGTAGTTGGAAACTTTGGCTTAGGAACCAGAAATGGTAGAGGTGACAGATTTGTAGACTTCTGCAAGGAACATAGGCAATGTGTGATGAATACTTTTTTCAAGTTGCCAAAAAGAGGCCTCTACACTTGGAGATCACCAGCAGATACACGAAATAATGTAGTAAGGAACCAAATTGACTATTTTACAATAAACAAAAGATTTAGAAACTCAGTAAAATCAGTAAAGACATACCCAGGTGCAGATGTACCATCCGATCATAATCTACTACTTGCTGAAGTCCAGCTGAAACTAAAAAGGATGAAAAACCCAAACCCTGCTAACCAAGAATCAACAGACTTCATCATTAAACATGGAGGGAAGATTAAAGAAGAACTAGAAAATCATTTAAGGGAAACCAACAACCTGAATGATGATGATGTAGAAGTGAACTGGAATAAATTTAAAAATGCAATAGTAGAGGTAATAAACTCAAAACAGAGAGAGGGGTACCACAAGAAACAACAGTGGATGACGGAGGAAATTCTTCATCTCATGGATGAAAGAAGATCTTATAAAAATAAAAACAAAGAAAAATACAATGAATTGCAGAAAACAATTAGAAGAAAAATTCGACTGGCAAAAGAAAAGTGGTTTGCAAAGAGATGCAAGGAAATAGAAGAGACAGAACGTATGCATGATAATTTCAATTTACACAAAAAAGTGAAAGAAACAGCAGGCCTCTACAAAAAGAAACCAACAACTTAGTTGACAAAGAGGGGAAAATTATCTTAGATGAGGATGAAAAACTAAAAAGATGGAAGGAATATATTGAAGAACTTTTTGAGGACACTAGGGATGATATAGATATGGGAAGTATAACAACTGGACCAAACATCACTATGGAGGAGGTTGAACATGCAATAAAAATAGCAAAAACAAGAAAAGCCACAGGACCTGATGATATCCCAATAGAAATTTTAAAATTGCTGGAAGACAATGGGAATTTTTTTTTACTGCAGCTCTTCAATCAGATATACGAAACAGGAAAGATACCAAATGATTGGCTAAAATCAACCTTTGTGACAATCCCCCAAAAAATAAATGCAAAGAAGTGTACCGAATACAGAACAATAAGCTTAATGAATCATGCCCTGAAAATATTCCTGAGAATAATTCACAAAAGAATATACAACAAAATTGAAGAGCGTCTAGGTAACACACAATTTGGTTTCAGAAACAATCTTGGTACACGAGATGCGCTATTCAGCATTCATGTTCTTGTACAGCGTTGTAGAGATGTCAATCACAGTGTTTACATGTGCTTCATTGATTTTGAAAAAGCTTTTGATAAAATAAGACACAGCAAACTATTAGAAATCCTGAAACAAGGGGGACTAGATGACAAAGACATCCAAATAATAAAGAATCTGTATTGGCATCAGGTAGCAAATGTGAGACTAGGCCAAAAATACTCAGTTGATGCAGAAATAAGAAGAGGGGTCAGACAGGGATGTATTCTGTCTCCACTGTTGTTCAATATCTACTCTGAGTCAATCTTCAACGAGGCACTGGAGAACATCGATGCTGGCATCAAAGTAAACGGTGTTTGGATCAACAACTTAAGATATGCTGACGATACAGTTCTGCTTGCCAGTAAGTATGAAGACCTTCAGCTCCTCATCAACAGAGTCACCGAAATATCTGGAAAATACGGCTTGAAGCTTAACACCTCAAAAACCAAGATCATGGTCGTCAGCAAACAACCCGTTAATTTACCACCAATAAATTCAGAAGGAATACCACTAGAAAAAGTTGAAAGGATCACGCACCTCGGTTCTAATTTACATGAAAGCTGGGACATGACCGCTGAAGTAAAGACAAGGATAGAGAAAGCTCGAACAGCATTCTTCAAAATGAAAAAGGTCTTCTGCAGTCACGACATAAGCCTAAGACTGAAAATCAGGCTTGTCAGATGCTATATTTTTTCTATCCTGCTCTATGGAGTAGAGAGTTGGTCTCTGACAGAACCTGAAGAGACTAGAAGCATTTGAAATGTGGATTTACAGGCGGCTGTTACGTATAAGCTGGGTGGACAAGATCAGAAATGAGGAGGTTTTAAGCCGCCTGGGAAAGCCAAGGGAAATCATCAAAACAATTAAAAAACGAAAGCTAGAATATTTCGGACATGTGATGCGACACCCAGAAAAATACGGCATACTCCATTTAATCCTCCAGGGAAAGATTGAAGGCAAACGAGGTCCAGGCAGAAGAACATCATGGCTTCAAAATCTAAGGGATTGGTTTGGACAAAACTCAGCAGCACTTTTTCATGCGGCTGCTGATAAAAACAGGATCGGCAACATGATCGCCAACGTCCAATAACGGATATGGCACAAGAAGAAGAAGATGCAGTGCCTGGTATAAACTTCTTCGTAAGACAGGGAGATGGTTAGTGCCATGTTTCCCTCCAGTGTGCAGTGCCATAACATTTGAATAATGTCACCTGGAATAAAGGCTGTATATAATGAACCCCACTTCTTATGCAATCTGTAGACCCTTTTTTGATTACCAGTGCAATCTTCCAATTATCAAACTCACTGCTATGGGACATGTTTGTTGCAAAAACTGCCAGAGGTCTTCAGCTATATTCTTTCTAGGCCTGTGAACCATTTTGACATCATGGCAGCCCAGTTTATCTTGTGACGATCCAGAGAATGCTTTGCAATTTGGCTGGATAAATATGAAAACCAAAGTTCTACTCTCATACTGTAATTACCCAGTCTGGAAAAAAACATAAATGGGGAATGGCACATATTGGTTTTTTGTTTACGCTTATCAGGATGGGAATGAAATGAAATTCACAGAAAAACTGCATCATTATGAAGAGATGAAGCATATAAAATTTCATAGAAACTGACGCAAGAATTATCAAGTTTGGTTGTATTGTGTTTTTTTTTTTTATGTAGCTGCTTTATGTTTTAATTTTTTACATACTATAATTTACTTATTTTATTTAATTTTAATATTGTTAGCCACCCATTTATGTATTTGAAATGAACAGCCATATAAACTGATTAATTTTTTTAAACAAAATATAAAAGTAAGATACACAATCCTATGCTTATACAAACTATGCATACTTCAATATTTCCAAAGAACCCAGTAATATTGTCTTTCCTGAATACTGTGTTGAAGTGCTACCTAGCCATCTTTGAACTGGCATAGAATACCAGTATAAATCTTGCTGTCCTCATTGCCAATCTTGGCTTTGCTGCCATTCCCCTTCTAGCATGTCCCCAGCCAGCAGGGAATGAATGCATCCACCAACTGGGATACTATGTCACAAATGAGAAAGGCCTGACTTCAGGAGTTTCTCAGCTCCTCTTTCCATGTCTCTCTTGACTACTCCCAACTTAAAATATGGGTAGACACAAGGTAGATATAGTTGTATTATTCAATTTATTGGGTCTTGTAACCAGGAAAAACTAGAATGGATTAGTTATTGGGTAATAAAGTCTCTTATCTCAAGAAAAGGAGAAAGAAGTGACTGAAAATATTCACTCTTCGTTGTGTTAGTGATTTGGGTTTGCTGTTTCTTGGGTGCTTTGTATTTTAATTGTTGTAATGATTATAATTGTTTTTATGTTATTTAAGTTCTGTTCACTGCTCAGAATCACTCCACAGCTGGCATACAATCCCAGACAAAAATCCCTTTAGTTTAAAAGTTCTAAACAAATTCCGTATTTTTACTATCAGTTATTCTTCTTTGAATCCAGTGTGCTCTATAGCCCAACATATGCATTATATAAATACAACCTTATCTACAGGGTCAAAATAGGATAAGAAAGATAATGCTAATCATACGGGTGAAAGACATCTATATTAATTCATAAAGCTTTGGTCTAAGAGTTTTAATTGTAGTCCAATTTCTACATATGTTCAAGAAGTCACCAAATTAGAAATTAATCATGTAAGTAGTCCTCGACTTACAACCACAATTGAGTGCAAAATTTTCATTGCTAAGTGAGGCAATCGTTAAATGATTTTTGTCCCATTTTACCACCTTTTTGCCACAGCTGTTAAAGCAAATCACTACAGTTAAGTGAATTATGCAGTCATTAAGCAAATCTGGCTTCCCCCACTGTCTTTGAATGTTGGAAGCTGGCTGGGAAGGTTACAAATGGTGATCACATGACCCCAGAACAGTGCAATTATTAGAAATACATGCCAGTGGCCAAGCACCCAAAGTTTGATCATGTGACTGTGGGGAATGCTGCAATGGTCATAAGTATGAAAACCAGTCATAACTCACGTTTTCAGTGCTGTTGTAACTTCAGACTGTCATTAAACAAATGGTTGTAAGTCGAGGGCTTTGTATAACCACACAATCTAAGCTGGAAAAACTTTGCTGACTCTCACATGCAGTTATTGATTTGGAAATGACACCATCTCCAGCTACAGCTTGGATCTATATTTTAAGTCAAGCTCAGACTGAAGAGGGATGGGTCAGAAGAGATACGCCTACTCCAATCATTTCTTAGAGATACCTTGAGAGAAACTGGGTGACCATGTGATGGGAATGGAGTACCCATGAACAGACATCTCCTCAAACCTCATCTCTCCCCACTGCTATGATTTCTACCCACCCTTTCCATCCCAAAGCATGTACTCCAAAGAAAGATTGTGTATTCCTTGTGTGTTCTGACTGATTCTCTTATTCCCGGACTACTTCATTAAAGCCCCAAAGGTGTTTTTTCAAAATTCAACTGTACTTTCTTTTTCCTTGAAGACATTTTGCTTCTCATCCAAGAAGCTTCTTCAGTTCTGAAACTTCTTGGATGAGAAGGGAAACATCTTCAAGGAAATACAAAGGAAGTCCAGCTCCCTTTTGAAAAAGCACCTTTGGGACAACCATGAACTGGATGACTGAAAATCTCCATAGACATTCTTCACTAAAGCAATTTTCTTAAGCATCTGCTAAATTTTACACTGTTTTTCCTCTTTGTGGTGCAGAGTACTCCAAATTTAAATGGAAGGAAGATGAAGAGGCGGCATTTCCCTCCTGCCCAGAAGAAATAACAATAAACAGAGGGGAAAGGGACAGAAGCTCTCAAAAGCTTTCCCTGGCCAACTTCAGTTTCTCCTCCTCTCCATCTCCCATAAAATTGTGCATGTGGTACATCTGCAACAGACTTTTATTCCTTACGCAGAATTTGGATTTTTTTTTTAATGGTGAAGAGATTCTATACATGTCATGATGAAAAACATCCCTAATGAAATAAGGGTGCCTTTTGCTGCAACTCCTGCAGGAACCACAGCAGTTCATAGCTGCCTACCTGCCTGCCGATCACCTTCTCCTGGCGATTTAAATTCCGTTTCAAACCACACCATTTTTCAGGACACGAACCACCAGAGAAGCACGCAGATCACGGGCAGAGATCGGATTCTTCCAAGCTTAGCTACACAGTACAACAAGATGCTAAGGAAACTGCTCCCCGTTTTCTCCCAACCAACATTGGGGTTTATCTTATTGGCGACGGAATAAGAGACTCACCCAGCAGTGCCGGCTCCTAGAAACGGTCGGATCCGCCTTTCGCTGTGATCTTCTGCTGACATCACCGTAGCGGACGTTGCTAGAAACCAACCAAAGCCGTTTCCACGATTTAAGGGACTATTAATAATTTTCAAACCTTTGATTAACAAGAAAAAAAAATCAGTCATGTGACTGCGCTGTTTGGATTCAAGGTTGGATTGCAAAACATTGAAGTAGGAGAGGCTAAAAGGCTGCTTAGCTGTTCCTTGCATGATCTCAGGTGCGGGATTAAGACGCGGTGTCATTTTACCTATTTATTCTGTGACGTCTTGGGAAGTCACAAGGGTGCTGTACGTTTGCTCAAACAATTTGGGTAATAACTTCAGTGCTAGCTTTTCATTGCTTGTAAAGAGGCGCGTGGAATTTCGGATTGTTCTACAAGCATCCTTGCCTTGCTACCTTTGAGCACCATCACAACAGCAAAAGGAGAAATTCTATGTGCAGAATGTTTTCCCACTATATGCCGTTTCAATGCGCATGAAACCATCCTTTCTATGAGGTCGTTATGTTGGCACATAAACAACGCCCGTGGGTTTCCTGATCACCCCCCTCCGATTTACATTGTACAGCAATTATTGGGGGGAAAGGTAAAAGGAGATTAATTGTCGCAAATGCATTGCATTACCTAGGGTCATTTCTCCGCGTCTATTATCTATTCTAAATGGATAAACCTGGTTCCAGTTGTGGAAACAAAACTCATAAAAAGGGCCTTTGAACATCTGCAGTTCTACTTCAACCGGAATCAACTTGTTTTAACCTGTCTGAAAGTTTGATTAAATGGTAGAAAGAAAGAGCAGCATTCTATTAAAGGAGTATTAGGGAAGAAAAGTTGAAAGAAAGAAAAACCCCGCATATTCTCTCCCCACCCTCAAAGCAATAAGTAATTATTCGATGCTGCAATCAGCACTCATTTTTCAAATTCTCCTCAATTTCACTCTGTTGTCCGCGCTGCAACCGCCGGCTATCGTGAAATTGCTGTAAAGAAATTGCCCGGATGTGGCGTCAGCAAAGACAGAGGGTAAAGTGCGAGCGGGCAAGTGTGGGCGCAATGGCTGCAGTGGATTGCATTCTGAAATTAGGAGGTAGTGCATTGACGCAGAAAAACCAGCTGGAGACGCTGAAAACGGAGTCCTTGCGGAGGGCGGCTGTTCTTGTTTCGAAGCTCTGGGAGGCCGGAGAAAAACGTTGCATAATCGTGCACGGCGCAGGGTAGGAACTCGTGCGAAGTAGCGGAAGGCTTCTGCCCCCTGAGCCAGGATGCCAAATGGGCGTCATCGGTCCCTCCTGGCGTCTCGGGATAAATTGGACCTCAGCTTCCATCTTTCCCAAACAATTTAATGCCAATGCTGGCTGCCAATGAGAGGAGCTGAAGTCCCACACATCTAGAGGGGGTATCAAGTTAGGGAAGATTGTGGAGCGACTTGAGAGGGCGATTGCACTATGTTTAAATTTGCACCGACAGCAAATACGTCTTGTAACGCAGCCATGCATATTTTTATTTTGAAGGAAGTCCCCACTTTCCCCAATGAATCGTATTCCTGGGATTGCACCAAGAGAATGCACTTTAGCTGCGTTTTAATGAGTTTTTCTGATAAACGTGCATGGGAATCGAACTACGCAGCATATACCGGCATCACGGTTTGGGAAAAGAATAAACCGTACCTTTTAAAGAAATAGGACAAAAGATTTTTTTTAAAAAAACCTTTCCTAGCTTACTAATTGCATGTTTTTTTATAATGCAGTAAGTCTTGTTAATATTAAAGGGTCAAACAGTAGAAAATAAAGGGAGAAAAACCTGAATTATACAGAGTTCAGAAAGTAGCAAACGAAGTTAAGAAACAAATGTGAGACTATCCCTGCAAATCTATGCACATTTTCTTATAAATAAGTCCTCAACATGACTCCCAAAAAACGTCTGGAATAATTTAGGGATACAGTGTTAGGCCTACTTATAAGGGAATAGCTCCTATTGGATACATTAATTAGGTTTACAGACTTATTTTAAATCATAGTTTGGTTAACCCTGGTTTATTGAAGAACCCACAAAGGGCTAGATTCAGAGAAGATGTTTATTAAACAATTGATGTGGCCACCCAACTGGCACACAGTGATGTTGGGCGGTGTACAGAAATAAAAACCCACAAACCTAAATCCTAAATCAGGGAACCACAGGGCAGGGCATGGATAGCATGTCAAGCCAAGCAATCAAAGCAAGGGTTACTAGCCAGTTGTATTGATGTATCCAATATTGTCATACGAGAAAAAACAATTGCTGTTGAATAGTTTCTCATTACAATTAATGGGGAAGATTAATATACTGATATTTCATAATTTAATTTATTATAATTAATAAACTAAACCGAAGATTTTATTTTTGAATTGGTCTAATCTTATCAAATAACCCTAATCAAGGTTCAAGCCTCTAATAAAACAATTTCTCAGGTGACTGTTTGGCTGGAAGTTTTTTGTTTTCTTGCCAATAAATTGCTGCAAGGGGCATGAAACAAGCTATATTGTACATATAAACATATGAACATTTGTTCCACATCCTCCTAATGACTGATATCCTACTTATTTAATAAAAAACTGTGTACCATATGTTTGAAGTAAAAGCAAATATTTATCATAGCAAACAAAGAATTGAGTGAAAGCTCCTTGGTTTTGGTCTTTCAAGTACCTCATAGTGGAGTATTTTGTGGATATTTCCTGAGAGATAAATATTTCTTTAAGAGGCAGTTGCATAAAGAGAATTGAGATGCCTCTTCATTGCCATCTTGCCCTTTTGCATATCAGGTGCACTAAAAATCTGGGCAATGGAGAAAAGGAGGAGGAAAGTTACTCCGGTACTATTGAGACAGCAGGAGAAGAACTGCTGAAAATTAGGCAACGGCATGAAGACTTTGTCAGGCACAATGGATCCAAGGCCCAGAAGAAATAGCTCCATGCCCAGATAGGGCAGACAGAGGATAATTATACTCCTGACCATGCATTAAGATGTCACATCTGGGGCCAGAACTGGCACCTGCACCAGTGTCTCTGCCATGTTTCTTCTTGCTATGGATTTAGGGGGGAAAGTGCAGCTATAAACCTGTATAGAACAGGCAATGGTAAGGGTGCACTGAGGTGTTTTCAGTGTCCAAGTTTGGAGCCAACAAATCATCGTTTTAACAGTGGTGGCGGCCGTGATAGCACCTGATGCAAGGCTAGGAATGCAGTTGCCTTTTGGCCTGCAATGCCTAGGAACAGAGCTTCATGTTAGTGACTAACTGAAGTGAAGATTCATAATGTGTGTTTTTGATTACCAGGAAGCTGGCCAGCTTCTATGCCTCACTCTCCTGTTGGTTACATGTGGGCTGCAGAATATGATATATGTTTTCAACTATAGTTTAGCAACTTTGTTTTTAAATGTTCCTTTGCAGAATTGATTTCTCTATGATATGTCTCAAAATAATTTCATTTTCTGAGTCACTAAGTTAAAAAATGATGTCTCCCTATCTTCTCAGCTTGGTGTAGTGAAAATATAAAAATATGTTAATTAACATTCTTAAAATATATAATCCTGTTAAATGACAAGTGCAGTCTGCTTGTGTGGTATTGCAACTAAATGAAATAAATAAATGAAATAAATGGATGTTTCAGATATTTTAAGTTATATTTAGCATATGATCTGTTTGTTTACTGGCCTTGAGTTTCCTCCTATTGAAATTTATTTGAATAAACCATACAAAGTGGTGGATTATCTGGTATTTTGTTCCTTATTTTATGGCACAGGATTAATGGCAGCAAAGCTCCTGAAATGAAAGAAAGAATTAACCTGAGATCTTTATAGGTCTGCAAATTATGCCCTATAATCCCAGAATCAATTGACATGGAAAGTAAGAGGTGGTGTTGGTGTCAAATTCAAGTAGCCATTCCAAGCTTGAGCTGGGTGGGATCGTAACAAGGATATTGATGGCATTTAACTCTACAGAACTACCGAAGCTTAGGCAGGTCAAGCTTAGGCAGTTTTAGATTAGGACTTGGGTCAATAAATTGAAACTAAATGAAACAGGGATATCAGCCAATAAGGCAAAAAGGAAAAAATGAAGCTTTTTATAAGTTGTCCCTAAATGTATTTATTTGAAGGAATGTCTGTTGTCTAACAAATATATTTATGAAATAGCTTTGATGAAGTAAATTGATTATTCCTTTATCCAGATATGTTGAAACCTGATCAAGAAGTAAGGACAGTTTGGTTTATCCAAAGTGCATCATTGAGATTGTCCTTGACAGTGGAAAATACTCTGAAAGTAATTAAGAATCATTACATACCTTCAAATAAATATCTTTCTGACATCCTGAAAGACTTGGTCAAGAGACAGAGACTGAATCCTGGTAAGATTGGTGGATGGCAACTTCCAGACTTGGGAAATAGGTAACTCTTTTTTTGAAGGATCAGATACAGATGTTACTGAATTCTAACACCATATAGTCCTAACTGGCATGGGCAATGGGAAGTAGGAAATTATTATGGAAAATGTTATGCAATAACATCTGGAGGATCACATTTATCTACCTGTCTCTATTCCTCTGGCCCTGTTACAGTTCAAGGACATGTTATAGATTGTTTTCTTGTCATTTGACAATTCTGTTATTGACATTGCCACTTATGCTTTTTTATCTATGGTGCCCAATTATGTTGGGTTAAGAAAATCTGTGTAGTTGCTAAGAGTTGACGGTGACTTGATGGCACACAATCATCAAAAGCCTTGCCCAAGCATTATGAACCTAGAGTACCTGCTATGTGAAAAATTCAGATAATTTCCTTACTCCCTTCCTTTCCAACAGTCACCCTAATAAAGTCATGTTCTTTCCTGGAGGAAAGAAACAGTTTGATATGATCCAGGCCCCTGATATTGCAGAGTTTTGACCTCTGAGTGAGTAAGTGTACAAACAGCCACATATGTATAACACATTTCTTGAAATGCTACACATACAAGTAACTACAGGATGTGGCCTGACCTTTTTATACAGGACTAAATAAATAGCCTAACTTAGTAGTCAAGTCTTGAAACGGCCATCGAGAAGGAGTATTGATCCATGAAATAAATCTTTCTTTCTTTCTTTCTTTCTTTCTTTCTTTCTTTCTTTCTTTCTTTCTTTCTTTCTTTCTTTCTTTCTTTCTTTCCCTCCCTCCCTCCCTCCCTCCCTCCCTCCCTTCCTCCCTTCCTTCCTTCCTTCCTTCCTTCCTTCCTTCCTTCCTTCCTTCCTTCCTTCCTTCCTTCCTTTCTGAAATCCTAATTATCAACTGTTCATGTTTTGTCTTGTTCTTAGGTAAATTTGTAATTTTTTTAATAGGGTAAAATATAATTATGAAGTCTGAAATTCCCAGTTTAAAATCTGGAGTTTTATGTGATGGTTTAAAGAATGGGCATATGGATAAGATTTCCCAGATAAATTATACCCATTAGTTATTCAATGTCCAGCTTTTTCTTGCTTATTATGGCATGATCTTTTATAGATAGCCTCCATCATGTCAGAGTATTGACCTGAAGATACTTTGTTTTAATAAGAGTGAAGTTCCATTTCCAGCAGGTGGCAGCAGTTGTCATCTTTGGTAAAATACATTGCTGTTATTTCAGCAGAAAGATGGAAGAAAAGTACAATCACCAGCAAGTGGATAGATTCAGTGGAAGTAATGATGAGGGCAGCATTGGAAGAGCTGAAAGACCAAGTTAGGGACAGATCAGCAAGGAAAAAATATATGGTTGCTAAGAACTGAAAATGACTTGATGGCACATAGCCATCAAAAGCCCTGCTCAGACATTATGAACCCAGAGTACTTGCTAGTGAGAAATTCAGATAACTTCTCTACTCCTTCCCTTGCTGTCAGTTACCCTAGTGAAGTCAGGGTAAAAACTGATACGACCAGGATCCTCATATTGCAAACTTCTGATCTCTGTTTGATTCAGAGTGCATATAGCCAGACATGGCTTTCTGTTTACGCATGTTTGCCTTAAACATGCAAATTCTGCAGGGCAATTAGAATTGGTGGGCATTGGAGCTTAATAGAAATGTTCAGTGCTCCACAGACAGTGCAGTCCTATGCATGTCAGAAGTAATAAGCATGAACAAATTACAGGCTAAGTAGTAATGTCATAGTCTGATGGAAAGGTGATTAAAACTTTGTAAAAGTTGGTAAATTCTGTTTACTCCTCTTTGATTCTGGCAGTTTTCTGATCATCACTCATGGACTTATTGAGTCAGAATATTCACATTAGCCTCGAAGATCTGAAGGGGTACTGTATTAAGGTGGTTTGAACTTGACCACAACTCCCCAAATCACAATACACGAATGCTTTAAAAGGTATGTAGGAACTACAGCATCTAGAATTTACCAGCTACACTGGCAGTGGATTCTGGTAGTTGTGATCCAAATGTAAGTAGTGGCTGCTAAAGCTGGAGAAGAACAAAACTGTGGGTTGTTGTTGTTGTTTTTAGCAAGTTGCTCTTCCTGTTGGTTGCATACAGTATCAGATTTATGTTTCACTCTTACCAGCTTTCTGCCCGCTATCCTGCTGTTTCTCATTTGCTGCTGATTGGCATGGATTAGCTTTGGAAAGAAGAAAGCCAGATGGCAAGGTCTGTAATGAGTGGCATGCTGGTGGCAGGGAATCAGCACAGCATTGCCTGCTGTGATTGGATTACACTAAGGGTTACTATTTAGTGGGTAGATCAGCACTTGGAATAGAAGCATTTAAGGTGTTGAATTGGAGCCAACAAGAAGATTTCTAGCATGTTAGCTCTTGAGAGAAATGTGCTTTGATGCAAAAGGGCTTAGCTCAACTCTCAGAATGTGCCTTATAAACAGGTGTGAAGATCTTTCAGAAGTTTTCAGAACCAAAGAATGTGGTTTTTCTAACTGGCTTTTGGGCATAGTGTGCAATTAGTATAGCGAGTCAAAAACTGACTTCCTACACTGTGCCATGATTTGTTTTGAGATGGCATTAGCTGTATAAACGTAACCAATGAAGTTTGTTAATGGTGAGTTTTACCTAATGTGATGTACAAACCCAGCCATTTGTGGGTTTGCTAACAAACAAAATATCCACCACTGTGCATTGTGTGAACCTATTCTGGATGTCATTTTTGGAAATGTATTTCATTTATTAACTCAATTTTTAGGGCTGTCCGCTCACTATGCAACTCTTCTGGTTTTCTCCTGATGCTTCTAGCCAGCAGCATAGTGTGATATTATGTCAGGAAATACCTTAGGCTAGATTATTAACTTGCTTACACTCTAGAGCTATGAAAAATGCCCTGTTCCCATTACCTGATGTTAGATTAACATCAGGGTAGCATTTAAATACAAGCAATGCATAATAAGGATGGTGAAAAATCCAAGTACAAAATGATTGGCTATGTTACCTAGGTCTACCCAATATGAGCTGCAAAAATCCAGCCAACCACTAAGTGGCAGAAAAACCTTATAGAAGTATTCATCCTTCCCCCCCCCTCCCCCCCCCCGTGGTGAATATTAATTTGTACTTTTATGGGCATTCTATTCTTCACTTTAAAAATTTTTTAATTCTTCAAATATTCTTTAATATTTCTTAATGTCCTTTATTCTTAATCTTTTCTTATTCAGTTATGATATAATTATATAATGATTTCATAAATATTTATTAATATTTTAAAAATATTCTTAATAAAAGCAAAAGGATGCAGAAAAGTCTTGCTATGATCTAGTAGTCATCTGGAATTTGCAGCCCACATATGACAATCTATGTTTGCTCAGTGACTTGCCCTGGGTTCTCATGTTTGTCTAGAAAGGAAGTTATGATTTGGGTTCTAAAATCAAGGCTGGATTGCCTTTTTTCAGGACCTTAGTGAAGACATCAAACTTATGAAGTTCAGCTTTTCTGCTAGTCCTTCTCACTTGTGGTTATTTTCATTGCTGGTGGTTTTTACTGGATTTTCCTTCTGACTTCTTCAGAGGTGCAAGGGAGCTCCTGCACTATTACTTTTCAGTCATAAGATAGGATGTGAATGACATAAGTCATTCCAATAGTATAGATCAATCGATCAATGATAATCACAATTTTCTAACAGGGTAGGAACAGGTCACTTTTTGGTAGGCTCATATTTTTTTTTTGAAAAATTGGAAAACAATAGAAAAAAATGGAAGGAGTAAAATAATTCCAGTGGAGTTTGTTTTTCTTTTGGAATAATGAAATAAAATATAGTGCTCATACGTTACAATCCTTTATTCCTCAGAAATGTTCCATTAGTTTTTAATCAGAGGAACTTTTTTCTGTATGACAATTTCTGAGCAGCATCAGATTGTCAACCACCATCAACTTTATGCCATGCCTAAATTTATTTAAACACTAGAATTCCACATCGGTTACCAAGAATTGTAGCTGGGTCATTTGGATTTAGCTTCTTGAATCCTTGGAAATGGAAAAGGAAATACAAAAAGGGTGATAAAGATGAATAATAGAGTAACAGCTGGAAGGGACCTTGGAGATTTTCTTCCTGCTCAGGCAGGAAACCCTATACCATTTCAGACAAATGGTTATCCAATCTCTTCTTAAAAACCTCCAGCGTTGGAGCACCCACAACTTCTGGAGGCAAGTTATTCAACTGATTAATTGTTCTAACCGTCAGGAAATTTCTCCTTAGTTCTAGGTTGGTTCTTTCCTTGATTAGTTTCCATCCATTGCTTCTTGTCCTGCCTTCAGGTTGTTTGGAGAATAGGTTGACCCTCTCTTTTTGTGGCAGATATTTGAATGCTGCAATGATAACTGAAGACAAGAATAGCAAGCAATATTCCCAGTTTCATTAGGGCTCAAACCTCCTTTGTCATCTACTTCCTGCCTCTTGTGTGATGCAGTGGTTAAGATGTTGAAGACCCAAGTCCATTTTTATCCATGTTAGCTCATGGGATGATTTTGCACCAGTCACTCAGTTCAGCCTACCTCTTAAGATTATTATGGGGGGGGGGAGGGAGGAGACATGAGTGCTGTATATGCCACCTTGAGCTCCTGAAGGAAAGGATATAAATTTAACAAATAAGTGAAAAGGGCCTAAGTTCACCCCTCTGCATTTCCCTAGAAATGTCTAATTCATCAAAGTAGAATCATAATCCTCCAGTTCATTGAGGAAGTTGGCTGGAACTGATGGAGGCTATCAGTCATCTACATCTGAAGAGCTATAGGATTCCCACTTCAGCTGTAATCCATTCCTGATCTAATAATAGAAATGTGTATGTGATATCATTGCATTTTGTGTATTTTTTCCACAGGCAATTTTGTGCAGAGGGTAAAGAACCATTGCATGTACTGTCATCCTTTGCAGATCTTTTCACAAAGGTAGTTGACTTACTATTTGTGTGTTATCATGGAGAGTTAGAGAACTACAGCTGTCTAATTTTCCAATTTCTATAAATCTTGTTTCAAAGGAAATGAGTGACTCCTCAGTTGCAACAGACTTTTGTGAATGTGTAGTTTTAAGAGATATGATGTAAATACTATAAATCTGATTCTTCTCCCCTTTTCTGAGTACTTTTTCAGTATTCAAATATTAGTAGAATCTTATTCTCCTGAAGTAACTGGCACAGGCAAAGCCAGATCTTTTCTGAGAGCCCTGATGATGAAATATCTAAGCCATCCCCTCCCTTCCCACTGCATCCTACCCTAAGATATTTTTCTTTCACTGTTCTTTGTCCATTGAAAGCAGTGGCCCCATACATAAATAAGAATATATGGGGAGTACATTCTGAATAAAAGCATTGATCCGTTTGGCCATTTCAAATACTAAAATTAAAATTGTGAAATGCTTTGGATAGTGTCCCTTCTTTGCATGGGGTCCAGGGCAAATATCCCCCATAAAAGAGATAATGGGCATGACTCATTGTGTTTATGCCAACTGCTAGGATCCCAGCAAAATGAGAATGCTACTTTATTATTGGGAAACCACTTCATGTTAACACAGATGCTGATTTCCTTTGTCTTTTTGTTCTTTAAGAAACAAGACTTTCTTATGTAGTAATTCTCTCCAAATACGAAACTGTCAGTTGGCTTGCATATCAGTAAAGTCCAAAGATTCTCTCTATATGATGTCCTAACTGAGAATCATGTTTCTAAGACAAATACCTATGCTTATGTATAGGTATAGATATAGATATCCTGCCAAGGATATCAGAGAGATTTGTGAAGTTGGAAACACACATTGGGATCTGTCATTAGCTCATGTGTCTCATCTTCACTTTAGTTACTGGTATATCTAGTTGCTAACGAGGATGCCATGTGGGTCATTCCATGTACTTTTTTTCTTAAAGCTTTCTTACAGTATGCCAGATGATGATAGAACATCATGATATGAAGCTGCTCAAGCAAACAATGATATTTGTAGTCTATCTATATATATCCATATATCTATATCTACATACACACCACTCATATTCATATACATATATTTTATATATAAAAAGAGAAAACACATAGAATTGTTGATTTTGTAAAATTTGTGATCACAATCAACTACTCTAGGTTTTACTGTTTAATCTTACTAGCCAGTTGATTCAAATCAATTTCGAGAGTTAAAAACTACTGTAGGCAACTTTTGTTACTGATCTGTATGCATGTATGCGTAGTGACATTATGGAAGGAGTCTTGTCATTCCCGTGTTTTTTTCTCACTGGATAGCGTAAACTCAGTAGGCTGCTCTGCTTAGGACTGGCTAGAAGGAATGAAGTCTGAGAACTAATATAGAGGGCTAGTTATGTGACAGAAATTCTATAGACTTGGTGGCAGTGTTGTCATGGGACGTGCCTGCATATGGTTGTAGTAGCACATGGAGCTATCTACAAATACCCCCTCAGCTTGCTGACCTCTCTTTGTGCCTTTTTCATACCATCCTAACCTTTCAGAGCAGCACAGTGATAGCCATCCTGCCTCTACTTTTGGGATGTGTGGTGATCTCATAACATCTGTTACTTAAAAATAGTTTGAAACAAATATCCTCTCCATTTTAAAAATGATGACCAGCCATGGATATGAAATCAGTGCTTCTTTCAAATTGGTCTTCTTGTAAATTGCACTTATGTTTTCCTCTTCTTTTCGTGTCTACTTTGTGTTTAACCATATCATCAACTATCATCAACTATGATTTATGTTAGTCAGTTTTTTATGCCACCTTGGAAATTCCCTATCCTCATTTAAAATTATTAATTACTGTTCTTAATTATGCTTTGTTCTAATTTCTTGCAATTTAGGGACATGGCTTTGAGTACTCACTCGCTATCCCTGTCCCTGAAGCATGTAGTTCAGCCATTAGGTATGTAATTGAAAAATGTTAGAAGAGCCATCTCTGTTTGTGACTGTTGAACATGCCCTGCTTTCAATAGACAATTTTGTTATTTTATCCTTTTAGAAACATTTGCTTCTAAAGATCCTTAGTTATTCTTCTGATCCAATATAGGGAATAACAGTGATTTCTGCAGACCCTAAACTCTTGAAAATATAGTTTGGGTGTTTTGAAAGCTTCAGCTTTCTCTACTAAAATTGCATATTTTGGTAAATGAACTTTACTTGGGGATTGCCATCTTAAGCTGTTCTGCTCCCTTTGGAATCTGGAATTCTTCATGCTGGTTCAATTCATAATTTTGCTTTCTCTCCCCTCCAAATATTTTAATAGAATTGGAATACAAGGTAATTCAGAAAGCAGACCATTCCTGAATGAATTCCCCTTGGAAGTAAGATAGCTGAATGTACCATCAGAAGGGAAGGGAAGGGTATCCCTGACCAAAAAAGATAACATTTTGCATAGAATGTAATTTTATAGAGATACTAATTTAGAACAGATTCACTAAACTAGAAATATGGCTCATTTCACTGTGGTAGAGAAAACCCTGACCAGGTTTAATCAGCAGTTGAGCTACTTATTATTGACAGGCAACTCTGGGGCCCCATTATCCTTTCTTTTAAGCCAGGCATAAACTAAACAAGTACCATGAAATAGAAACTGAGAGCAATTCTGTCTGACTATCTCACCCTGACTTCCATCATTAAACACCATAAATCATATATAGTAAAGGGGGGGGGGGGGGGAGAAAGTCATAACAACAAAATTAATTCCCTTCCACTTTCAATGCCTTGGAATGGAATGGAATGGAATGGAATGGAGTGGAGTGGAATGGAATGGAATGGAATGGAATGGAATGGAATGGAATGGAATGGAATGGAATAGAATAGAATAGAATAGAATAGAATAGAATAGAATAGAATAGAATAGAATAGAATAGAGCTGGAGAGGACCTTAGAGGCCTTCTAGTCCAGCCCTCTGCTCAAGCAGGAGAACCTATACCATCTCAGACAAGTGACTGTCTAGCCTCTTTTTAAAATCTCCAGTGATGGAGTGCCCACGATTTCTGGGGGCAAGCTATTCCACTGGTTAATTGTCCTCACTGTCAGGAAGTTTCTCCTTAATTCCAGCTTGCTTTTCTCTGATCAGTTTCCAACCATTGTTTCTTGTCCTGCCCTCTGGTGCTTTGGTGAATAACGTGACCCCCTCTTCTTTGTGGCAGCCCCTCAAATACTGGAATACTGCTGTCATGTCTCCCCTATTTCTTCTTTTCTTTAGACTAGCCAAACCCAAGTCCTACAGCCATTCTTCGTATGTTTTAGTCTCGAGGCCTTTGATCATCTTAGTTGCTCTTCTCTGATTTTTTTTCCAAACTCTCAACACCTTTTTTGTGATATAGTGACCAAAATTGGCTGCAGTATTCCAGGTGTGGTCTTACTAGGGTTTTATAAAATACTAATACCTCACATGATCTTGATTCTATGCCTCTGTATATACAGCCCAGTATTAGCTTTTTTGGCGGCGGCTGCACACTGCTGGCTCATGGTTAAGTGATCGTCCACTAGGACTCCAAGGTCCCTCTCACAGTTACTGTTTTTAAGCCAGGTCTTGCCCAATCTGTACTTGTACTTTTGATTTTTCCTGACTAAATGTAAAACTTTGCTTTTCTCCACATTGAAACTCATTTTGTTGGATAGGGTCCATTGTTCAAGTTTGTCAAGATCTTTTTGGATCCTGAGTTTGTCTTCTGGGTTGTTGGCTACTCCTGCCAGTTTGGTGTCATCTGCAAATTTGATGAGTTCCCCTTCAATTCCCTCATCTAAGTCAGGGCTTTTCAACCTTTTCACCCATTGTACCACTTTTAGGGTATGGCAACATCCGAGTACCACCAGTCACCTAGCAAGGTGTCAAAAACTTGATGACCAGAAAAAAAAAAGGAAAAAAGTGATAAAGTACAGGTAGTCCTCGACTTACAACAGTTCGCTTAGTGACTGTTTGAAGTTACAGTGGCACTGAAAAAGTGCCCCCCAAGCCACAGCTGAGCAAGACGTCTGCCCGCCCGGCGGCACTCTTCCTCCTGTCCGAGGTTTTCATTGTTGTGAGCATTTCTGTTGAGGATTGGCAGCGGGGGTGGGGTGGGGGGTGTTTGGTTTTTATTCCCCCCGTCTGCTGGGTGGTTGCAGCAGGTTTTGGTCACTTCACATGACCCTGGGACACTGTGACCGTCATAAATATGAATCAGTTGCCAAGCATCTGAATGTAAATCACAAGACCCTGGAGATGCTGCAACATTCCAGCTGATTGCTGCTTCTTCAGGGCTCAGCAGAAGCACCAGGATCAGCGCCGAGCTCCAGCTGGAGCCTGGCGCTGATCCTGGCGCTTCCACTGAGCCCTGACAGCCCTGCAGCTCCAGCCATCTCTCGCTCAGGCTTGTGCGGTGCTGCCACCGGTCCAGCTCATTCCCCTCCCCCACTACCACTTTTATAGGATGGTCGCGTACCACCTGCCAGGTGCCAATGTACCACAGGTGGTACCCGTACCACTGGTTGAAAAGCTCTGATCTAAGTCATTGAAGATATTGAAGAGTACTGAGCCTAAGACGGAACCTTGTGGTACTCCACTGCTTACTTCTCTCCATGTGGATGGTAGTGCTGTTGAGGACTACTCGTTGAGTACGGTTTGCCAGCCAGCTACAGATCCATCTGGTGGTGATGTTGTCTATTCCACCTTTTTGTAGCTTACCAAGGAGTAGGTTGTGGTCTACTTTATCAAATGCTTTACTGAAGTCTAAGTATACTACGTCCACAGTATTTCGCTGGTCTATTAGTTTTGTCATTTTGTCGAAGAATGAAATAAAATTGGTTTGGCATGATCTGTTTTTAACAAACCAGGGCTGGGTACTAGTTATAACTTTGCTTTTAGTTGTTCGCAGATCTGTTTTTTGATTATCTTTTCTAGGATGTTCCCAGGTATTGATGTTAAACTGATTGGTCTGTAGTTTCCTGGGTCCGATTTTTTTCCTTTCTTGAAGATGGGAACCACATCAGCCCTTTTCCAATCCTCAGGTACTTCCCCGGTGCTCCAGGATTTTTGAAAGATGTGGTGCAATGGTTCTGAGATACCATCTGCCAGCTCCTTGAGAACTCTGGGATATAATCTGTCAGGCCCCAGTGATTTGTATTCATCAAGGTTGGATAGGTGTTCTCTTACCATTTTCTTGCTTATTTTAATTTTTGTTTCTAATTTGTCTTTTGCAGTGGTTTTTTTGGTATGTTGGGCTATAGTTTCTTTTTGTATGAAGACTGATGCAAAGTATGAGTTAAGCAGCTCTGCTTTCTCCCTGTTGCCTGTTATTTCCTTGCCATCTTCTCTCTTTAGTGGACCTACAGTTTCCTTGACTTTTTTCTTGTTGTTAATATGTTGGAAGAAACTTTTTTTATTATCCATGATTTCTGTTGCAAGTCTTTGTTTATTCTGAGCCTTTGCTTTCCTGACCATCTTTGCATGTTCTGGCTGTCTGCTGATAATCAGCCTTAGTTATGTGCCTCTCTTTCCATTTTTTGTATTTGTCCTTTTTGTCTTTCAGTTTGTCAGAGAGATCTTTGTGCAGCCATGCTTGTTTCTTCTTGAATTTCTGGTTTTTCTTTTTCAGTGGTATTGTGATGGTCTGGGCTTTTATGATCAGATTTTTCAGTGTTTCCTACGCTTCTTGGGTTGTTTTACCTTTTAGGATTTTCGTCCATGGGTTTTTTGCTAGGTTCTCTCTGTAGAGCAGGCATGTCAAACTCCCAGCCCACAGGCTGGATGTGTCATGCCGAAATCGCGCCCACCCCATTGCTGGCAATGGGGAAAAAGTCACGATACGTCACGCGACATCGTGAGTTTGACATGCCTGCTGTAGAGCAAGACCTGTGAAAACAAGGATACTAGGTGCTAAATGCAGCCCTGGGAGTAAATATGAATCCATTTTGTATTTTTCTATACTTCTGTTTTTATTTGAACCATCAGCTTAAATGTTTACCATTTTAGCCAAGGTTGAAATATAGGATACTTAGTGTCATACTACTTGTTCATTTCTTCCTCCCAGAATTGGTTTTATTGTGTTTTTATCGGGATTATATGCTTTGTCTTGGAGATTTTCTATATTTATCAAGATGCCCATCCAAATTGAAAAGTGCAAGTGGTGCTTCCTCATTACAGCTTGTTCTGACAGTTCTTCAAATGGAGAATTAGCCTCTATGGTTACATTACTAAAATCACTTATCTAAACTACTTAAATCTCTTGTCACAGAACTGTTTTAAAGTTTCTTTGCATATATATTCAAGCAGATCATTTACAAGTGTCATTCCCACAGAAAAGCAAAGTAAAAAGTGAAATGTTTCTTTTGTAATTCTCAGTTTGTTTTGGTTTTATGGTTTGAGATTTCATTACTGTTGTGAGCCACCCAGAGTTGTATTTTAAGATGGGTGGCCAGACGGATCTTTGAAATAAAGAAATAAGGAGAAAATTAAACCAAACTGTGTTGCATCTGTTGCCAAAATATGTGTGTGTGTGTGGGGGGGGGGAGGTGCTAATTAATTACATCATCTGCTTTCTTGTAATTGAGGACAGAATGTTATGTTGCTGGCAGTGGGTCATTGTAACTAATATTTTATTCATCTGATGACTTAAAAATACCAGCTAGGCAGGTAAGCAAATGAGAAACTAGAATCTTTTTAGCCATCCCCTGCTGCAACAAAGGTGTTTATTCCATTGACAAGCAATTGAGTACATCCCCATGGCCTTTTTGTAATTGTGGCATTAACAGAGGATCAAATAGCACATAATGGAGGCATAAAACATGCTTGAAAAGGAGGGGGCCCTCATGGTGAGGGAATATTTATGGTAGTCTGACCTAAGACTTGGCTGCTTCTTCCCAACAGGTGCATGATTTTAGTCCCATTTTGGACAACTAGCATTTTCAGCTTTAAGTGCCTCTCCTTACTGCATGCCTTTGCAAATATTATCTGAGAGGGTCAATTAGTAGTGGGGTAGAGGCACCAAATAGCCAGAGCAGTGACTCTATTCAGTATGGACCACCTATTTCTTCTTTGCATTGCTGATTTCATTAAATCTGGTCTCTGTGAACCAGATACAATTGAATAGAAGGGAGGGAAAAAAGCTTACATCATTAGGTGAAAATCACTACCATTTTCCATTTGGGCAGCGTAACTCTCTTTTTCTGTCTCTTTCAAACTGCTTTGATGGGTTCCTCCAACTGTCCAGAGGAAATTTCAGTTGGGGCAATAGGCTCCAATTCTTAAGAGTTGTCATTTAAATAACAACAGGCCACACACATTTCTTTGTTATTGAAGTAAATATATTTATGTTGTGACTTTCTCCTTCAAAGTGAGAAGTGGTTTCCCCCCTCAAACAGGAGTTGATATATGGATTGCCAGAATTTGTTCCATTCCTCCATGCAGACAATTATTCCTTAAATAAATTCAGAATGTTTCTTTTCTAAGGATTTTGTTGATAATTGTTTATTGTTTACTGTGACACACACATATATTAATCAGGAATAATACCACAACCATGTTCCTTAATGGTTAGGACAGGCCTTTCTTTCAAGAACCATAATCCAATTTAAAGTTCACAGTCCGTTAAAAACAATCATAAAAAAGATAATAAGGATTTCAGAATCCTCTGTCAATAATTAACTGGATAGCAAGTTGAGAAGACATACATCACCTATTCACAGCTGCAAAAGAAATAACAGCGAGATAAAATGACAATATATAGTTTGTCCACTTAAGATATAGTCATTTTTATATTTACATTCTTTTTCTCAAACTACAGTTTGTAAATTCTATGGTGATAAATATAGAAGCTATCTGATATACTTCCATTTCCCATTTTTAAAATGATCTCTTGTGCTTGTCTGAAAGTGAAGCAAAAGTAAATCTTTACATGGATTTAGTTTACAGGCTTCTTTTAGCTGGTTTGACTTCTGTCATATTTCTGCAATAAGCTGTTTTGGAATTTACATCTGTTTCGTTTAACTGCACACAGAAGTCATGCGGTGGTATGAATGCTTGACAGTTCTTTAAATTTCTAATCAGCCTGACTCTGGATAGATGATTGTGTTTCAAAAATTCCCCCCAAGGCTTCATGAAAACACCCATCAATTGTCAGCCTGATTTAATCCAGTATTAATTACTCAGAGGGTGCCAAATTTTCCAAGATCTCAGGCAGGATTCTTTGATATATTCTGTTAGAAAAGTGGATTTATTTCAGAGTAAGCATTCATTGATATCAGTGTGATTGACATATTGGGCATGTGTTGCTACTAAGTTTTTTGATCCAGGGAAATGGATGAAGAAAAGATACATGGAAAGTCATTTTAAAGTTCAAAGGAAAAATAGAAATGGGAGGAATAAAATACTGATTTAACTCTGTTTCCCTGGGCAAATCAAACGAAAGAGGAGGCAGATAGACCTTCAGAAGCGAGTGTTGAGAAACACTGGTTATCTTATGAAAGAATGGGTATATGCTTTCTCTCCTCACAACTGCTGCTGCTTTTGTATGTATGTATGTGTATGTATTTCTATATATTTGTATATGAAAGTGAGTCTGGACAGCACACTTAATTAAAAACAATAAATACATAAAAACAATCACACTTTAAAACAACTATTGAAAAGCGACACAGAACAGGAGAGTTCTGGAAGTTTAGCAGAGCATACAAACTCTTCAGTGAAAAAGGCAAAGAGAGATTGTGGGTCCCAGGGCTGTGCTTGGTGGATTTGTTTGTTCTGGTTATAATCCTTCTATTTCCCATTTTGGAAGTTCTTGGCTTTCATTGTAAAAAACAAATAAGCCTCATGCTATGCATCATATTGTGATGTACTTTATAAGTTAAGCAGTTAAGCATTCATTCATTCTTTGGGCTAAAATAGATGTCTCTTACCAGACACAATATTTGTTTGTTTGTTTGTTGTAGCTGTTGTAACAGGGTGACATCAGATGTGGTTGGAAAATAGCTGTCTCATCTCAAAGTCATCTTCCAGAAAATGTCCCCCTTCAGTGGAAAAACACAGCTTTCGTTGAGGAGGAAAATATTAGTGAGGAGTTGAAGATTTTGAACAAAGAGTTTGTCTGGTGTTCAGATCAGTGTTTTCACAGATAGCAGATTTGTAACAGACAAAATGAGGCCATGTGATAGTTTAAGAGCTTTCCATTTATGCTGTTTTGAAAAATAGTAACTTAAAATAGAGGAATGTAGTCTTCAGCCCATTTTCTTTTTCAGCATGGTAATAGCCAAGTAGCTGGTCATGTGAATTGAGGCACCGCTTATTAATACTTTGCAGTTATAGCAAAGCAAATAAAAGAAATCATAAGCAACTAGTGCAAACTTGCCCTTTATTAGTTTACAGCACAGCCTTTTGTCTTTGGGTCAGAAGAATAGTGGGCAAACTATTGAGAACCAAACAACTTTTTCCAGATGTAAATTACTCTCTTTTGCCATTCCAGGTCCTTTGGGCATTTCCAAGCAAGAGAATATGGTGTTGCCTTGGGGACATCAGGAAGATCAGCTGCAAGTGACAATTTGAGACAAGGGCTGTGTTTGACCAGGCTTTCTGTCACCAAGGTATCCACCAAGCACTATGCAACAACATCACTGAATGTCTTGCAAATGTTCTCAGATCACATGTTCATTCCTGAGTTGTGCTGTAGTCCTTGATGGGTTCCTTATATGAGATGCACTGAAGTCTGACAGATGGATGAATTGAGAGCATGTGGAAATGTTTAAATGATATATAGTTTCACAGATATATGAAATCAATGCAAAATATGTGTCTTAAAATACATATCTGCATTTGGTATACATGGTAATTGCTACTTGCTTTACTGCAGAACAGATTTTCTCATTATAGATAGGAGTTTTTTTCCCTTTGGTAAAGTGGTAAAGAGATCCTGGAAGCCCCTCACTCACCTATTTTCTACCAATACTAGTAACAAGGGACATAAGAAGAGGAGAATTCTGTGAGAATTCTAATGGTTTCATGAATCATACCTTAATTTCTGGTTCAAAACTAGGAGATAGAAAACAATTAGAGCTTTCCTGTAAAATTGCCACTAGGAAGATAGCTGACAGAAAAGAGTTAAGTTTTCCTCTTCTAGTTATATGGATTGCTTAAGGTTTCTTCCTGTCTGTGAAAGAAATTTTTGTATCATCTTATCCTTATCCTTTAGAGAAAGCAGGGCTCTTCCATCAGGTCTGTCTTGGAAGCTGAGAATAATATAGAGAGAAGAGAACAAGACCAGTGATCCTCCACCATGCTAAAGGACCTCCTGGTAGCTGTGAACCCACTGATGTAGAAGGCTGCATTTGCAAGAGCCACATGGCTTAGCTGGAAGATTGACCAAGGAAACTGGGAAAGGAACATCAAAAGAATAGCCTAACCAGTTCTCCAAAAGCAGCAGAACATGGGTAATGAGCAATAATTCACATAATATGGCAAGAGAGAACGCCACACCCAATTCAATGGACTAGACAAGTGTTGCAACCCAATGGCCACCTGAAAGGATTTCCCTTCCCTCTAGGTCAGTAAGAAGGAATGCCAGTAGAGAGTGCTTGATTGACCAGCTAGAAATCGAAACCCTTGTATAGGGCAGTTCTCCAGCAACCAGCTCCAGGATGGAGGCTCATTCTTGCAGAGGAAGCAAATCCACCAGATCTCCCTTTATTCCACCAACAGGGTGGCAGGAGGAGAGCCAGATGCTAATGGATCTGGAGACATGTTAAAATTGTAAGAGGGGTCAATTTAGTTTTTTGATGCACACTATGGCAACTCAGAAGCTAGACAGAGGATAAGATTTGCTTGGGAGTTGGATAGCTATGCAAGGCATCCTACTTTTCTTCCAGATGCTTTTTTCAAAGCAGAATTATACACAACCTTTGCCTTATAGGGAGTCAGTTTTTTCCATTTCCAGAAGCCCACTCAGAGACATTCTGTTCCTCACCCACCTGTTCACAGGAAAAGAGAGAAAGCCTGAAGGAAGGCTAAAATTGCATGTTTAAAATTTCAGTTCTCAGATACTCCACATCATGAGGAACATCTATCCCTAGCTTTTAAAATAAGTGATTCTGAAAGATAGTGAAGATGCTCAAAGACCCCTGTGACTTAAAGAGAGTCATGAAGTGTCTACTCTGGGCCATTCTATTATAAATCATATTGCCAACTAGGAAATTGGAGCAGATGACAGTAAAACTGGATTTGAAAGCCATATCAGACCAATTTTGAATGAGTACCACAGATTGGTGCTATGAGCCTTCTATTGAAAAACAGGGGCTTCCGGTTCCGGATCGCGGCAGATGCAGTCGCGCGGAGAGCCTCGTCTCTCCACCGGCTGTTTTTCCCTCCGCCGGTAGACCCTTAATCGGGTCGAAAAGTCGCCCTGGAGGGGCGACCACCGTTGAGGAGGCCCTCGTTGACTGGGGAAGGGCGGCAGCTCCTTCCACGGTCCGAGCCAGCTCCTTAGGGCCATCGGAGAAAAGATCGCCCAGCAAAATGGATGATCACTTCGCTGTGCCAGCCGAAAGCCAGAAGAACAGCTAAGCACAAAGAACCACCGTGGAGAATCCGGGTGAGACCTTTCCTTCCCCCTCTTTGCCCTAACTACTTTCCTGTAAAAAGCTTTTGAATTTGAATTACTTCCTTGCTGTGAGTCAGCGGCGTTTCTGTATAGAGGGGGGGAAAAGCTGTGGAACTGAAAAAAAATAAAACAGCTAATTTTCCTAATTGACTATTTAATCTGTGGAATACTGAGGGGTCCTGAAAAGATTTTTATTTTTGAACATTACTATTATTACCACGCTATTTACTATCTTGGAGATGCCTTTTTTACTTTTTTAATGTGAAAAACAAAAAAATTATTAATTTGGAAAGAAAGACTTTACAGCCTACTGAGGACATCTTGTGACGAAAAGTGTTACTGCAACTATATATCTTTTTGCTGGAGAATGGCTCTGACCTTCAAATGATGATAAGGGTAAAGATAACTTGAAACAGCTGGGTGGTGATTTTGTTTACTAGGAATTGGAGGTGAATATTTCTTGACTTTTACTAAATATAGCCTTCACTAAAAGAATAAAAGACTTTTTTCACCACTGAAATGGAGGAACTTTACCCACAGCTTGATTATGAACTTATACTAGAAATAATCCTGGAAGCAACGGAGTACATGAAATCTTGGAGAAAAATTAAAGAGAAATTTTCAGAATTACAAATTGACTCTCAAAGTTTAATGGATCAAGCTCGAGGTACAATTGAGGAGGAACAGTGTAACTCTAAAGAGGTCACTTTACAACAACATATGCAACTTAAAGAGACGGAGGAATTAGATCTACAACTCAACCATGATCTTACTTTGGGAGAAATTGTGGAAACTACTGAACAAAGTAATTTCTTACAACGCCACGTACAATCTATGGAGAACTTTGATGATCAAAGAACAACTTTAATTGAGAAATCTGAACTGCCAAAAACAACAGAGACTGATACCCAGACACAACTTACTGAAAATTGTGATAATATGAACAATCAACTAGTACTTACAACATGGAATAAAACTGACTACATCATTCAGATGACATTGGAAGAAAAGGAAGAGATCTTTGACCAGTCTGAAATGTTGAGAAATATTTCTTTTCAAATATTGAGGTTTGATGACCTAGAAGCTTTAGTATGGGAACCGGTTTGGCACAGAAAGAAACCTAGAGTTAGATTTAAAAATGGGTTTTGAAATTTCACTTAATGGATTAAAAAGGCTTTCGAGATTTGGATCGACTTAAACGTGAATTCTGTAAAAGGTTATTCTTTGTAATCAATACTTTGTTTTAGATATGATAACTATTTTACCTAATGGGCCAAAAAGATTTTTGATTGATATAGATTGAGTGATAAAATATATACTTAAAATAGACAGAAATGTACTTTTTGGATTTACATTCTTATTTTAAATAAGACAATTATTGTGTAACAGAAGGAGAATAAGAGGGACTGGAGATAAGAGAAGAAATGCTATTAATAAATAATCTACTAGAATAAGAAATAGACTATATGTGGAAAATATAAGAATGTTATTGTGGGAACAAGATATCTATTTTAGATACAATTATTTTGTTAGGGAAAAGGGAAATGAGAGATACCCGAAGTGTTAATAAATATGTTTATTTAAGGCTGATTTGAATATGGTAATTCTAAATTAGTAAAGCTTAAAACAGGATTGGATTTTTATAACTGTAATGTGATTGATGTTTGATTGGATTGATTTACTTTATTTAGAAATGTTTCAATTTGAATATGTAAGATTATATGAGGGAAATAGAGAGGGAACTTGTAATGAATTAATTTGAGCTATACATTTATGACTTTGTTTTAAGATGTTTGATGTCCCCACCTCCACGTTGTTTCCTAAGCACCTTAATGTAAAACTAAAAAACCAATAAAACTTGTTTGAAAAAAAGAAAAGAAAAACAAGCATTCTCTTGCATCACCAACACATCCACAATATATGCTTTACATGATTATCAGGATGATTTATTGTACAGTGGTACCTTGGTACTCAACTGCTTTGAAACTCATCGAATTTGGTACTCAACGCATTTTGACATGAAAATTTTGTCCCAGGATTCATTGTTTGGTACTCAATGCATAAACTGGAACTTGTCAGTGTTGGCTGCCTTGTGACTCACTCAGTGGTGGGATTCAGCCGGTTCGCACCAATTTGGTAGAACCGGTAGCTAAATTTTGCTGCATTCAGAAAACCAGCTGGCTTCCAGAAGTCCAGTCTAGGCCTGGGAGGCCTGGAGGAGGCCTCCCAGGCCTAGAACGGCCTGCCGGAAGTGCGTGGATGCCACTTCTAGAAGTCCGTTATAGGTCTTGGAGGCCCAGGCCTGCATCGAATAAGAGAACCGGTTGTTCAGGTATTTGAATTCCACCACTAGACTCCCTACTCTATTTGTTTGGTACTCATCGTTTTTAGCATTCATCCTGGAACCAATTAATTGGAACCAATTAATGATGTGTATCAAGGTATCACTGTATCATGAGAACACTTAAAAGGTATCATGAGAATACTTAAAAACAACACTGTTTACAAAAGTAGATGATTTGATGCTTAAGATATTTTCTATGCAGTATCTGTAAAAAAAATCTAATCTGGTTGTTTTTTGCTCTCATTCTGGCTCTCCCTTTTGTTATCTAGGAGTAATATTATTGAACTGATAAGGAAATTTAAGAAGAGAAAATCCAGGTGGGAAAGCCTTACTTTTATTTATTTATTTATTTACAGTTGAACCATTTGGTGACAGAGCAACTGATTAGTGTTGGAGTTCCAGCAGTGGGGATTTCGGTAAGGGGCCTATAATTTTTGTTTGTCTTTTTTCGGAAGGAGGTAGGTTTTGATGATTTGCCTAGATTTGATAATGTTAATTTCATTACTGTTTGAGTATGAAGGGAAAGTATTTTTTGGGGAAAAAATTATTTACCGTGTAAAAACCTCAATTTTCTGCCCTAGATAAATTACTGAAGTTTATTGGTATTGGAAATTCATAATATATTCACCAATTATGATAGTTTTTGTTGTTTTTCTTGCTGCCTTTGAGCCAGTGTTGACTGGATGACTGCCTGAATACACCTGTGCAATTTTCTTGGCAAGGTGTGGTTTGTCATTGCTTCCTTCCTAGAGCTGAGAGAAAATGACTGGCCAAAGTCACCCAGCTGGCTCTGTGTGTAAGGCAAAACTAGAACTCAGTCACCGGGTTTCTAGCCTGGTGCCTTAACCATTTCACCAAACTGGTTCTTGATGGTACTTACCTGCATTTTAATTTGAGAAACAGATTTAAATATTTATATATAATACCAGCATATCCAATAGTTGCTTTTCAGGTTGCCACTGTATCTGGTAAATTTACAGTTTAAGAAACAATGCTATATCCATGTGAAGAGGCAAAGAGATTTCCTGAATATAGAACTTATCAGAACCAGAATAACTTAAAAATGTCTTAATTTTCAGGATCTTATCATTCTTATTTCAGAAATAGGAATTCTTTCTAATTAATCAACAGTAACAAAATTGTATGTTTGCTATTTCTTTTCAGGCTTTTGGAATCTGGAAAACAACAAACAAGAATATCACCGAGGCTGGTATTGATGCCGTGAAGGAAGTTTTAGATGCAGGTTATGTCCCTGTATTACATGGAGATTGTGTCTTGGATTTGGAACAACACTGTTGTATCTTATCTGGAGATACAATTATTGAGGTGAGATATGGGAATGACTTGACTTGTAAATTCACCAGGATACTTACAAGAAATTTGAGCTCTACTTTTTAAATTTATGTGCTGCAGATACATCTGTCTATTTCAGACTGTTTTTTCCCCTTTTTAATGAATATTACTAAGTTGAAGTTGTTTGCAGTTGAAAGTTAATTGAAATTGAGGTTGATTAAAAAATAGAAATACAAATATGGTCATATTCTTAATTGGGTGAAATATATACCAATATAAGAAGTAGCCTGAAAAAATGTAGAGCTGTGTACAAATTAAGACAAACTCTTAATGCCATCAACCATATGCAGATAACAGCAGTCCTGTTGTGTTTTGTTTGAAAAAGGTAAGTTTTCTTCCATGTTACATCTGGAGGAGAAAATGTATAACAATTTTATGTGAAAGATAAATAGTGTGTAGCCTTGGGTACAAAAAATTCATCCTATGGTTCTGAAGCAGACAAGTCTTCCTCAAATTATTCGTCACATTTCCAGGACAATGTGACTTCTCTGGCATGTCATGTTAATAGATATTGGTTTGTGAAAGATTCTAAGAAGAGTTAGATAGCTGATGCTAGTCAGTCACAAGAGAATTTGAAAGCTAGCGGACCAATGATTTGACTTAGTATAAAGCAGTTTTTGTTTATTTTTTCTATTACAGGTTTTAGCTAAGACATTCTGTCCTAGGCGAGTTGTGTTTCTCACAGATGTGAATGGAATTTACAGTTGTCCACCTGATACCCCAGGTACAGAACAAGTAGGCTGAAGTTGTCAATACTAAAGGAATAATAGATAATATCAAAATTGGCATGAAAATTGGCATATAAATTTTGAAGTATTTATATGATGTGATATAACATGGGGTTTGCTGATGCTTTTTCTAAGAGATACATTTGAAAAGAATTATAAGATTACATTATTATATTACTACTTTGAAAAAATAAAAATATTAAACCACATATGTAACAGGTCATATTTCTGCTGCTACCATATATATAAGCATACATTATAAAAAATCTTGCTTATTCAGGGGCAGTAAACAAAATGTGTAGGTATTCCTTATAGTCTAGGATTTGGTAGAGATGAACTAGGGATGCACAGCTATTCAAATCCAGAATGGAAAGGGTGCTTGAGATTTGGCATGGGAGTGTTTACTGTTCACTACAGTTGATTTTGGTTAAAAGGCTAAAAAGTGATTTATGGCCAAAGGCTGAAATCAGTAAAGTAAATATGTAATTATCTGTCTGCAGTTCCCTAAAAAAAAGAAGCATATTTTTTCTTGGGCTTGCACTGTAGTCACGTAAAATGCATCATCCAATTAAGGAGATAGTGACAGATAGTGATAGGAGCGTGGTGGCTCATGTGGTCAGACACTAGGTTGGAGGTTAGCAAGCCCACATTGGAGACCCAAGTGCTGCTGCATGGTGGGGTGAGCTGTCATTCGCTCCTGTTTCTTGACGGGGTCATGAAAGGAGCCCCCGCAAGTGTCCCCAGGTCAATGGTGATGTCACCGGCTAATCCTTTCAACCCGGAAGCCCCTTAAACTGCCTCCAACACAAACGGGACAGGGGGTCAGGATAGCAAAACATGTTTGCACTATTTTGTTATACTTAACACAATGTTAAGCATTATGCCAACCTTGTTTCTCTTTGAAACCTATCAGTGGAAATGATTCCTTGTAAACTTTCAAAATTGAATTAGTTGTTTCCATACCAGGGTGCTCTTATATTTTAGGATTAGCTTTTGTATGTTGCAATCCAAATCCTTTGTTTTTGGAACAGGTGCTAGGCTGCTGGATTCCGTTGTCATTGGTCCTGAAAGAACTATGGAGCCAACTGTGCTCACATCTGCACTACCACATGATTCTACTGGAGGAGTGTCCTTGAAACTACAAACTGCCATAAATATAGTTTCTTGGAGTCATGGATCCATTCCTGTTCTGATCTGCAAACTGGACAGTGACGCCGCTGTAAAGGCTTGCTTGACTGGGGAATTGGAAGAAGGTGAAGGCACAAAACTTTCTTTTGTGGATACGTGAAGGAACCTTAAATTACGTGCAGAAGAATTTCTGGGAGATTCATAAATTTTGTTTCATATATCTCTGTATTTGGTTTCTGTTATTTTATGCACCTCACAAATTCAAATCATAATATTTGTAACGCCTTGCAAAACAATGACATTTTTAATATCAGCATACATACAATATATTCACTTCACATTTATAGCTTCCTTATTCTCATAAGGTCTTGGTGGTTGATTATTGTTTTCATTACTAAAGTGCCTGAAAAAAAAATCACAGAAAAAAAACCCTGTATTTTCTTCAACTAAGAAGAAATTCTACATTAATTTTTCTATCAAAGAAGTAAGTCTGTCATATCATTTTTCTTCAATGTCCTTTTTAGATATTTTAACTGACAGTAAGCTTGGTGATACCAAAAACTCCAATACCTTTATGTATTTATTCCAAAATAGGACAAATGAAGGGCCTTTGTCAGGCTTGAGTGGACCCATATTACAGCAAAATTGATAGCTGTTTCCTTCCTCTGCCTATTTCTCTGTCCAGTGGGATGATTAAGCATAAAAGTTTCAAGTGCCTTAGGAGGTAGCAACACCTAGTTAATCTTATTTCATTTGGGAAACCGAGTGGCATGGTTATAGAAGTAATTTAACATTGCCTCCTCCTAGAATACTAGAAGGAGGCAATATTTAATTACTTCTAAAACTATTAGTAACACTTACATAGATGCAGTTTTCAGAAATAAAGCTCAACTAGAGCATATCTTTTCTTCCAAATTAAGCTTGATTTTATATATGCATTCAAGTAGTTTGCTTGTGGATAGAAAGGGTATTTTTCCATTATCTCTTTCTGGGAAGCTTTTCCCCAATTCCCCAGGATATTCTAAATCTCTTGAGTCCTATTAAGATCTCTTGTTCAAGCATTCAACCTGGCTTAGCTGAGGAAATGAGCCAAGCGTGGCCACATGCTGTCACCTTCTCAAACAACATGGAACATTTCTGAGATTCTAAACCTGTGTTGGAGGGAAAAAATAGTTACGTTGCTAAACTATGAGTATTAATATTTATTTGTGTACTGTATGATTAAAAAGTAGGAATACAGATCCAGGTGAACGTCAACAACAGATTTTTAGGACAGTACTCAGTGTAGTTCATGTAGCATGTGCAAAACTATGTCTTGAAATTAATGCACTTTATTGTCAATGTATATCAATTTATTATATGCAGTCAGAGTGTATGCTATGTAGACAGTGACCTTAACTGAGAAGGAAGATCTGTTACCAAAGCAATGAACAGATAAACATGGCCTAAGACCAATCAAAGGCAGAAGTTTATGAAAGTGTCTCAGACAGGCACCCCATGATTCTTCAGAAGGTAAAAAAGGAACGAGGTAGGTATATTCCATCACAACTTAACAACTACAATAGGGACCAAAAGTTCCATTGCTAAGGTTAAGCGAGTTGCATCTGATTTTAGAACTTTCTTACTGCGGTTGCTAAGCGAATTACTGCAGTAGTGAAGTGAATCACATAATGTTAAGTAAATCCAGCTTTTTCCATTGACTTTGCTTGTCGGAATCCAGCTGCGATGGTGGCAAATGGCGATGACATGATCATGGAATGCTGCAACAATTGTAAAAATATGCCAGTTTCCAAGTGCCTGGATTTTGATCACATGACTGTGGGGCTGCAGCAATGGTTGTAAATCACTTCTTACAATGCCTTTGTAACATCAAATGATTGCCAAACAAATTGTTGTAAATTGAGGACTACCTTTAGCTACAAATGAATGCTGCTGCCCTGGCTCCTGCGCTATGTTTGTATGCACCTGCTGAAATGCAGAAAAAGACCCAGAAGCCAATGGAGCATCTAGTGGTGACCAATGTTCTTCTGTGAGCAGTCAAATTACATCCTTCTCAAGTCAAAATGGAATGTGCAAACTTGTAAAACTTGCTTTCTGTAAATTTCCTTTACAGTCTCATTTATAAAATAAGTCCTTTAAGATCGCAGTTATTAAAAGGTTAAGAAAATATGTAATAAAGAACAATATTAATTGTTCTGTTCATAACTTACAAGTGTGCCTTTTGATCTTCGGAAATTTGATGTTGCTGATACACTGTGACTGCCCCGGAGATTTGAAAAGTGTCCTTTCTGTGCAAGCAGCAGCGTGCTTTACAAGGAAATATTTTAAAAGTTTTCTAAGACGAAAGGTCTGGAAAAAAGCTGTTTTTTACAAGAAAAAACAGATTGGCAGAAAATTAACCTGCCAGGTGGATTTATGAAATGTCAAAAATTAAGTTCGCTTTGAATTTGTTCAGCATTTTTTTGACATGGCTTGAAATAATAATGCCCAGAGGACAGATGCTGCTTCCAGCAAAAAAAAAAACCCTTAAGAGGCAATGACTCTGACAAGTTTTGACTTATGAAAGAGAGAGGGCAAGAGAGAGACAGCGATAGAGAGAGAGAGATTAGGAGGGGAGTCAAAAGGCTTCTACTGATTTAGTTCTTAGATCTTCATTTGCACAGCCTTGGCTGCAACAGAGACGCTACTGAGTAGCTGCAAAGAGGGAGATGCTTGTAAGGCAAAGGGAAGAGTAACAAGGTGAGTCACAAATCTTAGAAGCTCCTGCCTCCTTCAGATTGCTCTTGCATGGCAGGGGAATTATTTAGTTGATGATTTAAATGTATTAATTAAATAAATTATGTTACTTTTCAATAGCAGAAAAATGCATGGATTTCAAAACTGCCCATTCAAAGCTTCTGAATCTGCAGGGGGCATATAAATTGAAAAGGATAGGGGAAGAGTCACTTTCTGGTTAGTATTGGTATTATCTGAACTCTATGTGAATTCACACTGATGACCCTTTATCCTTCCTATGCAAATTTAAAATGGTTTGGGGAAGGGGGAGTACAAAGCACTAAAATAACAGCACATGGAACCCCTGCTCTGGATTCTTCTGATATTTTGTTGCCCTTCTCAATTATTGCCTTTTTATAGTTAAATTGGAAATAACATTTTGTTGGATTCCATGACATAACACAACCACACCAATGAAAAGTTGTTACATTCAAAATTTAAAGATAAATGTAATTGGATTTTAGAGACACCTATAGTTGGATTTCAAGTGTAGGTGTCTAATGAAGGATGAAGATTTATCTAAAGGGAGACATGAGAATTCTTGTTAATGTTGAGCTTAAGAATCTCAGTGACTGCATTTTACAGTACACAAAGTCATTTGGTCATAAATTTTAGTGAATGCACATTTGTGAGTTGATATGAAGTCTAAAAGAGCAACAGAATTGATAAGACCATCCGTTCTTCCCAAATGGAGAAAATGGTAATTTTATCCATATTTATGTATTTTTAAGTTTGCTTGTATTATTATTTTGTTAACATATATGCCAGACATATTACACGCAAAATATTTGTAATATGCAGTGTTAATCTGGTCAGAAATGGTAACCATATAAGACTACGTGGAACAATTTAGCCTAGGCTAATTTTCAGAGTACTTTCAAACATTTTTGCCTAATGTTTTCACTTGTTCTTGTAAGGGTCTTTCAGGGACAAACAACTGGAAGTCTAAGAGCAAGATGTTTAAGGCACAAGTTTAAATATTTAAAAGCATGCTTTATTTCTTTTAAATTATGAATTGGGTTAACAAACAATGCTGACCAGTCCTTTAAATCAGATTTAACTGAAGAAAAGGAAGAAGCTAATTTAAAACCTGGAAGCTTTATATTATTGCTTTCTACATTTGTGAGGTTAGATTTTAATCCTTGCTGCATGTTGACCAACAGGCAGACAAATACAGAAACTACTTAAGCTACATAGGGATATTGGAATGCCACCCATTGGTTGCTGGGAGAAAAGACTTACAGTAGAAAAGGCATGCTAAACTTTTAGAATTCTTTAAATAAATATCTCTGGTCTATAAGTTGCAAATTGGCCACCTGTTTTTCAAAGTATGCTGAATACTTCATAATCAACGTCAAGAGCACTTTCACAGTTATTTAAAAGCTACATGCCAAGGTTTTAGATAACACATGTAAAGTACGTTTTGCTGGATGCATACAGAATATACAATTATTTAGCATTTCAGCCTGTGGACATGGAATGAAATTCAGATCTACATATTTCAAAGATAATTCCATTCTTCACTATGAAACTAGAATTGGGACAAACTCACCAGCATTCTAACATTACCAAAACTCTATTCATTATTAATTCCTGTCCCTGGATATCTGAACAAGATTGATTCATGTGTATAATATCTGAATTGGTAAAGCTTATACCAATTACTGCTATATAAAGCTGGAAAATAAATTACAGATACACAAACACACACAAAATTATTTAATCAAGTAACAGCCATAGTTGTTTAATCTGTTTAATCACATAGTATCTATGGCTGGAAGAGACCTCGGAGGTCTTCTAGTCCAACCCCCTGCCCATGGCAAGAGAACTTATAACATCCCAGACAAATGGTTGTCTAATACTTTCATGAAAACTTCCAGCGATGGCACCTACAATTTCATGAGGCAAGCTGTTCCATTGGTTAATTGTTCTCACTGTCAGGAAGTTTCTCCTTAGTTCCAGATTGGATGTCTCTTTAGCGAGCTTCCACCCATTGCTTCTTGTCCTATTCTCAGAAGTTTTGGAGAATAAGTCTTTACGCAGCCTAGGACTATATTGGCTTCTCTTTTTTTGCAGCTGCAACACACTGCTGGCTCATGCTTAAGTGGTAGTTCTCTAGGACGTCTAGATCTCACTTGTAGTTACGATGACTGAGTTGGGTACAACCTATTTTACATCTGTGCATTTGGTTTTTCCTGCCTACATGTAGTATCTTATTTTTCTCACCACTACATCTTGTTAGCTAGAGCCCAATGCTCAAGTCTGTCAGGATCCTTCTGAATCTTGGGTCTATGACACTTTATCAGACCTTTGAAAGACAAATTAATAACATGTAATAAATGGCTGCTGTATTAAATCTTTTTTTTAAAAAAAAGATGTATGTATTTCTCTGGTAAATTCAATCCTTACATTTACAGATAAAGGACTCAGTTTTGATAGTGTATCAAAAGATATCATTTGAAATAATTCTGGAAATAGTTCTCAAATCCTACAAAGAGTTTCATAAGAATGAGGTAAGATTTACCTTACAATGATTTGGAGCTGCCAAGGAAGTCAAAAGCACTTAAGCAGAATGTTGAATTTGTTAATTTTTAGCATGTCTTTTAAAGCTATCTAGTTTTATGCTAGAATATCTGTATTGGAATGGCCTAGGCAACCCATTAACAGTGCAACTACTTCTGCTTACTTAACAGAATGACGGAGTTGGAAGGGACCTTGGAGATCTTCTAGTCCAACCCCCTGTTTGAGCAGGAGACCCTATACCATTCCAAACAAATGTCTGTCCAATTTCATCTTAAAACCTCTTCTTAAAAATGTTGCATCCACAACTTGTGGAAGCAACTTCTGATTAATTGTTCTTACTGTCAGGAAATTGCTCCTTAGTTCTAGGCTGGATCTCTTCTTGATAAGTTTCCATCTGCTACTTCTTGTCCTACCCTCAGGTGCTTTGGAGAATAGGTTGATTCCCTCCTCTCTGTAGCAGCCTCTCAAACATTGGAAGTCTGTTATCATGTCACTCCAGTCCTTTTCTTTGTTAGACTAGATATACCCAGTTCCTGCAATTGTTCATCATATGTTTTAGCTTCCAGTTCCATAATCATCTCTGCACCTTTTCTTGAGTCTCAACATCTATTTTGTATCATGGTGACCAAAATACAAATACTTGATGGATATACTCAAAATACTTGATAGACATCTACAGAACAAAGAGTTACAACTTGCAGTGAACAATAATTGCTACTCCAGGAGAGAAGAGATACAGAATAGTTGAAAGACCTAGCTTTAATCTCATATTAAATACTACTGTATAGTGCGACATTGAAGTGCAGTATTAGGGGCAGAGCAATGGTGAATAGAATGTGAAAGATGTGTGTATATAATGTATGTTTTTACCTGTAGTTTTCATTTGTGTGTAGTGTGCACTTAATTTCGTTGTGGGATACACAGTGACAATAAAGATATTCTATTCTATCAACATTGCATAAGCTTCAGGAGATTGTCCACCTGCCCATAGACATTTCTAAATTCTGCATATTAGAATCCATTCAGCTGCCATAGTGTTTATTGTATGCTAATCACCACAGTCCAAATATGTGTTTAGAATTTGCAGAAAGACTTTGGAGAATCTGAAACTATTAAACATCCAGTTATGGCATCCATCCCGCAAATTTATGCTAAAATATTAAATGACTGTCATTTACAAGAATATGCTATCAAGCATAGATCATGACCAATTGTGGTAAAAGCTGGTTGATCAAAGCTCTTGAAAGCACTGTGAAATGACACATAGTATTAGCTTGGATCATAAATCATGTACTATTTTAGCTCTGCACTGCTTGATTAACCTAGAAATACTCTTTGGTATCTTGATCACATCATGATTCTCAATCTCCCAGAGTTGGTGTTAGGAAAAAGTAGAGAATGTAGAGCATCCAACCTCCTCCAAAGAGCACTGCAAAATTAATCCTGAGATGACTGAAAGACAACAAGACTATTCTGTGGCAGTTGTTTTCCCTGGCAAAATGTGCTTCGTCATATGAAAGAAATAGGCTGAAAATCACAACTGCTTTAAGCAGGGAGGATCACAGCAGAAATAGACCAGGCTCAGAGGAAATAAAAGCTGGATCTAGATCAAAAAGTACGTTTGGCCTACAACTACATTCCATGTACTCTTTTGTCTTATTATTATTATTATTATTATTATTATTATTATTATTATTATTATTATTATTATTATTATTATTATTATTATTATTATTATTATTATTATTATTATTATTATTATTATTATTATTATTTTGGAATGACTAAGGAGATTGTTCCAGATGTTTATGTATATGTGCATTTGTATTGAAGGGATGATAACAACCCTGAGACTTCAAGTTGTATCCCAGATTAAATTCATGATATTCACTTGAGGACAGTTAAAGAATAAATATGTGCAACTTTGCATTTGGAATTTCAGCACATGGATGAGTGATCTAGTACATAACTGTTTTCAAAAACAGGTTCTTTCAATAACTGGTTAAAAAAAAAAGCAGATACAAGGATTTAACAGACAAGACTCATCCCCAAAGGGATGTAAGAACTGTATCTTCTTTGTTCATAAATTATTTAGGGGTGACAGCGAGGAGGTTGAGTTTGTGGATGGTACAGCTTATTTAACATGGTAAAAACAAAAGCCAACAACAAAGTGCTCCACATGCATTTCCAAACTCAATTAATGGCCTTTAAGCTTGCAATTATAATTGGTGGAAAGTGATGAACCAGAAAGAAATAATAATGGTTTATTTGGCTCTAATTGACAAAAAATGGAGCTTAGATCAAGTTGGATATCTCAGTAAAATATTGGTCCCAATATACAACAGCTATGAAAAATTTAATTCTTTGTTGAAACAATTAAGAATGTGTCAGAAATAATATTGCTTGTGTCTTTCAATTGTTTTAACCCTTTTATATATGAGAATTAGCTTAAGAATAGCAAAATGACTTTATTACCATCAATATTGCTTTACAAATACCACTTAGCATTATGTGGGTTATATTTAAAATTTGGATAAGATTCACAGTTTCTTTCCCATTGACTTCACTGCTTCCTTTTTCACCAGTACATTTGTATTTATCAACCAGCTTAAGAAACACTCCATAGTTTTAACTATCTATACTCCACAGAACTTTGTATACAATTTAACTTTAATACAATCTTTGTCTTTAAAATGCTGGTGTTTTTAAGTAGACAAATATGGTTACTGATTTTGAATTGTCTCTAGCACCACCTAGTGTCTTTATTTGTTAGATATTCCCAATTCTTTTCTTATTTCAGTTCAAATCTCTCCCAAATTGCAGATATTAAAGATTAAGTTTTCTGGCTTATTAAAATATGTTAAAGATGAAATCCATGAAGTAGCATGAAAACAGTTTCTCCATTTATGAGCTATATAAACATTTCTGCGAATCCAATTTCCCATCTCAGTGCAAGGGAATTATAATGTCAATAACATTAACCCCCCCCCACAAAGAACATGAATCATTAGGCCAAAGAATATATGAAAAGAATTGAACATCCCAAAGCAATCGCTCTCAAAGTGACAAGTGACAAGATTGGTATGAGTGGAATTTATTTCTAGTTAGTACATTCAGGATTGTATCTTTAGTGTTTTTGAATTGTGTAAGCTGCTTTTCCCCAGCCTGAGAAATTTCCAGATGTGTGATCTTTGATAATTAAAATTCTCAACCAGCACAGCACTGCTAAGACATCTAAAAGCTTAAGTACATAGCTCTGAAAAATGAAAAATATCCAATTGTGGATGGGATGTTATAAGCATTTTTGGCTTATTGCGTATGACTCTCTCTCTCTCTCTTTCTATCATCTATCCTGTATCTCAGGATATCTTTTAAAACAGTTTCTTCTAAAAGTTGATAGTTAGATATTTCCACTAATAATAATGAGGCATTGATTTGCAGGTGGATTTCACCAAACTGCTGAATTCCAATTGTCAACAGAAAACAATGGCAAGTTGGACAGGAGGTAAGGTCTTCACTAGAAGCTTAGACAATTAGTTCTTCCAGGAAAGGATTTATTCACTCAGCATTATTTCAATGGCTTGGACGTATATATTCAAGCTCCAGTTATTGTTTTTATCCAGTCTCATTCAGTTTGAAGTAAATGGTTGGAATTCATATGCTTCAAAATATATGATCTACCGAACAGAACATTTCTAGCAAATATGTCCCCTGAGCTCTTGAAATTAAATATATAATCATCAATCATTTAAATTTTATAAAATATGAGAAAAATAGGTCTAATTTATTTCTACAAGTCTCACTTTCAACATAGTAGTTCAGAAGTAAAATGGGGTTTTATAAATATTCCCAATATAATGTCACAGTTCTGGAGTTCTGATAATTGGGAATGCTTTCTGTGTAGAGGTAAAAGCTAATTAAAGTGAAAGAAAAGCTTTGTGTGGGCTTCGAATAAAAAAAAATGTTTTGAGTTCTAATGGTAGAAGGGGAAAGAATAGGAGAGGGAATGCCAGCAGAGAACCAAAGCTGAAAATTTAGGAAAATTTCATATTTTCAATTACATCAATTACTGTAACAATATATATTGGGAGAGCCAGTTGGTCTGCTGGTTAAGACACCAGGCTAGAAGCCAGGAGACCATGAGTTTAAGTCTTGCCTTAGCCATGAAAGACAGCTGGGTGACTTTGGGCCAGTTACTCTCTCTCAGCCCTACCCACCTCATAGGGTTGTTGTTGTAGGGAAAATAGGAGGAGGTAGGTGTGTTGGATATGTTTGCTGCCTTGAGTTATTTGTAAAAATAATAATTATGGAATATAAATAAATATTAATGTAGATCCATACCCATATTGCATTAGAATGGTCTAATTAGTTTTGTATAGAATTTTTAAAAATCCAGTACAGTATATATTTTATGTATGTTATTTCCTTAATCCCAAACAATTTTGTAATCTTGTAGAAATAAATATCTGGATATTTGATTGCAATCAACTTTTGATTTTTGATCTTGATCTTTATTACTTTTCAGTTAAATCTTTGAATAAATCTGCCCTCCCCGGGGTGGCCATTACACAGTTTGTAGAAGATATTCCTAAAGGATACAGCACTCCTGACTTTGAGCGGAAACCAATTACTGTAACATTACAGGAAGGTGAGATTTCTTAAGGATTTGTTACTTCTGTTCTTAATTTTCTAAATGAATAGCAATTCTTTTAATCAATTTATTGTAAAAACTCCTGGTAAATGCTAAGTGCTTTGGTTTGTCCCTGATACCAGATTTAAAGCACGGGGATCTTAAATGCTAGAAATGAAACAAGGTTCACTGTTGGCCTAATAATAATAATAATAATAATAATAATAATAATAATAATAATAATAATAATAATAATAATAATAATAATAATAATAATAATAATAATAATAATAATAATAATAATAATAATAATAATAATAAAGTTGGAAGGGACCTTGGAGGTCATCTAGTCCAACCCCCTGCTCAGGCAGGAAACCCTATACCATTTTGGACAAATGGCTGTCCAGTCTCTTCTTAAAAACTTCCAGTGTTGGAGCATTCACCGTTTCTGGAGGCAGGTTGTTCCACTGGTTAATTGTTCTAACTGTCAGGAAGTTTCTCCTTAGTTCCAGGTTGCTTCTTTCCTTGATTACTTTCCATCCATTGCTTCTTGTCCTGCCTTCAGGTGCTTTGGAAAATAGCTTGACTCCCTCTTCTTTGTGGCAGCCCCTGAGATATTGGAACACTGCTATAATGTCCCCCCTCATCCTTCTCTTTATTAAACTAGACATACCCAATTCTAGCAACCGTTCCTTGTATGTTTTAGCCTCCAGTCCCCTAATCATCTTTGTTGCTCTTTTCTGTACTCTTTCCAGAGTCTCAATATCTTTTTTACATCATGGTGACCAAAACTGGATGCAGTATTCCAGTTGTGGCCTTACCAAGGCATTGTAAAGTGGTATTAATACTTCACGCCTTATGCTATGCCCTTTGCTATGCTTTTCCCCATTCTGTTCTCTAAAAAAATGATTTATTTTTAATATTCACAATGGGATTTTAGAATTCAAGACCAATGTTCCATAGGGATATTTTTTTTTTAGATTTCTACTTCCCACTGAAAAGCAGCTTATATGTTTCTTGTTTCTTCTTTGATAGGTAAAAATGCCATTTTCAGAGCTGTGGTCAAAGGTGAACCAAAACCAAAGGTTTTATGGAAGTGCAGTAATAGGGAAATGGATGATTCTCAGAAATATCAAATATCTTTTAATCCTGGCACAAATGAATTTATCTTGCAGGTAATATTTAGCTACCATATAGCTGTACATGCTAATATATTTTCACTATTTAATTTTCAATAAAGTATATATTAGGGACTGAAAATTCTCATAAAGACTCATTTAATGTTGTAGATGAGATATTACAGTTAATGTAACTCCTGAAGTATATGTTGCAAAATCACTTTGCTTATACTGCTTTTGGACTGAAAAATATCTCTTCTGGATTAATAATGAAATTTGATATTAAATATCTAATACCAAAGCCTGTTAGAACTTGGTAGTTTAGCCAGATGATCAATTAAAATATCTGAGCAATAAAAGAGTGGATGAAATATCAATGAAAATTCAAAATATTATTAGAAATAGAAGTTGACCTACAGCAACACACCATGAAGTTATAGCAGCACATATCAACCCTATTCTAGTACTTAGGCCTATCACTTAAAGTGGATCTTTCTTTCATTTCTTCTTGGGTCTGAATTTTTTTTTTTTAGATTTTACTCCTTACCAAGGAGTATATCACTAAGGAACATTTTCTGGTTGACTCTTTTGATTGTTCAAGAACATCTGATCTCAAGAGCGGGAGTCTCTGCAGATTCAGATATAGGATCTCAGACCAGGACTACTTATTCAATTTGCTCTTAAGATCAAGCTTTAGTCTAGGGTTTTTTTCAGTCTAAGATTGAGAAACACTGGTCTAGGTTATCAGTTTTTTGCTCTCTGTGGCATATTTTGCTGCCAGAAATCAATATTGCATGGAGATCAAGCCTAATCTCTGTTAGATATATTAAATAGAATTTCTTATTTTAGTTTTATAGCATAAAACAGTGTTAAAGATAAGGTGGCTAGACATACTTTATACATTACATTAATAGCTGTAAATTCTATTTATAGAAACAAGGGAAGGATAAGCATTTAATTTTTAAGGATGGATGGGTGGGCGGACAGACGGACAGACAGAAAGAATGAATGAATTTCCCCAAGATTAGCAGTTCTACCTTTTTACTCAGGAAACAGAAGAGTGGGAAATATATTATACCAGTCTAAGAAACTGTAATTTTATTCATTGCTCTGATTTCATTTTTTCCCCTTTGAAGATAAACAAAATTACTTCAGATGATGCTGATTTGTACCGTTGTATTGCTGTGAATGAGTATGGGGAAGCGACCTGTACTGCTGGTCTCAAAATTATAGAGGGTAATTAAATCATGTTAGCATGCTGCAATCTGTCTGAGCAATCTATCTGTGACATGGGGCTGAAATCAGGGGAAGCAACAATATGCACGTGTATTTGTGTAAAAAAACCAAAGATGTGGTCATGATATTATGACCAAAGCCTGCTCCTTTTTTACATTGCCTAGGGTCACATGTTGCCTATTCATAAACTAAGCTCACTATTTAACATCCTTGTAAGCTGTCTAAAAAGTTGTTTCCTATAAATGTTCAGATGTTTTAATATAAGTCATGTATATTTACCTCACTGAAAACTGTGTAAGTGCTAACTATAATCACTATAAATTCTGCATAGCCTGATTATGTTGTGTGTATCCCTACCCTGCTATTGTTAATTAAGGATTCTTGTTTTGTCTCACTATCTCTTCCTTTTCTTTTATCTCTTATCAAAATGGCTCAGTAGACTTCAAGAAGAAAACACTGTTTCCTGTTACACAACAGGCAGGTGAGTTGCTATAAATGTTATAAAAAAAATCACAATAGTGGTAATCTAGAAGGTCAAATCCAGGCCTTTAGTGACTGCTTTGCAATTTTGAATCACTTTAAAGTTTTAGTAAGTTTTACATTATAACTGTTTAAATATGATTTCGAACAAGCACCTTTTTTACTTCATGCAAATAGCACATCTCTGCTGTTCACTAAAGGAATCTGACTTTTTGCAGATTTTCATGAGAGCATGAAAAAATGCTGCTGCTTTAAAAGGGTGAACAACTCTTTAAGAAGCTGCTATTTATTTTAGACCAGTGTTTTTTAATAATTGGCAGCTTTAAGATGTGTGGACTTCAACTCCCAGAAGCTGAATGTGCTTGCTGGGAAATTCTGGGAGTTGAAGTCCACACATTTTAAAAATCCTATTTTAGCTTCACATGGAGATACAAAGCACTTTGAAATCATTTTTAAAGCTTGCACATTTCTTGTGATGTAAGCTAAATTTTCATGCTAGTGTTTTAAATCTTTTATAGATTTAAAGAAAGAGATTCAAGACTTCAGAAAAACATTAAAGAAACGGTGAGCTTTCCAACAATGGCTTATGTTAAATAGGTGTATGTTTTTTTTTGTTATATGCTGGTAATAATAGTACAACAATGGCAGACAGAAGCTCCAATTCCAGTAAACTAAATTGTATATAAATCTTTGCAAAGTATATGAAACTTGTCTAGTGGATTTGCATGTGTTTCCAAAGAGAGGTAATGATAAAAAGTAGCCCTCAAAACTTTTCCCTCATATGCTTCTTCCACAATTACATGACAAATTTTAGGTCTCTTGCAATTCATGTACAGTCTGGGTTTATCTTTTGGGAATTAACCTGTAGAGCACCTCCAATTGCTCCAAAGAAAAAAATGGATGTGGAACAGATTGCAGAAATATTGCTAAATGCAGAGAAGAAAGATTATGAGAAGATTTGCTTAAAGTATGGAGTTGTTGATTTCCGTGGAATGCTGAGAAAACTTCAGGAAATGAAGAAAGAGAGAGAGGATAAGCAAGCTCAAGTAAGACCATTTTGCTTCATATCCTGGGACTTGATTGGATGAATATTCAATACATGTTAATTAATATATTAACAGAATGCAAACTTTCATTGCATTTTAAGGACAAAGTAACCATTAATCATTAAAAAAGGATCCTGCCGCAAGTCTTGGGTCTATTTCCATGGTGTATCCCACTGAGAAATAATTGTCTTAACATCTTCAAATGGAGCTTATAACAAACATTTTGTTCCTTTGACAACAATGAATTTGTTCTATTTTAGTAGTGCAAATATTGTATATAAAATGTTATATAATGTCTCAGATGATTTACCTCTTTTTTATTCTTACAGTATGTGTACAGTATTGCAAATGTGAAGCATCTGAAAGTCAATAAAGAGGAAAGAAATGCTTCATTTGACCTAGAGATGGACCTGAAAAATCTAGAGAGCAGAATTTGCCTCTACAAAGTAAGGAAGGAAGGATAGTGATTTGGCTAAATCAACAAATGAACTTTATGAGAGAAAGCCATGGCTGAACTGGAGCTAAACAGCTATGGAAAGAAACAGATTAACACTTCATTTGACAATAGCAATTTTATCTCAGGAATAACATTGGCAGTATGGTTTTATATATAGACTTCCTTTATGGTAGCATATAAAACACAAATATTAGAAGAACAGTTTAAAAAAATGAATGGAGGTGATAGAGAAAGAGATAAATGAGTAGAAGGAAGAAGGAAGAAGAGAAATAGCAAAGTAAAACAAATCCAGGTTAGGTGTTACAAAAAGGATAAAATTCAGCAGAGCAGCAGCCCTTCCAAATGGTTGGATAATGGTTAGTTCTCATGGGCGCAATAGCAACCTGATTCTTGAGTCTTTTGTACTCTCATGCATTCATTTCTTTTCAATAGCAGTCTTCTGTTCTTCTTAGCAATGTAAATTGACTACTGTTCATCCCTAAACAAGTTATTGTTTTAGAAAGAAAACCTCTACTGGTAGATTTGACCAATTCAGATATGGCTAATAACAAATTAGGGCCTACTTTGTTTTTCTTAAAGTGACTATAATTCAAATCTTACTTAAAGTAACCTTGATAAGAATAAATTCAGATTTATTTTACAAGGATGTAGCTTTGCCTGTTCATTTGTTCTCTCATCTTACTTCTAGGATGGCCAGAAGATCAATTTTGGAGTTAATGATGATAACTTAAAGCACCACCTACAGCAAGAGGGCAAAAACTATCATTTTACCATCAATGATCTGCAGCCAGATGATGCTGGCATTTATCAGGTCAAAGTAGAAGATGTAGATATCTTCTCCACTGAACTGGAAGCAGAAAGTAAGGCTTCCTGACCAAAGGCTCCACATGGTTGGGCATTTGTTTCATAACAAATGAAATACCAGACAAACTAGGATTAATTCATTTCATTTGTTACTAGTGAAGAAATAAATGCTAAAATGTAGATAAATTTGAAATGCCATATATTCATTTGTTGCTCATGTTTAGCATTCATTTTCTCAGATGAAATTACGATGGATGAGAATAGGAAGGAACATGTCATATTTTAATTATGACAGGGGGAGTCTAGAAAGAGCAAGAGAACCAGGTACTCCGAAACTGCCAGAGAATGACAGAGGACAGGCTTTTTGTTCTGTTCTTGTTTTAAAATCAGATTCTAATAAACATATAAAACAATCAAATAGTCTTCTGAGTCAGGCTTTGTTCCTGATTTCATGAAAGAAAAAATTACAATAAGAAAGCCATTTGCATTTGCCATTTCTGCTTTCTATAACTCTTATACATATTTTCTACAAACTTCCTAGTCTAGCTAGAGCCTTGTGGTTTTCTGGCAGTCAACCATTCAATTCCTAAGCAGGTAAGAACCTGCTTAGCTTTTTCTATCAGCCACAGTTGGATTCCAGAGAGCTCACTAAAAATGCAGGATACCATTATTTAAATTAAAAGATTCTTAAAATCTTACTTGCACTGCTCTTTATATTTCCAAAGCACTTTTTTGGATGTCCACATTTCTGGAACAGCTGTTGGTAAAGATCATGTAACATCTGCCCTTCAGTATAACAAAGAAGCTAGCAAAACCTCAAAGCCTATCAAAAAGCAATGGCATTTTCATATTAAAAATCATATTCATAATCCTCAGGGTTACCAGTTCTTTTTCCTCCCCTCTTTTATATTCGCTATCATAAATGTAGGAAAAAATAATGCCAAATTGTGAGATTGCTAATACTTCTAGGTTTCCATTCAGTCACATCCAAGACCACACCTGGAATACTGCAGCCAATTTTGGTCACCATATCACAAAAAAGATGTTAAGAGTTTGGAAAAAATTCAGAGAAGAGCAACTAAGATGATCAAAGGCCTGGAGATTAAAATATACGAAGAATGGCTACAGGACTTGGGTTTGGCTAGTCTAAAGAAAAGAAGAAATAGGGGAGACATGATAGCAGTATTCCAGTATTTGAGGGGCTGCCACAAAGAAGAGGGGGTCATGTTATTCACCAAAGCACCAGAGGGCAGGACAAGAAACAATGGCTGGAAACTGATCAAAGAGAGAAGCAACCTGGAATTAAGGAGAAACTTCCTGACAGTGAGGACAATTAACCAGTGGAATAGCTTGCCCCCAGAAATCATGGGCGCTCCATCACTGGAGGTTTTTAAAAAGAGGCTACAGTCACTTGTTTGAGATGGTATAGGTCAGGGGTAGGCAACCTTGGCTCTTTTATGACTCGTGGACTTCAACTCCCAGAATTCCTGAGCCAGAATGGCTCAGCTTGGAAACCTCTCCCTTTCCCCTCAGCATGGCTGGCTCAGGAATTCTGGGAGTTGAAGTCCACGAGTCATAAAAGAGCCACGGTTGCCTACCCCTGGTATAGGTTCTCCTGCTTGAGCAGGGGGGCTGGACTAGAAGACCTCCAAGGTCCCTTCCAGCTCTATTCTATTCATTTGGAGACTGCCTGGACAAGTCCCTGCAGATTTCTTGGTAAAGATTTTCAGAATTACCATTGCCTCCTTTCTAGAGCTAAGAGAAAGTGACTGGTCCAAGATTATCCAGTTTTGTGCCTTAAGGCAGGCCTAGACTCGTGTGACCACTACACTAAACTGCCTCTCAGGTTTACATATTATATTATATAAGAGTGCAGTTTGCTTACACAACTGTGAAGAAAACCTGCATTTTCCCAACTTTATTATGCGTAGTTTAAAAAAGTGATCTTAAAGACATAGATTTTTCTCATTTTCCCCCTAAAATTTGCCATGTTTCACATTGTGGGAAAAAAATATAGAGGTCTAGATTTAAACATTCAACTTTGTTTTCCACTGAAAACAGAAAACAAGATGCTGAACAATAATAGAATAATAATGAAAATGAATGTGATTTTAACAAATGAATAATTCTATGAATGATAATTTAATATAAGAACAAACAGAAAAGTAATTTTGCACAACTCATGTGTAATCAAATGTACGTGATCCTCTGCATGTAACCTGGAAAGAAATCCCACTGTCTTTAATGCCAGGATTGTAGGAAGCATAATATTGTAGCATGAATGGCATTAAAGTGAATAATTAAAAGATTCAAGCCAAGGTTTTATGGTATCCTTATATATTAGCTCTTTAAGTAATATATTATGAAAAATGTCAGATTAATAAGTCACATGTACATGCAATAAACATGCCTTTTCAAAGTAAATAATAAGTATAGATGCCAAATGTATAATTTACTATGCACAAAATCAACATTGAAATGCTTCAGAATAAAGCATTATATCATAAATGAATCCAACATTTACAGAAAGCTGTTGTATAAATTGGGAATTTAAATTAGGACAGAAAAGACTGGTTTCATGCAGTTTCTTCTTGCATCGATGTGGATATTTTTCTCAAAATGTGAGCTTAAAGCCTTTTTATACATTTTAATATACTTGCAATTGAAATTTGAGTAACTCACCTTCTTAATATAATATTTGAAGGATATAACAATATGCTTCCAATTTTAAATGTAAAAATGAGACAAAACATTGTAATTGTTTTTGTGCTGGAAATTCTGATTGTAGGCAAAATGAATTGTGAAAATGCTTTTGAAATAATGAATGTATGCTGATATTTTGTTAGCAACATTATCAGGAAGACATTTTCAACTAAATATTAGTTGAGAAAACCTACATTATAAATCTGATTATTCTCAGCTAAGTTTGAAAAGTGGATAGGTAGCCCTCATCCATTGGTAAATAAAATCAATATTTGCCATGCTTTTTCCACCTACAAGTTTCTTCTGCCTCACATTTTGAATTTGTTATATGTCTATTTCCAATTAATTCATTATTTCAGACATTCCTGTAAACTGTTGCTCTCTGCCTAGTAAGAATGAAGTGCTACCAGAAAGAAAATGCTATTTTCTATGGAGCCTACATCATTTAGAATCAAATGATAATTATAATATCTCAGTCTTGAATGATGACCTTATTTACTATCTAGGCATTAAAAACATCCAGTCCTCTGATAAAGAGACTTACACCATTGACACTGGAAGCTGTTCTTCAAGTACTTGGCTTGAAGTCAAATGTGAGTGATGTTCTAATCTTGAATTCTTACAACATAACCTGCAGATGTACCCCTTTCTCTTCTAATAACATCTAACAGTGCTATATTCAAGATCTCATTGAGAAATGCCTAATTATGGGTTGCAAAGATTTAAATGAGGAAATACTGGAAAAAGTTTTAAGGTTCCCTAATCATTAATGACTTCTTCCAGGTACTCAAATGGTAACATTTGCTTAGGAATTGTTGTCCAGAGTGCTTTGCAAACATTAATGTACTGGTCTTAAATAATTTTTTACTTTGAAGGATTTCAAAGAATATGCTTCTAAAAATATAAAAATAATCACAATTTGCATGATGTAGTGCAATGTTTCCAGCAGTACTGGAATCATTTTATATCCCTAAACTATCTGAATGTGGAAACTCTATTGTAAAACTGATAGCTGTGGTTACTTTTAAATCAATATTAATTAATATAAACTATTCACGTAATGTAGAAGCTATAATGTCTTTCAATTTGAAGATCTGTGTTTATAATAATAGTTATTTTGCTACCATATAAATACTGTTTATAAATGAGATGTTTATAAATGATAAATTGGCTATAATTTCATTCAGTGTTTTTTTTAAACAATTCTTTTATGCTACTGATCATGATATGGTATCATAATACAAATCTAGGAGGAGTGATGTTAATTTAATTAAGGTGTTTCATTTATTAAATTGAATTATTTTGCATTAAATTACAAAAGATAAATGGCTTTGCCATTTCAATTTAACCATCAGTATATTTGTAATACAGCTTCTAAAGAAAAGAGAAAGCAATCTGAAGAGGACAGTAGTGATAAAGCTGGACAATGGAGCAAACCATTAGATGAAGAGCATGCTAAGAAACTTCACCAAGGAGAAAGGCAGAAAGATCAAGATCTCCTTGCAGACTTCAGCATGGGCAAAGATGCCCAATATGGGAATGGCCAAGTTAGCAATGCAGAGCTTTATAACAGCCTGGAAAAAGATGGATCTTTGAGAAGTGATGGGAAGATAGGATTTGATCAGAATGCAGTGTTAGATAGAAATATCAGAGGAATAGGTAGTTTGGTTAGCAAGACCTCCCTATATGGGAAAAATGCAATGTTAGCTTTCAACACTGGACCTGAAGGTACAAATGGATGGCAAAGTTCAGAAGGACAAGTTTCCACACTTAATGGAGCAGATCCTGCAGACAGATTTAACAGAGGTTCAGTGTTGGGATTCCAAGATTCCATTTTAGGCACTGCAAAGGTCAATAGCAATCAGTACATTGTGGGATACAATGCTGGCTCTGAAGTTGGATTTGACATACCAAGAAAGATAGAAGGACTTTATGGCAAGGAGGTTACATTGGGTGATTCTGATCAATCAGGAGTCAGGTTTCACAGTAATAGATGTCTCTGTATTAAGGATGGTGGGTTAAATGGTGCAGATATGTTTTATTTCAAGGATAATAAGCTCTCAGAAGTTGGAGATGGAAGTAGACCTTACAGAGATGATTGCGTAACAGCTGAGTTTGATATAACAAAAGGTGATATAGGAGTTGCAGGGAAAACTTATGACAAAGATAATCATTTAGGGGAAGCCAGGGGTCTTAATCCTGAGTTTGATGGCACGAAAAGTGGCTGTGGCAATAATGATATCGCATATGTAATTGGTAATGGTGGAACAATGAGTGAGAATTATGTCAATGATGTAGTGCTAGCTGAATCTGAGGTGGTGGCTAGATTTCCTAGTGCTGGAGCGATAGTTGTGTACAGTGGGATAAAAGGAATATCAACTGAATCAGGCACTGATAGACATAATGATGCTGAAAGACTAAGAAGGCTGTATAGCAAGGATGATATGATAGTTGATGCTGGTGTTTGCATAAGTGACAAGAAAGGACCTGTACTAAAAGGACCTGTTAGACCTGATGGTGGATATTATAATATGGATGTTGTACTACAAGGAATGAGTGCTTGTGACAACATTGATGGACTCTATAATAAGAATGATATATTAAGAGGCACAGGTACTATTGGACAAGATAGGACCGCGAGCATAAGCAGTCTTTATTGCGAACATTGTACACTTGATGGAACTGTTGCTGGGGGACCTTACACTATTAGAAAAATCAATGAACAGCATGGCAAAGAAGTTGAAATAAATGGAGCTGATGCTAGAAGCATCAGTGGACTTTATGATGGGAAACTAGGGCTAAATATTAAAGATGGTAAACTAGGGAGAACAGAGGGACCTAGTGGACACTGTGGCAAGGATGGCATGCTAGGTGAAATAGACACTAATATAGCTGGTAGTGCTGGTGGAATAGATGCACTGTATGGTAAGGGCGTCCTGCTAGATGAAATTGGAGCTAATGAATATGGTAATACTGTGAATATCATAGTAATCAATAACAAGAATGGAATACCAAGTAAAGCAAGCAATTGTGGAGCTGATAGTTCTAGTGGACATGATATGCTATATGGCAAAGGTTTTGGTGATGCTAAGGACACTGATAGATTCTACAGAAAGGTTGCTATACAAAATAAAGCAGATACTGCTGGACTGTCTGGCCAGAGTACTATGTCATGTGGATTTTATTCAGATGGTGGTGGTGGTGTTAGGGAAGTAGATGGATTCTGTGTGAAAGGTGGTATATCGGGGAAAGTAGGTCCTAGTGGATTTGGAATCTTTGACAAAAATAGTATAATAATTGGTACTGTTGAAGATAAACCTAGTAGTGGTGAAAGATTAGCTAGCAAAGCTAATGTTACTGGAGAAACAGCTAGAATGTATGATAATAATGGAATGTCAAATGGATTTGTTAATCTTGGAGGAGTTTCTGGTCTCTATGATAAAGATGGCATGCTAAGTGGAATTGGTGCTAGTGGACCCATTGGAGCTGGAAGCACTGCTGTATTTTATAGCAAGAACAGCATGCCAAATGATACAAGTACTGCTAGACTTGTATCCATTGAGAAAGAAAATGGATTTAGAATAGGTGATACATTGAATGGAGTCTGTGCTGGGAATAAATTCAATGGCAAGGATGATATGCCTGGTGTCACAGGCAGGAGAGAAGTTGATTCTAAAGGCATGGATGAATCTTATGATAAGGATGGCATACCAAGTAGAACATGTGCTATTGGATATCATAGCTCAGTAGTACATAGTCTACATGACAAGGATGGTATCGAGAGTTTACCATTAAATGCAGGCACTAATAAATCCGGTGGCATTGGTAATATAGATGGAAACTATGGCAAAGACAAAATGCCAAATGTAGTAGACATTTATGGACTTGGTGGTGTTGGGAGAGTAGGTGGACATAATATTTTATGTAGAGCAGGCCCAACTGGATATGTTGTTATTGGTAGAATTTATGACAAAGACAGTGTATTTAATCAATTTGGAGCTGGAAATATTGAGGGTGCAGGTGAATCTCTTTGCACACCAGGAGGAAAAGGCACTGGATTCTGTGAAAGAAATGATGTATCGAAAAAAGAGATCTTAGATAAACCTGATGGTGCTAATATTGTAAGTGGACTTTATGGAAAAAATGGTTACCTCATTGGAAATGGTGTAGCTGGAGGATTAGATGGGCTTTATGGCAAGAATGGCGAGCCAGGAAGTAGAAACATTAGTGGTATAAGGGGAATAAGTGGGCCATATGGGAAGGATGGTGCATTATCTAGCACAATTGCTGATGAGGTAGGATTTAATAATGAAAGAACCTTCCATTATCACTATAATGAAGATGTCATACACTGTGGAGATAGTATAGGAGTTAGAGATGATAAAGGATCACTACATGAGAAAAAGTCAGACATACTTGTTGAAGAGTTCCTGAGCTATGACCAGGCTTCTGGCCTTTATGATGCTGTATCTCATGCTGGTGACAGAAGAAGGCAGCTGTCTGATTTAGAGGCCAGTGGATCTACACAGGCTGATCTTTCAAGGAAAGGGAGAGGAGAAAAACTGCTTGAAGAGGACTTGAGAGGTATTTATATATTTATGAATGAGTTCTTGTATTCTTTTTTTAAAGCGCGTTTTAATATGCCTTTGTAACACATGTTGTGTAGTATTTTTTTCTTTTAAAAAACATCTTTTTAAAATGAGTATTTCTGTCTCTTGGCTATTCAGAACCACTTTGCCATTTGCATCAGGGTTTATTTGATGTCCATGCTCAGAGAGGAAAACCAACTGAGTTGTCTTGCTGTCTGAACAATGATCAGGTCAAGGGAACTTGGTTTAAAGATGGAGTGAAGGTATGATGTTGTTAACTTCTGATAAATGAAGGACTCCTCATTTCACACACATTGTACCCAATGAAGTTTTATTTGGAAATCAAATTGATAGTATTGGCAACAACGAACAAGCGTACTATCATAATAATATGTAGTAATTTGAAACAAAGGGAAAAAAACTAATTCATGTATTAATTCAATTTATATATCTGTCTATCTCACTTTTATATGACTCTAGATGGCTTACAATAAAATAAAAAATATATACAAAGTAAAAAAAATATAAAGCCCATAGAGTATTATCAACCAATAATCCACACAGCCAGAAGAACAGGGCCTTAGGCTTGTTCAAGGCCTTATGAAAGCCAACATGGATAGGGCCAATCTAATCTCATATTTTAATGTTGCAATGTATTGATGTTCTAAAGGCCAGATGCCACAGCATAAAATTCTCTCCTTCTGGCCCTACCAGCTGACACTCTTTTGCTACCAGTACCAGGAATATACTCCTCCTGCCAGATCAGGTGGATAGAAACAATTGAGGAAAAATGGTCTTGTAAGTAACTGGTCCCAAGCCATGAAGGGGTTTAAAAATGGCTACCAGCACTTTGAATTGTACCCAGAAACACCCAAAAAAACAGCGTAGCACACAGAACTGATGTCAGTAACTGCTTGCACCACCGCTTTCTGCACCAGTTGAAGTTTCCAAATAGTTTTCAAGGGCAATCCCATATAACGCACATTGCAGTAAACCAGTCTTGAGGTCATAATTACATTCTTCTTCTACTAGGCTTCTTAGTGATTTGCAAAAAATAAATAAAGAATACCATCAAACTTAAAACAGAAAGCATAAATAAAATAAATCTAAAATAGGTATTTAAAATCGCAGTGGAGCAGTTTCTTACTACTAATTTAAATTATAGTAACAAGAGAGAGTGTCTTAATTCCCCCTGGATGAAATTATGTAATATATTTATTGCTACCCAAAAACTCCTGCCTGAAATATACACTATCTAATCTTAGTGGAAGAGCAGGACAAATAACTGCTTCCAAACATTATTGTCACACAGCTTCATGAGAGTTTTGCTCATTGTACAAATTACGGAGCTGAATTACCATCAACAAAAATGCATATGTATTTGATTAGAATATAATCTGAAGCAAGAAGAATTACCACAGTTGTGCAATGATTTTTTTAAAAAATAAAATAAAATGAGGTTCTTGAATGAGTGAATGAATGAATCTATTCCAAAATATTAATGTCTTTTACAAAAAAGATCAGTGAATTCTATCAATTTCTGAAAATTGTTTGTCTCATTGGTACATCTGTGAAATCTGAAGCAGTTGTCTAACTTCAGGGTTCCCCGTATCTGTATCAAAGTTAGCTTTGAACCAGACTGAATGTTTGTTCAATGTTGCATATACCTTTTGAGATAATATATTTTTCTGCATTTTTTCAACTTTCCCACAAGGTAACAGGTTTAGCAGCAATCTCTACTGGGAAAAACGGCCCAGTCCACAAACTGATAATAGACAAAGTAGAAGACAGGCATGCTGGAAAATATAAATTTGAAGCTGAAGGCATCTGCACAGAAGCATCTATTTTTGTTGAAGGTAACCTTAGCCATGTCATCATTTAGCAAATCAAATGACAATGGCTAAGTACCACTGGTTAATCATGCACTTAATACATGAGTGGGCAATCCTTTTCTCCTTTCCTTTAGAAGCAGTCAGAGTGAGATGGCATAATACATTGGTGAAACTAAAGACAGGCACTTTTGGGGAGATCTGTTCCAATACTTTGTCAAACACTATTTTTATTTCTTGCTTCCTGACACTGTCTTTGCTTTCTCTGATACTGTCCTCACACAGCAGGCTCCCCATAGATTGTTCTTGAAATAATTGTAATTGATCACTTATAGAGGGTTTTCAATATTTAATAGAAAAATGCATAAAATTAGGTTGAAGGGATATCTATAGTCATAAGCTACCGATTGCCATTCTAGCTTTAGAATAAGACTTTTTTGAGTTCATAAGACTGGGGGGAATGAAGAAGAAATTGAATTAATCAGTCATATAGATCAACATTGCAGTACTGCAAAAGCTGAGAGCCAGTAGCACTTGGAAGATGTACCATTAGTAAGGTATTAATTTCTGTAATATTTTCTATTATTTTCTATTTCTTCTCTTTAATTGTGTCTGACTCTTGGAGACTGCCTGGACAAGACCATGCAGTTTTCTTGACAAGGTTTGTCAGAAGTGCTTTGATATTGAAGTGCTTTGAAGGTGAAGAAAAGTAAGAAAAATAGGAAAAATAGAGAAATAGGAAAAAAAAGAAAAAGAATATAGCAAAGAAAAAGAAAATGGATATAGAAAGAATTTAAATATTCCATGAGTAGTAAATTTCTGCAGTCACTCACTGGATATAAAGTTTTGCCAGAAGATTTTTTTTTTTAAATCAAAAGTAGCAAGCCTTCAACTTTGTTTGCATTCAGTGGCTTATTCAATGTACACTTTTTCAGATCCTCCAAATATTGACTCCACACTTCTGGAAAAACTAAAGAAGGAACCTATTGTGGTAAAGGCAAGAAAAAATGCCATGGTTAAGATTCCATTTGAAGGTCGGAAGCCAATCGGAGTAATGTGGTTAAAGGATGACCAGGAACTTCTGGATGATGATGGCAGGATAAACATAGATTCTTCAGAGGGCTTTACTCGACTCTCTATATCTAGCACTAGCCGAAAGGATACTGGAGATTATAAAGTGAGATTAAAGAATGAGTGTGGAAGTTTTGAAGTTCCTCTCAAGCTGGAAGTGATAGGTGAGGGAATTGTAGTATTTATAATATAAGAAACAATGAAGTAGTTTATAAGGAACTCAAATAGGTACTGTTAAACATTTGTACATGGAATAATTTTTATTGCTTCTTCATGGGAAACTGGATAAAAAGTTGCTGTAAAATAAAGTAGACAATGCTTTTGAATATAATCAAAGACAGATACAAGAAATTTGTTTGTAGCACTATAATGTGCAGCAGTGGTTCTCAAACAGGGCCATATGGCCATCTGTGGTCCCTAGGACATTTAAGTGGGCCACAGGTAAGAGACATATTTCAGGAGCCACAGCACATGGTGAGGTGGCCACACAAAAGCAAAGTGAATTATATTTCACATACTGTCTTGCATCAGAAAATGCATCATTTACTGTCTCATGTCTGTATCTAATAATGGAATCTGGACATAGGAGCTATAGGTGAAAAAAAAAAGTTCAGAGGAGACCATGTGCAAAAAAAAAAAGTTGAGAAACACTGGTTTACAGTAATTTTTTCTGTACTCTTTCTTTGACCAAATGTTTTATTTGTTTAGTCATTATTGCTGTGTACTGTTCTTTCTAAGGAAAAGGGGACCTCATATTGGGAACCAGAGATGGAACTTTCTTCCATTATAGGGCAGAATACTTGTTTCTCAGATAGAAGACGATAGAAGACGATTATAGTAGTAGACAGATGAGCAAGAGGAGATGGACAGGAATGAGTTGCTAATATTTAATTCATTAGCATCTGATTCACTAGTTCAATATAATAAAGGGAGTAAATTGTGCATTTATAGTATTGTTAGCTTCCTTTTTTATAATTTATTTGTATCTAGCCTTAGTCTGCTAGCTTCTCTCAAGCAATTATAATAAAGCCCTTGCCCATGTTCTCTGTTTTGGTCTTTCATTCAGATAAGCCACAATCACCAACAGGACCTATAGCAGTTGTAGACAGTTCCGCAAATGGCATAACTATTCAGTGGAAGCCCCCAAGAGATGATGGTGGTAAACCAATCCAGAGTTATATTATTGAGAGGCAACAGGTTGGTAGAAAGACCTGGGTGACACTGGGAAAAACCAGTGGAAGCTCTACTATTTTCACCACCAACAAAGTGGAACATGACACAAGCTATTACTTCAGGGTGAAAGCAGTGAATTCCTTGGGCACTAGTGAGGCCCTGGAATCTGATGAAGTCATGGCTGCTGCAAAAGGTGATTTGTCACTTTCTTTATGTATGTTTGTCAAAGGATTATGACAATGTCTAATCTTGTAGCAAAGTCCAAAGAATTTTTCATTAAATTTAAATATAGACTGAACATGAACATTGCCATTCAACCCCATGAGTACTTTATACAAATATTATTTCTTGAGCATTTCAGGCAATTCATCAGATGCAATATTTTGACAGTTCTTACAGAAAGCTCCTAAGATAATACTAATGTTATTTTTTTTTATCTGTATGTGTATGAGGTGAAAATTGACCTAGTAATAGAAGATTTATTCTCTTTGCAAATATGAATCCATTGTATTCAAGAATCAATTTTGAACTACTGCTACTTCTTGGGATAGGATAAAACAAAGCCAAATTCACAGTTGTAAGGAAAACCTCATATCTCTTGTTATGGCCAGATCTCTCTCTGATAGTATTGGGATTCACTATACTGTAGCTGCTCCTCATTGCAGGGAGGAAGAACATCTGATGGATCTTATTGGGTTTCAAAGGGGACTTGAAGTGAGGAAGAACATCTGATGGATCTTATTGGGTTTCAAAGGGGACTTGAAGTGGTTCCTGAGGCTCTGATGTGTAATGCAACCAAGACCTTAGGTGCCACTTGGAATGAGATGGCAATGATACCATTGTAGCAATGATGTGGAGTCCTCCTGTAAATGGCTCCTAGGGAGTTCTCTGATCTTTAGGACTCCAGAAATAAAACAGCAGAAGTCCTAGAGCACTGATGGAGGGAAATTCAGGGCAAACATGACAGGGTTTAGGATGAAATATGATCTTATGGTAATAAAATCAACAAAACCTAATTATTTTCACCATGATCACATCTGCAGACGATGACCCAGTCCCTCTTGCATAGCTTTATGAGGGCTATTTGAGGCACCTGTCAGTTAAAATCAGTTTTGACTTATTTTACTTTTAAAATCAGAACCTCTCCTAGCTGTTTTTTTTTATTATCTCAATTGACAAACAACATAATTTTAAAATCTTGGATATAATTTCTCAGCTTCTCCAAGCCCTCCTGCTCCACCTAAAGTTATCAGTGCCAACAAAGATGCCATCACAATTTCATGGTCTGCACCACATAAAATAGGGAATTCCCGAATTTTGGGCTACAGAGTTGAGAAACGCAAGAAGGGCAGCAACTTCTGGACATCTGTCACTGAATTGCCCATAACAGGTAAGCAATTTATGTTTCTATAAAAGCTAGGAGGAGTATAAAAGATTTAATTAAAGGGAATTGTAATACTCACTTATATTTTATAGTTAACAATACAGGTAGCCTCTGACTTACAACCATTTGTTTAGTGATCAAAGTTACAATGGCACTGAAAAAAGTGACTTATGACCGTTTTTCACATGACAGTTGCAGCATCCCCATGGTCACATAATCAAAATTCAGATGCTTAGCAACCAGCTCATATTTATGATGGTTGCAGTATCCCAGTACTGCAACCATCATGTGGATCATGTGATCACCTTTTGCGACTTTCTGACAGCAAAGTCAATGGAGAAGCCAGATTCACTTTACAACCGTGTTACTAACTTAACAATTGCAACAATGGCAAGAAAGGTCATAAAATGGGGCAAAACTCACTTAACAGCTATCTTGATAGCAACAGAAATTTTGGGCTCAATTGTGGTTTTAAGTCGAGGAATTCATGTATCACTTAAATTAAAGTTTGATTAAATGCTGAAATAGATAATTAGTTATTTGACAGATATCAGAAACATCTTTACTTGAAAAGGTTTGATAGAGTTGTCAAAATAATTGCTTTTTTCTCAGTATCCATAAATACATTTTTCTTTCCTTGTAAAGTCTATCTCTGCAAACTTTAATCAAAGTAAAGTATTGAGTTCAAAACAATTCAAAATTCTTCTCTCGATGGATGTGGCATTGTGATGTTGTTGAAAGGTGAATTTGTGTGGCCAAACACAATCATTATTTATTGAATTATATTCACATTAGTTAGGATTATATAGAAAACAAGAAAGAAATGGCACTAAATACATGATTATATTGACTCTGTGAATATATATTTCCTACCCATTCTGGCCTAAAAAAAAATCTGCAGAGTTTTCTTGGGATTCTTTGCACCCAGCAGAATTAGATAGATAGATGATAGATAGATGATAGATAGATAGATAGATAGATAGATAGATAGATAGATAGATAGATAGATAGATAGATAGATAGATAGATAGATAGATAGATAGATAGATAGATAGATAGATATGATATGATATGATAGAGATAGAGATGTGTGTGTGTGTGTGTGTGTGCGTGTGTGATCTTTATCTACAATCTTTGGTTTATGACTTTCTTCAATTTCTGCAATCATAGACTAGCCCCAGTTCCAAGATACACTTTCTCTCTGCCATTTTTGTCATATTCACCAGATACCTGTTACATTGCTGTGTCTATTTGATCTTAAAGCCAGAAGGTCATCAGATAGAAAATAACGTGTTAAAGTCATAATAGAAATTTCCTATTTGTATGACTGCACTTTTCTCCCCCTCCAATCATGGAGACTTTTTTTGCATTTCTATTTCAGTACTCACAGAACTGGATTACTATTATTATTCTATTTCTATATACGTTTCATGAATGCTACAAAATCTTATTTATTATTTCCCAGGTTTAAATTCATTGAAATTTGGTCAGAATGGATTATAACAATCTGATCCAAAGAATATAGAATATTGTTATTATCTGGTCAGAAAAAAAATTGTAATTCTATATGGCAAAAGAGTAATATTTCATTCTGACCTCAGAACCCCAAGAATGACACCTTTAGGACAACAGCTGGGAACCCAAACTCATACATAAGCCAATGTGTATAGATATTTCATACTAGCTCAGTTTTTTCTTCTTTATGAAATTCAAAAACCTCACAACAAAGCAAAGATGAAGTATATGCATAAATTAATTTGAAATATTAGAGAATTATGTGATCTATGTTATCAGGATAATAATTACAAACTCAATAATATGCATATGCCCATAGTTTATGTGATGAAACTAGCTCATTTATGCTATAGACAGGAAATATACAGTGAATGCTTTGAAGGAGGGACTGCAGTATGAATTCCGTGTGGCAGCCATCAATAACGCAGGTGTGGGTGAGGCCAGTGCTTCTTCAGAAGCTGTTTATGCTCGACATCCTATGAGTAAGTAGTTTACTTCCTTCTTATATTTATTTGCTTATTATTCAGTATATATTTATGCTACTTCCCCAACAACTGTGACTTTAAACAGTTTGCAATAAATAGTTTATTAGTAGTGGCATTGAAAAACTGCAAAGATAGCCAGTAGATAGAAAAAGTTATTTCATACAAAGTAGTGGCATGTGATTACCTTCTCTCAGAATCATGTAGTAAAGTGAAATGTACCTTCCCAAAGCATTGTGTGTTTCTCCAGAAAGTTCCCTTAACTCACTCTTTGCTGATTTAAGTATTCCAAAATAGCTACAGTTATGTATTTATAAAAGGGCCCTTTCTGAAACAGTTCTTAGCGTTCTGGATACATTCACGTTCCAAAACATAATGCTCCCCAAAAAACACCCTCTCCATTTTGTGCATTCCTACTGCCTCAAAGGACAAGATAATCATTAACCACATTCATGACTTCCTTTAAAAAAAAATTCTTTCTTTTAATTATTAATTTCTGTTAGTTTTTTTTTTTTTTAGTGTAAAAAACCCTAATAAGATTATCTAAAAATAGAAGCACGAATAAGCAAATATTACATACCAAATAATGAGGTAAGCTATTTGTCAATCTATACATAAAATGGAATTTTTCTGGCTGCTATTGAATGGGTGATATTCAGTTTTGAGTAAATTGTAATACAGTAGCTATTCCATTGACAGTAGGACAAAGTAAGTTACTATTAGAAAATGTACTGTGGTGAGGGAAAGAAAGAATGAAGAACAGGGATTCCTATAAAGGTTAATAAAGCAAAGGAAACAATGGCAAATAGAATGGAAAAAAGGAACCCCAAAATGATATCAAAATTTTAACATACCTTTTTCCAGAACCTCCAGGTCCAGTGAAGGATCTAAAAGTGGTTAATGCTGACTACTGTAGCATCTCCTTATCATGGATGAAACCAGAATCAGCAGAAGAAAGTTATGTCAAAGGATATATTGTTGAGATTCGACATTCTGATACTCTGAAATGGACCCAGTGTAATACTGTCCCAATGCGAACAACTGCATATACAGTTAGAGGATTAAAAGCTAGGGAGACATATTTCCTACGTGTGAGAGCAATTAGTGATGGTGGTATGGGTGACCCAGTTGAAGCTGATACTTGTGTTCAGGCAGTACCTTCTCATGGTAAGTCAAACTATGTAATTTCTGCTTTGGAAATTAAATATTTATAGAGATAATTCTGGAATATCTTATTTATATGAAATTCTATGACTGTTACTTCTATTTATATGAAATTCTGTTCAAAAATAGTGAAAGGAAAAAGCAAAGCATGTGAAATCTATGATACAGCTGTTATTTAACAGGTGGGCAAGAGGCTGGAGAACGAAATGATATGATTCAATGTAATGAGGATAAGGACAGAAAGGTCAGATCTTATGAAGGACCAGGTAAGTTGAGGATAGTTCTGTAAGTTAATTATTAAATAATTGGGTTTTATGGGGGAACTTGAAAGAGAAAAGGAAACAACCTGATAAATCATGGACGTTATTCTAGATGGCTCTAGAAAAGGCTAACATTACTGAAAGAACACAGAAGGAGACTTTTGAAAGAAAGCCAAAACCAGAAGACACTGTATCCAGAGAGAACTGGAAAAGACACATCATAGTTATATTGAAGAAACTAAAGAAGAATACTTGGGACATATTTAGCTCAACCGTCATATCTAGGGTATTTCCGAACTTGAAACCTTCAAGATGTATTGGATTATAGTCCACATCATTCATAGCTGTGGAAAGTATTTTAATGGAGATTATTGCAGATGCCTGCACTTGACGCTGAAGAAAAGACAGCATTGCTCTCCTTATTAATAATTAACAAGTGTACAAGGGAAATATATTTAGCTGATTATTTTTCACAGTGATTTTAAAATCAAATGGGAAATTAGGCAATTTGAGAAGGTGATACCCAGCTGTTCTGCATGCATACGTCTTAGATGATGAAACATCTCAGTTCTATAGAATATGCAGTGGGGAGTGAGGAGTTGTTCTGAGCATTTTATATATTGCAGTTACAGTACCGAACTAAACAATATGATGCCAAAACTTACGTATGTATGTATGTATGTATATGTGTATTTCCAGTTAACCCCAAGTTCTTAATGAAGGATACTGTTGAAAGTTTCATGAATGTGAAAGCAGGGGATGCCATCCATGTGCGTATTCCTTTTGAAGTAAGTATAGCCTTTGCAAGCAATATGTCATATAATAAATCTGTTTCTGTGTTTTTTTATATGGCAGTAAATGGAGCTATGTAGAGATTTGGATTTTTTTTTAAAAAAATATTTGTATATGTAACTTTACAATAATCCTTGAAATGAAAGAAAAGCCAGAATACTTAGAATCATTTGGTTGTCTTATTTGGACTGAAAGAAAGTTAGGATCATATCTCCAATCTGTCTGTCATCAACTGCTATTATCCCACAATAAAGAAATAAACGGAGAAGCAATATAGTACAAACTGTTATATGGAAGCTGGCCACTTCTGATCTATACCACTGCCATGTATACACTTTAAAAGTAATTTTAAATTAATGTCTTTTTCATGTTCATCAGGCATCCCCATCTTCTGAAGTGATTTGGCTGAAAGATGGACTTTCTCTGCCAGTAAAGGCCACAACTGCCACCAGAGAAAGATTGAGCCAACTCATCATACCAGAAGCTGAGCTTTCTGACAGTGGACATTATGCTATCAGCCTTCAAACTGAGCATGGGAGAAAGGAAACATTCAGTTTTCAAGTTCAAGTTCAAGGTAAAGCTCATACAAGGAAATCTGCAATTACACGTGTTCTGCCTGTGATCACATCTTCTCACCTGGAAAACTAGTCAAATATCATAAATACTCTTTATGTGCTTCTTTTCATATGAAGCATCAAGCTAAAATTGCCTAACTTATAGAGAGCTTCTGCCCTTTCAAATTAGATTTGAAAGGTGACCTGCAATATACTAAAGTATCACCATGAAAACTTTGAGACTATTAGTTGTCTCATCTTTTATGAAGTGATTGAGTAGCTAAATAAAACCAAGAGTATGCTAGAGTGTTATAAGCAGTAGTTTGAAGCCATTTGAAAATAGTCCGTCATATAGACTATATAGCCAGAATTAGTACAGAAATATATTTTTTAATAGGAAAGAAGTTTTAATTCACACTTTGCTGATTTGGCACCTTCACTATGGACTTGGATAACAGCCCTCAGACATTCCTGTCCACACTATCCGGGCATTCTTGGATTTGTAAACAACCCATCTGAGAGATACAAAGTTAAAAAGGCCTGTCTTACTATGTTCAAGAGAAAAACTGGTAATTTAGTAGAGTATCTGTTGACCTTATTTTCTCTTTTAATCATAGCAGATATCATCTCTTCATACCATCTTTACAGTATATGTTAATCCTATTAACAAAGATTCCCCCTGTAAATTACTTTTGCTTGAGAGTGTGACCAACTGGTTCTTATCTACTCTTCTCAAGCAAAAGTAATTTACAGGGGGAATCTTTATTAATAGGATTAACATACACTGTAAAGATGGTATTAAGAGATGATATCTGCTATGATTAAAAGAGAAAATAAGGTCAACAGATACTCTACTTTTAAATTCAGGGGATTTAAAATATTGAAAACCAAGACATAACAGCTGAACAAAACTATTTTTTTATCCAATTAACTTCATCAAGGGGAACTTTCAAGATGGGACACTGAGGTCCATAGAGCTATTCTTCTTTCTTCCATATATTTACATTCTTTCTATTCCATACAGTTTCTAAATCTATGATATTTAAATATAGTTTCTATATGGTTTCTAAATTTGATGATAAATAATCAAATTGCTGCACTTTAGAAACACTTTAGAAATTCTTCCTGATTTTGGTTTTATTTTGCAGATGTTCCAGAGTCTCCTGGCCCTATACAACTCATTGAGAAGGTTCCTGGGACGGTGACTCTGATATGGGAGCCCTCACCCACAGAAAAGAGAGACAGTAACATAACCTACATGGTTATGAGATGTGATTCCAGAAAAGGATCATGGCAAATGGTGGTTGACCACATTTACACCAATAAATACACAGTTGTAAATTTTATCCCAGGTCGGGAATATTTCTTCAGAATTCTGGCAAAAAATTGTGTAGGGATCAGCAAGCCTTCTGAAACAGTGAAGCCTTGGACTATTCAAAAAGAAAAGGGTAAATATATATAACTGTTGTTAGGGGAACTGTGCACGCTTCAAAAAACAGCATCTTTATTCATGAAAGTGCATTTTTATGTGAGGCTGTTGCTTTAATAAATCAGATTGTTCATAACATGACTCCAAAAATAGCATCTTTTTTCAGGCTTAGGTTTACTTGGATTCACACTATAATAAATGAAACCATGTGCAGTATGGACTGGGGTATTCCTTAGTCAAGATTAGAGTATCTGATATCTTCATAATATTGGACAACTTTTGATCATTTCCTGGAACATCACTACAAAGTGACTAGTCAGCACTTCCCAGATCAATGATCTCCAATCAGAATAGAATAGAATAGAATAGAATAGAATAGAATAGAATAGAATAGAATAGAATAGAATAGAATAGAATAGAGCTGGAAGGGATCTTGGAGGTCTTCTAGTCCAGCCCCCTGCTCAAGCAGGAGAACCTATTCTGGAACATAGAATAATACTGCAATGAACTTACATGGTTTATTGATGGAGATTTAGTACTTTTCCTATACAAGATCAGAAATGGCAGATAATTTATTGTAATTCATATTATCAAGCCAATATTGCCAGCTATATTTGCAAATAGAAATAACAACGAAAAATAGGTATCTCCTAATTGTTAACTTAATCTTTTGTTCTTCTGGTTTTATTTTTGCACTCCTTCCAGATAAACCTGAAATGACGCTTCCAAGATATAAGGGGATCACCCGAGGTCAACCTCCAAGATTTCTTGTCCAACTAAAACCACATGTGGTGAATTTAGGATTTAATTGTCACATGAGTTGTGCTGTGACTGGAGATCCAGCCCCTCAGGTCACTTGGTTCAAGGGTAACAAGAATCTTTCTCGGGATCCTGCCTTTTTCTGCAAAAATGATTTTGGGGTTTGCTCCCTTGTGATCCCTGGAGTCACACCATCAGATGCTGGCCAATACAAGATGCTGGCTGTCAATGAACTAGGCCAAGCAATCAGCAAAGCTGAACTAACTGTGAAAGGTGGAGATTAAAAGGTAGTTGAAGTTCACTTCCACATTAAATAATGCATGTATTTTTCTCCACATTAGAGTAGCACTATGAACGATAAATTTATTCTTATATCACCGTTTTGAAGGATTTGTCTACTTGATGTCACAAGTGTAAAAAAAAAGCAGCTTTTGTTTTCTTCTATCTTTTGTAGTATGAAAGCTTTTGAAAAAAATGCACCCAGCTGTTTCAAGCAGAAAGGACAACATCCAAGTATATCAGTGACTTCTGGAAATTACTGAAAAGTCAATTACATGTGTAGGAAAAATCACCATCCACAGTGATGGGTCACAGCAAGAAAACTATTCATTCAACCAGACCTAATATATTATTTAGGTAAATCTAGAGTGTTGTAATTCACCCCCTCCCCAGCTAAAAGGTGTTCTGATATTCAAATGCTTCAACTGACAATGGTTCTGCTGAAAACTGTGATTTATGTATCAATATGGAATTTTAAATGTTTGAAAGACTAGAAGAATAGCAAAGGTTTATAAGATATATTTCATTAGTTTCAATCATTGCGTTACTTATGCCTGTATTTCTCTGCAGAAAGATTAAAAAGCAATAAAAGACAAGAGTATAAAGGAGACCTGAATATTTTCATCAGTATTTTATTTATTTATTTTGAGCTAACAATGTTAGTTTTATCAAAAGAATCAAGATAAGACTATGTTTAGGTGTTTCTAGAGAGAGGATTGCATTCTGATTATTTCCCAAATGTCTCAATAAAATAACATCCCATCCCAGGGAGGTGTTGTGTATTTTTTTTACTAAGTTATGAATTATAGTTGGCTATTTTTTAAATCTGCATTTAACTATCTTTACATATAATATCTTTAATCGGAATAACAATAATTACAGAAAGCCAAAAGCAGTTCATTCATTCATTCATTCATTCATTCAATCAATCAATTTCTTTGATTTATATAGCCTCCCAACTCACAATAGTGACTGTAAGTAGCTTACAAATTTTTACAAATAACACAACTTTATATATAAAACATAAACAGCCAAGGAACCAAAACAATCTAAAAAACAACAACCACACCACAAGCTTTAACTAACCCTCTAACCACCATGCCTGGGAAACATCTCTGTGAGTGTGAAATAGAAATTTAAAAGTAGTTAAAATGTATAGCGGAAGAATTCTAGGCTGTCTGACTTAACAATTTGATGACACATCTTCAGGCAATAATGCAAACTTTTGGACTTTCAAAATTGAATAAAGGTTTCCCTGCTCCTGAATCCTTGCCAGTCTTCAAAACATGACTGATTTTAGCATGCTTTATCACATTGAAATTGGGGGGGGGGAGAATAACATAAGAGATGGTCAGAAACATCATATTTAGAACCTTAACACTATATTCATTCATTTATTTCCTAAGTACTGACATCATTTCAAAGAAAGGGTAAGAAGGTGATGAACTTCATTGGCTTCAGATTGTTGTTCACTTACTTGTCAATAACTGTTATTAGCAACAAAGGTTTGCACGGTTTGATTTCAGTATTTTTCTTCTTGATATATTGAACTTAGTGGAGCATAATAAATTCAGTACCAAAGCAGAATCAGAGTGACCTTTGGTTCTAAATAAAAATCAGCAAGGCCTAGATCTGTATCATTAATTCAAAGCACTGACTCACATTATGATTACCATTTGAGACTCTTTAACTAGAGATGCCAAGGGTTGCAAATGTGCTTTGCTGCTCAGTTATTGTCTCTCTCATAACTGCATACAATAGGACTATGCAGTAGCAAACTTAGAAAATAATTGCAAACTGGTGCTAATGTTCTCTGAAGCATCTTTCTGGAATCCTATCCAAGTACAACTCTATGATACAAATCTTGTGTATATGTTATTGAAGTATGTGCATTGTAGCTGTTCAGCACATCAGTTTATCCTCAAATTATTTCTTCCAGGGCAATGACATGCAGATTCTCTAGAACTGATATTTAGAAGAGTAAGGTACAATAACAGAACCTGCTGCCTCAAAATGTTACAGGTAATCAACGAAAAAAGGAAACCCTCAGGAAATGGGAAAATACCCCCAATTTTACCACTAGAGGGACTCTTCCTAAACTACTGACTGCCCACAATTTCAAAAGCTGCATGGATATCTTGTGAAAAAATGGATACAGGAGAATAATTTATTTCTTTTCTTTTGATTGTTGTTAAATGAGAAAGGAAAACCTTTTCATATGTGCATTAACAGGCAAAAACTGTAACTAATGGATATGAAAAAGTTACAGTGTACTTTATCTAGCTTTTAAAAAAACAACAACAGTGGTATTACTTTAACTACCATAATTAAACTGAATGAACGTAGCATAGACCAATAAAGAAAAAGAGAGAAAGAAAGGAAGGAAGGAAGGAAGAAAAGGAAGGAAGGAAGGAAGGAAGGAAGGAAGAGAAAGAAAGAGAGAGAAAGAAAGAAAGAAAAAGAAAGAAAGAAAGAAAGAAAGAAAGAAAGAAAGAAAGAAAGAAAGAAAGAAAGAAAGAAAGAGAGAGAGAGAAGAAAAAAATAAAAATAAAAAAGCCCAGATTCAAATTTTGCCAAATATTTTTATCTTCACATTAATCCTTTCTTGTTTCTGAATGATGCAGGTTTAATAAATATAATATGGACAAAAATGTTTAATGGTAGAAATTGTAGTTATTAGAAACAGAAAGATTAGCTATATATGCATTTGTTCTGTAGCCTTCCTTAAACTTAGTGCCCTCCAGATATATGCAGTGGTGGGATTCAGCCAGTTCGCACCACTTCGGCAGAACCGGTAGCTAATTTTTTGTTGCCCAGGCCCAGAATGGACTTCCGGAAGCAGCATCCACACAGAGAAACAGATGTTCACATATTTGAATCCCACCACTGGATATATGGCTTCAACTCTCAGGATTCCCAGCAATGACCACTGTGCCTAGTGAATCCTGGGAAGATACCATAGTTAAGGAAGGTTCCTTCTATTGTATTAAAGTCTAGTACTGATCCTGTTTCAACATAACACAAGAACATAGTTATGCTGACAGACATTTTAGGTTGCCAGTTTATTAATATCATGCTTCAGAAATAGCTGCAGATAATTGGCTTAGTGTGATACTGTTCTGTGTATCTTATCAAAATTTATTATTTTAAGTTCATACTCGTATGAACAGTTTATACATGAATGAAATCTAGTATAGGAGTGCACATTCATCAAATGCTAACCAATATGCACTGCTGTTTTTGGCAGACTACACAGAATTTACCTGCATGTAACCAACTAACCTGGAAATGAAAATTATAGATAATTTTGAAGAAGAATTAAGGAACTGAATATAATGCATCTACTGAGTACAATAAGGTATTAGAGTCTACCCCAAGTTTATTCTAACATTTTTTAAATTTAAAACAACATGAATAATAAAGAAGCAAAGAGAAACCTATAATAAAGTAGATTGCCTTTCTAGTGAAGAGCATCTATTGCTTAATTAACCGTAATAAAGCACTTTTCAGCATGCTCTACAATATTTTTCTGCAGCAGTTACAGAAAAATGGGTTGGTTTATTCAGCAGATACATCCAACCTTCTTCAAAATGACACTTCTTAAAAAGGATCCCAAGCTATTAGATACTTTCATAGTTTAAACAAATCCACACTTATAAAGTTTAGAGAAATCCTTGCCTTCACAGAAGATCCTTCACTCCTTGTTACTGTTTTGGCTTTTACACATCCTTTATTTATCCAGGTTCACATCATATGATATAAGTTAAAGAGATTTATGGAAATATAGCAGGAAAAAACAGCAATATTTTGCAAACATGTAAGCATCTTAACATGGAGTTAGAATTGGCTATAGTCCCCCAACACGTGAACATTTCTGGAAGAAATATTTTGTCACCAGGGAGAAAATATTTTCTCTGTATTTCTTACAAATACTATTCTGCTTTTATTAAAAATAGTTTCAACTGTAACTTTTTGAACTGATGGAGATACAGTCTATCTCTCTCTTGCTCTCTCTGTGTGTTTTTTTTATGAATGAAAGTGCCATATAATGATTCATAACCTTCTCATATGGGCATTTCAGAATATTTAAAGTATTAACCCTCTGGGAAGGGACATACCACAACCTCTCCCATAAATGAATCATTCAGTGTATTTTCTGTTCTGAACAAAAGATTGCTCATCCAAATAGGGAGCTGCCTACTGAGATTAGAGTTGAAAGGGGCCTGCATAGGAAATGGAAGATGGATATAACCACCAAGGAGGTTTTCCAGCAAATAGCTAATATCTGCAGAAGGATAGTCAGAAGGCTGAAAGCAAAGCACAAAAGCAACTTAAGCTCACAAAGTAAAATAAAAGCAACAAAAGAAGCTTTTGGGACTTTGTCAGTAGAAAAAAAGGAAGGAGGGTGTGGGACCACTGTTTGAAGAAGATGATAGGTTGGTAATAGGTGACAGAGAGAGGACAGAGCTAATCAACTTTGGTTCAATTCTCTCCAGTTTAAGTTTCCAAGGCCAGATCAGTTGTGTCTGAAAGTCTTAAAGGAGTATGCAAATATCATCTCAAAGTCCTTTTCCCTGATCATAGAGAAATCATGAAAGACAGAGGGTGGGGGGAAGAGAAAAAGAGGACTTAGCTAATTATGGATATGTTACCTTGATGTCCATACTAGCAAAATTTTGGAACCCATTAATTAGCAAGCACTTTGTGAGCATTTGGGGAAAAACTGCATTGCTTAGCACAAACCAGCATGAGTTTATCAAGAACAAGTCATGCTAAATCAATTTGATCTCCTCTTCTGACAATGGGCAGAAACCAACAAGATAAATCATCAAGGACAAATGCAAGATTCTTTATTTGGGTAAGAAAAATCATAGATGTGTAAAGGGGTGGGGGTAATTGTACCAAGCAGTAATCATGGGAAGAGGATCTGAGCTGAGCATTAGCAATAACAACAAAAAAGCAATGATAGACTGAAACAATACAAGAATAGCACCAAGTTCAAGAGAACTCAGTGTTCTTCTCCATTCTGTGTTATTTAGTCCACATTATTATGTGCCGTTGTGAGCATCATAGTTTACAAAGGACATTGACAATCTGGAGTATGTGCAAAGAAAAGCAATGAACATGGCAAGGTTTTAGAAGAGGAAAATTCATGAGGAATTATTGAACTTGGATAATTTTAATCCAAAAACAAAAGACTGAAAGGAGACATAATAGCTATCTTCAAGTCTCTAAACAACTGTCATGTACAATATATAGTAGATTGTTCAGTGTTGTTACAGAAGGCAAGACAAAACACAATGGTTGATGTTACAAGGAAGTAGATTTCAATTGGGCATCAGAAAGATGATGATGATGATGATGATGATGATGATGATGATGATGATGATGATGATGATGATGATGATGATGATGATGATGATAATGATAATAATAATAATAATAATAATAATAATAATAATAATAATAATAATAATAATAATAATAATAATAATAATAATAATAATAATAATAATAATAATAATAATAATAATAATAATAATAATGGCTATTGAATGATGAAACAATCTGCCATGGAAGAGAATGGATTCTCCTTTGTTAGAGACAGTTATACAGAGACTAGTTGACCATCTCTTAGAGATGGTGTAGTAATGGGTTTATGTACTCAACAGGGGGTTGGACTAGATCATTTCAAGATATAACCCAATTCTCATATTCCATAATTCAAATAATGGACAATATATTTTCATATGAGATATATAGTGCTGATTATGACCTTGAAAGCCCTGTATGGTTTGGTTTCAGGTTACCCATGAGAATGCTTTCTTCTGTAAGACTTGCAGTTTTTATGGAGCACCTTGGGACAGAGATTTCAAGGTTGCTGCCACAAATCTCTAGAATGCATTCCCTGTCTGGGTGTGCAGACTGATCACTTTGTTAGATTTTTTCAAGGCTTTTAATTGCTGAACATTTAAAATCTTTTTTTTTAATTATTAACCCTATTTTGTGACTTTTATTATTCTACATTGCCAGAGACTTGGGTAATTAGTGAAACGAAGTAGTAGCCTAATAAACCTATTTTTATCTTTCAAGTAAATGAGATTTCCCAGCAGTGGAAATGGAAATGTTAAATAGTTTAAAGTAGAATTGGTAAGTAATTCTCTTTGAGACTCAATTAAGTGTCAAGAAATTCAGGGAGCAGCCCCATCCATTTCTGAAATTAACCTTCCTATTTGTTCTAATTAATTCTCCACCCAATGAATGTCAATCAATGCTGTGGCTTCTTCCGTCTATGTAATGCTACTGTTGGGCTAGAGAAAGCCTGCTCAAGTGCAACTCCCTTCTGACTCTGCTCTGCTTCCCGTCTTTGATCTCACAGACCCAAATGGGTCTCTCTGCTCCGCCCTTTCATCTGGCCAGTCCTCAATACTTTGCAAGCAGTTAATTACACCCAGTGCCAATCCTGTGAAAGAGGCAAGAGGTTGCATCATAAGACTCCCATGGCAGCCACGTGAGATCATTCACCTTAAATCAGGACATGCTGATTTAAAGAGGCCATGGGATAAGAAGCAAAACAGTTTTCACTGATAGAAACTTCATGATGGGTGGAGAATCCTCACCAGAATTCTAGGAACAATGGTAGCTGCCGCCCAGCCCAATTTGAGAGCTGGTGTATCTCCAGTTTTCCAGAGACTAAACGAATGTAGGGAGTTTCCCCAGCTGCTTTCAAGTAGCACAGCCCATAGCTAGACTGAGGTTCAGTTCCTGCCATTCATGCCAGTGTTCCAGCTCAGATGTTGGGTGTTGGCTCTCATTATTTCAAACCCTGCCTTGTTCTTCTTCTCCTTCTCACTTCTCTCAGGCTGTCGCTATCTAGGCCTGAGAATTAAATACCATGTCTCAAGTAGCTGAGATTGGCCAGCAGTGGAAATGGAATGTTAAGTCATTTGTCTAGAATTGGCATCACATTTTAAGCATATTCCCTACACACTGGAAAATGTATTTCTCCTCTGGCACACTGTATGGGCTTATTTATTGAAATAAATTGTTAAATCACTCCATATCATTCTGTGCTTATTCTTTACTGGTTAGTTTACATGTCAGTGGCCTGGATTTCTTCTCCCAGAATTCCCTAGCCAGCATGGGAACTGAACTTCACACATCTCCAAGCTGCCAAGGTTGAGAAACACTGCTCTGTATGTTTTTCTGCCATGGGCCAAGTTCTATCCTGAATGCACCATCACACATCGCCATATCTGATTGGTAGTGCTGCTTTTCCCACAATCTCCCTCTTTGGTTTCCCTGGGAACAGACAACTGCAAACTGAGTTTCACTGGCTGCTGCTAAAGTAGTAACACCCACATGATACATTAATTAAGTATACTAAAACAGTTGATGTACATGGCTTTGTATGTTAACCGTAGCCTAAAGAAAGTAGGGGTGGGGATCAGCACCCTATCTCCCTGCCAAAAAACCTCCCACCTGTTTAAAGTTCTGATTTCTTTTTCAAGAAAAATTTCCACTGCTACTAATGGGAACTTTAAACTTCAGATAGCTGCTTCAAAGGAGAACTAAGAGGATGGGTCAAAAAAAGAGTTAAACTTTTCTTCCTATCATTGCTTAGATTTATTCTGGAATGTACTCAGTGCCGTGCCATGTCTGCTCTTAAATATCTAAAAGTATTTTTTAGTATTTATTCCCTGAATATAAGTGCCACTGAAATGAATGAAGTTTTGTATAAAATTTTGATAGACACCACAAAAGTCAAGTTATTATTTAATTGAATAAGCTGCTTGTTTGTTTTGTTTTGTTTAAACATTATGGTTACCCTAGTCTGTTCTTTAGCAAGTTCTTCATTTAATTTGGATCCACTTAATTGTGGAACAGCAATTAAGGAACCAAGGCAGATTGCTGACACATTATACTTTTCTTTGTATTTGTTTCATGCTACTGCAGGGAACTTGCTAAGATGTCTTATTCAGCAAGGACCAGACAGGGCAGGGTGGGTCATCCAAGCCACTTAAAGTTCCCTTTCCTCATCTTAGTAAGGTAGAACTCTGTGCACTCATTTCCTCAGCTTCTGGTGAGTTCAGTCTTTGGCATTCTTGGCATCTTATAGCTAATGGTAAATAATTATACAGTATGTGGTTTTCTTTATGGGTCAATGCAATTTAATACAAAATCAGAAATAAAATTAACTTAAGGCTTCACATGGAAAAAGTCTTGTAACTTTTTTTCCTGTAACCTCCTTACTTGGCCTATTCTTTAATTACGTTATAAGTTTTTATAACCTTTTCTATTGGAGATGCTGTATTAGTATGTTCTTGCATTGGGCAGCCTGTTGGTCTAGATGGATCTCAAGATATCTTTCATATTATTCCATGTTACAGCGATTAGAAGGTTGGTGGTTGTTGTTATTTTGTACCTCCTAGAGTTACTTATCATTTTCATATGTCCACTGTTAATCAAAGAACTTAGGCTGATACAATCTTTTTTTTCTCTATTTCAGAAACCATTACTTAACAGTTTTGGTCTCTCCCTTATATCAACATATAAAAAGAAGAGCAATTTCTTAATTACTGATTGGCCAAAAGATTTTCCACTCCCATAAAAGTCACAGAGGGGTGTGAATTCCAAGCGACTGCATTCCAAGAATGGCGCAAGATTCTCATTAACAATACATATTGCAGCATCTACTTAAAGAAGAATGTGAACATGTCAATATCATGAAAAGGGTGCTACCCTAATCAAGAGGAAGATTTAGATCAGCTACTTGTTCTTTCTCAAGTCTAACATATGGGGCATTTGAGAGCCTTACATTTTTCTAATTATAAAATCAAAATGGTATTGAAATATTAGCTTGCCCAAATTGAAGCCATTCCAGGGTTTTAATTTTAGATAATAACTCAACATAAAATGTAGGCATATTTATTATGCAATTCACTTTTTGAAAGAAAAAAAGCAGAAACTCTTGTTTTAACGACTTTGTTCAAAATAGCAGTGAATACTGTCTTGTTATGTTTTATAAGCTAGGAAAAAAAGTATTCTTCTTTTCCCCTCAACGTATTCCCCACTGGAAATTACAGTGTATTGAAAAAGTATTCAGACCCCCTTCACTTTTGTCAATTTTGTTATGCTGCAGCCTGATTCTACAGTTGTTGAAATTATTTTTTCTCATTAATCTACACTCAGTACCTCATAACAACAAAGTGAAAACAGAATTTTAGAAATGTCTGTAAATTTGTTAAAAAGAAAAAATTGAAATATCACATTGGCATAAGTATTCAGACCCTTCACGCAGTACTTTGTTGAAGCACCTTTGGCAGCAACTACAGCCTCGAGTCTTTTGGGGTATGATGCAACAAGCTTTGCACACCTGGATTGGGGGATTTTCTGTCATTCTTCCTTGCAAATCCTCTCAAGCTCAGTCAGGTTAAATGGCAACTGTCAGTGGACAGCCATTTTCATGTACCTCCAGAGATGGTCAATAGGGATCAAGTCAGGGCTTTGTCTGGGCCACTTTAGCACATTTCAGAGTTGTTCCTCAGCCACTCTTGTGTTGTCTTGGCTGGGTGCTTAGGAACATTATCATGTTGGAAAGTGAACCTTCGACCCAGTCTGAGGTCCTGAGTTCTATGGAACAGGTTTTCATTGAGGATGTCCCTGTACTTTGCTCCATTCAGCTTATCCTTAACCCTGACCAGTCTCCCAGTCCCTGCTGCTGAAAAACACCCACACAGCATGATGGTACCATCATCATGCTTCATTGTTGGGATGATATTGGGCAGGTGATGAGCAGTGCCTGGTTTCCTCCAGATATAGCATTTAGAATTGAGACCAAACAGTTCAATCTTGGTTCATCAGACCGAAGAATCTTGTTCCTCACAGTCTGAGGGTCCTTCAGGTGTTGTTGTTTTTTTTGCAAACTCCAAGTGGGCTTTCATGTGTTTTGCAATGAGGAATGCTTCCCTCTAGCCACTCTGCCATAAAGCTCAGATTGATGGAGGGCTGCAGTGATGGTTGTCCTTCTGGAACTCTGTTCCATCTCAACACCATCTCTCTGGAGTTCAGTCAGAGTTCTTGGTCACTTTTCTTACTAAGGCCCTTCTCCCCCAATTGCTCAGGTGACCAGGTGACCAGCTCTTGGAAGAGTCCTGGTTATGCCAAACTTCTTCCATTTGAGAATTATGGAGGCCACTGTACTCTTAGGAACCTTCAGTACAGCAGAAATTTTATTGTAGCCTTCCCCAGATCTGTGCCTTGCAATAATCCGGTCTCTGAGCTCTGCAGACAGTGCCTTTGATCTCATGGCTTTTGGTCTGTAACAGTATACATTGTCAGCTGTGAGGCCTTCTATAGAGAGGTGTGTATCTTTCCAAATCATGTCCAATCAATTTAATTTTCCACAGATCGACTCCAATCAAGGTGTAGAAACATGTCAGCAACGGTCAAGAGAAATGGGAGGCACTAGAGCTAAATTTCATGTGTTGTTGCAAAGGGTCTGAATACTTATGTCAATGTGATATTTCAGTTTTTTCTTTTTAATACATTTACAGACATTTCTAAAATTCTGTTTTCACTTTGTCATTATGGGATATTGAGTGTGAAATTAATGAGAAAAAAATGAATTTCAACAACTTGTGAATGCACTGTAGAACACTCCTTCAACTGAGTCATCTGAATTATGCAGATTACAGACAACATAGCTTTTGTCAGGAGTGAACAAGTAGACCCACATGCAGAGTTCAACTTTATTATGTTCCATCTATAATACAGAAATCTCCCCAGATGGCAACATTCTTTTGGGAACAAATAGATACAGTAAGGTTCCAGCTTGTGGTGGGGGGCATTGGTCCTAGCCATTTTGCACTTGTGCAGTGACTCCAGACTGACTCCATGCTTTAGCCCCCCCCCCAAGCTAGCTGCTTTTCAAGAGTTTTGGCCCAAATATTGTCAAGCTAATGGTAGAATTAAGAAATAAATATAGCAAAAACCCATTTTATTTTTTTTTAGACCAATTTATGTAGCTTCCCATTCTCACAAACAAGCAATTCTGGATGGCATACAACATATAAATAAATGCTATAATAAAGAAAGAACAAATACATATAAAAATAAAGTTAAGAAATACAAAAAACAAAGTAAAACCAAGAAAAATAGACAGAGGGATGTTAAATAGCAGAACCAACTCACAAGTTCACCCATCCTCTGGAGTCCCCAGGCATGCTGGCATAACCATGTCTTGAGGGGCTTTCAGAAACTCAATAGTGATGAGGCCAACTTCACCTGGCGGGGGGAAGGGAAGAAAGAATATTCCACAGTGCAGGCACCACAGCAGAAAAGACCACCTCCTAGGGCTCAGCAAATTAACTCCCTAGGCAACAGAAGCCATAGCATGCCCTCTCTGCTGAATCTTGTAGGACAGGCAGATGAAATTGGGGAGAGAAGGTCCTTCAAATAACCTGGTCCCATGCCATGAAGGGGACCAGACCAGTCATCTCTTTGTTATTCTTTGTTTTCACAGTTAACATTTTTTGATGATGCTTCCATCTCTTCCTTTCCTAATATTCATGGCTATCCAGAAGGCGAGGGCAAGTAACATCTCATCTATAATGACGCCAATTCGGCACTTGCATCAGGATGTAAGTGCATAATTTGCATCACAATGTCACAATATCAGGGCACACCTGAGCTCATTTTGATATCATTGATTCTAATAGCAGCAATGCTAATATTGTTTTCTTTCCCTCCCTGATTATTATACTGATCTAATTAAGTGATTAAATATGTCCATTGATTCTGGTCTATTACCGTCAGAGGAGGGATCACAACAATATAATTCATATAGTGAAAAAGGGTTAATAATTCATGTATTCATTTTTTTATTCTGTTCAATCATGTCCAATTTCTCGAAACTGCCCAGACAATTCCCTGCAGTTTTCTTGACAAGGTTTTTCAGAAGTGGTTTGTCATTGTCTCCTTCCTATGGCTGAGAGAGGGTGACTGACCCAAGATCATCCAGGTGGCTTTATGTCTAAAGCAGGACTAGAACTCATAGTCTCCCAGTTCCTAGCCTGATGCCTTAACCACCACATGAAACTGGCTCTCCATCTTGTAGCTAGCCCACCATATATATCCCAGTTTGTTTATTTAGCTATTATATAAGCTAAACTATTGATAGCACCATCCAGTAATATACAATAATAAAACCATCAGCATAAAACCACAATGAAATAAACATAAAGCAGAATAGATGTAGATGCAAAAAAAACCCCAAAACCAAGAAATCCTGATGAATGATTAGACTGCATTTGAATGTATAAAATGACAATCCCTTCTTCTAGTCCAGGGGTGTCAAACCCGTAACGTCACGTGATGTGTCGCGACATATCGTGACTTTTTTCCCATTGCCAGCAATGGGGTGGGCGCGGTTTCGCTATGATGCATCCGGCCCATGGGCCGGCAGTTTGACACCCCTGTTCTAGTCAACCTTTGTGAATGAGACCCCATCATTTGTTACTGGCACAGCAGAATACAGAAGGCATACAAGCAACTAATCATTAATTTATCCACTTGTATCAGCTTATTTAATTTATACACTTTTATTTTTTATGATTGTAGGATGCCCAGAGTTACCTTGAGGTAAGATTGGCAGGCTATAAATTTTATAAATAAATAAATAAATAACCATGCTTTAGCAATTTTGTATATTACCTTCTTGGGTTACCCAATATTGTAAAGTTTGTGCACAATTAATCTTGGATTTATTCAGAATAACATAAGCTAGACAGCTAACTAACCTATAATAAAAAATTCCACACTTGCTTCTATATTTCATTTTCCTATCCTCGGGTGCTTCCAAGTTCTCTGGGTGAGCTACATAATGATGAGTGGGTCATTATTCTCCACCTGTTCTGGAGTGAGCAAAGAACTATAAGATTTGCTATGACTGTTACCAATCTCTATCTTCTGCCTCTGTTTCAAATCACTGCAATCACCTAACTTCTTTCCAAATGTCAGATTTTATACACCTTGGGGCTATTCTTGCACCAGGACAGAGAAAGAGGAAAAATTCAGATACCGCTAAAGCCTGTTTCAGTTCATGGGCTGAGGAGGAGACAAAGGCAATGTCATGACAGCATGATATAAAAAAAGATATTATAATTACAAGAGAAAGGCCATAAGATTTATTAAAGGTAGCTCCTCTTGCTGCTCAGTGTGACAACTTTTGCTATTGTTGGATGAACAGCAAGGTAAACCAAGCCCATACAAGCAGAGAGCTCCAAAGATATGAGCTCAGAAGGGCAGAATACGACAAGCCAGCACAGATGTAGCAATGTCTATTGAGCTGATTGTGTGTAATTTATCTAATAATTCCGGAAAGCCACTAAGATTTCATAGCAAAACTGAATTGCTCAATCAGAGGACTAGCTGTTTTTATTCAAGAGTGAAGTGCTTTGGACTAGGAAGTAAGGAGATTCCTAATAAATCTATATAAACTGTGCAAATAACAGATCTGAGTGCTCTGATTCTATAGAATAGGGAAAGCAAATTAAGATCCCATTCCCAGGAAGAAGCACAATATAGTACTCTCTTAAGAATTGTAGGATGGACTATGTTACATACAAACTGATCTTCACAGTTTTGCTGGAGTTTGGAAAAGCAAGACTCAACAAGATATACAGGTATTGTAGAGAAGCAGAGAAACCACATTCTAACACAAAAAGAAAGTGGTTGCATGAAGTTACAAAAGGCCTGCAAAGTCAATAATATGATTGCCTGCCCTCCAAGATGTTGAAGAATTTGCAAGATTCATCAAAGAAGATTGCTTCAGAGTTTATTAAAAATAAATAAAAAGAAATCCTGGAATATAGAACATTGCTGAGTGCTATTCTGCAGTGAAATTGGGCTATGCTTACAATTAGTATAAGCTAGACCTTTATTTTACGGAGCCTGAATCCAAAAACAAACTGTACTGTAACAGAGGATTTAAAGATTCTGTATCTGTAATGATCTGACAGACATTTAAATTATTTAATCCAAGTTTATTCTTATTAAAACCAGTATTTTATATGAATAGATAATAGGTGAAGCAGAACAAAAGACAAATAGCCAAGATCTAGTAGTTGATAACTACCATGATATTTTATTTATGATTTGCTAATGAATCACACTTTCAAGTTACAAGTTAAATTTATTATGGCATAGAGTAGCTTTTAGTGAAATATGCGTGTATATATTTAAACCAACAGTGAAATTTGGGGGGAAAACTTACCTTGTAAATTTTCTTTTTTTAAAAAAAAAAAGTGTGATAGGTATTTAATCATATCATATATTAAAAGGAATAACAGAGGTAAGCAAATTGAGCAACTCTTGTTCAAAACTGGTAACTTTGTTCCGATTTGTGATTTAATTCTGGCTTCCAATTTGCAATAGAATATCAATTTAAAATTAAAATTAACTGAAACAATACAGGCTTCTAGTAATATTAAACACTTTTTACACATGTGTGAAAGTATCCAAATTGCCAACTAGTTGAAGCCATCTAATTCTATTGATAAAGCCAAATTAATTTGGTAATTTGATTGTATTGGCATCAACTGTCCAAACTGAATATTCCCCAATAAACAAAATTGACTGTTGTTAACATGAAGTAATATTTATTTAAAATAATTTATCAACACTCAGACTGCAATGCAACAAAACATTGTAATATGGAGCACTGGTATTTATAATGCTCACATTCTATTCTGCCTTCTGACTAGCTCACCATTGTTAAAGCATCCTATCAGCATTTGGTGTCCAAAGAATCTTCCTAATACTGTTTTGTCTGCCCCAGCTCCTGCTGAGTAGCTCTCAGCTAAAGATTTTGTCAGAAAAATGTCTGAAAAACTTCAGGTTTTTTTCTGGGTTTGCTTCCCTTTTGTGTCTGTTTGCTACTGCTTTGTCCACAATGCAAAGACAATTTAAATCATTATTTGTTTATATACCAAAGAGATCTATAACAACATTCAGCTGCATAGAGAGAATCAGTTTAATATTCCTGCCATCCATCCAGCACAGTTATGTCCATTTGGTACATTTACTGAGGGAGAGGGAACTCCATGATGCCCCCCCACCGCACCATTGGACTTGATGTTAGCGCCTGCAGTATGGAACACATTCCACTGAAAGTGTGATTAGTTCCTATCCTCAGATGACAAAAAACCCTCAAAATTATTTTTATTTCAACAGACCATTGAGTCCTAGATTCACAACTGTGCTTTATTATTTACAATAGCTTTTTTATATTGTATTGGGTCATTTTTAATATATGGAGATCATCTGATGAGACAGAAAAAAATCCCATCTCAGTCTCTGATTAGTCAATGCTAGCTGGACATCTTTAAAGAAGCATGTCACATGTGAAAAATAGCAATAAGCCAGAGTGGTACAATACTTGTATGTTATCATTCAAGATCTTTAAATGTTGGTCATAAGGGTTGAAGCTTGGGCTCCACCATTTATGCAAAAAAGCAAGACAATCATTCTGGTACACTATTCACTGAATATGGAAAGCCACAGGGTTGTGATGGTGATGAAACATTCAGAGACAGATAATAAAGTAAACATATACATAAATGTGCATGGGGCAATTGATGATACTACGATAATTGGTACTGCAAGCTACTTCTACTGACTGCCAGCTGCCAGCAGTTTGGCAGTTCGATTCTCACCGGGCTCAAGGTTGACTCAGCCTTCCAGCCTTCCGAGGTCGGTCAGATGAGGATCCAGATTGTTGGGGGCAATATGCTGACTCTGTAAACCGCTTCAAGAGGGCTGTAAGGCACTATGAAGTGGTGTATAAGTCTAAATGCTTATCTTTTAAAGACAAGGAATGGCCTGCAAATTATTTTGTTATTATTTTAACTATTTCCAACTTTGAAAACAATGAAGGGATGGTATTTCCCAATGTGTAAATCAGGGTTCTGTTTTGTTTTAGAAAGGCAGGGCAGATTAACAATATAAGCATTCATTCATTCATTCATTCATTCATTCATTCATTCATTCATTCATTCATTCATTCATTCATTCATTCATTCATTTATTTATTTATTTATTTATTTATTTATTTATTTATTTATTTATTTATTTATTTATTTATTTATTTATTTATTTATTTATTTATTTATTTATTTATTTATTTATTCTGTCCTTTGCAATGTTGTTTTGTTTGGCTGAAATCACTTTATGAATTCTGACCATGTTCTAAAGATAAAAATAAAAGCAAAGAGTTGTACTAAGCAACAACACTAACAACAGGGAGGCAGAATATCTGGAGCTTGAGTTTTAGAAAGAAGAATTACATCAAGATCTGGCTTGCAAATTTTCTTTATCTGTAAAAGAGGCATCAGTTTTTATATCCTATTCTCAGACTGTTTGAGAATGTCTTTCTCTGTGGGTTTTTTTCTCACCAACTAACGTTGTTAGGGATAGCAGAGTATACTTTTGCCAAATTAGTTTTTTTAATGTAATCTTTCTTCATTTGTCCCTGGCTATGGGACAAATTTCCCAGTAATTTTTTCCTGTGGAATTTAATTGAAATGTGAGACACCATGTAGACTGCAGATTACTGAGCAGAAGTTGGTGCAATGAAAGCCCACTCTATGGCCACCTCAAAATTGAATAAATTGAAAATAAATTGAAAATTTCATTCCACTCAATATCTCTTCTTTGAATGAATTTATAAAAACAAATTGTCATCAAACTGAATAAGAACTGTTCAGGTTATTTTTTTTTGCATGGCATAAGAATAGATAACCAAGGTAGTGTAGCATAGCAGTTAATTTTTGGATTAGGAATGGAGATACTCATGTTCAAGTCAAACCTCCATCATGGAAGCTCATGGCTGACTTTGGACCAATACCCAGCCCTAAATATTGAAGCTGAATTGTTGCTTCAGAGTTTGAAAGTTGATTCTGTTGCATAGTTATCAAGATCATGATTTCCTCAGGAACGGTGATGATCAAGATGCCTGACACAGTGGAGAAAAGGGCATCAACATATTATTGCAATCTCAAGCTCCTAATCTTCCCACCAGACAGAAATTTGAATACTAGGCAGCCCCAGATGAGAGACAGTTCCTGTTTAATCATTGTGCTTCTGACAGGCAAACAATCAGAGACAAACAGGAGCTTTTCAATTAAAAGGGACAACATTCTAACATAACTTATGTCAATATGATCCCATTATCTGTTAATGGATATACATATTGTAGCAGTATGTCCTTCCTACTTTGTCATTACTCCTTTGAAAATATCCTTTCACCAAATTTCTCATCCCAAGGGTCGGACAGCACAATTTAACCACATTTCTTTCTGAGTTGATGGCTTGGTTGCGTAACCAGTTACGTATCTTCCATTTTTGACTGCAGGGAGAATGGAAAGAGATAAAAAGAGAGAGCAATTGTTTGAAGTTCTCTATAAAATTAGTGAATGTTTAATATGTAACATTGTTCTTGCAGGTATAATTTTATTAAAGCAATAAGCCAAACACCTAAATCTTTTCTCCTTTTTCTGTCACATGCATTCTGGCATTTTTTCATCTAATGCCAAAATTGTGCCACCAATGGCACAGCATCACCATGCTCCTATATCTTCATTTTCATTAATGTAAGTGATGATGTAATCATCAACCAGCAGGCCTAGTTCAAGCACAAGCAGTCTGTTTAGTTTCATTACCTAAGGTATTGAGATTGTTTTTGCGATTCATAGCATCTTTCTTTATGATATCCCAAATTACATGTGTTAACATGTTGTTGAAAGTAAAATTCATGCACATGCACATACATTCACTCTCTTTCTCTCTCACACAAACAGACACACACACACGTGTGTATACTGAAAAAGAAATGACAAACGCCATAGAAATATTTTAACTTTATTTCAAACCGTTGAAGAAATCAAACCAGAATGAGTTAAAATCCGTCAAAATTCTGATGTGTGTGTGTGTGTGTGTATACACACACACACACACACATCAGAATTTTGACGGATTTTAACTCATTCTGGTTTGATTTCTTCAACAGTATATATATATATATATTTAATAACACAGTCCTCGATCTCTGGGAGAAATATGAACCAGCTGTTTATTGTTAAAAAAGTTTAAAACAATAAAAACAACTATTTACAATATTAAAACAACTTAGCTTTCGCTGGTCCACTGCCAGCATCTTCAGAGTGAAGTTTCGGGGGTGGAGATTACTTTTATAGACCTTGCTAGCCTAATTGGTTATCCATTGACCGTGTGATAGGGCCATCCATCCTGGCTGACCGTAATTACCTTAATTGTCCCGCCTCCTCTTTTTTGCACTCCAGTTCTCCAACCTTCCTCACTCCCCTCCTTGTCAATCTCCTCCTTCCTGGCGCTGTTGCCATTGGTATGCTTTCTAGCCGCTCCCCCGTGCTCGTTCTGGGCCGCACGTCCAGATCCGGTGTCCTAGATGCCTTTCCATTGCTGCTCCCCTCCTTTCCATCCTGTTTGTCTGCCCATTGTTCTTGTCTTCCACTATCTGTCCCTATTAGTCCTATTTCCTCCGGTTTCCTTCCATGCTTGGATGTGTGTGCGCACAGCCGTATCCCGTCCCTCTGCCCCGTCTGCCTACGATCAGCTGGGTTGTCTGCCGGTTCGCTCCTGAATTCACTCCCTCTCATCCTTGCAGATCCTGTCCTTCCTAATGCTGTTACCGTTGGTGCGTTTGCCAACTGCCTCCCTTCCCCCCCTCCTTCTTATCCCGTTGATCCACCCGCTGTACTTGCCTTCCACTATCTATCCTTTTGGGTCCTATTTCTTCCAATCTTTCTACATGCCTCGATGTGTGTATGCACAACCGCATCCTGTCCTTCTGCCTCATCTGCCTACGCTCAGCTGAGCCACCTGCTGCCTCGCCCTCAGTTCCACTCTCTCCCCTCCTTACCGATCTTATCCTTCCTGGTGTCATTGCCCTTGATGCGCCCTCCACCCCTACCCCCATACGCATTTTGGGTCGTATGGCTAGGTCCGGCATCCTCAATGCCTTCTCATTCCTGCCCCCCTCCTGTTGGTATTGGTCCACCCGTTTGTCTAACTTTCCACCATCTGTCCCTGCTGGCCCTATTTCTTCCAGTTTCCCTTTGCGCAAGGATGTGCACCCGCACAGCCGCATCCTATTCCTCCACCTGGTCTGCCTTTGGTCAGCCGGGCTACCTGCTGACTCACTCCCGGATTCACTCCCTCTCATCCTTACTGACCCTATCCTTCCTAACGTCACTGCCATTGATGTATCCCCCAACTGCCCCCCCATGACCGTTCCGGGCCGCACGTCTGGATCCGGCACCATCGGTGATTCTCTATTGCCGCTCTCCCCCTTTTTGTCCCGTTCGTCCGCTTGTTGTTCTGGCCCTTCGTTGCCTATCCCTGCTGGCCCTATTTCCTCCGGATCTCCTTTCTGCCTGGCCATGCATGCGCACAAACGCATTCATTCAGCTGGATCATCTCTCCTCTCCTCCTTTTTGCGGACCACGCTGTTTATCTCCGATCGTCGTTCTTCCTCCTCCTTGGTTCCAGCGGCTCATCATCAATAATGCTCATCAGACAAATCTGTAGAAATTGGTGTTTTGTGTGTGTGTGTGCATATGTAAACCTTCCAGACAAACATGCACAAATACAGTACATATCTGGATTTTTTTTTCTAGATTCACAACTAGGGAGAAGAATGTGTGGTGGATTAAAAGGGAACTCATCTATTAGCTGCTTGAAGTTCTGTGAAGCTCACAAAAATATAGGTATGACTTGATTATACTGTTATTATAACATCATACATCTGATAAAGTCAAAAGGAACATGGAACTATTCCAGATTCCATCACATGCATCATTCATACTTGGAAAATTAATAGGTTAGTGATCTGGGAAGCCTCTGATATTCCCAGGAAGCAATAATTGACTGTATCAGGAGAAAACTTGTGCATGGTAAATTTTCCAATATACTAGTGTGAAAGATCATAATCAATGAATCAAACCAGCATTCTAGTACATTTAAAAAAAAATTTTCTAAATGGAATCTTTTTTCTTTGATTCTTAGAGTCACAGGGATCATGGGAATGAGGCCATGTGGGAATGAGGGAAAATTTTAATCATTTTCCAGGACGTTTTACAGACAGATCTTCCTTCCTTCCTTCCTTCCTTCCTTCCTTCCTTCCTTCCTTCCTTCCTTCCTTCCTTCCTTCCTTCCTTCCTTCCTTCCTTCCTTCCTTCCTTCCTTCCTTCCTTCCTTCCTTCTTTCCTTCCTTCCTCCCTCCCTCCCTCCCTCCCTCCCTTCCTTGTGACTATTTACCTACCTTAAGTCTATTTTAGCCTTTACACTATTTGTGTCAGGTGCAAGAAATCAAGAGCTAGGATAGAGTTCAAAAGTACAAGTTTATTTCAGGCTACCTGTATACAAGAATCTGATCTACTAATGGCCAAGGAAAATTGGCACCAGGTAAGAGTCAACAGACTTCAAGGGACTTAGGTCACTTACAGAGATATAGAGACTCCAAACTGATGATGCGTTTGTCCCTGCCCTCAGACTCAGCCTGGTCATCTCCTACATCTTTCATATATGCTTATGACGTCAAAAAGATTGGAAAATACACCACTGATTTTCAACATCTTTTCTATTGGCTAGAGAAGGCTCCAGGAAATCTAGAGAAATAAGCCAGGAGTTTGGGTTAGAACCATTTACATTTTGAAATTTTAAAAAGATAATAAAGTTTCTGCAATAGAATAAGTTGCATTTTGCATGTTTCCTCTGTGAAAATTAAGCCTACTGAATTTCATTCTGGTTAGATCCAGCCTTTAAGTGTGAGTATGTGTGTATATTTGTAAAGAGATGTCTTTACAAATTTATTGGAAGAGAAGAAAGGGAAAAAGATCAATGAATTCTATATTATGCAGAATTTAAGCTGCATAATGCTATGCTGGTCACTATGCCATCTGACAAATTATAGCAAAACAAGAATAAGGATTTTAGAGCTAGGCTCATTCAGATTTTGTTTATTTGGATGTATGTGTGTTTAAGACTACATGACCACCTCTTTCATCCTTGGACAAAATTAGATTACGTTCTCAATAAATTCTGCACTTATCTTCTCATCCTAGAGCAATCCAGTTTGAATATAGATTGTGGGAAGAGAGGTAGTTGCACTCAGAAAGGCCAAATCATTCATGAAGCCTCAGGTTATCCTGACTCCATTTGGGAGGCTTCTGCTTAGCCAAGCTACAGATTTATCTTATTAAAGAAAGAGCTGATGCACAACTGTCAGTAGGAGTCAATATTGTTATTGTTAAGATAAGGGAAAACAAGCAATGTCCCCTCCCATATTTACTGAGCCACAGTCACCATGAGTCCATCAATTGCAGTTCCGCCTAAACACCTACCTTCTTATTTTACATTGTTGCTTACCTAAGCACAACTTACACTTCAGCCTGTACATTTCCTCATAAGATCAATGCATCACCTCCCTATTGCAGAGGTTCTTATATTGCGTGGCCTCCTGCAATGTTCTACCTATTTGTGTGTTGCAAAGGCTTAATAGCTAGTTATTGCCATGTTCAGCTCTCCTGAGATGCTTCCTTATAACTGGAAGGAAGGTTTCATGAAGTCAAATCAACCCAATGAATTGGATGGGGACAATTCTACAAGGACTTCAGTTAAAGCTACATACCTGCATTTCACTGAATTTTTTAGAGCCTAAGCTACATCTAATGCTACATCAAAGCAACATGAAATGAAAAGCTGGGGAAAAGGCCTATAACTTATCCAGGTATCATCTGTATACACAGATGCACACAGGCACACAGGCACACAGATACACTCTCTATCTGTACACTCACTCCAACACTGGTTTGCTAGGTGAATGTGGGAAAATCATATTCACATCATGATGATTATAAGGTTTATGTCATACAGCCAATTTGATGTAGTTAAGGTATCAGGCTAGAAACCCCTGGCCTTATACCAGTCACTGTGCCTCAGCCCTAGGAAGTAGGCAGTGGCAAACCACTTCTGAAAAACCTTGTCAAGAAAACAGTCTCTAAGAATGAATGAATGAGTGAGTGAGTGAGTGAGTGAGTGAGTGAAGGAAGGAAGGAAGGAAGGAAGGAAGGAAGGAAGGAAGGAAGGAAGGAAGGAAGGAAGGAAGGAAGGAAGGAAGGAAGGAAGGAAGGAAGGAAGGAAGGAATCAAATGTATGCAAAGATCAAGAGGAAGATAAATATTATTGTTATTGAGTTATATTGTGGTAGATATTTAGATGCACTCCAAATGTTTTGGGATTTCAATTCCCATTATTAGTAGCTAGCATAGGCAGGTATGAGAAATATAGTTTGTTGTATGGAGGACACAGCAAAGCCAAACTGAAAAGGTTGCACATCCTGCATCAGTCAGTGCTTCCTTTCAGAAGTGGTGTCTTTTCTTGGGCTCACACAGTAGCTTCATGATCCTAGGAAAATATGCCTTCATTTAAGAGGGTGCCAATAGCACGTCTACACACCCATTCCAAGGCACTTTGTCACACCCTATTGGGGCCTCCTTAACTCTCATGCATGTTGTCCCATAACTACTGTGAGAACCCAGGAAAAGAAATCACAGTACCAACAGGTATGACACAGATATCCACAGCTCATACAAAACATTGTTTTGGCTTTTTTATACATGTGTTCAGGGCTGCTGGCATGTATTGTATATCTTTTGTCTGCATGCATACATGTAGGATTACCATCCTGGAACTTTCAAAAAAGAAAACACTTTGGAAAAGTAATTTTTATTTTATATATTGTGAGAGCAGAATACAAGAAATGTTTTTACTTTTGTATTTATAATCTGCCTTTTCTTGGAGAGTTCAAAATGGTTTATATGAAAGCTATCTCCAACATATTTCTACAACAAGAACCCTGTGTAGGTTGAGCTGAGAAGGATGACCAAAGGATGACCAAAGTCACTGAGTAATCCCTTTGTCAGTTGGGGACTTAGTCTAGTTCTCCCTGGTCAAAGTCCAACACATGCACACTGTCCTAAATGCACAGTTTTGCATATACAGTACTTAGAGAGTTATACAATTCACCCACCCCATTTCTATCTTCCACGATGCTCCTCATGAACATTCTCCTTTCTTCCCTGCCCATATCCTGTATTAATAACAGAATAGAATATAATAGAATAACTTTATTGTCACTTTAAATGTACACTAATCAGCATACATTAAAATGAAATTTCATTGCATTCAGCTCTCAAAGGGTCGCCACCTTTGATATAACTACATCAATATGACAAAATAAATACATAAATACAGAACTATGCATATACCCATATATATTATATGACACAGAGAAACATCATCATTATCATCATTTTTCATCTGATTGCAAAAGGCCACACTGCTTGGATCCACACATATACTACATTGATACTTTATGACATCCTAGGTTATTGGGAAAAAATTAATTTGTGTGAAAGCTAAAGAACTGGCAGCTGTTGACAGGGTTTGTAAGGAGCACAGTAGCTGAGTCCAGACAGAGGCGGACCAAAGAAGATGGAAAGAAGAAGTAATGATGGGGGAGAAAGTGGAGAGACAGGACTGAGAGGGAAGGCACAGAGAAAGGTGCTCCAATAAAGAAAGAACTCAGTGTGTTTCAGGTGACATTCAACCTGAGGGGTCCATCATCCAGCACTATATCATCAATCACTTACCTTCGCTATCCACGTGGTTTTCCGGGTAATACATAGGAGTGATTTATCATTGCCTTCTCCCACATAATAAGAAATTATGCCTTTGATGTTGTTGAAGAGATCATCCGTCTCCATTTATTCCCATAATTGTGTTATCCAATTTGCATGAACTGGACAGCAAAGATGATCTTCCACCCTTGGGTGACTCTGGTTGGAGTATACATTCTTGGTTTACATTTCTGGCATTCTTCACTCATTAACTTCCAAGAACAAACCTCACTACAATGAAGTAGCATAGTAGGATCATTTGGAGATACTGAGTAAGTTTAATCTGAAGAAGAGGTCACTGTGGGGGAAGTACACTAGCACTCTCTAAGTATCTGAAGGGGTATCATGTTGACAGGATAGATCATCATAGAAAAAAAATCTACATATGGAGTTAAAAGAATTGGCAACAACATGATGGTATATAGTAAAAAAAAAAATCACATGTAGAAGAATGTTTCAGAATTTTTCTGAATGGTTTCAGAAAAAGCCAGATCAAGAAACAATTACATGGAAGAAGATTTCAGTTGGAAATCGGGGGGGGGGAAGCCTAAATAGTTAGCGCTGTCTCAGGAGGTGGTGGACCTTTCTTCACTGATGGTGTTAGACAGAGGCTGAACCAACCCTCTCTCAGAGACACACTGATAGTGGACTCTTGCTCTGGGCAGGGCAACAGATTAGATTATCTCCAAGATACCTTTCACATTTAATGACTGGATTCTAGTTCTGCATCTATCTAGTTTTTTTATTTACAACAGTGTAGGGAAGTAGATTGTCCTTGCCTTCTTCCAATATAAAATTTCGAGTTCTAAGCCTGGAATTTCCAAGCAGTCACCCCTCCCAGGCAAGTACTAACCACGCTAAAGCTTCCTTAATTTCTGAAATCAAAAGACATAGGACCAGAGTGAAATAGGCCAGACTGTATCTAATTGGCCTCTTGCCCTTCTTATTTAAATTAATCCATGTAATGGAGAACCTCATCATGCCATCATTACCGTCATATAAACATCCTGTGGATTCCTTAAACAAAAACTTCGTCTGGTACATGAGATGTTATTTGGCTGCAATATAGGTGTACACATTGGAATTGGTAAAGGTAATTATGAAAGGGAGGAGTGTTACTTAAAACCAAGGCAGCAATGCAAGAGATAGGAATGTCACATTACTATGCAGAGCGCTTGTGAGTATATTGCGCTGCATAGTAATGTGACACACCTACTTCTTGCATTCCTAGGCCTCTGGCCTTACTTTGTAATAATGCTTGTCTTGGATTCCTATAAGTGGCTGTAGATACAATTTAACATGCATGGTAGTACTTGGGGCTTCTGACAATGAGTTCTGGACCACAATAAATGCATTTGGACATAATCCATGGTTGTACCAATGAACTAACTTCTGCTTCTCTGACAGAACTTTCTCCCCTTCGTCTTGTTTTACAGCACCCAGAGCAATTCAGATTTGCTTTAAGTGCCCCCCCCCCAACCTTGCAGAGTAGATTGACCTCCATGTAGGGACTGTAGAACAAGGCAGGGATTAGTCTTTCATCAACCTGATGGAAGCAACATATCAATTGCATTCTAGCACGAAAAGTTGAGTCTTATTAGCGATGCTTATTCCCTTTGAATCTATAGGCTATATAGTGCCTTAAGAAACTGGAAAGCATGTTCACACATTGCACAAAACCTTATTTGTTTAATTATGGTTTGTTGACTAAACCACAACAGTTAGCTTCATACATTACACTACACTTTGAGCTCAATGATTTGTCTGTGAAGTCATCCATACCCACTTTAGACCATTCATTCAGTGACTTTTCAAAGTTGCGATGGTGCTGAATGAGTGATACTTATGACCTGCCTTGAAGTTCCAGCTGTTGTAGTGCCCCTGCAGTCACATGGTTGTAATTTAGGCACTTGGAAACCAGCATACATTTACGATGCTGGTTGCAGTGTCTCACGGTCACGTGATCACCATTTGCAACCTTCCCTGCCAGCTTCCCATAAGCAAAGTCAATGGGGAAGATGGCAGGGAAGTTGAAAGTCACTTTGGTAAGCCCCACCCATGCACCAGGCCTCCTGCAGACATCATCACACCCTCCTTCTCTTGGTCTCCCTGAACTTCAACCAACCTGTGCCCTTCTTTCCTTAGTTTCCCTGTGGTCATACAAACACACCTGTGCCTTCCATCATGTAACCTCCTTCCCTAGGAGGGCCAGCGCTGGTTGTGGGTGGGTGGGATGGTGCCGCGAGCAGGAGAAAAAGTAGGACATCTTGTGAATTTCCCCTGCTGTCTCTCACATTTTACTTGTGGGAAGTTGTCAGGGAAGTTTACAAATGGAAATTACATTTTATTTGGTTGTTTCTATTGTTAATCTGTGATCATAAATAAGTTTAAAACCATGATATATGTGTTCATACAACACAAAAACAAAACTAAATAAACCACATTAGTACTATGTGTGACTTCTGTAACAGCAATTGATAATCCTGAAAATTCTCAAAAGGATTTTAGTAGTCAGTGTTGCTGACCTGCATCTACAATATATAAAATATGCTAAAAACCCTTAATATTTGCTGATTTAGTTATATAGGAACTGTTCTTATCCTTTGATACCATTGATTATCCTTTTATGCCCAAACTAATATCCACTCAGATAGTAGTCAGATTTTGTTATTAATCTAGTACTCTTACCAAAATACATACAACATTAAAGATGTTTACTTAGAGGTAAATCTATCTTCATTGATCAGACTTAGCAAAATTATGATTCTCCTGCTAAAATTCAACTTTTAAAAAATAACTAAAAAGATCTGAATTTTTTTGGAATTTATTTAAATTCTCCAACATACACCCTTTTGTTGTTTTAAAGATTTTTTTTTTTTAATTCTTCCCTGAGGAAAATTTCTGTTAAAATATTTCCTGGTCCATCTTAATTTCCTTTTTTCCCCTCTGCTGTTTCCCAATGTATTCCGCTGAAAAAAATATTAAGGGAGAATAGCTCACAAATAGCTTTGGCACTGTATTTTTCAAATAAGAACATACTCATGTGTTGACTGAGAATTTTCAGGTTCTCTGTTTGCTCCCAATTTAGTCAATTGTGAAAGTTTTCTTTTTTCTTTTGTCTTCCTCTTTTTGAAAATTTTAGCAGTGTTTTGGAATATTTTTCCACAGCCAGATCATATCTATGCCCAGTATCTATCCCATTTACAGTCTGTTCTCTTCAATAAGTAGAACTGCATTTAGTTGAGATACTTTAGTAACACAGCCAACTATCTTAAAATATCCTATTATTTCCCCAAACATAAATCCCGGAAGACATTGTGAACAAGAATGTTTCAATTCCCGCAACTGGAAAAGTTTTGACAAGTTCCAACTAAAGATCCCAAGCATCTTGGCAACAAAAAAGGACCAGTTATTGCCATCAATGCTTTGGCAGAGCCTCAAGAAACATAGAACAAAAATGCTTTGATCAAGCTCAGAGCTCAGGGTGTGTCCCCAGTTTTTAAGGTGTGCGCTATGACTCATTGCATTATCATGTTGCGCTGAGTGCACAACATGCTGCTTGTGTAAAACTGAGCACCTGAGCTGTGGTTTCCAAATTCTTCCAGTTGCAATTTCCTATCACTACAGCTAAATGTTTTAATAGTATAATGTTGCTTTGCAAAAAATCTGGAAACCAACCCTTCTAATTCCCATTTTAAGCACCGCCTATTTAGAGCCCAGCTTTTCATGAGACTGGGATAGCCTCAAGTTTTTCTTTTTGATTATGTCTTGAATGTGAGTTTTCGTTGTACTGAATTAAATGCTGAAAAAATGTGATAGAATTTAAAATAGGCTAATGTTTAAAACGCTTGAAATCTACCTCAATTTTTGAAACGTCTAAGGCACTTCTAATTTTTCAGGTCCTTTTTTTTCAAATCTGCAGATTTGCATGGTTGTATAAGTATGTATGCTGAAAAAATGACAGCTGCCTCCCATAAACTACTAGGAAAAGATATAGATGAATAAATGTTGCTGATAAATGATAATGTTTGCTGCTCAATGCATCAAAATAACCCAAATTGGGGAGGGCTGAACTACTTGATTATTCCTTTCTAATGTCAAAGCAATCTTTTACTTACAAATTTTGAATGGAATGCAAAAATCTTTTACCTCACAATTTGATGTTTTCCTGTTAATGGAGAAAAATCTTACTGTGAAATAAATATGCCAGATCAGAAGTCTCCAACCTTTTTGATTTGGCAGCCTGGAAAGGGAGGGAGGCACTACTATGTGCGTGCACACAAATGGGCCGTGCGTGAGTGCATGCGTACATGCAAACGGCTGCACATGAGCGTATGCGCACATGCAAACGAGACTGCATGGGCACAAGTGCTGCAAATGGGGCTGCATTAGTGCTGGCGGGATGCTATGGGCAGCACTAGTGCTAGTGGCACACTCTGGGGTGGAGCGGGATGCTCGGGATGGTGCTAGTGCCACAGGATGCTCGGGGTGGCGCTAGTGTTTGCGGGATGCTCAGGGCGGTGCTAGTGCTGGTGGGACGCTCGGGGCAGGGTGGTGCTAGCGCCGGCGGGATGCTTGGGGCGGTGCTAGAATGAGTGTGTGGGGGGGTGAGTGCACATTTGTGTGCGTGTGCACTGGCCATCCCTTCACGCGGCCTGGTGGCCAAGCAGCCGCGGCCCGGTAGTGGGCCATGGCCCACAGGTTGGGGACCCCTGAGCTAGATCACTGCTCATGAAAATCAATGAAACTAGTTGTTGTGAATACCTACAATTTAAACTGATCCTGGTATAGCTGACTTGGGCTGAACTTGAAAAGCTAAGATCAATTTGAAACTTGGATGGAAGACCACCCAGAAATATTTTTTAAAACAAATTAAGTGAAATGTTCAGAAAAAGGCTATCTGTACTGAATATGTTTGTATTGTTACCAAAAGAACCTTACAGTATATGGATGTATCCATGTAGTCACCAGTTTTCTTCAGCTCAGTGGAGACTTTCCTTTCCTGAGATTTGGAGATGGAGATAATATGATGCACTTGCTCAGCTTCTCCCTATAGTGCAACTAATAGTAAATCTCTTAGCTTTATTGGTTACCTTATTGATCCAGAAATTTATGAATTTTCCTCACTATATAATTTGTTTGGCAGCATAGCTATTGAATCATTTTTATTCCCAAACCAGACACCAACTCCTCTGTTCTCTCAAAAAGAACAAAGTCCTCCAACTAAAAAAAAAAGACAAATTGGGGGAAAAAAATAACTGAGCATCTAAAACAGCACAAAAACAACAGAATAAGGTAGCTTGCATTGAAGCTAGTTTCAAAGAAACAGGGAATACAACTATTAAAAGATGCTAGAACTGTAGTGTTAAATATAAGCAGCACCTCACTGCAAGAAACAAATCAACTAATGTACAGCATGGAAGGAGTACTGGATACTTGGGTGTGAAATCAACAAATCAACAAAGATGTAAATAAAGCTAAAAAGTGCACCACCAAAATGGAAGGTCAGGCTGGAAAATAAGAGCAGTATGCTAAAATCAGATGCAATCCCCAAAACATCTAAACACCACTTTTTTTTTTCAACATTGAAAAAAATCACCATCAGTCAATTGCAAAAAATAGCAACAACTGTCTATCCCAGGTCCTTGGGAAGGACATAATAAAAATGCCAAATCCTGTCTAAATACCTGGCTATCTTTGTGATGAATCAATAATAATTTATTAAATGTATATGTTGCCTGACTCCCCAATAATCCGGGAGAGAGAGAGAGAGAGAGAGAGAGAGAGAGAGAGAGAGAGAGAGAGAGGTATGAATGAATCATGTTCCCTAATCTAAAAGGAAACATGATTCATTTTCATCAAAGTCCTGGGCAAAGAGCCACACCTTCAAGGGCCTTGCAAATACCACCAGGATGGGGCCCATTTGTAACTGGGAAAGGGGAGAATCTTGTTTCAGAGGGTAAGTGGTACTTGCAGAGAAGTTTCATTTTCAGGATGGTGTTAGATGCCATTATTTAACTGAAGGAATCCAGTGCATGTCAATCCTTCCAGATCAAATTGGCCCAACAAATACTATGGGAGATAGGTAGCCCCTCAAGTAACAAGACCTATGCCATGCAGATATTACTTCTTTTGTACCTACAATATAAACTGCTTACTTAGCCATATTCCAGAAGTTTTAACAGTTAGTTATTATATATGTGGTTCTGTTTCTGAGAGAAAAGTATTGCAAAATGTGGTATGAAGTCTGACAAGCAGCTATAACTATCTCATTGCAGATCTTGAAGGTACAGGAAGGAAGTTCAAAATTTAAGCACTCAGGTCAAGTTCCATGGAAGAGTATGAGAGAGAAAAGAAGAATTCTACAGATAAATTGTGGAACATAAATGCTGGAGATAGGTGGAATTATTTTTGGAACCATTCTGGATGAGAAAATGGTTTGCACCTCACAAAAACTATCCAAAAGAACATTTGCCTGAAATGTGCTAAGAGTTTTAAGTTGTATCCTGGGTGGATTGGACATGAAGTCTCCAAAGTACAAACTTCAGATACTATACACTCAGACTCATAAATAAATTTCAGACTCATAAAGACATATAACCTTAAATATAAATGTCTGCAGCTATTTTTTCTTTCAAATATTTCTGTTTATCTTTTAACTTTGTGAAGGGTTTTTTGAAAATCAATGCAGATTACATCTCTCTCTCTCTCTCTCTCTCTCTCTCTCTCTCTCTCTCTGTGTGTGTGTGTGTGTGTGTGTGTGTCTTAATGAAATGGAAGAATGAATAAAAGCAGTATTGATTACTTGTCTTACTTGCATCTCTGCAACCAAAGAAAAGATATATAACTTACTCCCCAAAAGCAAATTGCAGATCTTCCCCAATATAAAAAGTAATAACAACATTGGACTTTAATTTCCGAACATCTGTGATGTGCTATAGAAATAACAGAAACAGAAGAAAGTGAAGAAATAGTACTCAAGTTCTTGATTTTATTGAGTGTAGTTGAACATGTATCTTGAACTTCAAGGAAGTGATTTTCTATAATCCTAGAGAGAGAGAAATGAACAGGATTCTACAGAAAGGGAAACTAATGTGAAAAGGAGTTCAAGATGCGAAGGAGTTTTATTGAAAAAATAATTCTAGTGAATAAAAATGGAATAAATCAGTGTGATCGAACAAAGGTTAGCGATGATTTAAAAAGAGACCTATCTCAAAAAGAGGGATTGATCACCAAAGAATTGTATACTCAGGTAGTCTGGAACTGTAAAGATGATATCAAAAGGAATAAAGCTCAGAATGAATATTGAGGTTGGCAAATGATGTTAAGAACAGCAGTAAGGTCTTTTTTTGCATAGGTTCCAATTAAAAGGAAAAAAGAATCACAGATCAACAGCTGTAGAAATATGGCAAAAATATGGCAAACGTAAACAGCCAGTAGGGCTTCTATTTGATTAGTTCTGAAAATTATAGAGTGGAGGTGTGTGAATGTTTTCAAAGGGAAAAAGGTAACTATAAGCAAAGGCTGATATTAATAACTGAGATTGATATCTAATCAGTCTATACCTTGAAAATAATAATTATCATTCTGAAAACAATGTGGTAGATAATGTATGCTAGCATAGATTTATTAATAAGAAGTCTTGCTAATTCCTTTCATCTTTTTGATTACGTAATTCACATATTTTTGATTAGGTAATTCAGATTGTGAAGAATGTGTAAATGTGGTATATCTTGATTTCATTTATTGACAACATAGGTCATAATATTGTGATTAGCAAGATAGCTAACCTTGGGCTAGAAGCAATATAATTATGTCAATGCATAGCTGGTGTCCAAATTATGCTAAAAATTATATTCAAAGCATGCTTATCAATGGTTCCTTATTGAACTGGGTCCAGTTCTGGGCCTGGTATTCATCAATATTTTCATTTAATCTATTACACAGATAAAGAGATGGATAAAATAGTGATCAGATTTGAAAATGGAATGGACAATACAAACAGAATTACTAATTATCTTGGTAGCTTAGAAAAAGGGTGGAAAATAAGAGAACTACAAAATTCTGCACTGAGGAAAAAGAAATAAAATAAGGTGGAAGATATCTTATTTGCAATTTGAATTGTAATTGATCACAAGCTGAATATGAGTCAGCAATGTGATATGGTGGCTAAAAAGATAAATGTTAGGCTCTGCCACAAAAAGTAATTTCTAAATAATGGGAAGTTATAATTCACTATAATTTAAGGATAGCATTAAGTTCCCATGTCATGGTTCTGATAAATGAAGCCAGTCAAAAGAACTTCAAGGCGAAGAATTCGTCCTCAAGAACATTTTATTTGGAAACAAGATATTGGCACTTACATAGTTGAACCCAAAACTGAAAGTTCCCTCCCCTGATACAAAGTTACAAGTTGTAATTCCCACCCCAAACCAAGCTGTCACACATCACATTCCCCAATGATAAATAAGCGTGGGCTTTTCTCCCCCACCCTCCTACCGCCAAAATTCTTTGCTCACAACGACCTTGATTAAAAATGCAGCTGCAATTGTTATGACTAACTAAGAACACTCATACCTCTCTCTCCCCCCCTTATTCTATCTACGTAAAAAAAATCCTCAGTTAGAGTGGAAAGTTACAATGAACAACAAAAGTAAAATGGCTACAGTTTCTTCTGTTGTCACAATGCTGACATCTCCTTCATTGCACATGTTTAGTAAGTGACTGGACAACCATTTGTTTTTGATGCTTTAATTTAAATCCCTACACTGAGCAGGGGATTAGACTTGATGACCATACTCTTCCTTTTCCATTTTATGATTCTAAGAAAAATAAAAGTAAGGTGCTTTTAGTGCTAAAGAAATAGACCAGAATCTTATTGGAATGTTGATTGTCTGACATCAACAGGAAAAGGCAATTGGTGGAATTTACAAAACAATGAGATAAGTGTGACATGAAATTGACAATGTCATTAAAACTATGGAAACACAGATTGTACAAATGCCTTAAGGGAATGCAAAGGATAAAAGAGAAAAACAAATGGAGAACCTGTCTTTTACCTTCATCTACATAATTGATTTACTTTTTAAATAAAAGCATGATGATTGCCAGAAAAGCTTCAAGACTTGGTGAGGAAAGGAAAGGTTCATTGGAACAACCAAAAAAAAAGGGGATTACTCCAGAAGTATTATAGAGGATGCGTAGCATCCCAGACAATCCTACAGACCATTATCATTGCTGGGAAGAATCTCAGTTATAAAAATGAATGTCCTGTCTAGAAGGATGTTTTTGTTTCAAACAATACCTATTTTCACAATTGATGAACCATTTAAATGATGGCAGAAAGATATCTAGTTTGTATGGCAAGAGTTAGATATCTTCAAGATGCAAAGGAACAAGGAGGATTAGGATTGCCTAATTTAAAACTGTAATTTGCAAACAGCTATTTGGTTTGGATAAAAGGGTAGATGTTACTGAGAAATAAAAGAATTTTAGAAGTGTACAATCTGAGATTTGGATGGCATGTTTTTTATGTATAATAAAGCTAAGGCTAATTATATTTTAAAAATCACTATGTTAGACATGCCATATTGATAATATGGAATAGATATAAACCTAGACTGTGCCCAAAAGTACTTATAAGTACTTATAAGAGTTTCAGCACAAGAAGCATTTTATAGAAAAAAAAAACAGCAGGTAAAGAGAAATGGTTAACTATTGAAAATGTTAGATCATGGAGAATATAAAAAATTCAGTGCGGAGGCACTTATTTTTCAGAGGTTTTTGTACACAGAGCTTAGAGAAAAAATTAAGATAAATAACAAGACTTTTGGAAATGAACAACAAAAGACAAAATTTCAAGTTGAATTATATACAGAAGATGAACATGTAATTGCCAAAATGCAAAAACTCTTGCTGAAAATTGAAATGGCCGACAAACAAGTGAAAGAAGATATGACAAAATCAGCTAAGAATATTGGACACAACGTATTGTTGGAACAGTGAGAAAATGTGTTTGAAAGGACTGATATTCACATTGTTAATAACTAAAAAGAGAATTTCTATAAAATGAGGTATTGTTGGTATATGACTCCAGAAAAATTAGCCAGAATGTATATTTCAAATTTATATTGGAAATGTGGGTTATTTTATCATGCCTAATGAACTTGTAAAAAAGCCAGATTTGGGGTTTAAATACATACACTGATACAAAAAATTTAAAGATTAAGATTTAACTGAAATCAGAACTTTTTTTGTTTGGATTAATTGTTAAGACAATTAGAAAAGAGCCAAGAAAGACTATTTTTATATATGATCTCTGCTATGAGACTACCATATGCATAAAAATGGAAAGACTTTGATATATTCACAATGGAATAATGCTTGCTGACAATAATGGAATTAGCAGAGATGGTAAACGTAATTTAGAGAAAAATTGACTATTTTATTAGTGACTGGAAAACCCTTATGAACTTTTTGCTGAAAAAAGGAAAAGATAAACTTGTGATTTAGGGCTTGGATGATGATAGTTTATGGAAGAAGGAAATTACGATATAACCTTAGAGTGAACGGTTGAAATATAAGTGTATTTTAACCACTATCAAAAAGATTGGAGCATCTTTTCTTTCCTTTTCTTATTTTCTATTTCTATTTTTCTTACTTATTCACTATTCTTCTTTAGTTTCTTTGTTTCTTTTGTAATATATGGAATGCTTTTATCTTGCAAAAAATTCTTCAATGAAATTTATATTAAAAGCATAATTGTAGTTAGCATTGATCTGCTTTGGAGACTTTTGAGCATGCTTTGTTATAGCACTTAAACTTGTCTATATCCCATCATTCACATTACTGGGAAAAATGCAAAATGCTCCTCATAATCAAATCAGTCTTTGCAAGAGTTCTTCCTTTTCCTCTTTTTAAAAACAAGTTTGTTCATGCTAGTAATGTCAAAGAAACAATTTTCAGAATCATTTATTTCTTCTTTTTAAAGTATGGTTTTATTAATCTGGTTTAAATATAATGAATTTTATATTTTATATTTTAATTATTTATGTATAATTATATTTTCTTGCATATACACTAACAAAAAATATCACATGAAGGGAAAACCTTTAAGTGCAGATTATTTAAAGACTATAGTAGAAAGCAGATGCTCAGATATCAACATCTCTCTAATGGTTTATGATCTCTAGTTTTATGGTCTGATTTTTCCCCCTGAATACACATCCTTATTTTCCCCCAAATCTATTTAGAGAAAAAACAAACCACTCCTAAGCCACTATTTTTTGTTCGTTAAAAGAAATGAGATAAAATGCTGAAACTAATAAGACAGTTATTTGTGTTTTTGAAAAATGCTTAATAGAGATGTCAAGTGCCAATATATACAGAGCTAAACACATCAATTTATAACTCATAGCTTCTGAGATCATGAATTTTAAAGTGTGTTGTGGGATTGCAGCATTCTGAAATTCAGAATATCTCATATATTTTGTAGAGCTTTTTTGATATGGAATTCTTCTCTAATATTTGAGATTTTTTCCAGCTTCTCCATAACTCATATGCACCAATTTTAAACATACTCATTTTTGTAGCTACTGGGTAGGCTCCGTTATAGTATTTAAAACTGTCCATTTCTCCCCCTCTGCCTCCCCACCTCTCATTCGGAATAAGACTTAGCCTTCTAGTAAAAGCTGCCATCACCAGATTTTGCTTTTCCTGACAAATGAGTTTTAAACATCTCATCAGCTGTAGAGTGCATTTTTCTTCTACAACTTGTTGTGCTGCCTAATTATGGCTATTCCAACCTTCTTAACCTCTGGGACTTTAACCTGAATGAAGCTTTTGCATGTGGCAGCTGTGGAGAACTGGCAAGGGTAGATTTTCCTAGCCTGTTCTCCTGACATTTGACAGAGGCCCATGACTGAGTCCATGCTGTAGAACACAGGTGTCAAACTTGATCACGTTACATGACGTTTCATTACATATCGCAACGTTTTTTGGGCATGGCCTGTGTGTGACGCATCCGGCCCGTGGGCCACCAGTTTGACACCCCTGCTGTAGAAGGAATATTGAGCTCTGTCTTTTAAAAACTGTTTTGAAAGACAGAGAAATCATCTCTATCACAGAATTAATAAGCAGCTTGTGTTGGGCTTCATATCAGTCCTCCTTTGGTTTTATTTCCTTTTGCTAACAATATGCCTGAAATGATTTTATGAGTTATTGTTCAAGCAACTGATTTCTACTTAGGTGCCCATTTCAGAGCATATAAAGCAGGAAAAATGCAGGGTAGAAACCTGGGTTGAAGGGCCAAGAACATATTTTAAACTAGTACTTTGAGGTACCACTATCAAGGGAAAGATAAAATGACAGAGGGTATGAATTTGATTTTAGTGGTTATTTTTGCCTCCTATATCTACCTGCCACCAAGGATGGTATTTTAGCTAAAACACAACCCTATCCCGAGGAGCCAAAAGACAGTAGCTTGGCAAGTTTGTTCTGCTGTTTTGGGCTCTGGAAGTAGAGTACGGCAATGGGTGTGTGCAGAAGGCTGTATATCCAGTCTAGCAGAGGGCGTGCCTGCTCAGTCATTCACAGGAGAGCAGAGTGTGGAGAAAGAACAGCTGTCAGCAGAGGACCGTATGGCAAGGCGGGCTCCCTGAGATTCTATATTCAACTGAGATTGTTTTGCTGCTGTTTGCCGTTTTTGCCTTGCTTTGTTTTTTAAAGTTTCAAAGGATAGACAGGTGACATTCATCTTGGCACCACCATCTGCAACCATGCTTCACTCTCCACTGAAAACCGCACTGGCATATGAGTGCTTCCAAGATCAGGCCAATTCAACTTTAGCTTTGCCTTCAGATCACAAGTTGAAAACAAGAGGGACAGGAAAACAAAGGGTCCAGGAACAGGTGATGATGACCGTGAAGCGGCAGAAGCAAAAGTCCTCCCTTTCATCAGCATCAAATGCGGCAGGTCACTCCAACCGAGGTAAATATCTACTGCTGCTATAAGGGATGCTGGCTGAGGTGTGATAAATTTGGCTAACGTGGTCACTCCATAGAATGCCATTGCATATTTTAGGATAATTGGAATTCACTCAAACCCTTTAAGTAGTTGCTTTTAGTTATGTCTGCAGAATTGTGTGCTGAATGTTGGAGGAAAATCTTGCACTGTCTGGTAGAATGAGCACTGAGCATATGCATAAGAGTTTCGAGTCCTTGGCTTTATGCTTTGCAGTTTAATGTTTGTGATGTTGCAGAAGCTCCAAAACAGCTCCAGTTAAATTACTAACACTGAAGGTTTCAATCTGGACTGTGGAAGGTGATTCTGAGTGTGTGACTAAGTGCAGATGCTTCAGTTTGAAATAGAAAGTTGGGAGAATCAAAATCTTAACTTTTTCAATATCAAGGTTCTGTGATACTATTGTACTTTGGCTGGAATGAAACCAATGGGATAACTATAGGCACAGTTGGATTGGTGAAACTCTTCTAGATCCCACCAACTTCAACAGAATTCCCAAGTTTAATATTGTCCATTACAGTTAATAAAAAATATAATGCATAATTTTATTTCAGTCTTAGGTTCTGAGACTGACTGTGATTTCAACTGAATTTTAAATTGGTTTGTTTATATGAGAAAAAGTATGTGTATACTGTACAAAAAAGTTGCATAGTTGCATGTCTTTGGATGTATTGCTGACAGTCAGATTAAATGATTTTGATTCTATTACTTCTTTTGACCATTCTCTAAGTACTTTTTAACATTCCATTGATGTAGGAATTTTATATCTCATGTTTTGTGTCTATGAAACACAATCAGTAAAACCATAGGGGAAAAGCTTTGTTGCCCAGAAAGCACACAATTAATAATAGTCTGTACTGTTCTTTTTTTATGTATGCCTCTTTCTAATTATAGACCAAACCTGAAAACCTGGTCTTTGCTTCCCGGACTCCAGACAGTTCTGCTTAGACTTGGAAATGTAAAGTCTAATTCTGGTGTACATTGACACATTGTCTCCTGTAATTTGAAGCTATGAAGTTTCATGGTTTCAGGCTTTTTTTAAAATATGTATTTAAAATATAAATTTAAAATTTAAAAATAAATTTTAAAATATGTATTTATGGCAGTGCATTGTCCTGATTCAAATATATATTTATAAGGTAATATAAATTTTCATCACTCAAGTTGTGAAGAGCTTATGCTTAAGTCTTTTCACACCGCTGATCACAAATACAAAATTATGACAAGCAATGGTGTTAATTGAAATCCTAGTAAAAGGCAGCCTGCTTAATGTTAGCATTAATTGCTGGTGATCCTCAGGGAAAGTCAACAAGATACTATTTTCTACACCACAGGACTGTTAGCTGAATAAAATAAAGATTTGTAACATTTGCCTGAATATGGGATTGGCTGCCTTCTCAGACTTGAGAGGTTTCCCCCTGCCAGAAATGTCACCTTGGGAATTTAAATTTATTTTTGGAAGGAAAACTAAGAATTTATGCCTTTTAATGCTTGAAGATAAATAGTCATCTTGTTATTTAATTTTCAGGATTTTCCAAAACACTTTAGCCATTCTCGTTGAAAGACAATTTAATCTCTATTCAAGTCATTTTGCAGATGGAGAGCTCTGATTTTAAATCTTATTTGTTTCTCATCTCTCAATACTGCTATCCTGAATTGGACATGAGATGTGTTAGATCTTCTGCAACTATAACTTCAAATAATGCTTCCTTGGAATAATGTATTCCACTCAATAGTGTGTTTTCTGAAATATAAAACAAGGAATTTCTGATTAAACAAAGTGTGTGGTAGGCCTTGAGTTCTGTGTGGTTGTTTTAATGAGCTGGAACATAGTATTTAGTGTTTTACAAGAAGATTATTATTTTTTTTGTTCAAGAGCCAATTCTGTTGATTTAGAGAACAGGGCATTTTCTTTATTTCAATATTCTTGCTGAAGCAGAAATAACTTCTGAAGAAAGTTGCTAAATAGCTTAAAAGTATGGGGAAGTAGCAATTCAGCAAGACATGGAGGAGGAATGGAGTTTCTTGAATTGTTTTACTTTTTCATTTCACAGATGCTACTTTTGCATGTGAACTCCTTATTTTGGCTAAAAAACAACAGATAGAAGTATCATTTTGCTCATAGTAGATGCTCTACATTCAGTGAAACTTCCCAGCACTTTTACTGGGAATGTGACAGTTTCTTACCTGAAACCATTCATCCAAAAACATATGAATCCCAAACTGAAGAAAATTGTGATTCATTCTGGTTATGAATATCAAACTTTTATTATTTGCTTATTCTAGATGAGCAACAGTGAAGGATTGCAGACAGAATCAAATATCAGGTGTTGTCAGTCTTGGCTTTGGGTGGCCGGATTATCTCTGAGCTTACCTTTTGATGTAATATTGTGTCAGATAGCAAAATTACACACAACACAGATTCTTTCTTCTTCTTCTTCTCTTCCCCACCCCTCTTTTGCAAATGAGTAACAGACTTTGAAAGCTAAAATCAGAAGCAGATCAGAGGGAAGGCTCCTTAACCTAAAACAATCCTTTGTTTGCTCCACTGAAATTGTGAAACTCACATTCCCAGTTTCTTTTCTCCCTGGCCTGGTATGTTAAAAGAGGGGATCCATGCATATTTCCCCATGGGGAACTGATCAGGGGTTGTGGGATAGGGTGGGAAAGGATTTAAACAGCCCCATTCTCATCACTATTCTACCTACAAATACCCTATACCAATGTAATGAATCACCGATATTGGGTGCTTGTCAAGGCCCACGCATTGATCTCTTGTTAATCCTGGAAACCTTCTGTTTTTGGATGTGCATCCTTCAGCTTATTGTCATTGCACTTGATTCCCGTTCCTTCCCAACCTACATAGATAGATATTGACCTAACTGTGAGACTTCCCCCAAATCTGGATTCAGGCTTCTAAAACAAAGGGCTGAAAAAGAAGATAGAGACAGAGAGACAGAGACAGAGACAGAAAGAGACAGAATTCTATAGTACAGTTCTTATTTTCAGCTTTGTTAAAGGACATTTTGGGGTCTGCTTCTCTATAAAAAGTCACCAAGTTAAAAGCCATTTGGCGCACAATTAGAAAATTATAATCTGATATTACAACAAGAACACTTTTTTAGTAAAGTTTCCACTATATTTTTTAAGGCGCATTTGGAAGATGTTGGGAGAAAAGTATAATTCTCTTAGTCACATAATAAACTTACAATTTTTATCTCAGTTGGAAAATTGCAGATAATTTTTTTTTGGGGGGAGAATGGAATGTTGTGGGCTAAAGAGTATTCAGACTTCAGAACAATTAATTGCCAATCACATATTTAAATTATTGCAAAAGGAATTTAGATTGTCAAAACCTATGAAATACTGAATATAGGTATATATGTATATGTACTGTATATATATACAGAGAGAGAGAGAGAGGGAGACACACACAGACACTGATATATATATATAAAATGTCTGATTTCTTAATTTGTGCCAGAAGCACAACGAGCATCTGGAATTCTCTAATTATTAGAAAAGTGTTTCAGATTATTCCAAATCTACATCTTTTTACTGACAATTAAAGTGTATAGTTATTTTTTTTTAATTATTTGCAAGAACTTTGGAATGACGAGTTGGAATAGCCTACATACAAATCAAAATCAATCAATGGCTAAGAGTCTTTAAAATGTTCAATATGTTTCTGATGATCTTAAAATAAGGTTAATTCACAAAAAGATTTGTTTCATATCTATTGGCCCCCTCAGAAAATATTTTTAAAGGGCTGGCTTCATCTTTGTTATACCAGAAATATAAAATGTTTGTGGGAATACTAACATATGATATGGGATTGCCCCACTATTATCTCATTTAGGTTTAATATTCATTTAGATAGTCAATGTGATTTGGGGAAATGAAATATGATTTAAAGATATGACATATGAATTATATACCAAAGATTTGGAATTTGTCAGTGTAGGAAGAGCTGTGGTTCCTGAGCCAAAAAAAAAATAATTATTTGGTACGATAGACAAATACTGCTGCCCTAATATACAATCTGATTCACATTGTGCTCAGGGTCTGCCTATTAGCATAATGAAAAGGCAGATGGGTATTAAAACTCCATGTGGTTGAGATTTAATACAGTGCTTAAAAAATGAAGCTGATTTCTACACATTTATAATATTTTTCCTTGCTCTTTTTAAAATCTTTTTTATACAATAATGCAAAAAAAGCAGGGCTTTGTTTCTCATAGAACGCTCAGAACGGAGTTCCGGCACCTTTTTTGGATGGAACCTTGTAGGGTAGGCAAGGTGGGTTGTATGACATGTGTGAGTTCCGGCACCTTTTCTTTTTACAAAAAAAGCACTGAAAAAAAGATTCATATATCAAAAGGAGCTCTGAATATATGCTTCAAATCTTGAAGACTAAAGGCTTTCTAGGACTGATTAGATTTTTTTTTAACTATTATTAAGCACATTCCAAAATATTTATTTCTGTTACAGAATGAAATAATTAATCAATATCTAGTCCATAGCCATTTTGGATATGGTAATTATATATTCCTTCCATCTTGTTTTCTAGTTTTTAAATCATACAAATATTTGCATTTAAATTCTATAAATATTTTCTATTGCACATATTTCCCCCTAAAATGCTATCTATATATTAGAAAAAATGCATTTTGATCTTGATATTAGTCTTGAAAATATGATGGGCTATTTAGAATTAAAACTTGAATGAATGAATCTTCCTATGTAACCATTTTTTAAATTTATATAATTATATAATGAAACGAGAGATTTGTCTCATTTCAGACTATCATAGTCACAATCTAAATCAGGATACAATAACTCCTTTTGAAAGCCAGCATCTACTTTGTATTGCATATTACAGCTTCTTCTGAGCTCATAAAATTACTCTTTAGGTTTTCTATTTCCAGGAAACAAAGTTAAATCTTTCTGTAAGCTTCTAATTTGCTTAAGAAATATCAAAATCAAAAGACAGAAGGAGAAGAATTGCAATTGAATTGAATATTTCAGATGTGTGATTTATGACAGGCTAGCATTTTCCACATCACAAAATATGTTGTACAATTTAAGAGGCTCTTATCAAGTGAACTTATATCTGACCATCCTAAAATAGGATGGTCATCTCGGTAGAATTCTGATGAAATTAATGATAAGTATCTACAGAAAATAATAACTTGAAACAACTTCTCTGCCTGAAAAATTGCAAATGTAATACCAGAGAGTAGAATCAATTAAATTAAAATGGAAAACAATGGCCAAAATTATAAGAAACTGAATAGACTTGTTATTGGGCATTTTCATGCAGAATTTAGTCTATATATGTTTCTTGTCAGTAGCTACATTAATGGGGTAAGCATGTTTTTAAATCATACTTGCATTTTGCAATTATTTTATATTAGTAAGCATTACTAAGCATTAATTTTGTACTCAACAGTAATTTATTAAAAACAAGAATAAATGTGACATATATTCAGTGATACACAAAAAATATACTCAATACATTCTAAAAATAGCAGTTGTTCTTTCTCTTTCCATATAAAAGAACAATAAAAGAACAATATAATATATAGACCAGATTTAAGATAAATTGGCTTTATCTTAATCTAAGTCAGTATGGACTATAAAACAGACTGAAAATGGTTAGATTTGTGATGGCAAAGTAACATATTTTTAGGTAGTTATAATAAAGGTATCGAGAATAAAAGAGGATTTTGCATTTTTTATAGTTAGAAATAAAATTTTATAGTTTTATAGTTTATAGTTAGAAATAGAAATAAAATAAAAATGTGTCAATAATAGAGATATAAAATATAGCATTTTACATAGTTATAAAAGAATATCAAGATAAATAATATGGAATGATGTTAAATAGTACAAAGGCAAAAGTTTTCTAAAAGTTTTTATTTTTTCTCCTTTTTAGCTAGTCACATGTTTTGATAATATTGCTAACTTTTGTTAGATTATCAATCCATAATTAGAGCATATTGAAGTCACTTTGTATATTACACTCTGGCAATTTTTGGTTCAGCATATTTCTTTACTTACCGTCAAAATGTAAACTGATATGCAGTAATCACCGTTTACTGTTACATACCAACAACATATGTGAGTTTAAGCATATTGTTGTCATACATATAATCTGGCCCCAAATAAACTGTTTCTCTGCTTCTTTGATTTTACAGAATGAGCTAAACTCATGCTTGAATCTCAACTATTGAAATAAATGGAAGTTAAATGCCATTAATTTTTGTTGGAACTTGTTGATCAGGAGCAATATCTCTTGTTTTCTTGACCAACTCCTTCTTTTCTCTGTGTAGTCTATGTATAAATTGTAATGCAACATTTATGCATGCATTATAAGGCGTAAAACAGATCAAAATTAGATACAAATTGACATATAAAATCAGCATTTTTCTAGGGACTGTCTTTTTTCATTGTACAGATTAGCATGATTTTAGTGCTGGACAGAGGTATTTTTTTCCTTCTGTATTATTTTCTTTCGTTTTCCATATGATTTCTATTGAAAGAATTTTGACATTCTTCAAAAGAAAAGAATTCTGGGAAAATTCTCAAGAATGGATTGTGGTGTCTTTGCATGTATGTAAGTTACAAGATGGCTAACAGGTGGATGTGAATGTTCTGCCTTTATTTGTTCAATCATCCCTCTAGCAATGCATGGCGTTCCTGACTTCCCACGCCTCAATTAAATCCTAGGGATGAGATGATGAAGGAACTCCTCCCTTTGAGTGTTTTCAGTAGTAGTGCTTGAATATTTGGGAGGAGTCTTGCCCTTAAGAAATTATTGGAGCCTGCCCAAAATTTAATGGAATATTTAAAAATAATACTCATACTGACTACCTCTATTATAGATGCTAATTAATAATATTACTGGTAATATAGAAATATTAATGATATAATAATGTTGATGATACAGTAATATTGCTCTATAAATTTTTTAGCCCAAAGCAAAAAAAAAAGAAGAGGAAAAAAAACTTTAGAACTTTCAGTCCCATTCAGAGGAGAAAACATAACTAGACTAATAGTTTCAATTGGTCTTCAACACTGATGTTGATGTAGAATCTTGACAACCACCAAGACTTGCATGTGTAGCCAAGTTCTTTTCTCCATGAATGTTTTCCTAGGAAGAATCACCTAAGGCTATTATTTTGTTTTGACTAATAGTACCAGCAGCAGCCTTCTTAAATATCTATGGAAAGTAAACTATAATAAAAAAGCCCAAATTCCTAGCTCAAGAAGAATAGAAAATGTTGGATCATTTTAAATTATTTGAACTTTATGAGTGCTGCTTATCACTTAGATAAGATAGCCTTTATTGTCATTTATTGTTATTTATAACAATTAAAAATGAAACTCTATTGCCTGTTCTCAAAAGAAAGTATATATCTACCCATACACGTACATAACACATATATACACAGGCTACACACACATATCCCAACCCCCTGCTCAAGTAGGAAACCCTATACCATTTCAGACAAATGGCTGTCTAGTCTCTTCTTAAAAACTTCCAGTGTTGGAGCATTCACAGCTTCTGGAGGCAGGTTGTTCCATTGATTAATTGTTCTGACTGTCAGGGAATTTCTCCTTAGTTCTAGTTTGCTTCTCTCTTTGGTTAATTTCCATCTGTTGCTTCTTGTCTTACCTTCAGGTGCTTTGGAGAATAGCTCGACTCCCTCTTCTTTGTGGCAACCCCTGAGATATTGGAGCACTGCTATCCTGTCACCCCTCGTCCTTCTCTTCATTAAACTAGATATACCCAATTCAGCAACCGTTCCTTATATATTTTAGCCTCCAGTCCCCTAATCATCTTTGTTGTTCTTCTCTGTACTCTTTCTAGAGTCACAACATCTTTTTTACATCGTGGTGACCAAAACTGGATGCAGTATTCCAAGTGTGGCCTTACCATGTATGAGGGTCCAATCTGGGTCAGTCAGCAGGACCAGACAAAACCTCTGGTCCCAGTGACTGACCCAGATTGGATTCTGCATCCTTAACCTGGGACACATATATTTGCCTTCATAAATGTATGAGACTCAACATGTTTGAGTCTAGATGTACAAGGCTAGAATAAGATGAAAATTAGGTAGAATATTTATAACACACACTTTCAGCTAAAATTAGATATAAAAGAATTTATTTGATTTCTTTTATACATTAAAAATTATGATCAATGATCCAGTCCTAAGCTGTTAGGATGTTGTTGAGTACTCCAAAAATCAGCCAATGTCATATGCTGATTTAGGGCTTTTAAAAGTAAATAAAAACTGATGACACTATCCTGATAGCCAAAAATGCAAAGGGTCTGCTTGCAAATGATCTGATAGTAATAAAAGTCAATGGATGCAATGAAGAAATGGAACTAATATTAAACATAAAGAATTCCAAATGAATGACATCAGTACAATAACCAGCCTTAGAAATGACAATGAAATGATCAAAGTGGGTAGCTTCTGCTTTTGAGGATCAACCATCAACAGTAAAGGAACCAGTAATCAAGAACACACTGCAGACTAACACTTGTTAGAGCAACCATGAAAATCTGGGAAAAGATATTGAAATGGTGAGATTTAGATACAAATACTAGAATCATGCAAGCTATGGTGTTCCTTGCAACACTCTATGGAAGAGAAAGTTGGACCTGAAGAAACAAGAGAGGGGAGCATTGATACTTTTGAACTTCTGATGTTGGAAAAGACTATTGAGAATCCTATACCATGGACTGCCAAGAAATCGAACAAATAGATAATGAAAAAATCAACTCAGGGTTATCATTCAAGACACAAATGAACAGGTTTAAGTTATTGTACTTTGGACACATTATGCAAACATTTAGTGCTCTGCTGATGAAGAGGAAAGGAAGAGAAGACAACCAGCAGAAAATGGATAGACTCAGTAACAGTGATGATAAGTCACTGTTGAAGACTTGAAAAATCAGATTAGGAACAGATCTTCTTGGATAAAATCTATGTGGTCATTAGAAGTTAATAATGACTTGACAATATGTAATCAATCAAAAGTAAATAGTATTTTATTGTTTTCTGAAAAAAAGTCATTTCCCCCTTATATGGGATAATTTTATTCTTGTGGCATTATAAGTACCTGGACTAGGCATTGAGCAAATAAAGAAAAGCTAAGCAATGAGTGAAAGGGGAGGACTTGGGGAAATAGCATGGAGAAACATAACTTTTCAGGAAAGAGGACTCTGTTTCTACAGATGCTTATCTACTTCTATATCATATTAGGTCTTCTGAATGAAGTAAGTAACTGTATATTGACTTTTTTTTTAACCTACCCTCCAAATGCCCATACTCTGAGATGTCAGAATATGAGATAGTGAGGGCTCATAGGCAGCTTTTTTGTTTAGAGCTACTAAACATTACTTATTGTGCATCTGGAACATACTACAGTATATTAGTATTTACATGTCCAATTGAAGTTCAAGAGCAATTGATCCCTCCAAACATTCTGGGGACCTGTGCCAAAGTTTGCAAAACTGTTCTGGCCCCTGTGTGTTTGGAGATATAACTTTCTTATTTGTAGTAAACAGGTTTAATATAGCTATGGTCTAGAAACATATTTCTCCAAGGGCAAGTTTGAAGGATAGTTAGCTGTGTACCTATAGATGTAGATTGTACAAATGCAGGAAAAAAAACGGATACAATACTGCTTAGGGCACAGGTAAAGTTGTTAGCCAGTAATAACCTCTAGCTTAGGTCATTCAGTTCTTGTTTAGGAAACTGCTCTCAGATAGGGAACGACTTACTTATTTGGTGGATGTTTTTATTGTTTTAATGTTTTTAAATTGTTTCAATTATTTCATAATTTTAGAATTGTAAGTCATCTAGAGTCACTTGGTTGAGTTGGGGAGAGGGAAAGAGGGAGAGGGAAAGGGAGAGAATTAGAATAAACCTTATAGTTGAAAAGTAACTACAGATTAAATTAATTCCCCCCCTCCCTCCTCCTCCTCCTGTATATCAAGCAACATCAACCCCTGAAAGAGCAGATCCACAATATGGGACATCTCCTGGACTCAAGTTACTATCAGATACATAGATGGAGAGGCTATGTCTGTACCAGTTACCCAGATCAAGTTCCAAGTGCAGTGGCCTGCTTATTGGTAAATCCAAGGTGCCATTAACCACATAAGACCTGTTTTGTGGTCATTGTTTTTGTTACCAACAGGTTTCCAAGTGCAATTTGAAATATTCATTTTAACCTGTAATGTCCTGTATGGCTTGGCACAAAGGGATCTACTGTACTGGCTTTTCCATATATCTATCCAGTATGTACACACCATCAAAACTTCTTTAGTTATCCAAAACTTGATGGAGAGATGTAGCTAAAGTTTTGCCATTTCAGGCCCCATATTTTGAAATGTTTCCCTCTCAAGGTTAAATTAGCACTTACACAGCTGGCCTTCTGAAAACTGTTGAAGACCAAATGTGGGAGCAGACTTTCTGATGGATGGAAATTATTGCCATTGAGCCTGTTTTTACTTGTCACATTTGTATTTGCTTATTTTTATTCTGCTTTTACTGAATGATCCCTGGTGGCACAGTGATTAAAGTGCAGTGTTGCAGGCAAACAGTGCCCACAGCCTGGAGTTTGATCCTGACAGGGCTCAAGTTGACTCAGTGTAGGAGATGACCAGGCGTAGCCCAAGGAAGGGATCAAACACGTCATCAGCCTCAAGTCTCTTCGCGCCCACAAGAGATCTAAATCCAGCCCAGCTTGAATTCCATTGACTTTTATCTACTGCCAATTTGCTTTGACCATTGGTAGTTCAGGTTCTTGTAGAAAGTTTAAACTTATAATAAACCCTTATATATATTTGAACTGCTTGAGTTTCCTGATTTCCACACTTGACACTCAGCCTTCCATCCTTGTGAGATTGGTAAAATGAAAGCCCAGATTGTTGGAGGCAATATGCAAATAATGCTTACATTATAAACCGCCCAGAGAATGTTGTATATAAGCCTAAATGCTATTGCTATTGCTATACAGTATGTAGGCACAGTTTTTCTGATAATGAATTTTCAAGAGTTGTTAATATTGTGGCGGTACAGGAACACAAATACAGTATAAACATGATAAAACAGCCAGATATTGTAAATTACTTCAGTTGCAATTCTTATAACCTTTGATGGAAGTTCACTGCTTAGAAAGGTCTTTAAACTTTAATCTTTAAACTTAAATGCTATTCATTTCCTTTAATCAGGTTTTCAGTGTCTCCCACTGAGGCACACTGTCAGTGAAATTTTTGGAAGTCAAAAGACTTTCATCATTTTAGACATTGTCTTTGTAATTAGCTATTAAGGATTTATTCAGTTCTACTCTTTATTGCTGAAGTGATTAAGACTTTGATTCAATATTTCTATATTATAATATCCCATGGCAGCCAATGTGGTATAATTGTTAAAGTGCTGGACTGAGACACTGAAGCTAGATAGGTGGTTTTAGGCCAATCTCTCTCACTCAGCCCAGGCTGGGAGAAAAAAAAATCTATTTAGCTATCTGCACTATATTATTATCCTACACATAAGATCAGAAAAATCTCTTGAGGACAAAAGTTGGCAATATATTATTTGTGGACCCCATAACAGCATATCATAATGGTATCTGTGAAATATCTATGTGAAAAAAAGCATGCTAACAATAAATTAAAATAGCTTGCTTACTGAATCTGCTGACATTTTAGCAATCTCACTATGACATTTGATGAGTAAGATTGTTAAAATCTGATATGATTTTGCTGCTTTTAAAATGCTGTTTTGAAATTGTTGAGACCTCTGGCATTGCCCAACATCAATACTGATGCTCGTTACTTGAAAAATATGGCTTTCTATTGATTTATGGACATAAGATAATCAGTTTAATATAATTAAGTTGGCTATGTTGAATGGCAAGCTGAATTATTTGTCTAAAACAGAAATGATCATTTCATTACATAATTTGCTAAAATGTGGTAAAATTTCAGAATTCAGTTCATCTCTTTGAATTCTGCACATCTTTAAATTTATGCTTCATATAGCACGCATCCCATGAACTTTGCCAATAGTTTCTTATGTAGGTTTTTTTTATCATAGCCACATGTACAACATTTATTTATGTCATATGTTCACTTAGCACAAAGTGAGCAATTGAATCAAATACTAAACCAAAATCAGAGATAAAAAATATTTATTCATTCATAATATTCTTGCTGTATTTGCAGGTTCCATAAATGATGGTCTGTCTGATGGCTATAACTATGGAACAGCCCGTGGTACCTACTATGCCAAAGCCCACACAGGAACAAATAACTGGGGCCATACGGTAATTTTTATTTTTATTTTTGTTTGTTTGTTTGCTTGCTTGCTTGCTTGCTTGCTTGCTTGTTTGTTTGTTTGTTTGTTTGTTTGTTTGTTTATTTATTTATTTATTTATTTATTTATTTATATTTTGGTCATATGGTCAGGAGTAGGAAACTCAAATTATTCTCAGGTTTATTTAAAGCCATGTTGAGGAGGGCTGGAAGATGGTACGGTTAATTGGTTCAAAGACATAATCAACAGTTTTCTGATGATTTAAAAATATTAATTTGATTTTGTATAATATTGTATGATATTCCAGCAACCAGAGAATACCGGTCTCATTTGCTAAAATTCTCTATGTTTTATATGTTGCATTTTCTGGCTGTAAGGCTCTAATATAGATTAAACTAAGGTATTATTTTATAGAAAAGAGAAGGTTCATATTTTCAAATAAGTTTCTCCTGAAAACATTGCAGTTACATATATCTATTTCTTTAAATGTGTATAGATGTAAGCACATGTAAGCAAGGTATTAACTATTGAAATCTATAATTAACTTGCTGACTGAGAATCTTGGTGATTATAGTCCGAATGCATTTGTAGGGTGGTGAATTGGGGAAATTTGAAGACCAACAGTAGTCCCATTGTGTTTCTTGATACTCCATTTCTAACTGGTTCTTGGAAAAAGATGGCATGGGGATTTCTAGACAAAACAGACATTGAATTCTATGTTTCTCTAAGCAGGGGAACATGAGTAGATTTAAAGGTCTTTTAGGAAAAGAGATAGAAATTGAATTAGTGCAGGTATATTGTTTCAGAGAAATTAGAAAGCATAAAATTTTATTTTCTGGTTAACCATAGTTACTCAGTTAAAATATTAAATAATAAAGGCTACGTTGAAATTGGTCAGCCTTTTAACATAAGCTACTATAGCTGACATTTTTTAATAAAAAACATTGAGCTGGGCATAGCAGCTGTCTTAGATAGCAGATGGAGCATCTGAGAATGCTACCCACCCTGCCAACCAAGCCCTTTGCTACTATACTGCCCTTGGTGCATTGGAAAATTATATTCCATCAATAGGTTGAAGTAAGCAGCTTTATTTGGTGAAGTCCTCCTCCTCCTCCTCCTCTTCTCCTTCTCCCTCTCCTTCTCCTTCTCCTTCTCCTTCTCCTTCTCCTCCTCCTCCTCCTCCTCCTCCTCTTCTTCTTCTTCTTCTTCTTCTTCTTCTTCTTCTTCTTCTTCTTCTTCTTCTTCTTCTTCTTCTTCTTCTTCTTCTTCTTCTTCTTCTTCTTCTTCTTCTTCTTCTTCTTCTTCTTCTTACTTCTTACTTCTTACTTCTTACTTCTTACTTACTGTTTCTCCAATGGATATTCTAGTCAGGAATACAGGAAGGCTGCTTTGAAAAGTCAACAAGCCATCTGAAGCTTGTATGATGTATTGGCTTGGATTTTACACTAAAACAAAAAGAGTATGAAAATCCCATGCACAGTTGATTAAAATATCAGGCTAATCAGCTCAGGATCCATTTAGATTCAGAAAGAGTTTTCATGCTTATACTCATGGACACTACCCATCACCCCCAAGGGGCTGGAAAACCTTGAGTCAAAGGCAACTGAACAGCTTCCAGGTATGAAAAAGGAAACCATTCTGTCTGTCTAAAATTAAGCTGTCAGATAAAATTAAGCTGTCAGGATAAGAGCCCATGAAAACTATGTGGTAGACTAAAGACAGTAGAAGATGCCTCTACTATGAAACATCATTTGTTAGTTTCCTAGTGAAATGTATATGGAACTTGATGTACAGCATATACTTTGATTGCAAATCTGGAATAGTTGAACAAAAATAGTTTTTTGGGGTTTTGTGGGAAGTTGTATAACTAGGATGTACGGCAATCAAAGTTAGAAATATAGTGTTCTAAAATAGGTGTGGTGTAAGTGCATGCATATGTGAAAGAGAGAGAAAGAGAGAGAAGAGGAGACAATACTCATTTAAAGTCCCTTCAAGTCACCATCCTTTTAATCAATTCAGGAAGAAAAGAACACACATCTAACAATTAAATGAATATATGCTAGATTGTTCCTATGCCTTCCAGAACAGAAATAAAATAACAATAGCAATAGCACTTAGACTTATATATCACTTCACAGTGCTTTACAGTCCTCTCTAAGTGGTTTACAGAGTCAGCATATTGCCCCCACAATCTGGGTCCTTATTTTACAGACCTCGGAAGGATGGAAGGCTGAGTCAACCATGAGCTGGTGAGAATCGAACTGCCGAACTGCTGGCAGCCGGCAGTCAGCAGAAGTAGCCTGCAGTACTGCATTCTAACCGTGCCACCATGGCTCTTAATTAATTATCAATGTAATTATCAATTCAGTGAAAAATGTAGAACATAGATATATGTAACAGAACCATGGTATTTGGTCTTATTTTTGTTGGCTTTTCAAGTTTATGTGTTCCAATTGTGTGTAATAGACTGGGGTGAATTCTTTTGGCAAGCAGAATCAAGGGTGTGTGTTGTACTCTGGTGGTAAGCCATCATATTTTATTATCTTGATTTTTCCCTCAGGCTTGATAGACACTCCTTCTCAACGTGTTCACGCAAATGTTTTAACCTTCATACCATCTGCTGCTGGAGAAACAAACCAGTCAGTTTTTTTTTAATCAAATGTTTCTGAGAAAAAGCTGCTGGCCTACCTAAGGGAATTAGAAACACTCAGCACAGTTTTCAGTTGTCATCTTATTTGAGTTACCTGAGTGATGTGGCACTTCACTTTCTCAGTTATACAGGGTAGAGAATGAGAGCAATCTGTTTCAAAAAATACATAGTGACCAGATTAAAACAACATTAAAATGCTGCATACAGCATATTATTATGTTTCATAATTGCTTTGGGAATCATATTAGGCTTGTGAAAAATCACTGTAGTCATTATTTACTTAGGTGTTAAGAGAAGCTTAATTTATGTTGTAAAAAAGTGCTGGACTATATTTGGTTGGGAAAGTGGCAAATTATAGACCTGGATTATTTAGATGATGTACATAAAGTACTTTCAGCCCTAGATACTACATCATCATCATTAATATCATCACTCAACTCAATGTTTCAGTGAAATCAGAGGATTGCCAAAAATGTACACTAATGTTAGACTAACTAAATCTCCTTGCCATTTGGAATATCCCACCTCAAGAAATGAGGTGGGCCTGAACTTGGCTGGACTTTTGGAAGTATTTGAAGACCCAACTCACTTGGGGCTTGCAGAGAAACACGCAACCTTGGGGGTCAGTTAGAGCCTTTAAGGCCCTCCCCGTTCCTTTTTAACTTTATTTTGTTTCTGTTTAATTGCCTCTTCTATACAATATTTATAGGGGGGGGTTGGTTTTACTTTTTAATTATACACTGCCCGGAGTCACTCTGGGAGTGAGAGAGGTGGTCTCCAAATATGATATATAAATAAATAAAACAAATAAATATCTAAACTAATAATATCTCAACACTGCTGGATTTCCCTGCTTATGATAAATGCTCCTTGTGATAAAAAGTAGCATTTATGTTTCAGAAATTATATTTTAGGTTTTAATTAAGAAATGGGCAGTAAAGAGTTCCTTCCTCTGATCTTTTTATACCAATGAAATTAATGGCATCCATTCAGCAATGCTAAAAAATGCCTATTTTTCAGAATTATGTTTCCAGCATACCATTCAACTGACAAGCACAATCCAGTTAGCCTAGAAGTGATTATTCATTTCTATTATAAGAGGATACTTGTATTCTAGGTTAAAAAAAGTTGGTAGATTTATCATAGCATCCATATTAATTGATCATTTTACAAACTGGTAATTGAATTCAACTTCAGAGAAGGAAACAGATTCTGATCCTCCTCTGCACCTTTCCCCCACCTCCTCAAAATGCCCTTGAAGACTAAGTCATGCAGATTTCCCACAGTTGTTTCATGCCAAGGCACAAGGATTCACCACTCCAGATTGCTTCTGGATATAGTTTCTTGGGTATCAGAAAGGTTGGTTCAGTGCCTTCGAGAGATGTGTTCCTTCCATTAATTTCATTCTTGAGCCTTTTCTTCATAAACTGTGCTGCAACTGGGGAACTACTGGGAGTAGCCTTCTCTCTCCCCCCCTCTCTCTTTCTTTCTCTCCCTCCCTCCCTCTCCCTCTCCCTCTCTCTTCTCTCTCTCCCTCTTTCATCTATCTTCTATCATCTATCTAATTTTAAAATCACCCATCTTCCACACAGAGGGGCTCATTGTTTGGTGAAATGGAACACTGCAATCTTCTTCTTGAACTTCCTATTACCTTGAAAAATGTGCACATGCTGTTCCAATTGTTTCTGGCCATATTTAATAAAGGGCCCACTTTCATGGCTCTGCAACCACTTCGTTATTCCAGTTTATAATGCACATTTTTTCTATTTTCCTCCAATGTAAGTCTTGTCATGGACATGAATGGCAGCATTTCCTTCATGCTGATGCTTGGTATTAATGAGGACTGGATCTTGCCAAGGTCCTATAAGCCAGTTCAGGTTGCTGCAGGCACACCCTCTCCCTTCTGTTCATTGTGCATTGCCCTCCGTGGTCATTTTGGTTTTAGCTGGAGAGATGCTGTGTGCCAAGGTATTTGCTTATGCAATGCTTCTCTGGTGCTGGTCAGACATCATGCAGGTGTAGAGCTCTTCTAAATAATACTAAAAAAATTGTATTTTAAAAATAGATTTACATATGATTAAAAAAGAGGACTAGTGCTGTGCTGTACAGGAGATTGGTTTAGACTACAAGAAAATTAGATTGTAACACTCTGTATTGTGGATGTTGTTCTAAATACTTTCATTACCGATTTTCCTTTTACCAGCAAAGTTTTATGGGTGGCCATACTTATTGCTATCTTTATTATTTGGTGGATAATAATATTTTATCTTCTGCTAACATTTTCATACTCCACGGGTGACTTCTGAGTGATGCTGGCCACAGTCACTAACTGCCAGCATTGCCATTTCCATGATTAATTGCTTTTAATCAATCCTTTCCAATTCATCCTTTGTCCTTCTGTGTTTCAACTGTAAGTTTGGATGATAGCACAGAGGGAAAATGAGAGAGGGACTCTGACAATATACCTAGAGAATTCTCTCTTACTTCAGTCCCTACCACTTCCCCGTATATATGACCGTTTGGCTGGTCTTTTTTTAAACATGGGTTTTATATTTCTCCAGTGCTGATGTCAGAAACATCCAGGGTGATAGATTGGAATACTGTAGGTGAGCTGTTATTCAGGGGACTTGAAAGGTGGCTAAACCTTCTCTCTCGAGGGCACCTGCCACCCTCAGCCCATCCCTCTCTAGAACATATTAAGGCGACCATTATTAAGGTAATGCTTTGTGGGAAGGGAAATAAATCCAGGGAATCCACCAATGACTTTCTTTAATTTATCCTGCATGAAACCTGAATCATTGTTACAGAGACAGATTAGAGTTTGGTTGTCAGCACAGTCCAATTAATCTTGGCATCCTTTTCTGCTGACTCAAGAAAAAGAAGAACACAGATGAGTACATCCATGAAGAAAAGCCCTACATGTTGGTTGAGAGAGATTAAAAAGCAGTGGCAGCTAGGTTTATTTTATAAGTTAACATATGTTTTTATTTCAGTAACAAGGGATGTCAGAAACAGCAATTTGGCAGAGATGTCTAGTCCCTGGGGCATTAACTGCAAACAAAAGCTAGCTATTATGTTCACATTAAAGACTAAACATATTATTTGTGTGCGACTTCTGTTTTCTTTTGCAAGTATCCACATCATGCATCTGGAAGGAGAACAAATAAAAAAGGTGTGCACAAATATGTATGCATCTACATAGCTTATTTTGAGTTTGTGGGAAGAGATTGCATTTTGGAATGAGAAACTATTTTTCATTACAAATGAGATATTAACATATTCTTTTTCCCAGTAAGTCTTGGGAATTATGAATGCCATGTTTTGAGTTTTGAAAAGGCTTTTTTTTTTGTTCAACACAAAAAAGGCAAGTCAGTGCAAGTACAGACTGGGTGGGGTGCAAGACTGAAAATATAGTCTGTAGAGAGATGGAAAAACAGCTTGGTTTGTGTAAAAAGAAGCTCATTATCAAAACCCTTTTAGAGTTCTTTTTAGGAATCAAAGTGGCTTTTTTGGTATTCTGTATTGCAATACGTGATTATATTTACCTGCAAAGAAGATTGAGGTTTTCCCCCCCCAAATATTTGATCTTTAAAATGGATTACTTTAGATTTATAAGCATATTAAGGCAGATTAGTTTTCCTTCTAAGATCTTCCAAAGTATAAGGGATGTGGGTATTTTTGTGTGCCTCAAATTCAGGGTCATTTTCCTTTTATGTAGAAACATGAGGTGTTCCTGAAACATCTGCTCTGAAAGTTAAGCATAAACTCTCAAGTTCACATAACTCTTCTTTCAATGAGTATGTTAAGTTAGACTACAACAGAACTTCTCATTGAAATAGGGGGGGGAGATATTTTTTCAAAACTGACAGGTGTCAAAAAGTTCTTTATTTCAGGAAGGTTATATTCTTGCCTACAAAATGCCTCCTAGAATTTGGATGACCAAATTATGTATTCATTAACAAAAACATTATCCAAGGGGTCAGCTTAAATTAGATTTTCCCTACCTTGCATCTTCCAGATGTACTAGAAAACATGTGTCAGAACTGCTAGCCAGACAGCATGAAATGTGTAATCAGATACAGCTAAGATATAAAGAATCCCACAAAATCCCCGCAGATGCTATTACATACTGGTAGAATATATGCATATGTATGGCAACAGGTATTGTACTGGCATTCACACTTCATTGTCAGAATATAAAATTAATTGCAACTGTTTAGGCTAAAGTGGCAGTGTAAACTATATACAATGTGAGTATATACCATTGAACAGAATGGAAATGCCTTCTTTGTAAATCAAGCATTTAAATTGGATAGTATAGAAGCATGATTTGTTTAAAATTCAGAACTTCAATATGTGAAAATGGGCATCACACTATAGCAAAATAAATTAATACAGTTGAGACTAGAATGGATCCATAAAAGATGATTTACAATTTCCTGCCCTCAGAACAGAGTTATTGATTATTATCATATGCAGAAGATCATATATACTTGTGCACATGGCCTTCTGGATATTGCTGAACTATATCCCGCAACAATTGCTCCACTAGTTAGGGCTGATGAATCTTTAATGGCAACAGAACATATGAAAACCCACATATTAAATATTTCTTTGAGGATTTATAAAACCTATGATAAATATCTACATAAGTAAATGTAGAATTTTATTTGTAATTTTTTTGAAGGTTGCATTAAATTCCAGTGATAGGGAAATAAGGTGAAAACTGCGTTGAGCAAGTGAATCTTGGACATCCTCATTCCTATTACATTGACATAAAAATAGATGAGTGGGTAGATTTAAGGATAATATTATGTAATATCAACAATAATATTAGTAATCCTTAGAGGTGGTAAGAAATAATATATATTCTTATGCAGGGCAGTCTCCACCAATATGGAAAGCCATGTTTTGGGGGATAGCAAGACAGCAAGAAGACTAGATTATGATAAGAATTGGTGTTTGAAAGATGCAACAAAACTTTGCCAGTTTATACTCTATTACGTGGAGTGACTATCCATGCATGGAATTGCATTTTGAAAATATTAACTCTCAGTTAGATGCCATTTCTGGGAGCAGCATGTGTTTGACTAGTGCCCCTTAGTCAGCATGATTCATTTACTGTTCCTATCAAATTAAATGTTACTTTCATTGCATCCAGCATCCAATCTCTTCCAGTTTTTTTCCTTTGTCTTTGTCAATCAGATGAAGAATAAAACTAATCAAAGACATTTGTTGGTTTTCCTTCCCTTCTGCCTTCTTTCTGTGTCCATCAGATGTACAATGGAACTCTCAAAAGAAATGCAGCTGAGAACAAACGCTACAGTTCCTATAGCCAAATGGACAGTTGGGGTAACAGGCATTATAACAAGATCTGCAGTCCTACACATGCTGGCAGTGACTACTGCTTTGTGCAGAACATGAAGAGTAGTCGGAGTGAGCCAGACCTCTACAATGATCCTCCACGAGGCACACTAAGGAGGAATCAGAGTGGAAGCCGAGTGAGTCACAAGGCCAGTCTACATCGTCACAGCCTCTACAACAGTACATGCAACAACCAGGAAGGAATTACAACCCTCACAAGGCCAAATAAGAGAATTCCAAACCGTACCCCCTCTTGCGCTTTTGCTAACAAGCAAGATGCAGTCTATGCCCAGCCTGTTGCCAGCAAGCCTGATGCAATCTACGGACAAGGTCACTCCAAGTAAGTCTCTGTGCATGTTTTCTCTGTGCAGCCCACGATGTGGGAAATTACATGCAAGTAAAGACAGATACGGTAATAGTTAAACAGCATAATGAAAACCCATTTGGAGCACTTTGGTTTCCATCACCTTGAAAATACTAATTAATAATAATAATAATCACTTCAGAACCTTATTCTGGCACACTTCATATGACTTTGATAGAATTTGCCTGAGGTAGGAAGCCATTTAGGCTACAAACCTAAGTATGCCGATTAGTAAGTAACCCTATTAGAATTGCATGGTGTGGCTGTCAGTTATGTATAAAGAACCTTTGAGTAAGAAAATAAGTGGTATCCATATTTAACAGGAGATAAATACTGTTGTTGTTTATTAATATATTTCCCTGCTACACCACTGTTAGCTGAATGTTTAGCACCACAATTCAATATCTATTCAATTATTGAGTTCTTCCAAAGAAAAACTACATATAAAGATCTGAAAATTCCAATATATTTTTTTAATTTTACTTAACCTATATTCAACCATTGGAATAAAAAGAAACCCAATAATAATCTGTATATTCTTAAAATGTTTAATCAATTAGAAATATTAACTACTCATGAACATTGGATAGTTTGCTATGTGGCTCAGCTTCTTTTGTGGAATGTTCACTTAAATAGAACATAGAATTTACTATAGTTTTATGTACAAATGGAATCATCAAAGCAGCTATGTCTTTTTCTAGGTTTACAGTACATAACAGCTTCTAGGGGTCTGTATGATTGTTTTTGAACATACTTTTAGAGACAACTGGAAACAGTTTCTGAAGAAACAGTGCATACTTGAAAATGTATATGGTTGCTTTAACTATTTGGAAGGAGATGAGTTTCATGCACCCCTATATATTCTGCAGCAGTTCTTTAAAGTAATTGCATGCTAGATTCATCTAACTATTTAAAATTAGAAGATGCAGATACATGTATATATGAGCCAACATTGGAAACCTTCCTGAAAATGAGATGGATGATTGTACACAAACTGTTCTGTTGTAATAAAATGTATTAGGACCAGTCTACATGCAGCAGTGCAAGTGGCATGCTAGAGTTTAAAATCAAGCAGTCTTCCCAAACCTCTCCTTAAGAAATGATGATTACAGATCCAGGTTCCTATTAGAACAGAGTTGCTTTCGTCTCTTAAACTACTGTGTGGGAAACACTTTCCTCTGCCAAACATCTTTCAGGAGTGGCCCTTTTGGAGCACCCTTTCCAATTGGGTGTGGTTCACCTTGTGAAACTGGTCCAGATTGGGGAGTTGTTTGCCTTGAAGCACAGGCCTGGCTGGTGACTCTTCCTTCTAGTTGAACCGGTTCCTCTTTGGGAGCTGTTTCATTTCTAGAACTAAGACTGCTTGGTCCTGTACCACAGTGGGAATGGGACAGGGATTAATGTGATTGTTTTAAAAATGGCACCAGTGAGTGAGTCACTTATGAGATCATCCAGAATGGAAAGTTCATTTCATACAGTTCTGTTGAAATAAATAAATGCTTAGAAATGTGTACCCACCTAAGGAGCTGACAGTTTAATTCTTGAGAACTAAGAGAAGCTGGAGGTTGGTTTTTTTCCATGTACATTATTCTCCTGGTCAGTTGAAATTTAGAGCTTCTATTACAGAGATTTGCTTAATATATGAAAAGGGGAAAACAAGCTTAAGGCTAGAGTAATGAGAAACTGGTCAAAATTGAAATTTACTCAACAGTCTTGCCCAACTCTGAGTACAGAACCCAGATAATGAGTTCATGCAGTTTCTGATGAAAAGTGATTCTACTACTGAACTGTGATTTGCCCTGCCTCTTGCACCTTAGCCTTGCCTTTTTCCTCTGTGGAGTCATCCCATTCAACATTCATGCCTTTGAATGTGCTAAAGCATTCCAATTACAGTTATAAGTTGTGGTCAAATAGTGCTCAATAAGTCTTTCCCAACAAGCTGAAGCTCTTTGAATCTATTTAATCTAACTCCAAATTCAATTCCATAGTTTTAGGAATTTTCTTTACATGTCTCTTAAAAACACCAAAATCAGAGAATTTATGCCTTAAAGACTAAGGATAAATGCAGTGGTGGGATTCAGCCGGTTCGCACCAGTTCAGCAGAATTGGTAGCTAATGTTTTGTTGCCCAGGCACAGAATGTATTTCCAGAAGCAGCATCCACACAGAGAACTGGTTGTTCACATATTTGAATCCCACCACTGGATATTCCTGTCATTTTTAAAAAGGGCTTGCAAAAGAGCAGAAGTTGTGATCCAAGTCTCCATCCTGACACAGTTGGGTCAGGACATGTTAATGTTGTTACTACCTCTATTCTCCAGTCCCTCAAAAAGCAGTGTGAAGCCACCTGTGATCATCTTCATGACTACAACTGTCATAAACACTGAAAGATTTTGTGAGATTTAGAGGAAAACACAGGGCATGCTATGAATATCCATGAATTCTCAGAGACGAGTTCACAGAAATCTTACAAATGATGTTATCTCATTGGACACCAAAGTTGCCAATACCTGCCTTAGTTATGTTGCCTACACCAAAACAGAATAGGTTTGCAATAGTGATGAATATCTGCAGTATGATATTCAGAATAGGTATAACAGAATAGGTTCATATTCCACAATTTGTTAATCATTTTTAAAGGCAAATCATTGGTTTTGGACCATATACCTAATCATAAAAATGGCAGGGTTCACAAACACACTGTACCGAAACCAAATTACCCATCTGAGTTTGTCCAATGTATGATTCTAGCATATGAGGATAATCACTACTACCACCACTAGCAGTGCTAGTATTGCTAACCGATGCTTGTCAGGTTTATTTCCTGGAAAAGCATACTTGCTCATTTGGCAAGTATGCTCATGATTACAGAACTCAGTCCCTTTGCTACTCATCATATCTTTACCACTCCATAGTTTTCACAGCTAAGAATTTAACTAAAACAGTCATGGAAATTGAGATTATGTTTTAGGAAAATCCTGAGAGATCAGGATTGGAAAAGTCAAAAAGAAGGCAAGGGAAAAAAGACAATATCAGGAATTAAAGAAGGGAAAAAAGGAAAAGGAGAAAATGTGAGTGGAGAACCTAAAATAAAAAAAGAGAAGTTCAGAGCCACTTTCATACCAGTGCAGAACCTTCAGGCATTGTTTCAGTCATTCCCTATTGGCAATTGTTAATATGAAGAAACATTATATATCACATTGGACTACCCCAAATATTGGAAATCCTAAAGAAACTCTACAATTGATATATATTCCCAAATCTCTTTCCACAGACATAGAGAATCATAGAAACCAATACCAAAATCTGGGATTTTTAGGATTCCTCAACCATGTGCATTTTAGTTTAATATGATTGAATGCCACATTTATAGCAGCAGTACTTTTTTTGTCTATAAAGAATGGAAGAAACAATCTTCATAGAAAGACTGACCAAATATTCATTCTGACTGGATTGCCAAAATAATACCAGTATTTAACTGATAAATATGAGGAATTCAAATTATTCAATTCTTTAACTTTTCAGTTCTCCATTGTACAAATGCAACAGTTAGCACAGCAATCTTGCCTTGTTGTTGTTGTTATAGAAAGATAATTAGAATGTTGCAGATGGTGCATTCTATGTAATTTTTTAACCATTTTATAATGCTTTGGTAAGACCGTACTTGAAATATTGCATCCAGTTTTGGTCACCATGATATGTAAAAAAATATTGAGACTCTAGAAAGAGTGCAGGGAAGAGCAACAAAAATGATTAGAGGATTGGAGGCTAAAACATATGAAGAACACTTGCATTGATTGGGTATATCTAGTTTAATGAAAAGAATGACTAGGGCTGATATGATAGCAGTGTTTTAATATCCAAGGGGCTACCTCAGAAAAGGGGGGGGGTGTCAACCTACTCTCCAAAGCACTTAAAGGCAAAACAAGAAGCAATGGATGGAAACTAATTAAGGAGAGAAGCAACTTAGAAGTAAGGAGAGATTTCCTGACAGTTAGAACAATTAATCAGTGGAACGATTAAGGAGGTTTTTAAGAAGAGATTGAACAACCATTTTCTGAAAAGATATAGGGTTTCCTGCTTGAGCAGGGGATTATACTAGAAGATCTCCAAGGTTCTTTCCAACTCTGTTATTCTGTTAATATATTTTATATTTAGGATGATTTATATAATCTTGATACAATTATGAGTCACTCCTAGATAGCAGAACAGAAGTTAGAGCACAGATCAATAAAGAGCAGAAATCAGAAGAAGATCATGATCAGCATATACAAAGGCTGGCATATCAAACACGAAATCTGAGAAGTAAACCTTTAATTTAAGAATAACTCTGTGTTAAAATAATAAATTTTAATGTAATGATGATTTGGATACTTAATATACTGTAACATTACCAAGAAGGGGTGGAACTATAACAGCAGTATCCCCAATTCAACAAGCATCTCTAAAAGTTTCTTTTATTTATTAATTAAATCCTGACCATTTTCATAATTTCATGAAAACTATGCTCATAGCTGCTGAGAAGTCAAAAGAATCAAACAACTCATATTTCTTTTTAAGATAGGCCTTCCTGCATAATGACCAAGGCAGTTTTGAATGTTTCTTCTTTTTATATTCAGAATATGTCATGATGAAGTGGATTATGGAGCAATGACCATCCAGAAAGCCATTCAACTCCTGTGTTCCTCAGATGAGAAGAACCAGGCCATGGGTGCTTACTACCTCCAGCACACCTGTTTTCAAGATGAATCTGCCAAGCAAGAGGTAAATATGTTATTTGAGCTTTATGGTGGAAGCTTAAAAATGCAGAATTAAGTCAGAACACTTTTTTCTATAGCTCCCATAGGAAGATCAGATTAGGAAATGAAAACATATCCATTCAACACTAAATAAGTTACTAAAACATATTGCATGGATAAATAAACTTGGTTTTACACCTATATTTACTTAATATTCATAATATGATATTTGTCCACAAATAATTCATATTTGAATACTTAAACTTACAGCTATTAGAAGTATTCCTGATTGGAATATAAGATAAATAACCTTTATTGTCATTTTTATATTGTGGGCACAATGGCACACATAAAAAATGAAATTTAGTTGCCCGCTCTCAAAGTGAAACATATACATGACACACACCTAAACATACTATGTACAACATATATATAGACCCACATCCCTACATATACATAGCAAATAAATATTAAATACTGTCCATCTTGAATATATAACGCAAGGAGGAAGTTTATACTTAAATACTCTTATTTGAATGAGGACAAAAGATTTATATAAGATTTACTATATTCAGTTAACTATTCTAAAGATATGATTATTTTTACTTTATTCATTATGAATTCAAGAACTGTACCCAAGGAAACAAACTTGAGTTTGGAATATTTAGCCATTGCTTCCTAAGTAGCAAACAAGGCACCACTGAAACTCCAACTGTACTCATTTTCCTTTAGAATAATTAGGTTAATAGCCTCCTGTACTAAAACATTGTCTAATGGTCAATAAGAATATAATTAAGCTCTCAGAAACAAAAATAAACACTGCTGGTTGGAATATGAGTCAGAAAGTTCATCAAACTGTTTAGCAATCGTATATACTATGTTATAAATATAAACATTATTTACAAATTAGTCTAAACTTGCTGATTTAGACTAACAAAGCTAGTAATTCTGGCATTGTTTAGAAAATGGATTTGTTTTGGAAAATATAAATATTTAGTAAAATCTATCTGTTATGGCACCTATCTCCTAGACAATAAAATGGGGTTGTTTACGGGTAAGCGCAGTGAATGTTCTGAATTCTGGAGCCACATTGAAAAAGAAAACGCTATTGTTACACTATTCTGACCCCATCTCACTCACACAATAAATAGTTCAGTGAAGTCTGACATACTTTAACATTCTGCGCCTATTCCATGACACCGATTGTGTTTGACGGTGAACATAATACTTTTCAGGCTAGCTGTGATATATTTGAAATTGCAGTAAAACCAAAGATGCTGCTCATTGTGAGTCCATTTTCAAGTTTGCAAAAACTCCTTTCTCACCATGATTCCTTGGCTTTAGGCTTTTGAAGAGATGTTTTTTCTACTTCTTTTCAGATATTTAAATAAATTTATTCTGTATATGACCAGAAAAATATAATGAGAAGTAAAAACAATATGGAGTTAAAATAATTTATTTGAGTTCCCTTTTGCATGGAGTGAGAATTAAGGAATGTTGTCGCTGTAGGACCAGCAATTAGACAGAAAAAAAAAGTTACACTGTTTTGTCACTGAACCTCAGAAAGGTCTTTAAGTATGAATTAAACTAGACTTCCTTTTAGTTTTAAACTCTTGATAACTTTAGTTGGTAGAAAAGAGATGGGAATTACAGTTTGGTCTGAAAAGCCCAACACCATCATGTCTAATTTCTTTCCTGGGCAGAATCCTTTAAAGGACCTGGCTGCTTTGAGCTAAAAGAATAGGAAGCATGAAAAGACCAGATTAAAGCTCAATAATCTGAGCCCTTAGCAATAAAATATTCTGAGAGGGAAGATGAATTAATGCTGGAGATGGGTACCTACTTTCCAAATGTCTCCCCTATCCCACCAAAGAAAGGCATAAAATCAGTGGTGGGATTCAGCCAGTTCGCACCAATTTGGCAGAACCGATAGCTAATTTTTTGTTGCCCAGGCCCAGAATGGATTTCCGGAAGTAGTATCCACACAGAGAACCGGTTGTTCACATATTTGAATCCCACCACTACATAGAATGTATTTTTTATACTCTCCATGCATTACTCAGGATAACTGATAGCACATTGATGATTGCTTGGTGCTTGGAAGCCACAGTTTAGGCCAGGAGATGGAAATTTTCTATATTCCCTCCCTACCTCAATACCATTTTATTGATGAGTAAAAACATAGACACTCAAAATATTTTACTTAAATGCAGGCTGTGGCTATTATTCATATATGAATACATTCCTTTCCTGAATACATTGATTCCATACGTGAGTCGCTTCAGGATAAGCGCAGCATCAGTCCTTATAATTGGCAGAACGAAAGACCAATTTTTTTCAAGTCGGCGTCACTGGTCTGGGTCAGATAATTCATAACACCAGTCTCGTACTGAGAATGGACTGATATAACAGCCATTGCTTAAAATGTATAAATCCTGTATTTATTAATCTACTGAAATGATTTATATTTATCTTCAGTTTGAGAACTGAATAATGGGAAGACCAAGCCATGACTCATTTTTAATTCCTGGTTGTTTATCAGTCAGAAGTTTTTCATTTACTTCAACATAAGAAAAACATTGGGGTCTCAAGAAACTCTCATGGAGTTCTGAAGACCTGAAAAGGAGATAGCAGCTATTACTTCCACCTCCCTCATATATGTGCCAAGGGGGGATTACATATGCATATCTTCTGCAGTAGAGCCTCCTTAGATAGGGCATAAATTTCATCTTACTATCAACTTTTAATACCAATGTTTTGTGTTGATTGAAAGAACAGCAGAGCTTTATGAGCAGTTTTGACCTATGTGCATTTCAATTGTTCCTTTTTTTAGGTTTACCGACTTGGAGGCGTTGCCAAATTGATTGAACTTCTGCGCAGTTCAGATGAGAATGTGCAGCAGGCTTCAGCTGGGGCCCTTCGAAACTTAGTCTTCAGAAATCCAACTAACAAATTAGAAACCCGCAGGCAGAATGGAATTCGAGAGTGTGTGAATCTCCTGAGGAGGACTGGGAACACCGAAATACAGAAGCAGTTGACAGGTACTCTTTTGTTTTACAGCAATGTGAAACAACAATGGCAATGAGTCACACTATGCAACTAAAAAGATACTTCGGACACCTAAAGATGCGCCTCTTCAAGAAATGGAAGCTAGTGATTAGGATGGTTGACAGATTAAGTGATTTGGAAATGCCTGAACATAGCCCTTTAATTCAGTCAATGAATTCACTGTGCTTCCATTAATTTGTATTAGAAAAAATTAACATGGCCTCTCTTTTTTTCGCGAATTGGGGAATTTTGCAAATCAATCTTACCACTTAATAGGAAAAGAATTATCTCATATTTTCTTTTTTGTTCCATATTTCAATAACATTCCTGTATTAAGATAAGTCTAAATGTGACCAGGACATAGGCTTCTGGTATTATCCTTCTGTGATGATTTAATTGGGAGACCTGCTTGCCTTTAGTGAATATTTAGAGATAGACTTTCACATCACTCTGTCTTGCCTGTCTATATGGAAATGAGTCACACTGCAAACTCCAGCAACAAACCTCTTTCACTTAATTTCCAGGATTGCTCTGGAACCTGTCCTCCACTGATGAACTGAAAGAAGATTTGATACACGATGCTCTTCCAGTTCTGACTGATTGTGTTATTGTACCTTTTTCTGGGTGGTGTGATGGTATTAGCAATAGTAGATCAAGAGAAATTGTTGACCCAGAAGTTTTCTTCAATGCCACTGGCTGTTTAAGGTACATCATTGGACATAATATTAATATTTTAATCATATCATTAAAAATCACTCAGAATGATTTTAAAGTTATCCTGGACTATTCTCCAAAAGAGCTATATGTTGTTTTGTTTTGTTTTTTTCAAATATTTACAAAGACAGTGATATCAATAATATAAAGATAAATAATCAAGCTTAAAAATAGATGGAAGAACTCTGCATCCTTTTATATACAGCTGGGATTCTGTTGTTTAAAAAGGTCCTTGCTGTTCAAGCCTTACCTTCAGTGGAGTTGGTGATATGAAGAATGGTTTCTGGGACCTTACAGAATTGGATCTTGTATGCTAGCAGACTGGTGTGAAGGAGGCATTTCTTTCAGTGTGGGTTTCCAAGCCATTTAGGTCTTTGAAGAAAAGCAGCAGTACCTTGAAATGGCTTGAAAGGAAATAGTTAGTCAATAAGCTTTTAAAAAAAAACTGGTCAAGGAAAGAATGCCGATCTAAACTCTTCAATTGCTGTAGTCAAAGCTTCTGAATTAGATAATGCAATCATCCATGTAAATGCATATATTGGGATGTTGCTGTTGTTTAATTAAATGACAAGCAGGTGCCAGATCTATGTTGTGTCACAGACAAATGTCCAACTTTATTTTTAAAATACAATCCTTCCTGCTTACTTTTCTGATAATTTAAACAATAGCCGCTGGCTAATGAATTTTCAGAAAAAGTCCTTTTGTATTGACTTTCCTATCTGAAATACCTTAAACCCTGGCAGTCACTCCAATTTACATTATACAAGGCAATTTGTGGGCAGGGAAGTCCACAAATTTCACAAGTCCATGCTTGCAAAAATCAAACAGACCTTGGCATGCAAATGTTAGTTCTGACTTGTAGCTTTCACTACCAGTCTCCTAGCTGCCAGCAACTAGGAACTATTGGATGGGCAGATGAAACATATTTGCAATTAGAAAATTTAATCAACTGAAGCACTGCCTTAGGACAGGGATAGGCAGTAGATAGATCAGAAGCTACTGGTACAATTTTGGGTGATCTGCAGAAGATTAAGAAGGATGTTTGACTCTTAATTGAATAACAATAGCAAGTATTGAATATCTTTCCTCCTTAAACTAAACTGGTGAAAAACAATGTTTGGGAAAAACCAGGGCTCTTACAAAAGTCAGCTTTCTTCCATATTTTGTGGTTTGGTTTCAATGTAACATTCATACAATTTGTTCATATCAAGTAATTTATTATAAAGAACTCCAACATATCACATCCATACCCATTGAAGATACGGTGACATACTCTGTCTTCAGTTATTTTATTGTATCTTCTTTTTTGCTCCTCCCTGGCACATTCCCTCTATAATAGTTAGGACCAGATTTGCAGCTGATTTCTACACCTGCGTGCTGCTGCTACTCCTTTCTAAAACTCAACCATCAGCAGATTTATTAAGATGTACTGTAATTCTGTCTAAACAGTTGTCTATTTTATGCAAATATCTAATCAAATAATTTATTACCATTGGCCTGCAGAGATTTTCATTGAGGTTATTTATTCTGTTATGAAACATAGACTTAACTGTAAAGTCGCTGAATAGAAGGGGATGAATTTGAGTGTTTGTTCTGTGCCCGCAATTGCCCAATACTGAAGGTGTGGTTTCCAACTATCATGGATTGGAAAACAGAAAAATATAAACTTGCTTAACTCCATTTAAAACAAAATGCAAACCTTCAGTCTGTAACTACAGAAATCCTGGGGGGAAAATCTTAGTGAAACCTACTCCTGCCGACTTGTCTGATGAAATATAAACCATTTTTCATAATTCCTCCATGAATTCTAGTTGTTCCTTCCCTGGCCATGATAAACTTGCTCACTTATGATCTATACTTCCCAGATGTGTTGGACTTCTGTTTCCATGATTTCATACAAGCTTTCGATGCTGGCTGGGGATAATAGGGACTGTAGTGCAACACACCTGGAAAGTTACAGGTCAAGGAAGGTTTATATATGGAAAAGAAACAGCTCTCTGTACTTTTTAGTAGAGATTTTCCTAGCTCTACCCACAACAGATGCAGCCCTTTGCACATAAAGTCATGTCCTAGGTGAGTGATCTATGGCCCCTCTCTCTTCTTTACTACATTGGCTTTGCAAATTAGTATGAATGTTTCAGGTCAAACTGCTAATCAATCAGATTATAATACAAAGTTCATATCCACAAGCTCAGATGAAGCCCTTTTATCTGGTATTTATTGCTTACACATAAAATATTAGGAATCATTAAAACTGCAAGAACGAAATGAAGCTTGCCTATTCAAAGTGCATCTAGAATGAGAAAAAAGACCCACACAAACAGGAAACTCAATTTTTATGGTGGTTCTATGGGAGAGATCTTCAGGCAATGCTGGACTGCTTTTCAGGCTAACTGCCCGTGTTCTCAGAGGCTAGCTGATATGAGATGGGATTGTTTTGAGATTATTCTCTGTGAATCTGTAGAATACAATTGACTTTTAATCAGCTTACATTCTCAAAGTACCTCTAAAATTCACTATCTAAATCTTCTTCCTCTTAAGGAAGGATTTTCTAAGATGTTTAATGGTTTTCTCTATGCTGTATATAAACTTAACTGAACAAATTTTTCTTTCTTTTTCTTTATAAAATGAACCTTGTAGGAACTTGAGTTCTGCAGATGCTGGACGTCAAACCATGAGAAACTATCCAGGATTGATTGACTCTGTGATGACTTATACCCAGAATTGTGTGGCAGCTAACCAGCCAGATGATAAGGCAAAAAGATCTTTCTATATACTTTATGAATTGATACAACTCTTGGTTCCATGAAAAATTAGCCTTGGACTGAATCCCAATGAATATATAAATATGGACTAGCTTTTTTTTCACACTTTCTCACCATATCTTTTAGTGCCCTTTCCTGTAAAAACTACATGAGAATATTGTGAGCTATAATGCTCATGATCACAGTGTAAAGGGAAAATTACTTTGGATCTAGTCAAGATGTCTTGCAGCTTTGGCGTTACTCTCTAGCAAGATCCTTGCTCAATTCAAATGCTGTTTATTTCCAAATTGTAAGATGGTAGCTGCATCCTTGAAAGCATAAAATCATGTTATGTGACAATGTAGGTAGGAAGAAAGAAATGTTCATTATTAGCAAATTCCAAATTCTATATATTGTACATTTAGAATACAAGCTGTTCTCAACCTATCACTAATCACTTATTGACTGTTTGAAGTTGTGATGGATCCCCCAAATGGTATTTATGAGCCATTCCATAGTTCTGATAGCTGCCCCATGGTCACATGACTGCATTTTGGGTACTCAGCAACCATTAGCAGAGTTCTGCGGTCATGTGATAGCAATTTACAATGTTTTTGCCAGAAATTGGCATTTACTTCCAGTTTCTGTTAAAAACTGCCCATAGCAAACAATGGGTTGGCTTAATTATCACAGTGTTGCTTAATGATTGTGGTGCTTGCTTTGTGACCATGGTGTTCTCTTAATCACCACTGGGGAAAAAAAAGGTTATTAAATTGGGTTAGTCATGAGATGACCCATTTTACCACCATAATTGCCAAGCCTAATTATGGACTACCTGTACCATTAGGTTTTGCTCTAAAAACACATTCAATACTATAGTCTCATCAATTTTTAAGCTCGATTGTGTTTTTTACTTATTTCTTGATTTATTATTTCCCAAACCTAATTTCTTCAAAATCTTAGAATCACTTTGCTTCCATTACCTCCCCATTTCTATCTTTATAATAATAATAATAAAGTTGGAAGGGACCTTGGAGGTCATCTAGTCCAACCCCCTGCTCAGGCAGGAAACCCTATACGATTTCAGACAGATGGCTGTCCAGTCTCTTCTTAAAAACTTCCAGTGTTGGAGCATTCGCAGCTTCTGGAGGCAGGTTGTTCCACTGGTTAATTGTTCTAACTGTCAGGAAATTTCTCCTTAGTTCTAGGTTGCTTCTCTCTTTGGTTGGTTTCCATCTGTTGCTTCTTGTCCTGCCTTCAGGTGCTTTGGAGAATAGCCTGACTCTCTCTTCTTTGTGGCAACCCCTGAGATATTGGAACACTGCTGTCATGTCACCCCTAGTCCTTCTCTTCATTAAATAGATATACCCAATTCCAGCAACCGTTCCTTGTATGTTTTAGCCTTCAGTCCCCTAATCATCTACGTTGCTCTTCTCTGTACTCTTTCTAGAGTCTCAACATCTTTTTTACATCATGGTGACCAAAACTGGATGCAGTATTCCAAGTGTGGCCTTACTAAGGCATTGTAAAGTGGTATTAACACTTCATGTGATCTTGATTCTATCCCTCTGTTAATGCAGCCTAGCACTGTGTTGGCTTTTTTGGCAGCTGCAGCACACTGCTGGCTCATATTTAAGTGATTGTCCACTAGGACTCCAAGATCCCTCTCACAGTTACTACTATTGAGCAAGGTACCACCTATACTATACCTGTGCATTATGTGAACAATTCAGACAACTGTTACAAATTCCTTTTGTTTTAAGCATTTTGAGAACCACATGGTTTCTATAACATTTTTCTCATCTTCTTTCTGGAGGAATCTTTATGACAAGCAATTCATTGGGAGATCAGTTGTAAGGATAATTTAAATTTAAATTTAAAACTGAGGAAAAAGTTCAATCTTTAAACCAAGATAACTCATTAACATGCCCCTCTATGTATATCCGAAATAACAATGGCAAATGTATTGGCATAATAAATAATTAATTATTTTGATTCTTGTAGTCTGTGGAGAACTGTATCTGTATCCTTCATAATTTGTCCTACCGCCTGGATGCTGAAGTGCCGAATAAATACACCCATCTTAACCACTTGGCCAGAAACACTCACACGGACAAAAGCTTGACAGGCTGCTTCAACAACAGAGGAAAGCTAGAGGTAAGATGTGAGGCATGGAACTGCTTCATTTACAGATTGCAGAAGATGTCATTCAAATGAAGGAACTTCATTTGAAATAAAGATAGGTATCCTACATCCCTTCTCTAGAATGGGAAAACTACCTTTCATTGCAGTTGCAGGTGTCGGAGCAATTATTCAAGTCTCAAATCTTTGTTTTCCCTTCAAAATATTTTTTAAAAAATAAATAAATTGTTGAAGCTTAATGAGGCTCCCAAATTTCATGCAACTTTGGCATTCCTTCATGAAATCTCACCACAAATGTCCTCAATTTCATGAAAATTCAAATAAAAATGTCAAAACCTTAAACAAGTAATTGGAACTGATGAAATGTTGATTATCTCAACAAAATCCTATCAATTCCTGGGGCAAGATTGTCATGAATTTTGGCAATCATCAGAATTACTGAGTGTTTATTTTTAAATTTAAACCTGAACCCCTGAACAAATTCATTTCTGATGACTGTAAAAGAGTATAAATGCATCTTACAAAAACAGATATCTCTCAGACAATATCTCTATATGTCTTTAGTATTTTATCCAAGTGTGCCAATTGTATAAACTTTTGTAATCTTATGCCATGAGGACACAAATATATTGAGACACACTTTGTACCCTATTTAATTAGCAAGGTAAAATGATAAGTTAGGGTGATAAAATGTGGGCCTTTTGCACAATCTGAATTTTTAGATTTTCTTTCTGATTTATCCTTAGTATGATGAATATAATCTACCACTTCCTGAAGAGGACTATAAACCTAAAGGTTCCAGCTGGCTGTATCATTCTGATGCCATCCGCACCTACCTGTCTTTAATGGAAAAAAGCAAAAAAGATGCTACCCTGGAGGCATGTGCTGGAGCTCTCCAAAATCTAACTGCAAGCAGAGGAATGGTAACTATTATGCTTTTTGCTTACATGTTTGGTTGGATTTTAGGGGAAACACTCTATTTCCTTCTTGTGACGAAAATAAAACTGTGGGGGAAATGAAATTGTGAGTCCTTAGTGCACTCTGAGCTGGGTGTTTGTTTGCAGACATTTGGTTACCCTTTATTAATATTCATTAGCTCCTGCACTGATGATGTTACCTAGTCAGGTAATGAAATATCTGCAATCAAGCATCCAACCTAAGAGAGCATCAGGGACTCTTAGTTCTACCCTGAGTTACGAATATCCTCTTCTATTGAAAAATACAATTATTTAGAGGATAATCAAAATCCATTGAAATCTGTACCCATTTTTTTCTGTTTGGTCAATCTGCCAATAAAAATTAACATTGCTAATACCAATCAAACTTCTTCCATCAGAGAAAACATTTTGTATTAGCAAAATATTAATTAGGAAGATAATTGTTTTAAAAATTTTCAATGTAATAAAATATATCAAACAAACAAGAGCAAAGATAGAAAATAAAAAATACAAATGCCTTCTGGTTTTCTTTCCAATGAGTAATTATCATCTTACATTTTCCCCCAACTTCTTAATCTTATTTTTAATCCCCAAATCCCAAAATTATAAAGTCAGTGTTTTCTTCCTTCAACAAAATTTCCATTTAAGGATTCCAGTCTTTTAAAAAAGACTGTATTTTTTCTGATTATTTTTTTTCAGACCAAAGTGGTCAACTTCGCCTTTTCTTCAAGTTCAATTAATTTTGTGATATAGGCTTCCAACCTGTAATACGTTACTTGGACTTAATGGGTTTTTACTTGCTTCAATGTATGGGATGCATTATTGGCAAAAACTTAAAAAGAATAAGTACTCCAAGAAAGTAAAATAAGGAAATAATGACCAATGTAGAAATTTAAAGCTTTAATGCTACATAGTAATTTCTAAATTCTAATCCTTAAATTTTAAATTAATTCTACACCAAAATATGCATGCAAATAGTTCTCAATTGGGACCAGAATTTCTGTCACTAAGCAATGCAATTGTAAACTTAGCTTAGCAATGACAATCTCTACAATCCTTGGTGCCATTGTTAAATGAGGAACTTGAGTCATTAAGCAAGCACCTTGGGTGGCTGCTGTTGCTCTGTGGGGAGGGTGCATGAGCATTTATAAGTTGCTGATGATGCATGGTTTGAGTATAGAGGGCTGGGGGATGGTGGATTGAGTAACTTGTGACTTTCCCTGATAGTTTCCCCATTTACTTTGCTTGTGAGAAGCATCATAACTTTAAAAGTCATTGAGCAAGTGATCATTAACTGTGCAATACCTGTAGTCTTACCCACTTTAAACCCAACTGCGGGTTGAGGGAAGGAACTGAGAAAGATGTCACATGCTCTCTGTGTGGGCCTCTTCTATTCTCCCTGTTTGATGGCATCATGTGTGAATTTGTGGCTCATATGTGTTTACTGAAAAATCATTCCTCATAAGATCTGTTTGCAGAGAAGACTGTGGAGAACTATTTGAGGGCACTTGCCACAGCACAAAAAAGAGGACCTGTCCAGGGTGTGTGTTTCAGGCTTTCACCCTTGGAACTCCAGGACTGAGCAAAGCCAAATTCTTCAGGACTTATGCCTTAACTGTTTCTTAAGGAGGATTCCCTTTTGTATGTCATATCTAAGTTTGGGCTTTGCATTTACAGTTTGTTATCAAAGAATAACTTTGTTTGTTCTTTGATAACAAACTGTAAATGGCAAAGCCCAAATTTAGATGGTTGTGAGTGATATGCAGAAACATATCTTGGCCAGCTTTGCTTTTCCTGGAAAGCTAGCATGATGAAACAGCAAAAATAAAAAGGCGAATGAGTTGTTTTTTTAAATAGGATCTTCTAGCAATAAGGAATCCTGAATGCTCCATTGTTTTTGTTCTAATTTGGCAGTTCAGAAATTGTTTCAGATGTAATTTTATTTTGTCCTCTAGATGTCAAATGCAATGAGCCAACTAATCGCCTTAAAGGAGAAAGGGCTGCCCCGCATAGCACGGCTCCTGCAATCCAATAATGCTGAAGTTGTCCGATCTGGAACATCTTTACTGAGCAACATGTCCCGACATTCTATTCTCCACAAAACCATGGGTAGGTGTTATTTTGTACTCCATGGGGCTCTCTGATATATAATTCCCACCATCTCTTCCTTCCACAATGCAAAATGCAAAAATCTTGATGTCACAGGTAATTAAGACATTGAAATTTTATAAATATATCTTTTTGTGGAGCCTTTTATTTTAAAAATTGTCAACTCTAATTAAATTGGTATCACATTTCCTGTTTTATAATAATGCTTTAATAGTTGAAATTTTCCTCAACCTGATAACTTTCCTCAATGTGTAGTCCTGTTCTTAGGCTAGTCCCGGATTTCCTCAAGCACACTGGCTAGGAATTTTGGATGCTGCAACTTTGAGCAACGTGAAAGGACAGACCTTTCTAGTAGCTTTCCTAGTTGTCCATATTAGCAGCACTCAGTTGCTCTATCATACATTCATTAGTATTATGGGGTTCAAGATTAAATGAGTTGTGAAACGAAAACACAAAGAAGGGAAGACTGACTGACTGGTACTTCTGGGCTGTGCTACTTTTCACATGAAGTGATGTTGCTTCATTTTTATGGGCCAAATATATTTTATCAAGAAGTCTACACAACCTTCATCACCATCTCATGATGATCTGCTGCAGTCCTTTTTACATTATAACTTTACATTCAGAAAAACTAGATAACAACAACAACAACAACAACAATAATAATAATAAAGTTGGAAGGGATCTTGGAGGTAATCTACTCCAACCCCCTGCTCAGGCAGGAAACCCTATACCATTTCAGACAAATGGCTGTCCAGTCTCTTCTTAAAAACTTCCAGTGTTGGAGCATTCATCGCTTCTGGAGGCAGGTTGTTCCACTGATTAATTCCATCTGTTGCTTCTTGTCCTGCCTTCAGGTGCTTTGGAGAATAGCTTGACTCCCTCTTCTTTGTGGCAACCCCTGTGATATTGGAACACTGCTGTCATGTCACCCCTTGTCCTTCTCTTCATTAAACTAGACATACCCAATTCCAGCAACCGTTCCTTATATGTTTTAGCCTCCAGTCCCCTGATCATCTTTGTTGCTCTTCTCTGTACTCTTTCTAGAGTCTCAACATCTTTTTTACATTGTGGTGACCAAAACTGGATGCAGTATTCCAAGTGTGGCCTTACCAAGGCATTGTAAAGTGGTATTAACACTTCACGTAATCTTGATTCTATCCCTCTGTTAAAGCAGCTTAGCATTGTGTTGGCTTTTTTGGCAGCTGCAATACACTGCTGGCTCATATTTAAGTGATTGTCCACTAGGACTCCAAGATCCCTCTCACAGTTACTACTATTGAGCAAGGTACCACCTATACTATACCTGTGCATTTGTTTTTTCTTGCCTAAATGTAGAACCTTACTTTTTTCACCATTGAATTTCATTTTGTTAGATAGCGCCCAATGTTTAAGTCTGTCAAGATCCTCCTGTATCTTAAGCCTATCTTCTGGAGTGTTGGCTATTCCTGCCAGCTTGGTGTCGTCTGCAAATTTGATGAGTTCACCATCTATCCCCTCATCCAAATCATTGATGAAGATGTTGAAGAGCACTGGGCCCAGAACAGAGCCCTGGGGCACCCCACTACACACTTCCCTCCATGTAGGTGCAGTTCCATTGAGGACCACACGCTGAGTACGGCTGGTTAGCCAGCTACGAATCCATCTGATGGTGATGCTGTCTAACCCACATTTTTCTATCTTATTAAGTAGTAGGTTGTGGTCTACTTTATCAAATGCCTTACTGAAGTCCAAGTAAATTATATCCACAGCATTCCTCTGGTCCACTAATTTTGTCATCTGGTCAAAAAATATCTGAGAGTAGTTAATATTTCTCCTAATCTTAGCCTGAGTAGCTCTTTTGAGAGAGTTTTATTCCATTCTTTATTTAAAGGTGGCCTCTTTCTGCCTCTTTAGCTCACCAGGTGCTTCCAGATGTGACTCGCCTTCTAGCCCTCCAGGCTCCAGGCTCTAGCAACTATGGAGACATCATGACATCAGCTTGCTATGCCCTGAGGAACTTAATCATGCACAACCCACAGATGGCCAAGCCCTACTTGACTGGCAGTTTGATAAATAATGTAGTAGGCCTGTGCCGAAATGGGTGAGTAATAATATGCAACTGGGGGCATATGACAGTGGTCCTATGCAATGTTGACATGTACGTAGAGGTATTTTACATTTATTGTATGATTTTTTTCTACATAACATATCCATTTTAAGGCCATACCATATCAATAAATACTGGATATTCTACATACTACAGGACTGCTTGAATAGCCTTATCTGTACCATCTTCCCACAATACTCCGTTAGGATTGAACAATGAGGTTGACTGTAGCTAGTCCTCAACTTACAACCACAATAGGGACCAGAAAATTTATCAATGGAGCATTGGTTAAGTGAGACATCACATAACTGAACCCATGACCTATTTTGCTGTGGTTGTCACAGTAAATCATCAGGATCATTAAATGAAATAACAAAATTTTACAATCTTCCCTGCCAGCTTTCCCTTGACTTTGCTTGTCAGAAGCCAGGTGGGAAGGTTGCAAATGGTCATCATGCAACTCCGGGATGCTGCAACAGTTGCAAATGAACGAGAGTTGCCAAGCACCTGAATCACAATTACATGACGGCAAGGACACTGCAAATGGTCATAAGTTTGAGATCTGGTCAAAAATCACTTTTTGCAATGCCATTGTAATTTCAAACAGTTGTTAAGTGAATGGTTGTAAATGGAGGACTACCTGTATGATCAAGAGAATTGATATTCTCAAAAACTGCATGAAATGAAGCACTTGCCTCCCATAATCCAAGCTTCATTGACAGAAGACGAATCTACCAACATTGTAGAAATATCCCCTTCTCATACGTACTCCATTTAGGTCTTTGTGCAGGGGCATTCATATCTGCCAGCTAATTACACATACCTCAATGCTCTTGAAAACATTAAATCCTTAACATGCATCATATCTTTTGACAGAGAGAGAGAGAGAGAGAGAGAGAGAGAGAGAGAGAGAGAGAGAGAGAGATGTAGGTGTTTGTGGGTGTGTATTATAGCTCTGCGTTTTTTTAAATTACAGATCTTACCCCAAAGCAGCTGAAGCAGCTCGAATGCTGCTATCTGATATTTGGTCAAACAGGGAACTCCAATCTGTACTAAAACAGGTAAAATATCAAGGGTGGCATCTTTTTCCACTTCTTATAAAACAATCCGGCATATCACACTCTTCAATGTGAGATTACCATATAGTGCGCACTGTACGAAATAGCAAAGGATAAATGCTAAGACTTTTTGAAAGCAGGGGAACTGGGATGTTTAAAGTTCAGAATTATGATTTTTCATTTAAGATATCAAGATTTAATGTAGCTTCAAAATTCACCATTTATATGTACAATATGTTGGATGGTAGTAAGCGCAACACATTTTCTAGAGAGCTCAGAGTTTTGTCTGGAGATGTAATGGGAGGGAGGGAGCAGAGAAAGAAAGATAAGTATGTAGTAGGTTTCATGTACAGTTCCATGAATAAACAACTGCCTCAGAAACACATGTAGCCTTTTTTTCATGGGAAAAGATAAAATAAGCAAATTTTTAAAAAAACTACAGTTACAAAAGTATAATAGAGTAAATTAAAGAAATAATTGCAGAAGTACAATTCTTTGGTGTATTTTGAAATTTCACAAACTACTTGAATATTTATATATGATCGGTAAAATATACTGACTGTAAAGTTTTTGGTTCAATCTTATGTTTTCTTTGAATGTAACAAATGACTTGAAAAAGTATTTAACTTATTTAACTTATGTTAAATTATGTTAAAGAAAAAAATTCTTCTTCTCTTGATCTTCTCTGTTCTTTGCCTTCCTTCCATGGCTCATTCTGCAGCAAGGATATGACAAGAACATGATGGGATCCTTAACAGGAAGCACTTTAAGGACTCTGTCTTCCAGATTCTAGGAGACTTTGCCTGTTTGGATTGCAGGTAAATGATTGCATCTGCTTTTTTTTTTTCAAAGTTAGAAAAAAAGTCACATTTCCTACAGTTCAAACCATAATTAGAGCTATAAAAGAACAATTTCAATTGCTGAATGTGGGGCTGCACTTTCTTTGAAAAGGAGCTGATTTTAAATTTGGTCACTACAATACTGGTGCAGAGGACATGGACTATGTACACCACAGTTGTGAAAACCACACCCTTAACAAACCATTGGTTTGCTTAACAACTATGGTGTTCACTTAACAACACCAAGGTTGCTTTATGACTCACAAAAAAGGAATAAAACCAGGTCAATCTTGTCTATGACTTGATGTACAATGGTCACAAGTTACAGCCATGATGGGAAGGCTCTATTATGGCCATAACTCGAGAACTACCTGTACTTACCAGCATTCTTTTATAACTCCCAGAGTTCTTATAGTGAGTAGGCCCAAACTGGGGGAGATTTAAAGGGCAAAGTAGATACTTTAAGCCTTCCAATTGCTTAAGGCACCCATATAATCCCTAAAAAATTCTGAAACTGCTTCCCCAAACCTTCCCTGACAACTCCTGACATGCCACGCAAAACCTGATGCAGCCCTTAAGCCATTAGAAGTTGCACACTTCTATTATAGACTAATTTTGTATCAAGTACGTTAACCCCCACATTGTTTCCAAATCTAATTAACATATTTTCCCCATAAATCCCAAAATGATTTTCTTCTGGAATAATTTAATCGCTATCTGATCCAACACACTCCTATCTCTCTTACTGCTTTTCTAGGCAATTTTCTTGGTATTCAGGTCTTAAGAATGGGTGGTGATGCAGGACAAGAGGTCTCTTGCAGGAGAGTGGCGCTTTCTTTCTGAAGCCTCCAAGGGACATTTTTTCCTCTTGTTTGATTCATTTACACATTACTTCTTTCTCAAACCTTTTAATAAGACATAGGCTATAATATTGCATTATTGTTTATTAATACTGATATAGCATCTTTCAGAAAAATTGTGTCATTCCTTTACATACATTTTCAATTTAAAGCCTAATATATAAGCACAATATCTAGATACTGCATATAGCAATAGCACTTAGACTTATATACCACTTCACAGTGCTTTACAGCCCTCTCTAAGCGGTTTACAGCGTCAGCATATTTGCCCCCAACAATCTAGATCCTTACTTTACCAACCTCGGAAGGATGGAGGGCTGAATCAACCTTGAGTCAGTGGGAATCGAACTGCCAAACTGCTGGCAGTTGGCAGTCAGCAGAATTAGCCTGCAGTACTGCATTCTAACCACTGCGCCACCACGGCTCTTGTACAAAATGTACAAGAGGTGCAAAAGGTGCATAAATGCATGACTTCAGATTTTCTCAGACTATAAGGAACAATCAGAAATGGATTGAGGCTTGTTTCTATTGGCAGAGTTTTCATAACTGCCAACATCTAACTACAAAACATATCACAAGAAGCAGCTCTATACAGAACTCAGTTTCAAACAGGAGATGTTTGAGATAACAGGACATAACAAAATGCCATTATCAGTATATTGTATTAAAGAAAGAAAGAATTCTGTGCAGCAGTTCCTACATGGAATATTGAAGAAAATTGTTAGTAGCACATCTTAACAAGCTAGGGCTTTATCTTCATAGAAAACATAAATGGATTGATTATATAGAAAATTGGTATTGAATACAAACCTATTCTTGATGGGATGGAAGTAGCGGTGATTGGAAGCTGATTGGAAGCATGAAAGGAGGAGAATAATTAGATAATTGACTGTAGATAACTTGGCAAATATTCTGAGCAGTAGCCAGAATACAGTAATTAATGAGCAGCTTGGTTCTAGTGCAAGGGTGGTAGCTGCCAGATAAGGCCCCCAACTGGATAAATTCCAGTCCCCCTTTTAGCCAGTAGTACCCCCAAGATTATACAGAATGAAATTTCCTGCAATGGAAAATGAAGCAGAATATGTGATTTAAGCCTCCAATAATCATCTTCTCTATTAAATGCTTAAATAATTTCCCATCCACCCCAACATCAAAAGAAGGAAAAAATAGCCCAAAATCCTACCCAATCAACCTGTCATCTATTGCCCACTATAGCCCATGATGGGCAAAAGAATGAGAAAAATAGCATTCTTAGTTGCAAAAAATAAGCAGTGTTTATTTACAGCCCCAATGTCTAATATAAGAGCTAAAGGATAGAATGGAAATCGTTCCATTGATCTTTACCTGTTGCTCACCTCCCAGGTGTTCTAGGATGCATTAAAAGGTAGGAGATAATAGATCTCAACCAATCAGTGTGGGAATGGGAGGAGCTATGAAATGATTACATTTGAAAAGATTTTCCTTCTTTTTTTTCAGAGCATGTGACTGGTTCCTGTCTGGAGTCTTCAATCCTCAAGGAATTAGTTAGGATGTTAAAAGACTTACAGTATTTTGAAGTTCAACTAAGTTGTAAAATTAGGGATGAAAATTGTATTGTCTGATATAAGTATCTTAAAATGTTTTAATGAATATTTTAAATATATTTTTCTCTTTTGTTAAACTGGGAGGCTGGTTGTTAATGTTATGTAAAAGCCAACTTACCAAAAATTGGGATTTATAGTTTTGAATGACATACATAACAACTTAGACATCTACTTCCCTAACCAATATCAAGTCAATATATTAGGAAATGCTAAGGAAATAATGCCTAACTGCAGCTTAATTCGTTAAAAAAGCATGATTTTGTTTTCTATAAGTGTGTACATTTTTAGCTATCATTTTGGTAGACAGGCTACTCCTAATTTTGGATCTCTAGATATTGTTGGATAACCATTCTCATCATCCAAGATCAATAAAGATGCTTTGAATGATGGGGGGCCCTTGGGAAAAAAATTGGGAAAGAGAAAAGCATAGTTCTGATTATTGTCAAATAAAACATTCATGTTCTCTCCCTCTCCTTCCCTCCCCTCCCTCCCTTCCCCCTCCCCCCTCTCTCTTCTTCCCTCCTTCCTCTTTCCAAAATATGCTATTTCGGAATATTTTCCATAGAGTTCAGTGGGGTTTACTGCAGTAGAAATGCCTATAGAATGGCACCCTAAGGCCATTTTTCTACAGCCATAGGCCTTACTGGTGAATAGCAGATATCATTTTTTATTCACGCCCATATCAATTAATTTCTGTAAAATTAGTAAAATCTAACATGTTTATTTCATTTTCAGTAGCCATTATACATATATTTACACATTATTCCTTTTTATTGATGAATTTCCATTCCCTCAATGCCTCAGTAAGGGAACCCTCCACTAGTATTGTCATTGCAACCCCCAGAATTCTGATAATACCAAATAGAGGGAGCCTGTCCAAATTTTGTTTTCATGCGTTCCCTTCTGCATTCATTCATTTCTCTGCTTTGCTTTCATATTGCTGATTATTGCTAGACTTTTTTCCCTGTAGATCATTTAGATGTCAAGAAGCAAATTCACATAAGAGAGATTTCTCCTGAAGAGGTTCTTAATCTTTGTTTTTCTACTATATATGAACAGAGTTCCTTCCTATAGATTTTGAAAAAAAAAAACCACTGGAACTCTCAAGATACCTTACTAAATTTATCCATAACTTCAGACTTCTGCATGACTCTCAGATAGTATGTCTCACAAAAATGTATCTTTACTTTTTTAAAAATAAGCTTATCAGCTGAATGTGCCTGCCAAGATTATAAACTCAGAAAGAAGATAAGAAAGGTAATTTTATCCTTTCAGTGTCTTAAATGGAAATTATGTTATTAACAAGTTATTAAATAAATAGACAGGATTTTATTACATTGCAATGTTTCCATTAGTTCATCTTGACTAATGGACATGGATATGGAAGGAAAATGGTAGCATTTTTTTATTTTTTTAATAATCCAACCATTAGGAATGTCCTATGTTTTCCAAATAATATTTCAGTCTTTTGTCCTCATGAAGACATTCCATAAGAGATAAAGAGATAATGCATAATCCAGTGATATGATGTTATTGTCCTTTGCCTTGTTGTTGAAAATCTTTATTCAGAAATGAATGTCAGAACGTTAATAGAGCCATGCCTAGCTTAGTTTGCTATTTTTGCACTGGCTTATCAGATATTGATAGGAACCCCACAATCAGGACATGAACCCAAGATTGCTATTTCATAAATGTTCTTCAGCAGTTAGTATATAAAAGTACTGTGATACTTAAAATAACACATAACCTTTATGACTAGCTGTTGTTCGTAGTGTTTTATATATTATATCCATGAACTGATTTAATTTCTTTACAAAAGTCATAAATACTGAGTCTTAAGATAGCGGATTCTGTAGTTTGTCTGTATGCTGCTTCCTTTTATTACTTGGGGTTTTCCACAATTCAGCATAAAATAATTTTCCTTATCAAAGCAGTTTAAAAAAATTGAAAAAGATATTGGAATTCAGTAAACTTGAACTCAGGAAAATAAGTTAAATATATTCAGAGCATCTTCTGCTGTCACTTCTAGAAAAGCCTCTTTGGAGGAAAAGGGAGTTCTCCTGAACAATACAGGATGGAACAGAGGAATTATTAGAAAAGTGAACATTGTCTAAATTTAAATAATGTAAGGAAATGTGTTCTGAATAGAGAAGCTGGAGCAAGCATGGAATCAGGGATTGGAGAAAGCACACAGCGATGAAGTTTGGGAAAGGAAGATCAGGTGAGAAGAAGGCTGCTAAGTTCAGAGGAAGGAGACTGAGATAGGTATAAAAATGGAGAAATAATGGTGCCTTGGAACTGCAAACATGAAGGATGGGAAAATTTACATATCAGTTTGAAATAACCAATTAAATCTTTTGACAGCAGATATCTGTGTTGACTGTATTCAGTTTTAATGAGATCAATCAACAGTAATTAGTTACATCAATACAAACAACCAGTACCAAATTTAAAGACCCAGGATAAAATTGTTCCTTAGAGGTCATCGAGTGAATATGATTACAACAGCTCTTGAAATAAGAACTACCCAACTGTCATATATAATGTTTTAGCACATCCTGGGAAATTTAAATTGTGGTGCTGAAGGTTGTCTCAAAACACAGTGAGGAAGGCCTGGAGCAGGTTTGTGGCAATGCTGGTTTTGGTAAGGAATGATAGCAGTTCATGCCAATAAACTAATAATAGGCTTGCTGACACTTTCTTACATAGGAACATATAATTAGGTATCCACACATCAGATTGGTTAGTAAGATTCTAAAAACATTATTTCAAAACCCTAACAACAATAAGAATAATATTGGGATCCAAAACTGATTCGCAACTCTGAATTTAAAGCAGAATTTGATTCTTTTAGTCAATGATGAAATTAGCAGGAACTACCATTGCTATCCAAGTATCCATTGCTACTTCTAGAAAAATGTTTATAATTGTTTAATTCATATGATAAGACTGTTATATCACCAACTGCAGTATTTAGGACAACCTTCCATGATGGCTTAATTAATCCTGTAACTTATAGTGAAAAGAATCTGAAGAGTATGGGGAGGGGGCTTAATACACTGGAACAATTATATCAAAAGCTTTGTTTCGCTCATACCACTGAGTATTTTCCCCACTTCTGCATGCAGTTAAAAACATAAATCTGTTGTACATGTAATTTGTGATTGGGCAAAATTGTTTATGGAGACAGACCAAACATAACCTTTGGCCTGGCTACATAAAAGCCAAATGTAAGAGGCAGTAATGGCATAGGATTTGACTAATTGTAAATAAATGCTAGTTGCTATAATTTCAACATAGAAAAAGCACCTATTTTTTTCAACAGGGCTTGCTTTGTTTTAAGCCTTGTAAAAAGCCAATAAAATGTTGTATTTAATGTCCAGTGCTTTATTTCAGAATACTTGTGTACACAATCAAAACTTTTGCTAAAATTTTTTGTTGTAATATTTGCAGCCCTTTTTCTAACATCTATGCAAAGCTGCATGAACTATTCTGTAAAATACATGTGCAAGAATCCCATATTATCGTTGTTTTTCTGGTACTATATGTGTATTTGCTTCATTGGAACATCTAAAGTCAATAAAGTACTGAAAGGTCTCTTAATTTTTTACTTTGACTGTTTCTTACTTCTGCCATGAAATATATAAATAAATAAAACACTTTGGATATGTAATATTTCATTAAAATTTTCATTTTAATATGAACAACATCCAATCTTTATTAAAATCCAATGTAATCTGAAAATATATGTGAGTGCAAAAAAGGATGTCTTTTAATGGAAACAAATATTGTGTCTTTCATCAGGAAAACATTTTACAAGAAATCTTCATATAATTTTCTTCTATCATTACTCATCACCCTAACATCTTAGATTAAATCAGTCTAGTTCTGGTTTGTCAGAACCAATTTGCTCAGCAGGTTTGCCTTAACTAATATTCTGACAAATTTTTAACTAAATCTCTACAACAGGATAGTTCCATATTTTGAATTTGGAGATAAATCCTAAGCTTTTTCATGAAATTCTGTGGTATTGTGAGGAGGTTTCTATAGTCACCAAACGGCTACATGGCCATAAAGCACTCATTATTTTAACAGCAAAACCTTTCTACCCCACCTTTTCTTCTGGAAGGGGCAGAAGACTATCTAATGCTCCTGAGTATCTAATCTTACATTACTTTTTTAATTGGGAAAGTGAACACTCTCCCAAGCAAAATGCTAGGCTGCTGACATCTCCCAGTATTTTTTATGACTGTTTGTGACACCTAAAGCTGTTTGTACTCAGATTATAGAGGCTGCCACTTTGCTATTTGCTAGAGTTTTATTTTTTTTTAATAGAACTTTAATAGAACTTTTTTTAATAGAGCTCTTAGCCATGTCAAAGTGTTTAAAAAACATGTAATCTATTTTCTAAAGATTTTCTTTAGAAAATATATTTTTAAAGGTCATGGACTTGACCTGGACTAAATCAGTGACGTTCATACTGTTGATTCTGTTAAGAAAAATTTAAATGATGGCATGAAGAAGACAGATTATACATTGCATCCCGACTCATTATTTTAGTTTATGAAGGAATTTTATTGACGGTTGTCAAGTTCCTGCCCAGAAAATGAGAGTTCACCTTGAAATATATCTAGCTTCATCCAATTGCCTGATTTCATGCTATAAAATATATTGTTTGTTTTTGACTTAGCATGTTATGTGCACCCAGCCATATGGCTTGCAAACTATGGTTTATGGATGAGCATGTTCTGCAAACCGAGCCAGTTGATGTTTATCCAGTAATGCTGGTTCACAGCACTTTTCAAGCAAGGTTCACTTTTGGCTTTAGAATAGCATTCAAGAGGCTGAACTCTAGAAAAATTGATGGGACCATCATAAAGAAGAGGGTGAGTCTAGGAATAAGCTTTATTTGAATTAATGTTATTCAATAAAATTAAATAACATTATTATCTATCATGTAATGTTTTCCCCTTTGATTAATTTCAATATTACAGATTAATTGTACAGTAACTTTCGCAGATACTTTGGCGTCTGAATCCTAGGATTTGGCAGTCAGTATGGATTTCTGGGCGTCAGATTGCCCATCTCTGTTTTAAAGTATGGCCAAACCAACCATGCCACAATGTATTAGCCCAGCTTTCCCAGCTAGGAAGAGGGAACTACTGGCCTACCAATTTCTGTAATTTTGTCTGCCTGTCTTCTATCACAGAATCATCGAATCATCATAAAATCATAGGACTGGAAGGAGGATGGTCTTCTAGTTCAACCCCATCCCAAATCAGGAATCGTTATACCATCCCAACAAATGATTGTCTAATCTTTTCTTGAAACAGCCAGTGATGGAGCACCCACAACTCTGGAAGGCAAGCTGTTCCATTGATTAATTGTTCTCACTGTCAGGAAATTTCTCCTTTCCAGGTTGAATCTCCCCCCCCCCCCCCCCCCCGCACCCAACAAGCTTCCACCCATTGCTTCTTATCTTACCATCAGGTGCTATGGAGAATAAATTGATGCCCTCTTTCCTGTGACAGTCCTCAAGTATTGGAAGATTGCTATCATGTCCCCCCTGAGCCTTCTTTTCATTAGGCTAAATATACCTAGTTGCTTTAGCTGTTCGTCGTATGATTTAGCCTGCAAATCTCTGATTAACTTTGTTGTTCTTCTCTGCATTCTTTCTAGGGCCTCAGCATCTTTTTTATATCATGCTAATCAGAAATGGATGCACTATTCCAAATGTGGACTTACTAGTGCAGTACTAGCGCGGTACTATCACTTCACATGATCTTGATGTTATCCCTCTGTTAATGCAGCCTAGAACTGTGATTTCTTTTTTGGCAGCTGCAGCACACTGCCGACTCATACTTAATGGTGATCCATTAGGACACTTAGATCCCTCTCATAGATAGTACTGTTAGCCAGGTACCTTCTACTCTATATCTATGCATTTGATTTTTCCTTCATAAGTATAGGATCTTACTTTTCTCAACACTGAAGTGCATCTTATTTGTTGGGGCCCAATGTTCAAGACTGTCAAGATCCTTCTGAATCTTGAGTCTATCTTCTAAAATGTTGGCAATTCCCCCCATATGGTGTCATCTACAAATTTAATGAGTTCCTATGTAAGCTCCTTACCACTGCTTCTTTTTTCAAGAATCCAATTCTGGTTATATGCTGGATCTTCTTCTCACCATAAAATATTTATTTTCCATAGACTAAAGGCTTAAATCCAGCGTGATCAGTTCTTTTGGATATATTCAAATATTATCTGAAGCTCTTCCTTGTATGACACATTACTACTCAGAAAAGGGGAATGCCCTCGATTGAGAGAATTGTAAATATTAATTGTGCGCACGCATTTGGATAGGGAGTGGTGTCAGGACCTTGGATATACAGTGATAAGAAAGTGCTGTGTTAGCATCTTTTGGAAAGATTTCTTATTTTTCTTACCAAACAGGCTTATAGGCACCAGTTGCTTGTGGAGACATGACAAGGAACATAACTGTATATGTAAACATAAATTAATGCATGACATGAAAAGTTTACCATCCCTATCAGCTGCCCTGCATTTGCTCTAGATTGCATCTGGTTTCACTCCAAGGACAGGAGGGGATAATTGGATTGATGCTACACCAAAGCTTGAAACCTGTAGCTGTGTGCATTTTGTGACAATGCAAATCCCAGGAGATAGTCATAATTTCAGTGTGCTTGAATGTAAGAAAGGTGTCAGCAATTTTTTTGTGTTAAGCGTCCTGTTTCCTGGCTCTATAAACATCGATGGTTACAGTTGTATTTGGTTCCATATATATTTATTTCATAGTGTTTTAATTGTTTTTAATTTGTTTTTATGCTCTATGATGTACACTGCCCAGAGTCACTTGTTGAGATGGGCATCTATAGAAATAAAATAAATAAATATATACTTTTTTCATATGAGAATTCTGTATTGAGAGAATACAACAGAAGTCTTACCACATTAGTTCATTGCCCTGCAGGTAATAAATTAAAACAGGACTGATTTGCATCTTCTTTGCTGTCATTTGCTATAACAGATTATATCATCCACCCACCCACCCCCACACACTTCATATACAACTACAGGTATTGTTTTTAAGAAGGCATTATAAGGTAAATTAGTCCTATAATTTAGCAGTGAGATTTGCTCAGTTCATTGTGTGGATGGGGGGGGGAGGCGAAATGGAATAACTTGCCATGTCCATCTTGCCATGGCTAATTCACTGTGGCTGTCAACGCTGCTAACATCGGATGTTCTTGCTTTGACAACAGATGGAAATGCATCCATTTTTCACTATTGCTTTTAGAGTTAGTTGATGCTGGGAGGGGGAATGTGGATGAGAGTCCAGCTAGTCATAACAACAATAACTCAACCATGTGAACATAAGGTCTTTGGGCCCAGAGTTGATAGAGTTTAGGCGGGCTGGAGAGCTGGGGAAAAAGCCCGTGCTTCAAGCTAATTGGGGAATGTAATTTATGACTGTTTATTGGAGGAGGGAATTGTGCTTTGTTACTTTGTATCCAGGGGAGGGGAATTTAGTTTTTGGTTTCGACTATGTAGTGCTGATACTTTGTTTCTCGAATAAAAGATTCTTTAAGGTAAACAATGCCTCAAAGTTCTTTTGAAGAGTTTCATCTGTTGGAACCATGACATTAAACCAAAAACTACAATTTTTACCTAACTATCTTTTACCTAACTATGAAAAGTGGAGAACAACCCTCCCATTCTCCATACACGAGCGATCATGATGACCAGCGAGGCAGCCACCAACTCAGCCAGGTCAAGCAGCTTCCCCATCCTCGAAGCCACCTACCATGGCCTCCAGCCCCATGAGGAGAGACAGCTCCAGTCATCGCCCCTCCAAAAGCCCAGATCGCTGCCGGTGAGATAAGAGCCCGAGCCATCACCGGGACAGCCAAAGCCTGGACCGATGTGCTTACTGGCCACCCAGCCTGGGGCCCATACAGCAATGGGGTATGTCGCAGCCCCCACAGATGGGAGGCCAGCAGTCGCTGATGGTGCAGCAACCAAACTGGGGGTGGCCACAGCCCCCAAATGTGCAGCAGCAGATGGGGGCCTTGCAACAACTAGGGATGATGCAGCCGCCAGAGGGTCAGCCACTGCTGGGAGTACAGCAGCAGCAGTGGGGCTGGCCGCCATCTCCGAACATGCAGCAACCGCTGAGGGGCCTGCAACCGATGGGGATCCAGCAACAACCACCTCCAGAGCCGCAGGGGGGCCTAAAACAACTGGGGATGCCACAACCGCCCACAGATCAGCAGCAGTGGGGGTGGCAACAGCCCCTGCACATGCAGCAACCACTGGGAGGCCCACAGCAGTTGGGGGTGCCATTTCAGCAGCCGCTGAGACCATTGGGGGTCATACAGAAATTGGGGATGCCACAGCCGTCAGAATTGCAGCAACAGCCATGGGGGTGGCAACAGCTCCCAAACGTGCAACAACCGCTGGGAGCCTGCAGCAACTGGGGATGCAGCAGCTGCCATGGGGAGGCCAGCAACAGTTGGGGGTGCAACATCCACAGTGGGGAGGCCAGCAACCACCGGGAATGCAGGCTCCCTGGGGAGCGCAGCAACCACTGATGGCGCCACCTCTTACAGCAACCTTCGATGGAGACCTGGAGAAGCTGATCTTTTTCCTTAACCAGGTGCATTCTCATTCAAACCGCTGTGCCTATTTCTACCTGAACCTAGCCCAGTGGTGGCGAACCTATAGCATGGGTGCCAGAGGCGGCACTCAGAGCCCTCTCTGTGGGCATGCGTGCTGTCGCCCCAGTCCTAGGCCTTCACCTGGGTTTTATAAAACCTTTTCGCTTTAGGCCTCCACCGCCGTGTGCAAAAAAAAAAAAGGTTCAATCAGTAAATTTCAACTTCTCGCAGGAAAAAAAAAGATCTTGCAAAGTTGGAATTGATTAATTGAACTTTTTAGTCCCACCCTGTCTGCCATTACCACTGCGGCCACGCCCACCCAATGGGCCACGCCCACCCAATGGGCCACACCCAGCCAATGGGCCACACCCACCCGGCACTCGACAATGCATAAGTGGGTTTTGGGTTGCAGTTTGGGCACTCAGTCTCTAAAAGTTTCGCCATCACTGACCTAGCCGCTATGGTCGACATGGTTGCGTCCAGCTTGGAAGGGAAAGTTCACCCTGTTTTCCATTGTAGCCTGTTGAAACCTTTTTGGGATTCCATCTTAAGACCTCCCCCTAAGAAGGCACCTGGACCTCTCTTAGTGGCAGGACAGACTCACTATGAAGTAAAGTGTATTCTTGATTCAAGAATTTTTAAAGGGAAATTGCAGTACTTAGTGCAATGGAAGGGATATCCATTGTCTGAGGCCACCTGGGTGAAATCTAGTGATGTAAAAGCTGACAGACTCATTAATAGGTTGTATAAGAAACACCCTAACAAACCAAGAGGCAACCCCTAATCTGTGCTTTTGTTTGCATTACAGAATTTGTCATTTTTGTATGTGGGGCCAGATGTCAATGCTGCTAACATTGGGTGTTCTTGCTTTGACAACAGATGGAAATGCAGCCATTTTTCACTATTACTTTTAGAGTTAGTTGATGCTGGGAGGGGGAATGTGGATGAGAGTCCAGCTAGTCATAACAATAATAACTCGGTCGTGGGAACCCAAAGTCATTGGGCCCAGAGTTGATAGAGTTTTGGTGGGCTGGAGAGCTGGGGAGAAAGCCCGTGCTTCAAGCTAATTGGGGAATGTGATTTATGACCGTTTATTGAAGGAGGGAATTGTGCTTTGTTACTTTGTATCCAGGGGAGGGGAATTTAGTTTTTGGTTTTGACTATGTAGTGTCGATACTTTGTTTCTCGAATAAAAGATTCTTTAAGGTAAACAATGCCTCAAAGTTCTTTTGAAGAGTTTCATCTGTCGGAACCATGACAGTGGCCATCTCACTGTGGCCATCTCCCTCCAGCCAATTTGCCACAGCCATCTCCCCATGGCCAACTTGTCACAGGACAACTTGCCATGGCATAACCCAATATGATAAATGTTATCCCCATTACTTCTTTGACATTAATGGAACAAAAATGGAAATAATGTAGAAGAAACAGTAGTGGGTAACATTTATTCCATTGAGCTATCCCATGTGGATTGTCCCACAGCGAGTTGTCCCATGGCAAATTGGCCACAGTGAGTTGTCCTATGGCAAGTTGGCCATGGTGAGTTGGCCATGACAAGATGGTTGCAGTGAGTTGGCTGTGGCAAGTTGCCTAGATCCATGGGGGGAGGGAGTTGCCGCAGCTGTAGCCCCTTGGATTCTGTCTGAATGCTGTATTCACTGTACCGTCCACGGAAGAAAGCCCACTTGCTAATGTTGATATAGTGTTCACTCATTGAGCCAAGGATCCTTGTCTCAAGTAACAAAATGCCTTGCGTTCACCCAGGATGAGAATATTTTTGCATCATATACAGGAAGACACAAAATCAGAAAGTAGAATTTACTAAATTAGTCAATCTTAGAATTATGGTATCATTGAATTAGAAGCCCCCCTCCCCCCCACACACATTTTGTTTTCTATTTACTTTTTATATTACCAAGCTAAATAAAAATGCCTGCTTTAAAAGAGGAATGCTCCCTTCTATGATAACTTAGCATTAATTTTCCTCTTGATAATGAGATATTGTTTAACTGGTTTAAGCACTAGACATGGAAGTTTTAATCCCTTCCCAGTGCACTAAGCATGGACAACATGTGAAATTGCAGATGCAATTGAATGGTGACTCCCATTATTGTTGCTGCACAGACTGATGAAAATCAGAATTCCTGACCTTGGGGGCTTGTGCTGCCCTGCTCCCCACACACACATGCATTTACAGCAAGAGTTCCACAGGTATTTATTCAAACTCCCAAACAGGTTCCTAGGAAAGTACCCCCATTTTGCAGGTCCGTATTCCAAGCTCAGCACAGCAAGAGTCACTGGACAACAGAATCCAACGGGTCAGGATATATGGCACAAGCACACCAGGCATAGAACTGGGCATGTTGGTCCGGCAACATGCAAGTCCTCAGGGTGGGATTAAGTAGGCAATGCTGGTGCAGCCCTTCATGAGAGGCGAGGTTGCCTCCTCATGAGTAGTCTAGCTAGCTGACCAGCATTGTGCCTATCTCCTCTCTGTTCTATGTGTCCTAGGATCAGGAGGTGGTATGGACTCCACCTCCTCTTCATTGCTAATGGGCAGCAGGTGCTCCCTTTCCTCATCTAGAGAACGGGTGTCAAACTCGATCGCATCACATGACATATCATGAGGTATTGTGACTTTTTTGCCTTTGCGGAGCCAGGGTGGGTGTGGCCCACCAATTTGACACCTGTGACCTGGAGCCTCCTGTCCAATTTGCTGCAGCTGAGGCTTGCCCTGCTCAGGCTGCTGCTAGTCTGACTGACCCAGCTGAGGATGTTCCATGAGCCCTGATCCTGACCAATACTTGGCTCCATGCTTTCCTCTGCAGACTTGAACTCACCCTTCTCCTCTGAACTTGCATCTGGAGAGGGTTCGGGGTCAGATCCATGACAGGACCACATGTTATCCATTCCTGTGCTAAAAGAATATAGTGATAATAATATAATAATAATCTCTTAAAGCTTGTTAAACTACAGTATAAATAAGATTTTATGTAAGTGACTATAAGGATAATTATGGATAATATGTTTGATTTATATGTTAAATATGTTTCTCAGCCATGATTTTTTTATCTAATGGAATTAAATTCATTTTAATTTCAGCTTCTCTCAACATCTATTCCACTGTATAAAGATATTGCTACACACAATCTATAATGAGCCCTCTAAAGTTTGATCTGTTCATTCAGATATCCAGTTCTAGGAATTCAGTAAGATTTAAATAGTACACTGATAAGATAGTACTAGGAATAAAGTCATACAGTTTAGTTGATGTATTGCAATATCTAACTGGACAACTACATCAGGAGTCCCCAACCCCTGGTCTGTGGCTCGGTACAGCATCACAGTGCATTGGAAACCGAGCTGTGCAAGCAGCGGGCGAGCACACAAAGCTCCATTTGTGCAAGCAGTGGGCAGGCACACAAAACCATCCCTTCTTTCTTCCCTGCTGCTGGTGGTCTGTGGAGCTGGAAAGGTTGGTGACCACTGAACTACGTGGCACACTTTTTTATATAAAGGGTCAGCTATAAAAGGAAAGATGTGGTGATTTGTGGGTGTGACATACAAGCTACAACTGTCAATCACAAGTCAGGAAATATATAAAAATTATTGCAGCAGTCCTGTCAAATGTTAAAGGCCCCCAATATATAATGTGTTGTATTCCACTGTGCTAGCTTTAGTGACTATCTACCATGATAGTTGTTAAATTTCAAATGTATTGGGAATAAATTCCAATAGATTCATAATACCATATTTACACTGAAGTAATGACTTATTCAGGATGAAAACATGTATAAAATGCAACATTTTGGGTTGCATATACAAGTCTTAAGAATAAAAAACAAATAAAGAGTTCTGGTGGTTGTCTAAGACCTTGAGAAGAATTAGTTGTAAAAATATAGGAATGGTGAAGTTTACAATCAAAAAGTGACAAAACTGCACATCAGTGACATCATTTGGCTCAGTATTTGCAAAGCAGGGTTGACAATGCAATACAAAAATACATGCTTAACACATGGGTTTTAACCTTAGTGTATTTCTGGCAATATAAACAATAAGAAAAGATAAGTCTTGAGTATTCTTTAGAGATGCTGACCAAAAAACAATACAACTATAGTTATACAAGGGGCAAGAATCAGAAATTACTCTAGGGACTTTCCATTTTGGTCTGAATTATTAACAAGCTGTAACAAGATTTCACTACATATGTATAGTCAGCTTGACTAAGATAAGGCGTGCTCTAACAATGGATAGGAATTTTCTGGGGATCATAAACAGACATCAAAAGAGCTGCATAGAAATGTTTCATTTCTATTTATTATGCCAACAACAGTACCTCTTCTGCATAATTTCTACAAAATACCAAACTTTAGAAAAACTTTTGTGATTGCTGGCATATCTCACATTGAGCCCCTCCCCCACTTCAATGAAATATAGGTCATTGTGACTTTCTTATGGGCAAAAATATATTTTAAACCGCAAGTCCCAATACACTACTTTGCTTTTATTCTGAATTAATGCTGCATTGCTTGCACAAGTATGAATAGGTCTGGGTTTTTCAAAGCAAAAAATATGACCTAAATTTGTGTGACAGCAACATGTTTCAAATAATTTCTAGCGCAGTGAGAATCAAAAGCAAAAAAGGGTTAAAGAATTATATGGGTGGGACAGGTAATTGCTATTATACTCTCCAAAGTGATGACATCATGGGGCGAGTTATTGTCAAACCAAAGGCACACCTGTGTGGTTTTTTTTATGTCCCTGAAACCAGTCCTGTAGAACCCTACAGAAGGTTTAATGATCTTATTGTGGTTAGCTGGCATGGGAAAAGGAGAGAGAGAGAAACGAGGGCTCTGCTTAGGTCTTAGCACAGATATAGATCTGGAGTGACTCACAAACCAGGCTTCAATCACACAGAATGTGGGAAAGCAAGGCAAGTGATAGACTGAGGGCTTTAGCATTGGTTAAGTCACCATTTATTCATTTCAGTGGAACTGTGCTTGTTTATACAGGATTAAACCTTAAGTTTGATGATGAAAGGGTATCATAGGAAATACATCAGAAGGCATGATCAAACTATGTTGTTCAGCTCTCCCAAACATACTGAGAGCTCTCCCAAATATACTGAGAGACTTCAATATTCATCAGTATAAGAAGTAATGTAACTTTTTTCCCCTCCTTATGTAAAAATTTGCGTGCCTACAGTATTGCTTATCTGCACCAATATACCGCGAGTGTTTAAAATGCCAGATTGATCTTGTGAGGGTGGGGAAACTTGAATTAATGTTCATTTTAATTAAGAGATAAACAGTCCAACTGTTCCTGAGGGCTCTTACATTGAAATATTAGGTTTGTGGCTTAAACAGAAGGCAACAATTATGAGGAGTCCTTATCTGCTTTGGCTACTGCACTTTCCTGGGAAAAGTCAGCAGGGCTGTTATAATGCATGACTTAGTAACCTCTTGTCCAAAGTACTATAGCATATTTTATATGAGGTTGTCCTAGGAAAACCACAACTTTTACCAATTGAAAACCCTGACAGATAAATCATTTGCTATATGTTGTAAATATTATATAGCACAATTTTGATCCAAAGCTTACTTGCGTGAGTCATTTCCTATACAGTTCTTAAATAGCATAAGGGCAGGAACTCTAGAAGATTATTTCCCCCATTATGAATCTCTCTATATTATCTATATACTACTAAAACCCGTTGTCATGACCGTTAGCTCAATGAAACAGTTCATCATAGGACAACAATTTTTGAACCAGTTTATGGGGTTGGTTCAAATGGGTTAACTTATACAATAGATCCCAAATCCAGGACCTATGACTCCTGAGAGAATGAAATTTGAGACGTTGTGGCTGCTTCAGATTAATTAATAAATAACCCAAGAAATAAATTCCAAGAAATTACTTAGTGTAATGTTACTGCTTCTTCAGGAAGAACATCTATCAGTCTTACGCCGTTTCTAAAATGAAGATATTTATTACACCATTATTCTTTCTTGAATGATATGCATGTGAAAAAATCTACTAATTTCACGAAGCATCACCAACTCACCTACTGAGAATGCTGTAAGTACAAAAGAGAAGAAATGAATAGTTAAAATAGACAACTTAATAGACCTTCATGCCTGAATTTAGCCTGTTTTATATTTTGCTTAAGATATTACTGTACTTAAATGCAAGAATCAAGAGCAATGTTTGATTCGTATGTCTATGGTTGTAATGTAAAAATATCTCCAGGCTGGTTGAGCTTCAGCATTGACAAGTGTGGTTTTCACTTGTGAAGTTAATTATTAGAGAAGTGTTCTACTGCTGCTGCTGCAGCTTGCGGTAAAATGCAGTTCTTCAGCACTGTCTTGCTGCCATGTGTACATTGTTACATGGGTGTCAGTAGCACATTGTAGAGAATGTAATGATACCACTGATGAATGGATAAAGAACCAGCCAACCTATCATTTGCTGAAAGGAAAAAAGTGGGTAAATTGTTCTTTTTCTGTGATGCTCATTCCATTGTTGTTGTTGTTGTTGTTAGAATAGAACAGAGCTGAAAGGGACCATGGAGGTCTTCTAGTCCAGCCCCCTGCTCAAGCAGGAGAACCTGTACCTGTACCCAATGCTTTGGAGAATAACTTGACCCCTTCTTCTTTGTGGCAGCCCCTCAAATACTGGAATACTGCTATCATGTCTCCCTTGTTTCTTCTTTTCTTTAGACTATCCAAACCCAAGTCCTGCAACCGTTCTTCATATCTTTTAGTCTCCAGACTTTTGGTCATCTCAGTTGCTCTTCTCTGAATTTTTTCCAAAGTCTCAACATCTTTTTTGTAGTATGGTGACCAAAATTGGTTGCAGTATTCCAGGTGTGGTCTTACTAGTACTTACTTAGTACTAAAGTGGTACTAATACTTTGCGTGATCTTGATTCTATGCCTCTGTTTATACAACCCAGGATTGTATTAGCTTTTTTGGCTCTGCTGCACACTGCTGGCTCATAGTCAAGTGATCGTCCACTAGGACTCCAAGGTCCCTCTCACAGTTACTGTTTTTGAGACAGGTCTCGCTTAATCTGTACTTATACCTTTGATTTTTCCTGCCTTAATGTAAAACTTTGCTTTTCTCCACATTAAAGTTCATTTTGTTGGATAGGGCTCATTGTTCAAGTTTGTCAAGATCTTTTTGAATCCTGAGCTTGTCTTCTGGGGTGTTGGCTATTCTTGCCAGTTTAGTGTCATCTGCAAATTTGATGAGTTCCCCTTCTATTCCCTCATCTAAGTCATTTATTAAGATATTGAATAGTACTGGGCCTAAGACAGAGCTTTGTGATACCCCACTGCTTACCTCTCTCCATGTGGATGTAGTACCATTGAGGACTACTCGTTGTCAGCCAGCTACAAATCCATCTGGTGGTGATGTTGTCTATTCCACCTCTTTCTAGCTTAGGTTGTGGTCTACTTTGTCAAATGCCTTACTGAAATCTAAGTATACTATGCCATCAGCATTTCGCTGGTCTACTAATTTAGTCACTTTATCAAAGTATGAAATAAGATGGTTTGGCATGATCTGTTTTCAACAAACCCATGCTGGCTACTAGTTATAACTTTGCTTCTAGTTGTTTGCAGATCTGTTTTTTTATTATCTTTTCCAGGATCTTCCTAGGTATTGATGTTCCCAGGTATTGTTGTTGTTGTTGTTATTATTATTATTATTCAGAATGCCTCTTTTTTAAATATGTATTATCATTCCTGAGCCTGCATATGTATAAAATGAAATAATACTGGAGGTTTTATCTGTTCCTGATTTGTGGGAACTTGCTTTGATGCCTATATTCACACACCACAGATTTATGTTCCAACAATATAACAGCATTTGACTGTAGCTTTTGCTGATTTAAGGTTAGATTTGGGGTCTTATTGGTGATAAAAAGAATTATAGTAAAAACCTAGTGAGTTTTAGGAAAAGGGTGGCAGTAATTTGGCCCAGCCACTTACTCTGAGGTTTCTTCTTAAGTCTGTGTGTGAATTCACACCACACCTTCTCTTAGAAAATCTCTGGCCATTTTTGTCATCAGCAACTGCTTCTTTTGGAAAGGCAGAGATGATTCAGAGGCAGAGATGATTCAGAAGAAAAAAATTATCATATGAGAAAATTTTGTTTCATGCAACTCAGGAACAGGCAAAACTTGCCTTACGTTCATCATAAAGAAACCACCAATTTTACTGATTTCACACCGGTTCTTACTTGTCTCTTATACTGTCTTGTTGGAGGTGTTTATATAGCTGATCCCCTGCAGAAGTCCCATTGTGTCAAGAAACCATATAGATCTATCACTCTACAGTATTTTCTTTGAGGATCAGTGATATTATGCAAAGCATGAGAGTAACAAAGATTAAGCCAAATAAAGGCATGAGATGGAAAAGAAAATGAAACGAAGTTAAAACTGCTTTGCACAAACCTCATTCTCTGTACCTGCTGCAGTTTAAGGTGCTGGTTATAACCTTTAAAGTCCTATGCAGTTTGGGGGTCCTGGTTATTTTTAAGACCATATATTCATAGAACATAGAATTATAGAGTTGGAAAGGACCTCGGAGGTCTCCTAGTCCAACCGCTTGCTTGAGCAGGAGACCCTATATTATTTCAGACAAATGGTTGTCCAGTCTCTTTTTGAAAGCCTCCAGTGATGGAGCACCCACAACGTCTGAAGGCAAGCTATTCCATTGGTTGGTTGATCTCACCGTTAAGAATGTTCTCCTTAGTTCTAGGTTTCTTCTATCCTTGGTCTCCATCCATTGTTTTTTGTTTCAAATTCCAAATAGAAGCTTGTTGTCCAAGTCAATGCCTACCAATATGTGTACCAAAAGTTATTCCCAGTAATCTGGATCTAACCTCTGTTTCTTTTATCACATACACATCATAGTCCCCCATTTTCATTACAATGCATTTGTACTGTATATACACTCTAATTTCATAGAAGCACACAGTTATTTATGACTGCAGAACCACATAATATTATCAATACTTGCCCATGTTAAAAAATCCTCTATTACTTTTTCCATCTTTTATAAATGTTCTATCAAGTTATTCATTTAATTGTTCACCTTATTTGCTGTATTCAATACAATTGCCTTTTAATCTGACAATTACTCTGTCAGATTAATTTTCAGATTCACATTCCTCATACAGTTTATTTAACATTCACAGCAATTCATTCAGATTCTCAGCCAATGACTCAGGCATGACTCTGTTTGTATACGTTCACATCCCCCATTATCACCTTGAGCATTCCTTATCTATTTATGCCCAGGATGTCACACATTCTTGACTTACTCCCTGCTCAGTGTTGAAGCATTTGCTAAGGATTCTATTCTCACAAATGCTTTACTTCCTTTTTATAGCATATTTATTTCATCCAGAAACCAATCTTCATATTTGTGACAAATATATCAGAAGTTAGGTCTATTTATTTTATTATGTTTGCTCTAAAACAACTAAACATGCAGTACAATAAACTTTACTTCTCACAATCAGAGCAAAGGTCTTATCTGTGTATCTCCTGCCTAGTATAAAACTACATTGCACTTTCCACATTTTGCTTTTTGATAGTCCTCATAGGCTTACAATCAAAATTCTGCCAAACACTGTAATAAACATACTTAATAAATTAGTTCCACTGTAGCTTTACATTCACTCTTGAAAGGAAGAACCGTAATTTGTATTCTTCCATTCTGTCTGACAGATTCTGTCTTTACACAGATGATAAGTCACCCAGCCATCCATAAGATTATCCATCACTGAGGCCTTCAAATGGCAGTTTTTACTAAAATAAAGAAAGGGTACAGTAGGTTAGCAGCCTTAATCATACCTATGCATATATAGCATTCCTTATTAACAGTAAAGAGCGTACCGGTCTGTTTGAGCACAGTTTGGCTAAAGTGGCAAAGGCAGAACCAAAATCCAATTTTATCCCACCATTTTTCTGTTATTCTATTCGAGCTAGTATAGGAGAAGAAAAGGCAGAGTCTGGGGGCAGAGTCAATCCAAGTGCAGCCCCTCCCCCCTTGCATTCCATGAACTCTCATCAAGGGCCAATTTAGAACTGACCATTAGTTGACCAGATTCTTGTGTATAGGAATGAGCAATAAATCAGTTTAACTGGAACTTAATGTGTGGTCCTGATTCTTCACACCTCACAGCTAGGATCTCTAATCTAGAGAATATTTTGCACTATTGCTTGCATCCCTGTAACTGAGAGATATATCTGGTGTACTGATACATGCTCAGGATACAACAACCAGTTCTAAGCATAACCCTCAAGCCATTTATATTAGCATTGATGGAGAATAGTCTTTCTCTTTTATATGTATTGTAATAGTAATTTGGATCAATTGCAATAGCATATATTGTAAATAGTATTTTTTATGTATGCTCATGTTTTTTTCTTTTTAGAATATTTTTATTATTTGAGTATATTGTTTGGATTTTGGTTGGGTTAAACTTTTTACAAGTTGTTTAGGAGCAATGGGAAAGTTATCGGTTTCCAATGTGTGAATACACCATCAACAAATTATGCCATCCACTGGCCTTAATTCTAGATCTGATAATAACTATTTGTCCACAATCAGTAATTCTATAATCTTTACTCCTCTGCTTGTAACATTTCTACTTCTAACAGTAAATTTATCCTGATTATGCCAATGAAAGATTATTTTTCTTTGTGAGTGAATACATACACATACATATAGCAGTAAACATGCACATAGCAGTGGTGTTCACAACAAACCACAATAATGCCAAAAGAATGCCAAATGCAGGCATAGACCTTATGTAAAAGCCATAATTATGCACTTGTTTATTGACATCTAATACAAGTACATAAGTCACAACACCAACATGATGATGTCATTTCTTCTACTTCATCTTTTGCCACCCCCTCCCTTGGACATCTATGATCCTTGACTCTGATTTGGAGGAGTGAATCTTTTATGGTTTTGACTTATGCCTTTTTAATGTGTAAAAATCTCCCCTAGGTACTGAGAGGCTTGTGAGTTTTACTTATCTTTCTCTCTGATCAAGAAAAAAGCCTTTCGACTTCTCATAGATCTTATGACATTTTGCCAGCTATAATTTCAACCCTGCTATTGTGTACAAGTGGAATCAAGATATCATCTCCCTTCCATTAGGAATCTTTCAAATCTTCATCTCTTTCCAGATTGTGCCAATCAAAACTCACACACCCAGCACTTCATGTTCAGGCCTGATCCTAAAGCAGGCAATGATCTAATAGTTTTCATGAATTCTAGGAGAAAGTGTGAGTTACAACCTGAATAAAGAATATGTTGACGCTTTAGATTTTGCTGAACTCCTCACTTGCAATGTTAGCTAGAATTTCAGGAAATTGTCATTCAATACACAGATTTCCTCTTCTTAATTAGTTTTATTATTTTTCCTAAAAGCAGTTTTGTTCCTCCTTCTATAGCTGTAAGAAGAAGGAAAGGAATTTTAAATAGGTTTTAGATTTTTAAATCACATCTGAGTTTCATCAATAGCCCCAGTTATTGTTGTTAAGCAAGGACTACCTACAGTCCAAATACATACCAACTGAAAATATGGAAGACTTTAACATTAGAAAGTACATGTAGGTTTGTAACCATAAATACGTATTGCAGGATTTATATCAGTATATCAAATGTATTCAGTAATCTCACCTTGTAAGGCCTGGGAAAATAGTATTTCACTCTCACTGTCTCATACGCAACCTTTTTTATATTGTTATGCAGAGAAATAAAATAATGAAAAATTACTGCTACTACTGTTGCTGCATCTGAATAAATGTGGAGTTTTCATATAGGCAATAAATCTTGAGCTGCCTTTTTCAGAGCTGGCTGAGCTAGGCACAAAAATTGCACTTCTTGCATTTCACAGAGTTTCATGAAACAGAGGCAAGCGGCAACATGAAAGTACATGACTCAAAAATGAATCTTTTTACTTTAAATGGCTTTCAATGCAGCCTTTCCTTTACATGGCACTTGGCATTAGTTAAGTAAGCCATTTTTTTCTGATTTGTGATGGGAGAAGGGGTTCAGAGGTGTTATATAAATAAGGCAATAACTGATTCTGAGAATCATTTATTACATTAGTCCTTCAAAAGAACTTTCAAAATAAATTTCAAAATAGTTAATAATCAGGATGAACCAATGCTTCTTAACACAACAAAGCCATTAAGATAGTTTTTCTTGATACATAGAATCATAGGGCTGGATAGATCATGGAGGTCTTGTAGTCCAACCCCATGCCCAAGGCAGAAAAACTTAAACCATCCTGGACAAATGGATGTCCAGTCTTTTCTTGAAAACCTCCAGTGATGGAGCACCCACAGCTCCAGGAGGCAAGCTGTTCCATTGATTAATTATTAATTACTCTCACTGTCAGGAATTTTCTTCCTAGTTCCAAGTTGGATCTCTCTTTAATGAGCTTCCACCCATTGCTTCTTGTCCTGCCCTCAGGTGCTTTGGAGAATAGGTCTACCCCCTCTTCTCTGTGATGCCCCTCAAGTACTGGAAGTCAGCTATCATGTCACCCGTAACCTTTCTCTTTGTTAGACTAGACATGCCTAGTTCCTTAACAGTTCATCATATGATTTAATCTCCAGACCCCTAATCATCTTTGTTGCTCTTCTCTGCATTTTTTCTAGAGTCTCAACAACTTTTTTGTATCGTGGTGACCAGAACTGGATGGTGTGTTCCAAGTGTGGCCTCACTAGTGCAATGTAGAGCTGTAGAATTTTTTTGATCTTGATGCTATCCCTCTGTTGATGCTTCCTAGGATTGCACTGACTTTTTTGGCAGCTGCAACACACTGCTGGCTCATACTTAAGCGGTGGTCCACTGGGACACCTCAAGCTTTGTGTGCCCTGACCCCTTAATTTTAAAATAGCATCCACTTTCTCAGCAGCGTGATCCCACAAATTCAGAAATGTTCTCTAAATAATGCCATCTAAATAAAATTATTATCCTAGGCAACCAGGAAAATAGATCATAGAACAAATTAAGCTGGAATTCTCACTCAAACTTCTAATGATCAGACTAATGATCAGTCATATCTTGGGCATCATGTGAAGACCCAGTTCCCTTGAGAAGTCCGCAGTGTTTGGAAAAAGAAAAAGATAACAGGCAGAAACAAGGTGAAAGGAATGGATTACAACAATTGTAAATCCACCATTGGGAGACCTAGGCCAAAATGAAAAGAGATCATTCTGGACATAACTTATGCCTATGGTTACTGTGATGACCTAATCAAACAATAATAGCTCTTCAGAAATCTATATAAGACTGAAAGAAAAACATTTTCAATATAAAGAAATTGCCTTTAAACTGCGTGATATTTCTTGATAATAAAAATTTAGAAAATTTGGTCCTGGTTGCTTTAATCAGAGAATTGAAGACATATGGAAAAATTACTTGATATTCCTTATGGGTGTGGTTCTAAAAATATGAATATCTAGACTTATGATTAACTCCCCCCACCCAACATTCATATTATTCATATGACAGCAGATAATTAAAGCAAGTCAAAAGGCTCTACCAGTCAAGAGTAATTCACTTTATAATAAATTCACTTTGATAGAATGATACTGACATAATACAATTTTGTGCCCTGTTGAATTAAACAGGCAAATGTATATTTTCTTTTAAAATGAAGAAATTTTCATCCATAAACCAGAATTACTCACATTACACTCTATTTAAAAAAATAATTGAAATAAGTTAAATTCTTTATTACTGCCTAAGTTCCAGTATTTATAATACATTTAATGATAAGAAATACATTTTTCTCCCTCTGCCTGGCAGACTGTCTATCTGGAAACATGAAATATAGTTCTATTAGGGCTCCGGTTTGCCTAGGCATGCAAAGCTTACTCTATGTGAGACACACATTCCGGGCTTTTCTTCCAACTCTGCCTGGATAAGCCAGCTTGTCAGGCATAGCAGGAAAAATGTGAGATTTTAACTTAGCTGTAATGTGTGCAATAATTTAACAACCAGTTCTTAGAAACCAAATGGAACTGGCTATGTAACACAAATGGGAAGATCACCATGACAAATGTCTGAAACTCATTTAAAATTAGTTTTAATAAAAAAAAAACCTCACTCAGGTTCATGGTTGGTTTACTGCACTAAATGAATTCACTTTGATTTTTGTATCAAAGGCTAAGATTACCTCATTGATCAAAGGCATGAATAAGAGCATGCTGCAAGGACTAATACCTTCTGCACTGCCAACATTTCTGCAAAAGATTCAGAGTCTGAAGGACCAGCAACAAGTTCAAAAGGAAAATATAGTCACCATGACCAGTTTTGAGAACTGTTACTTCTCTTATAGTCTCCAAATCACTAAAAGCCATTTTCAATGTTTAGTTATCATAGGCTACCTCATTCCAGACAACACTGGAATTAAAAGCAAAATTACTATAACAATAAATACAAAAAGATATGCAATAAAAACAGTAATTGTGCAAGGAACATGTGGCCAGGAGAACAATGTCAAAGATTCTGTCCACTTTCTGTGAGATTACAGGATCAAACTCATCTCAGGTAACCAAGTATGATTGTGAGTCAGGCACCTTAACCAGGTCAGACCAGTTAGAGTGCAACTATGAATGAATCTTAGTACTTTATCCACTAGATACCTAAAATATTCTTAACTATCATCAGTTAATATGTAAGACAAGAAGAGCAACTTTGCAGCAATCAGGGCTGCATTTCTTTTAATTAGTCCCAAGGAATATGATGATCAAAACAATTGTTGCACATAAGTTGTAGGGCTTGGTTACTTGTGTTTTGGGGGGAATTAAAACATTTGATTCATTTTGTTACCCTTTTGCTATTTGAGAACAAGCACAATTTGGGAAGCTTTTATTTTGAAAAGCAATAAGAGATGCCTTCTTATTTAGCAGTTTAATCTCTGTTTCTTTGGGGAGCACAACAAATATACAATATCACACATAGCAGATTCTCAATCTTAACTGGTGGCTCTGTATTAGCAATTTATTTTGAAAGTGATTGTACTCAATAATTTATGCAATCACTGGTCTTCAGGAGGGTAGAGATGAAACAATCCCTGGAAAGCAGGAATAGTTCCTTCTATCTCTATTTTCTGACTCAGCTGTCTGGCTAAATTTCAGCCATAGGACAGGAGATAATCTGAACTGGTATCGCTGGCTGAAACAGTCCAGGAGATTGGCATCAAGAGGCACAATAGAGAGCAAGATGTGATTATGGTAGGGAGAGGTAGAAGCAGATGTCAAAGCGCCACTTTGTGGTAAATAGAGGGAAATGAAGAGAGCTGAAGAAACTTCTTGGATGAGAAGCGAAACGTCTTCAAGAAAATCCAGTTGCCTCGTGAAAAAGCATCTTTGGGACCTGGATGAATCTCCATAGACATTTAGCAATGCACCCAGAGCTGAAGAAACTTCTTGGATGAGAAGCAAAACATCTTCAAAGTAAAATAAGAAAGTCCAGTTGCCAAAAAGCATCTTTGGGTTTGATAGTAGCTTTTTGCTGGGGTGTTTTTTTTTAACATCCAAGTTTTAGTTTGGCTACCAAGGACTAGTTTGGCTGATCTCAAAGCTAAATAAGGTCAGATTTTGTTAGTATTTGGATATACATATTAGTCTGGGACATAAAACAAAACAAAAATTTTCCTACAAGAAAATAGTGGCAACCCACTCCATATTTTTTGTGAAGAAGAATGCATGGACATCAAAGAATCGTAGAACCTTACTTGAGGGACCTTGGTGGTCTTCTAGTCCAATCCCTTGCCCAAGGCAGAAGTCCTTATACCAACTTGGACTGATTGGTTGTCCAATCTTTTCTTGAAAACCTCCAGCAATAATTATCCACGACTCCAGAGGGCAAGCTGTTCCAATGATCAATCATTCTCACCATTAAGAAAATTCCTCATTATTTCCACAATTTCCTCTTATTTCCAGTTTTTTAAATCCATTTAGTAACTAAGAGTTGAATATAGGTTCTAAGCTGAAGTGTGTGTGTGTGCGTGTGTATCTGGGAGGTGGGTACTGGAGTTCAAGATCCAGTGGGTGGCAGGGTCTAGAACTTCTCTGAAGTGTAGCTTGGAGATGCCACATGTAACTTGGGGAAGAACATGTCATACATGTTATAACGTGCCATGTGTATTGAGAGTGTTGCATAAGAACAATCAGTCCATACTAATGCTTTCAAAACTGGGTGACCGTTCAAGTAAGGTTCTTAACAGGATAAATGGACTTCTTCCAATAACAAAATCATTAATAGCAATAAATTTCCAAGCTGGAATGACTTTTTTAAAGGTACATTCTCTTAGCAATATATGAAGAAGGCCAGTATTGAAAGAAGTCTGTTCCTTTCTATTTGAGATTGTAAAATTACACAATAAAAAGCAAATGATAAAATTAAGCAAAGAAAATAATTATTGCTTTTTAATTTGCTTTATTTACAGACACAAATTTATTAACTTGAGTGACAAGTAATCTGTCCATTTCCATCGTGCAGTGCTGGGGCTGTGCAGTTATAAAGTGAGGCCTTTAGAAAGAAGCTTGTTCTGGAAAATCTAAACAAGTTGGTGCATTTATTTGGACCACATAGACTGGGAGAGTGGATCAAATGTATTGATTGGCTGTCTTCAGAGTCGAGACAGGACACACATTTCACTTCCATCGGCCACCAACCACAGGCTTTCCACGAGCAGCCTTGGAGCTATTGTTAAAGGAAAAAACAAATGAGGAATTTCTGGTTTTTTGCAAATGTCTCAACAAAGCAAAGGGGAGTTGGGAGAAAAGGTCTGGATCTACTGTTGCTTTGGACAAAGGAGCATGGAGAGAGGATCTTTGCACATGGTTTTTCTTGAGCTCTCAGCAGAATCCTTTAAGAGACACAGCCCAGCCCAGGCTAACCAATCTGGTTCTCAGGGGGCAGACAAATGCCCCTTAAGGAAGAACAAGACAACTGCACAGTAAAAACACATCATATTTAATGCACAATAAGATAAGAGTTGTGTGCTGAGGAAGTGTAACCCTGGGGGGGAAATCACCTTAAAAGCCATAACTATACCCAAGACTTCAAGATGATTCTCATCCTCTAATGAGCCTTGGGAACTATAATTTTATGAGGAAAGTGGGGCTAATTAATTCTTTTAAAATGAGTATGAGACTAAAATAGCTTTGTGCCAATAGACATTATACATAATGTGGCCTTGCAATGAATGTTTATACTTATTGCCCTGTAAATTTTTGCTTTCCAATGTATTTTTCCACTTGTTTCTGAATAAGCTAGAAAATAGGTTGTTCCTTCCAAATAAAGCAATACTTTATTTGGATACTCCAAATAAAAAACAAAACTCCAAATAAAACAGTTGGCTGAAAGGCCAAATAGGGCTAAAATTATCAATGTTGAACTCTTTTCAGGTTTAAGGCAAAAGGAGACTAGAGGGAGGTAAAATAAAATGGTTAATTGTTCATGAAGTGATCAGCAGTGTTCTAATTATTAATTTATTTTAATTATGGTTTTCATAAGGCATGCTACTTTACAATTCTTTATTTGTACATTTATTAAAATATTTATTCCTTACCATAAAAAACATATAAACTCATAAATAACAGATTGTCATGGAGATTATCTATGTGGTCACTACCAACCTTACAATATAATTTCATTTTGATAAAAGATACCAGAGGAAACACTGTATCTTTTATTAGCTCTCCTCTTTAAAATATTTATCTTCTCTCAAATTAAATTGGGAAGAAATGGGATATTAGCAAAATTAGAGAATAACTGGAATTAATCTCCCATTATTCTAGTTTACTAAGAAGAATAAGTAAAGGTATAAAAGAGGTGGAGATATAAAATATTTTTCTCCCTAATTCTGCCTGAATTGATGCTGCAGCAAACAATTGCTAACTTTCTACACAGCCATGGGAAGTCTTACTAAGCGTTGTTGTGGAGAAACAGAGGAGGATGTTTAGTGCCTTGAGTTACTTATAAAGTAATAAAGTAATAAAAATGAAATTAAAAAACCTAATAAACAAACTTTTATCACCAGTCAACTGATCACCAGTATCGCTATGGCCATATTGAAAAAAGATTGCTGACATTATTAGTTGGAAAGTAGCAAACAGGTTTTCTTTAGCCAACTAAAGAATATATTTAGCTGACTTGTAGGAATGGAATCATTGCCTTCCCTCTGCTTCCTGAAATAAAAAGACTACATTGCTTCTTCCTGTAACCAAGATTGCTGGTCATTAGAATAAGAAGGCACAATGTTTTCCTTTCTCAAGTGATCCACTTAGATTTGGTTTCCCACCTGATGTGTGTTATGAGTTGAAAATTATTTGTTCTCCACACTGGCAAATAGGATTTCTACAAGCAAATTTTGCTGAGAAAGGAAGCTTCGTGAATTTTCACTCATCTTTCAATAACCAGAATATAAATCAGTATTTCTCAAACTTGGCTGGCTGGGGAATTCTGGAAGTTGAGGTCCACGCATATTAGAGTTGCCAAATTTGAGGAACACTGATATGACATATGTAAATAATTGTTTGCCTATGCGTGTACTCCTCAGTGAACTTTGTAAGCCTGGGATCTAAAAATGGGGCCCACCTATACTTTAGTCCTTGCTACTGGGGATTGTGGTAATTGGTCCTGAATATCTAGAGAATGCCAAGTTGAAAAAGAATACTGAATGGGATTTTGCCTGTCCAGTTTTAATACTGAGCATTCCCTTAAGTGCATTGTTCTGTAAACAAAATTGGACATAGGCCATGCATGAGCCATTCAGAAAACATTTTAAAGAGCAAGAATGCAATGTCACTGAAGCAAGCTAGAGATATCATCCAGCTTTAGACTGGCTTTGACAAGCCAATTAGGAAATTTATAAACATTTGGCCTAATTCTTTACCCTCTCTGACTAGCCAATACATTTGTCTTATTTATCTGAAAGGGCAACAGCTGTTTCTAAATTTGAGGGCAGATTAAGAATGATATTTATTACTCTGAAAAGATTCGCAGAGATTTCCCAGATTACCATTAACGTCTAGTATTTGATTTTGCCTGTCCCTATAACCTCATCTTCTATTGACCTGACAAAATTATCCTTTCCTCCACTTTCTATAGTAGCCCAGACTCCTTATTATCAGCCTCATGCTACCAAATTTGGAAGGTGGAGAGGAAATATCAATGTATGCTTGTACAAAATCCCTGACTCTTCCCTGATTATCCAGGAATAAAAAGGAAATCAGAGCATAAAAGCATTGCACACATCCTAAATTGGCCATCAATAGACATAGACAAGAAATCAGGATTTACTGTGAAACCAAAGATAACATAGGGTGATATTTAAAGCCATTCTTTTAAGTATTTGCACAATGCAAACTAGCTCAGCACATCAAAGGGCACAACATGCTACTTACCCTTTCCTGAAACAAATGAGGAGACAAAAGAAGAAATGTAATTTAGGAATGCACAGTAGATTAGTCAAACTAATAAGTTTTATTTGATGAATCAAAAAAGGCCACCAGAAATCAAGACATTCCTAATCAAAATGCCATTTGTTTCTGGACTCCTGGGTTGAAATAGGAACCTGGAACTATTCCAGTCTAGAAACAGCTATATTTGTTGCTCACATCAATAAGAGAAGCAGGGTCCATATAAATATAAAAATTATCAAGAGTTTCCAATTGGTGTAGACTGACTCCTATAATCAATGCATAAAATTCCAAGGAGTTTTTAGCCTCTTTCTGCCTTTATTCCCTATCTCTGAACTGATAGTCATAGCCAAGGAAAATGGAAAGATACCAATGTTAGCTGATAGTTCATAACTGAATAGAATGGTTCTGACACATCAAGTAAGACACAGAATGTTCTGGGTCTTAGAAAATGAATTATATAATCCATAGGTGAGGAATGGTTTCCACTTCAAAACTGAATTTTGACACCATGTATTGTGGTAAAACTGAACTGAAACAAGCCATGCCATAATAAGTATCAGAAATGCATTTTAATTAATGCACTTTTCTTGCACTTAGTAAGGAGGTGCACTGAAAGAATGAGAAGATTGAGGTTCTATGAGAAAGTAATGATGTTCAGGGGTGGAAAGAAAAATAGCTTCAGGAGATGCAAAGAAACTTAGTGAAAACTACAGCTGGGGAGGGAAAATTAGGAATGAACATGAAGTAATAGAGAAAAATGTGGGGGTAGGCATAAGATCTACAAATTGGATTGGGGTGGAAAAGAATAAAACAACTTTAAGCAACTTATCTCTTCTCAGATATATTTGACTATAATGTCTGTGATGGCTTAGAATTTTGAGAGTTATAATCCAACTTTACTGGAGAATACCAAATTGTTCGGGGGTGGATCTAGTCAGATAATTGGGAAAGATCCACTAATGGCAAAGGAAGGATATTGTTGCTGACCCACCAAAAATTGTTTCACACTTCATTCTAGTGGGAGCCTTCTTCTTGATCTCACTCTGTTTTATAAAAATTTTAATGTCCCTCCTACACCCAATATGTAGAATAAAATTGTAATGGGAAAACAAAATATATAAAAATGATAGACAGAAGAGAGAGGGAGAAAGCTCAATTGAAATAAGTGACAAAGAAATTAAATCAGAAAAGCAATGGTACTTAAAAAAAAGTAACAGTGAATGATATAACTTCCCAATAGTAGAAGTGCTTCATTCAAGACAATTGAACATCAAGTTATAGTAGGTGTTGTCTTCATTTATTAGCCTCGGGCTGCTACAACAGGAAAGGCAAGAAATGAAGAGCAAGGGATTAGTAGAAATGAATGAAGCAGAACAGGAAAAAATAAATAAAAGGAAGACAGAAAGGCAGAACACACATTAAAGCTAGAAAGATCTGTGAAGTGAAGTGAAGAGAAGTGCAAAGAAAAGAAAAGGGATAAATGTGGGAAATCTACTGGGAGTGCTTGATGCCGTGAAACATGGTGGACCTACATGTTCTGAGTACTTACACCTTTTGATGATCACTAATGCGGTTCCGTAGAACATTAATCTGGAAGAGAAATAAATAGGTGATGATGTTTCAAGAAGGAACCAAGAGAGCTACTGTGTCAGCACAGCATGAAGCCAAGAAAAGAACACAGACTAAAGACATTATCCCAATAGTCAGGAAGGCTGCAGGCTGCACTAGCAGATGTGGTCAATGGTTGTGGTTAACATTTTTATTGGTAGAAGTGAGAACCAGAAACATATTTGGTTGGTTTATATTTATCTACCTCCGTCCCTATTTCCTTTTTTCTTATATCAGTGTAACTTTTTCTTGCAATATGTCTTCTTTCCATGAAGAGGAGACTTAAATTCAATTGTCTGCTCTGCCGTATCTCTGAAGGCTTCATTTTTCAGATTGCTTCTCTGATGTGTTCCCATTGAGATCTTTTCTAGCAACTGAATGGTATGTGAATACTCTCCTTTCAGGTGCTTAAAAGCAAAGCTCTGCTATTTGTGTCAGGATCTGCATTTCTTGAAACTGTATTTCCCTTAGCACAGCTCCACAATATTCTTCATTTGGAACATTATGCATTTTCTCTGTACAAACATGTCCTGTTCATGGAGTTCACTCAAAGCATTCATAAATGTGGGAGGAATGCTAATAATGCCATAAAACTAAGTTGCATTACTATGTGGATAATTGAAATGTCAGTCAGTCATAATTGATGTCAATTAATTTTCAGAATTCTGAAAAGGAGAAAGTTACATATAAAGTTACATATACAACATGACCTATGAACAAACAATTTTACTGTTAGTTAACCTACAACATTTCGAATAATTTGTGATACATAATGACATTAACAGGAAACGATTTTGAGACTTTCATTGCCAAAAGGAAAAGAATATTGATCCTTCAATTTAGGGGAAGGATCAAAGGTTGGAGTAAAAGAAAGGGAGAACTGGAAAAACAATATTTGTTCAGTTAACGTAGGCTGCTTAGTTGTTGTTGCTTCTGGTAATTAGAAAAGAAAGCTTCAATTAAAAAAGAAATCGTCAAAAAGATTTTTCATGTCCATAGCCCTGTCAATGGCTGAACAGACAAAAGGCTGGTTGACCTCACAGAATGCGAACTTGATTATAGGAATCATTGCAAACCAAGCAGGCAAACATGCCAAAGAACAACAAAGCGATCTGAAAAGGTATTGACGGCATCCAGACTTCACGGGATCAATGAAGGACACTATTGAGAGCAGGGAGTTGCATACATAGCTCCACACCAGGCTATACTTACTACTTGCTTAACTCATCACAGCGTGCAGTAAGTATGGAAATCTGGTTAGGGTTAGAGAAAGGAGAATATTATATAGCCTTTCATGGATGAATCCACATTTTTTTTAACTTTCACCTTCTGAACCTCTGGAGAATTCAGCCATTTCTAACCATTAATTAGTTTCTATCTTGGTGTCTCTCCTGAACTACTGCTGTAATTTGCTCCCTAGTTTCCTAATCCTGCTTTTTGTATTCTTGGTAAAATTCAGAATAGCATGGTCTCTATAGGCTTGGATCTCTCATAATTCACCCCTTTTTTGCCAATTCTTAAAGTCGCTAAATACATGGGTGTGTTACTAGTTTAAACTGCTGGTGCTGACTTTCCATGTCCATAAGACTGCCACTCAACCGTAATTCATATTCCTGCAGGCTTGGATCACATATGCAATCATGATGACTTAATTTTCTCTTATTAGAATAGGCACAACACCCTCCCCTCTGCATTTAAAAGCTTTCTTGCATCTAGCTCTTACTCTTTAGAATTTACTCCATCTTGAACAATACAATTTTTAGAGGCCTTTACATATTTAATATATTTAAATATTTTTAAGGCTTTTATAAAGCTAGAAGAACTTTTCAGGACAGTACTTGTCAGTGATTTATATTGATTATATGAACGCTGGTTTATGCCATGCTGTATTTTTATTGCTTTTTTTGTTTTGATCACAGATAGTGTAGGTGAATATCAAATGAAAATACTATTAATAAAAAATTATGAAACTTGTATGCACCCAATTCTCAATGGCTCAAACAAGGACATTACAATAAAACATTAAAAAAAATTGGCAAGCAATTTTTATTGGCAATGAAGTGAAGGGCTTCACTCTCCTTCACCAAAGGCTGAGTGAAGAACTGATTACTTCTATAAACATTAAAACACTTGCAAAGGAAATATTAAAAGAAACACAGAGATGGTGATCCTGAGAAATAAATCTTAAATATTCAGTTAATGATACCTGAAGAACACCAATATCTATGAGGAGAAGGAGAAAGATAGTGTTATGACCCGAGGGGGCCCTGACAGACAGCTGATCATAAATGTTAACGGCAAATTCATTTTTGAATATAAATTCTTATATAGACAAAGTGGATCTATTTATGCAGGAGATAGAAGTGTTATGAGGTTTGTTGGAAACCTCACGTTTGCAAAATAGGCCTTCAGACTTACAAGATTCTGTTAATGGAACTTTACAATAAAGTTGTTTCCTGTCTGGTCTGCCTGGGAAAGCTGGCATCCATTTTGCAAGTCTGAAGATACAAATCTCCTACTGTCACCTTTACAGCCTGAGAAGCTAGGGACGGTTTCTTCTCAGCCTCTTTCCCTGCCCATTACCCAGGGCAGGCTATGCCCTCTCTTATCTGACCATTATCTAGGCAGCATTTCTTGACCCCATTTCTCAAGGTCTTTCTCATATTCCTATGCTCAAAATATTCTTTGCTAACCCAGTGTGCCCACATACATTGGGAATACAAATCTTAGAATTCCCCTTACAAATGAGAAATTCTGGCAATTGTAGTCCAAGCACAAATAAAACTCTTCAGGCTGGGGGAAGCTATTTTTTTCACCTATTAAACTGCATCCACTTGAAGCACAGAAGTAACTTCACTCATGTAAAGAGTTCTTCACTGCTGATCTATGATGTTGTTTCCCAATGGAGCTAAATCTAGATTGTCATTCAGATGAATCACATCAGATTACTCATACCTGTCTGTTCTTGTTTGGGGAAAAAATAGGTCATTTTGCAGTGAAAATAAAGGGGGGAAATGCAAATGCCAAGGTTGTGTTGAAAGCTTGTCCATTTTCATTTTCAGAGTGAAAGTAGTGAGTTCAGTGCAAAGAAAATATTATTAGAACACCCAAATGAGGAAAATATTTAACTTTTTCTAAGATCAATCATCAATATGATTCCTTCAGTTCATTCTGCTTCAGTACACCCACTTCCTGGTTGATATTTCTTTTTTTATATATATATATATAACAAGTTTTATTGAATTTTTTAGTTTTACAACCAAGTGCTTAGGACTCATCGTGGAGATAGGGCACTCCATAGAACAAAATAGAAAATATAATCATACATAAACAATTTAAGTTACTTCTTTAAAATTTCCCTCTCTATTTTATCAATCAAGGGGGAAAAAAACTATCAATAATATTTCCACCCATTTTCGAGCTTAATTAACTATTAACATATCCCAATTTGGCATTACATAAACATACAGTGTACAATTCGGGTATCCATATAATACTGATTATTCCTAACCTATACCTATTACTCCAATTATTCACTTTATACTTCTCAGTTAAATTCTATCTCTTATTCTATTCTATTTCACATACATATTTTATAAACGAATATAACTTTAAGTTTTTTTTTATTTTGTTTTTTTAAAAACCATTTTACATTAGCCTAAATTATTTCTAATTATTTCTAAAGTAAACATATAATATAACTATTATATATATATATATATTAATATTTCTCCACTATATTCTATTTTCTATACTCTATCAAACATTTTTATAAATCAGTCCAATCTTCAATCATTGCAAGTAAAAATATCAGTAATATTTCACCAATGTCAATACAACTCCTTTAGTTTTAACTTTTCCAATTTTCCATAATTGCCATTCCAGACCATAATCAAATCCATAATTCACATCAATATTAACTCAGACTAAAATCTTAGACCTTAGAAATCTCAAAAATATTAGCTCACTTGAAGTCTCTAAAAAACCATTTTACCCGTCAAATAAAGTTTTAACACTCATTTTTAAACCTAACTCTAGCTTTCTTTTTATGCCAAGCAGGTTTCCACAATAGGGCCTTTAGCTCCTCCCATCTTAATATTTGACTATACACATTTTCCCACAATTGCGTCTGATCATAGTCTTCTTCTCTTTTTCCCAAGATTGTCTGCACTATGTAATCATTCTTAGTCAGTATGGTGATTATTCGTTGTTTGTATATATTGTCAGCATTTTGTCAGCACCCACTTCCTGGTTGATATTTCTTGATCACACAAATGTGAGTAATACCAGCCAATGAAGGATTTTGTCCTTAACAGTATTTCATGAAGGCATGACACAATAATATTCCTCAAAGCAAAGGAAGCTAATTGAGCATAAAAGCAATTCTTATTCTTCCTGCATCAGTTGCGCAGGTGATCCCAGCCAATTAGGGACCATGTATTTAAAAGAATAACTATTTTCCCATTTAGCTCCATTGTGATAATTACAGAGAGGAATGGAAACATTGCTCTACTTCTGGGTGGATTGTAAAAGTTAGAAAAACTTTTGCCCCTGTACAAATGACAGTACCGATTCACAGGCCTGGGCTCAGCTGTACGGCAAGTTTTATTGAGACATCCGCAATCGTTTACTAACAGCCCATTCCCAGCTCAAATGGAAGAATTCTGTTTGTAGCTTTTTTGGGCAGATAAATATCCCACAATAACTTTTGTGGATGCTTAGCTTGTATTTGTGTCCTGTAGAATTTGTACATTGTTAACAGCATTGTAGGCTATGCATGTCTACAGACCTTTTAATAATGCATGCTATGTTGACATAACTTGACTTGTATTATGAAAATGTTCTCAAAAAATAAAAAATTCTACCAATCTTCTAACAGATCCAATATCTGTCCTTTAATTTCACTCAGTCTTAGTAAGAAGTAACATTTGATTATCCTATACAGAATCCAGAGCTGAAAAGAAATTGATGATGGTGTTTAGACTTACCTCGTATTTCTGCCTTTTGAACTTTTCCTGTAAATCAAATTTCTCAGCCTCAAGATCATGAATGCTCTGCCACAGTTCCTTCGCCTTTTCCCTGATTTGAGAATACATGATATTAATAAAAGTACTTGTCATGTGTGTGCATATAGTTAAATATGTAATGGAAGCATGTTGATCTAGAGCAGCCTTTCCCAATCTGATGCCTGAACTATAGCCAACATGACCATTCATCATAACAGAAGGGAAGATGGAGATTGAGTCGCATTCTAATTTAATGAGGTTCATATGCTGACTGATTTTCCAGAATTCAGCCTTCTGATAAGTAAGGATCAACCTGAACAAACCAGTGTAGTCGTATCTAAGGTTACAATTCTGTGGTCCTTTGGGATAACCTTATAAGAAGCATGTGCCTCTTCACATTTCCTGGTGCAATACCGGATATAAAAGGCCAACTCTGTAGAGAAAAACCTGACATTAGGTCTCTCTTGCTCCTTTTTCATCAACTTACACATCTGGCTCCTTCAAAACTCTGGAACTCACAACTCCAGAAAAGCCCATGTAAACCATACAAAAAATGGTAGAAGCAATTCATACAAAGTCCTCTTAAATCTTGAGCTCTGACGCAATTTCCAAACAGTAGACTAATTTATACTACCTCTTTGGGATGGTTATAATTATTCCCTCCCTTTAATTATTATGGAAAGGAAACTAAAACAAACAACAAAAATAGGGAAAAGAACAAAGAGAGAGAGAAAAGTAAGAATCTTTCCATCATCATTTCTGTACAAGACACAATGTTTTCTAAAACTCTGAACCAGTCTCTTGAAGTTGTGTATTTTTTCTGTGTGATCTTTGCACCCTCTAGTGGTCCTTTTTTTTTTTTTAGCTCAGATGCCAGCAATACCGTACATTCTTCGGACCGATGCCCAAGCAATCATCATTACAATTATGTAGCACCTATTTAAGATATAATCCTGCTGGTATCACTTAAGGCAAATGGTAGGCAGTCAAACTGGCAATTCTGTCTAAAGAACTGTAAACATGTCAAAACACTGATAAATTACACAATATGAAAACAGTAAATGCTAACACTGACTTAGGAAAAATTAAAGAGTCTCTTGACTTGAGCTTGACGTCTGGTGGACTTTATGAACACATCCATATTGTTTTCCTGGCAACTACACAGAATTAGTTTGCTACTGCCTTCTTCCAGATTTTTTTTTTTACTTCCCAGTCTAGAACTCTGCACTGGACTTCCATGATGATCTCCATCTAAATACTAACAAGGTTTGATCTTATTCAGCAGTAGCCAAACAACTTTGGTTTTAATAAAGTTGTTTGGCTGCTGCCATTTGCTTAGGGAACTCGAATATATATTAACATTTTAACACCAGCTTGGCTTTGTACTTTGCCCACATTGGAGTTACATGTCATGGTATGTCTATTTGCCACATTGCAGTTAACCAGGTTCTGGAAGACCATGAGTTCCTCACCCCTTTTCAGGGACTGAGTGTATGTTTACTTTATTGTGCCTCTAGAATACTTCTTATACCATTTGTTCCCCAATATTCTCCAGCCATGCAAAACTGCTTGGGCTGCATGAATATAACCAATAGAATTTACAGTTACTATTATTTTGGGGCTAGAAAATGGTTCAGTAATCAACTCCTTTTGGGTTGTAACAGGATCGTGCCATCCTCTGAGACAGTGACATTAGTGACAGAAATAAGGCTACATTTGCTTTGTCCCTGGCCATACATAATATAGAAGAAATAGCAAGTAAAATCCAGTTTTTGTCTCATTTCTTGCTTTCCACTCCTGAAGAAAAGAAGACCCTCCCAGCAATGTCTTCTGACCAAGGAACGAGCTCCCATCTCACCTCAATTTGTCTTCATTCAAATGATCAATATTAAGGGGTTTACGGCGTTCAGCAAGGATCTTTTTCTTCTTTTCCCGCTCTGTTTGTTTTTTCCCACTTTTCTTCTCGGTCTAAAGAAATCAATTCATGAGTGACATCAGTGGGTCTCAAGGTCAATCAAATTGCTTTTCTCCAGTGGTGAATCTGAGAATTCACATGTGCATTAAATGGCCATTTCGCGGGCAAAATGTATGTGGATTAAAACTAAAAAGTTTCAAAGGGCATTGCAAGCATGAAATTATTTTTATACATTAGTGCAAATCTTTCCAAGAGCAGAGGGAAGATGCTTAGTTCAAAATTCGTGAATTCAGCCTTCACTTTTTTGACAGTGAAGCAGTTCCTCCAAGCACTTCCTTTGTTTGAAGGAGCAGGCAAATCAAATCCAGTTCAAAAGTTTAAAAAGAAGGAAATAATTGGGGAGGAGAGGCTTTGAATTTGTAGTTAGAAACTGGATAGTTAGAATGCAGAGAGCAAATGGAACAGGCTCAGACTTTATTGCATCACCTTATACTGAGATATAATGCATTTCTATTTAAATAATAGGTATTTGTGAAATACGTATCCATCCATTTACTATATACGGAGTTTATACAACTTTTTTTTTGCAATGCAGTCACCTGTTACAACAGCCACAGACCTACCTTCTGAAGGTAGCCTCCAAAATGAAGCATGTTGGAGAAAGCTTTTTTCTTCCTTTCATCCTCTTCAGCCCGCTTTCTGGCTTCCTCTTCCTCTTTTCGAGCTCTTTCTTCCTACCAAGAAAGGAGACATGAATTTCAGAAGGATAGAAAATGTACAGTAAAGTTAAATGTTTACCCAGTAGATGCCACTAAGAAAATGATGGCAGATAAATGCAATTTAATTCTTGCCAGAAAGCTAGCCAGAACACTGATTATTCTGAATTAGTTCTTGTTTAAGTTGTTCAACTGCACCAAAAGACAATTAGAAAAAGATTTAATAGTTACAATGGCTTTTCTCTATGAATTGAATAGCATTGGGTCTAAGATTCCAGTTCCAAGACAAAAATTAAAGGATCAGATTGAATGTACAGAACTCTTACAGAACCAAATATAAATGTATAAATGGGACAAGAATTGTCATGTACTTTCAATAATGCAAAAGCTATCAGTTATAATATTTGCAACTATAGACAATAATTGGTCAATTATTATCAATTGATGAAACTTAGCACTTTATATTTATAAATATAGCAATTTATATTGTCAGACATCTAGCACAATCTTGTCCTCTGAATTAAAAAAAATCAAATAGTGTATCATTTAGTATTTAATCATATCCTTACAATAACTATGAGACAATAATTTAATCAAAGCCAATGGTCACCTCCTATAACAGTTCAGCTTGATATTGGGTTAAACTTTAATGTGAAAAAAATTGAGTTATGTTTTTGGCAAGTCAATGTGAACGGAATATTAGGCATTAACCCAGAATGTTTGTTTTGACTGTTATTATTGATGACCGATGACTATTATTAAAGAGTGAGAAAAGGAAGTGAGGCATCTTCCACTAGTAACACTCAGGAAAGTACACCACAAATGTTGGATAGACTCACAGCCAGACGGGCCTGGCGTTCCTTCTCTCGCTCACTACGGATCCGTTGTTGTTCAGCTCGTTCAGCTCGCCGCTGCTCCTATATAAAGAAAGCTTAATTTTTAATATATGTTCCTGAACAAAGACTAGTTGCCCACATCATTTAGGATATATGTTAAAATTTGATGCTGTCAATGGAGAAGGGACAGGAACTGTTGACGCTTGAACTACAATTGCATTAGTTCAACTGAAGTGGCATAGAAGTTATTGTTGTCCATAAATCAAGAAATTAATTGCAAATCATTTCTCCTAACAATAAAGATGGGATATCATAACTATTATCCTGAATGCACTTAAATTGTTCTATGAATATTATTTCTTACTAGAAATGCATAGAATTGCTTTAGCAATAAAGATGTGCAATTTTTTCCCCCCTTTAATACAGCAGTCCCCAACCTTCCTGGCTCCATGGACCAGCAGTGGTAGCAGCAGTGGTGGGGGAGGGGGGAGAGGGGATGATTTCACGTGCATGCCCACACTTGCACAAATGAAGCTTTGCGTATTCGCATGTTTATCTGCCACTTGTGTGGTCCAGTTTCCAAACCTTCCCTATTAAGAAGAATTGAGTAGCGTTGCCTAGAATTACATATTGTTATAATCATAGATTCACAAGCTGTCAATAAACCCAGTCTTGATGCTAAGCATTAACAATTGTAAAATCAGTGACTTTGATAAAACAGTTAAATCATTTGTAAGAGGGTTAGGAGAATTGGATCTGACCATAAAGAGGGTCTAGATAAAAAGTATGAAATTCTGACATACGATTCTGTCCTTGAGGAATATCAGCTCGTCTTCTTCCTTCTTTCGGTTCTCAAAATGAGCCTCAATTAGAGTTTGTAGTTCATTCAGATCTTTTTCCATTCGCTTCCGGTGAATATCCTGCAGGGCAACAAAAGCATGAGCTAGATTTGGCACTATTCTCTCAAATGCAGGAAGACCTATAGTGGTAAGAAAGAACTAGTCTGGACTAAGGCAATGGGATAAGAATACTCACATCAAAGTCTACTCTCTCTCCATCAGGGATCTTTGGAGGGACCAGATTAGGAGTGAACAACCTGAAATTAGAGAAGAACACAGAGTAGAATACGGATAATACAATACCTGATTTTGAATTCACTCCATCTCCTTCATTGATTTGGTTGTATTTCTCACATCACTGGGCCAAATTTCATCGCTTTGGTTATGAGGAGTTTTTTCTCCAAATTGAGGTAAATTTCTCCAAGACAATATAGGTAAAACTTACACATTGTAATATTGTTTTTATATTGTGCAAACTGCATATAAAAATGCATTAATTGTCACTTTTGCAGGTAAGAAAATATTTAATCTAGAAAATACCACATTAGGTGAATACCTATATAACCTACATATTACTGTTATAGCTCATTTTTATTTTTATTTTGGAGAAGCCTTCAATTCAATGGTGGGATTCAAATATGTGAACAACTGGTTCTCTGTGTGGATGCCGCTTCCGGAAGTCCATTCTGGGCCTGGGCAACAAAAAAATAGCTACTGTTTCTGCCGAAGTGGTGCGAACTGGCTGAATCCCACCACTGCTTCAATTATATAATTCTCTTAACTATAAACTAAATGAAACAGTTCAGTTCATGATGTTTATCTAACTGGATGACACTTACAGCTCTTTTTGTAAACAAAAATGATTAAAAGTTACCAAATTGATAGTAACTGCATTGCTTCTTAAAATCCCTGTTGTATTTACTGGTGATTTAAAAAACAAAATTAACATCCTTCTTTAGCTGTGAAAAAATAAGTGCACAGTGCCATTTAAAGGGCATTATCTTATGTTTTAACAAAATGTGTCTGTGACTAAAATATTTTTTAAAAACAGAAAAGTCCCAGTACTGCATTCAGAATGTTAAAGGAATAAAACTCATCTTTTCTACAATGCAAATCTAGAAGAAGACTAAAAGTATAGTGGCTGGTCTCAGAACTCCCCAAGGATATTTTATTTTTATTATTGTATTTAAATAATGTTTATGGTCACCATTTCATTACTGTGACTGTTTATTTAAACTGATTGCCAATGCCACTGTAATTTTAATTTAAGTTTTTTGGTGGGGGAGGGGAGGAAGCATCAAGTGGAACGTCACAATGACTCCACCTGTTGTTGCAGTTTTATTTTTCTTTACCCAATTTAGATGAACTATTGAGCAGCTGTAATAACTTCATATCTGGCATCAGAATACTGTCCTTGTGAGGGTATCATCTAAGGCTGCAAGCCACAACTGCTTTCCATCTGTCTTATCCCTTCTGTAGCTGACATTTTAAAAAATTCTAGATAATTTCCAGATAACACTGAACTACCTAAAGTGATCATGCATTTTCTATTATGAAATGTGTTTGTTTAAAACGTTTATTAGCAATGTAATCCTATGTAATTTTATTGAAAATAAAATGTAGACATTTCCCAAATTGTATAAAATAATACAAACAAGAAAATACAACAGCAAAGGAATGCTTCCAGTTTTGGTTTTTAGTTGTTAGCTTTTGTGTAATAAAACATTGGTATACAAAAATATTTTCGTTTTTTTTTAAGATCAATGGTATTGAAAAGTACAGGAAACAACATTATCCAAAAAGTTGATACAGAACTGAGTCATGAAGAATCATTTAATTGAAGGTAAATGTGATTCAAATTTAGTCTCAGTTTTTATTTATATCAGAACAATTCCTAATAATTCCTCCTAATAGAATACCTCTATCTATACATTTTTTAAAGATAGAAACTTGCTGGCCTGAGCATGTATCAAGCTTCTGAAATCCAACTGCAATCAGAACCCTGGCTGTAGGAATAAGAGACTCATCTGATGATTAGAGAGAATAAAAAACAAGCATGGAGGGATAGTTGATATCCTGACCTTAGGGGATGGAACTCACATCATTCCATTAATTTGGTCTAAAGTCTGTCAACTCACAGATATATTGAGAATGCAAATGAAGGGCCTGCCATTTGTAGCAAAAATTAGATGAGATGATAAAAGTATTGCAAGACTGCAAGAAAGTGTACAGAATATGAAGCTAAAAAGACTTTGTAGCTTAGCTGGTGCAGACAGCTGTTGATCCTGCAATGACATCTCGATAATGGAGGATCCCAAGACAGCTGCTGCATGCAGAGCACTCTGGGATCTCCTTGTATCAGGTTGCTCCAAAGCTTAGTTAATCACCAGAGGATTTCAGGTCTAAAGGACTGTGAAATGGATTGGTTGCAGCTATACTATAAATGGGGCAATCTATGTTAAATAGGACAAATTAAAGCATCAGAGTGACACACAGCTAAGAGAAAAGAGGCTAAGAGACAGCAGGGACAGAACAGCTGATATTTATGGCTCCCTACTTCAGTTATTGTGTCTATATCTCCATTCTGCTTTTGCCTGGGTCTTGTTCTTTGGCTATGGTACAGTGTTAAGAGGAGAACTAATTAAACAATCAACCCTTAGAAACCATCTCTCCAACTATTTTCCTTATGCAAGTTCAGCAATACCCTGAGGAGCAATGATTCGCTGCTATGGTAGTTGTCCTACATGCATTGATCTGGGGGTGTCCTTGTCTGGCTCTCCCACATGCATTGATCTTAGGGGTTCCCAGAGTGTTGTGATTTGCTGTGGCATGTGGCTGCATAAATAGCCACATAAGCAGTCACTGCAACCTTCTTGTGAATCATTATTTCCTCAAAATGTTATCTATAGAATGGAAAACCTGCTGCCAGTAGACAAAAAGTGCACAGAAGACAACAGCTCCAGTGTCAAAAGATCTTTGCATCTTTTGCTTTTTAAACATTTTTATGAAAGGGGAAAAAAAGATAAAAGAACCAATGGGAAAACATGGGCAAGTTATACATGAGAGGTAATGGCATCTCATCTAAGTCTATAAAATTCATTGAATGTGGTTGGGCAATTGTATGACAAAAATGTCTAGAAGCATGTTACATTTTAATGTATTTATGGTAACTTAAGGTATATTTACTTACTTGGGTTTCGGCTTTGTTTCCTCTGCAATAAAAACAAAGAAGTACAAAACTATAAAACATCATAAATACTATGCTATTTCTTTTGTGGGTAAGCAGTATCATACAAAAATGCAGGGAAAGGCTAACAAATGCTAAGCAAAATGAATTAAAGTCTGTTAGTAAAGTGATAAAACAAAACCCTAACTTTTTCCTCTCCCCCAACATTCATTCATTAATTCAAATTCTATTGTTTACTCCTCTTAATATTCCAGGTCAAAATTTTCTATATGCCTGGTCATTACTGGATAAGTTCATGGATATTGACCTCCACTCCCATCATGACTTTGATGAATTGAGGCTTTCACCAACTGTTAAGGCTGGTCTCTAACTTAATAAAGAGAAGGAGCAGACTAGTTACCAGTTTAACTAGCAGCATTGCCCACTAACACTAAAATGTATATTGGTCTGTTTTGCCACATTTTGGCTAGTTTGCCACAATCCAATTTTACCCCAAGCATGCTGATGCTATTGTATGCAAACTAGGATCTCTGATCTAGAGGCCAACTTAATGTTGCTTGAATCCCAACTAGAATCTCATTTTAAAAAATAAACAACAAAAACCATGTTTCCAACTTCCATTGATTTATAGTATTCATTGTACTATATCAATGGCTCTAACTAATGCCTTATTATCTGCCAATGTTCAGATCTCCCTTTTCTCATTTCTGAAGTTAATCATGTAGTTTATTTGTTTTACATTTATATTCCTCTCCTTTTCACACCAGATGCTTCTTTAAGCAATGTTTGGATATTTTTGTACACCAAACTAATTCTTGGTACATAGAATGAAAGTTTGATTCCTGATTTCCTTAAATGTAGATATTTGGTTAATGTATGAGGGTTAGGTGCAGAACAGAGGACCTTAGGAGGAGAAATACATTACTTTTCATCTGGATATGAATGCATTTAATTTCACATTGTCAAATTTACAGACATTTTTTTAAGCAGAAAAGGGTAAAAAATTTAGTTTTTGCCTTATTCTCTCAGGTTGAGAATTTATGATTAAATAATGTTTTCCCAACATTAATGCACACAACTGTGCATCTTTTAATATCTTTAAAATTAAAGATATAACAGACTTTATATCTTTATATCTTTCAATAGTAAATGTGCAATAATTCCGGAGTGTACCGGAATGTCTTTTAAAAATGTCAAGCACAGCAATGCCACCTTTCCTTCATGACTAAAAACAAACAAACAAAAAGACCCACCATAAGCTATGCTACCTCACCACTCATTCTATTCTACTTCCCAACATATTTTAAGCTAAACTCACTCTCTTGGTCCTCTTGGTCCATGGATGCTAAACAAGCCTAATATGAAATATGAACTAATATTTACTCAGCCTTAGCTAATATAAAAGCTCTGAGAATTTCAGCCACTCACTCAGAGTGTTATGACGTACAGGTATTTCCTATTTACTTACCTTCTTCATGTTCTTTAGCTTGCTCTTCTGGTTCTATTTTAAAAGAGGAGTAAAGAACGTGATTAGCATTTTAGCACATTGCTACACCACCACTCCCTCTGGATGCATTTTATTGCTCCTAAGCTATGCCTGAAACCATTCCTAGGATGCTTCGCAGTTCACTCATTCATTCCTGGGAAAGCTCACATTACTGGCATTCTGATGTTTGATAATCAGAGTCAGTAGCATCTCCTTTCCTGATTTATTGTAACGTTGTCACTGGACTAGACTATAATATGAGCACCCACAAATATAGATACACCATCAAAGTGACTTTCAATTAATAAAATGCTACTTTTCAAAAACATTTCAGAGTACTTGTTACGTCCGGTGAACGTGTTAGTCTACCCCTTTTCAAACCTACTTATAAATAAATGGAAAATAACACATAGTCAGCAAAGAATGTTAGATATATAGTTTATCTTTTCATGTTGTATGTATCCATATATGTGTTTTAGATATAATAACTGCTAATTTTAACAAAACCTTGATTTTTCCAAAATAGCATTATGCTTCTATGCATAAATGAAGAGACGTGGGGTGGGAAAAGGGTATCTGCTAATGAATGTTTTCCCTTTCACTAAGCAGAAATTACCTTCTTCTGTTTCTGAGCTTTCTTGTAATACCCATGAAACATAAACCAGTAGAAGTAGGGACATTAATGATTTAAATATAACTGTGAAGCTTTATAAAAATGTAGCTATAGATCTCATACATCTCTGCATTGTAAAAGAGCATACTATCATACCCCCCCCACCCCACCAAAAAAAAGTATCACCCAAAACCGATTTAGCAGAATATCACTGCATGCCTTCTGCTATGGCTTCTTCCGCATCTTCCTTGATTTCCTCCACTTGTTCTTCTTCTTCTACAGAATAAAACACTAGAATAACCACCAAATCAAAGAATACAGAGATGAACTAATAAAAAAAATATTTGAATATATTAGTGTCAGGCTATGGTGAACGAAGAGGAAGAGCTGAAAAAGAGCAAAGTTCCAAAAAAGAGTGGGCAAACAGCAGCCCTGTGGTTATGTGTGACTTTTAGTTCAGTTTGATGAGGTCCTTGGCCTAATTTCAAAGACCATTTTTAAGCAAGCAATAAAGGGAGAGCTTTGTTCAATTTGTCTCTTGTTCCAGCCATCACTGATTTGTAATTCCAATAACTGCTAAAGAAACCTGGCCCTCTCCAAAATGCCCATTAGTTACATTTTGATTCAATGATAAATATCTTTCATGATGATTAGGGAAGGGAGGCAGAATTCTGGGATGAACTGACATCTCAGTAAGGCACACTTTAAACATCTAATCAGGGGTAGGCAACCTTGGCTCTTTTATGACTCGTGGACTTCAACTCCTAGAATTCCTGAGCCAGCCATGCTGGCTCAGGAATTCTGGGAGTTGAAGTCCACGAGTCATAAAAGAGCCAAGGTTGCCTACCCCTGATCTAGATAAGACTCCTCTGAGTGGACACTTCCCACACTTCTAATGCATTGCAAAACAGAGTAACTGTTCAGTTAAAGAAACAATTGAAGAATGGAGCAAAACAATGTTCAGAGTGTTAGAACATCTACCATAAAGGAAAAGTATAGCCAATTGTACCTTTTTAGTTAATGAAAAAAAACTTTATTTAAAAAAAGCTAGATACTGTATAATCAGAACTCCATAATTATTATGAATGTTGCAGAAAAATGGGCAAAAACATATTTTCTTCTTTTGATAATTATGCAGTCTTTCATTTCTGGAATATAGATAGGATGAATTAATGTATGCTGAAAATCTAGTGAAGCAAAGACAGTTGTAGATTTTATTATAGTATAAATGAATTAAAGAAATCAGAAATCATCTCATTCAGTCCCTTCCTAAGTACAGAATCCACTACAGCATCTATAACAGGTGTCTATCCAGCCTGTCTGAAAATCTCCAGAGAAGGAGAACTGCAAAAAAGAACTCCAGAGAAGGAGAACTTCATATAGCAGCTTGTTCTATTGTCTGACAGTTCATACGGCTAGCAATCTAAACTCCCTTCCTTAGCCAGTGATTCTAATCCTCATTTCTGGAGCAATAGAGAATAAATCCACTCCCTCTTCTGTGTGATAACTCTGTAGATAATGCCAAATTATCATGTAAGTTAGATACAGTTCTCCAGCTTTCAATCCAAAAATGGAATATTAGGATTTTCCAGCTCTATCAAAAGCCAATTGAAAATGGCTTTTGTTATGCCATTTTCCTTGCTCAGTATTATAGTTCCATTCTTAGACCTTGTTATGTGTGTGGTTTAAAATAGTCCTATTGATGATATATATTTCAGTTACGTATGCTCCTTCATGCATGAATGAATAATAAATGTTCCTATTGTAACACAAAGAAGCACTTTTAAAGTAAAATGAAAATAAAGGTTTTACTACCGTCTTCCATCTCTATCCATTCTTCCTCTTCTTAATCAAGGCAAGCAGGGTGGTGAAAGGGAATAAGTACAGAAGGTTAGCAAGGATTATAAGAAGCAGTGGTATAAAAATAAAGTATCCATAAACAACTAGGTTTTATGCTTCAGTGCTGGTTTGTTTGTTTGTTGCTGTTGTTGTTGTGCACATGACTAGAGTTCAGGTGCCAAGCATTTATGAAGCCAGACATTAACAAGAAAATGGGATATTAGGAGCCAAGCAATCTAGGACATTCACATATCTATATACATACAGATAACAGTATTTTGCCATCACTCAGATAGATAGAAGAGAAAATATATATGTAAAATTGCAAGTATCGGAAAACTCTTTTCAGACTGAATTTCAATGTAGATGTTTCAGTTCATTTTATATGAAAGTAACAGGACTGGGCATGCTTCAGAAACTACTTAGAAGTGGTTCAAATCGTATGTGAACACAGCCCTCTCTGCTAAAGCAGTTGGATTTTTGTTCAGTCTTCTGAGACCCTGAAAAGGGGGGGGGGGGTCATATGACTTTTAAGGGGCAACTTCCCTTTAAAGCATCATCAACTTCTCTAAGCCTGAAAAAAAAATCAGGCTGTTTTAATGAATATCAGAGAGGAATTGTGCTCATGGATCAATTTCGAAGCACTCTAGAGACAAAGAAACAGAAAATCCTAAAAAAAAAATTGCTTAAATTCTCAAAAAGCAGGCATCTTGTATATTAAGCTTTAAGTTAATTTCATTTTTGTTACATCAAAATAATCTATTATGACAATGACATTCCTTGAGGTTATTTGGATAAGTGAAATAGTGGTTAGTCCAAGATACGACTCTCATAGTTACTCACAGAATCACCCCACAAAAACCTCCACACAGCAGCAGTCTGCAAGGAGACTCAGCTGGGAGGTGGGGCTGCCACCACTTTGTTGTTGAAAAAGCATCAGTTTTGGAATTTATTTTTCAAACAGACAATAAATCATTCCTTTCACTCTATTATCTTTACTAGAGGAGCCGTGATGGCGCAGTGGTTAGAATGCAGTATTGAAGACTAACTCTGCCCACAGCCAGGTGTTTGATCCTGACCGGCTCAAAGTTGACTCAGCCCTCCATTCTTCTGAGTTCTGTAAAATGAGAACCCAGAATATGCTGATTCTGTAAACAACTCAGAGAAAGCTGCAAAGCACTGTGGAGAGGTATATAAATCTAAGTGCTATTGCTACTAAGCTAAAGGAGTCTCTTTTCAGTCATAGCCTGTTACTTCTTTCTGAAGATCTGTGCCATATTTGGTACATCATTATTGTTGAATGAGGAGAAGGAGAGTTGCCGGAGGTGAGCTAAAATAAGGAAGCGTGGAGTATTTTCTTCTTTCAAATTTTGATGGAAAAACATAAGGAGTTAAAAAGCTATGGTTTCATTTGGTCATTTCCATGAGTTTACTATCTTTGGGAATTACAATTTTCAATTTTGGGTTGTTTCTTGTGGAAGCTGAACTCTTCTGATTTTAATGAATTCTGACTGGCCAATAGATACTAGCTGATCTACAAAAATATATTTTTTTAAAAAAAAAATTGATTATTTGACCACAAGAGGGAGCTAAAGAACATCAAATATATCTAAAACAGAAAGATTGCAAAAATTATTTTTGAGGAGTAGCACTTAGCAATAGCACTTAGACTTATATATCACTTCATAATGTTTTATAGCCCTCTCTAAGCGGTTTACAGAGTCAGCATATTTTGCCCAACAATCTGGGTTCTCATTTTATCAACCTCTGAAGGATGGAAGGCTGAGTCAAAGTTGAGCTGGTGAGAATCGAATTGCTGGCAGTCACCAGAATTAGCCTGCAATACTGCATTCTAACCACTGCACCACCACGGCTCCTATTTAAATAAAACAATTCATTTTATAGATCAACTAGGTTCCAAAGATGTCATGAAAGACGAACAAAGGGAAGAAATTATTCAAATAATTGGAAGAAAGATGAGTAATCCAGAGATGCAACCAAGCACAGAAAGTTATCAAACCATTGAAGCTACTGCACAAATATTTGATAATACATAGGACTTAACCCTAATTTTGGAATATAAATGCCTAATGTGAAGATTGTTTAATTACAAGTCCCCCAGCCCAACTGAAATAAGAAGAGTTGCAAGTAAATCTACAATCCTCAGGAGAACAAGTTTAGAGTCTCCACTTCAAAATCAAAATAGAAATTGGCAGTGTTGATATTTTTGTTTTAAAAGTCATATTGGAGAATCTCTTAAGAAAAACAGAAGTGTATATTTTATAGACATTCCGAAGAGGAAAACAATTATATTTTATGAGGATAAACTGGAGGGAGTGACAGAAACTTAGTAAATTAATTGGAATTAGGATGATTTTCTATTGGTTTGACATATGTAATTAAAAGAAAGTTCCAATGCAGAGAACAGAATGTAGAGTGCAGAGAAGAGCAACAAAGATGATCTGGGGCCTGGAGGCTAAAACATATAAAGAATGGTTGCTGGAACTGGGTGTGTCTAGTTTAATGAAAAGAAGGACTAGGGGTGACATGATAGCAGTGTTCCAATATCTCAGGGGCTGCCACAAAGAAGAGGGAGTCAAGCTATTCTCTAAAGCACCTGAGGGCAGGACAAGAAGCAACGGATGGAAACTAATCAAGGAGAAAAGCAACCTAGAACTAAGGTTGCCTCTAACTAAGAAATTTCCTGACAATTAGAACAATTTAATCAGTGGAACAACCTGCTTCCAGAAGTTGTTAATGCTCCAACACTAGAGGTTTTTAAGAAGAGATTGAACAACCATTTGTCTGAAATGATATAGGGTTTCCTGCCTAAGCAGAAGGTTGGACTAGAAGACCTCCAAGGTTCCTTCCAACTCTGTTATTCTATGACATTCTGTGACATTGTTTTGTGCTGATAAAATGGGTTCTAAAATAAAATGAATAGATTATTGTTAATGCTTGTAAAAATTAATGCTTGTAAATATTAATGCTTGGAATTAAATTTGGAAAGTATTTATGTTGAAGAGCAAGAGAGAAAGAAAAAGAATTTTTTGATCTTTCATTTTTTCTTTCTTTATATAGCTATGTTTATATGTGTCAGTCTCTCTCTTATATGTATGTATAATGCTTGTGTAAGTCTTAAAGGTTGCAAAATATTGAAGTGAATTTGAAAGTAAATACATTAAAAGGGGGTTTAAAAAGGTGTATTAGAATTTATTTTAGTTATAGAGATGAAATTTCTTAAGAAATGTTTAGAGTCTTAAAATGGTTAGAAGAATTTGAAAGAATATAATGATTTTTGTTAATATTATGATAGTTTAAAAAGATGAATAAGTATAAATAGAAATATATATCATTTCCCACAACAGGGAAAAATGGATTTGGTTAAGATGGCAATGTAAACTATTTTTAACAAAAGGATTTTATTAGGTCTTGTTTCTATTGGGATATGGCTTTGGGTTTTTAATGCTTGAAATGGAATAAAATGAAATGTAGAATTTAGTTTGAAGATTTAATAATTGTGTAGTTATAGAACTGGCTTGTAATAATTATAGGTAATGTAAAAATTTGAGGTCATAAATGTATTGGTATTTTACTATGTTGGAAAGAGTTGGAAGTCAATACCTTTTGTTTCTCTCGCCTCTTTTTTTTATCCTGCTCTTTCCCTGTGTAGCAGAAGGAGTGGCAGAACTTGGGGGCGGAATTAAAAGAGGGATTAGCCTAGAATCCCTACATAGCCACAAACAAGCTAAGTCCAACCTCCCTTGAATTCCATTAGCCCTCATCTAACTCCAAGCAGGTGCTAATTGTTAGTTGAGTAAATTTCTGTTCATAGGCATGATTAGCAATAAATCAGTTTAATTGGATCTTCATGTATGGACCTGATCTTTCATGACACACACACACACACACACACACACACACCTTTTTTAATCTTTATTTTCATTGTATTTTATGCGACAATAAACAATAATACTTTCATTCAAAAAACATGGGAAGTGTCACAGGACAGGAGACAAAACAAGTGACAGGAAACAAAATACATTCAGGATACAAAATGTATTACAACAAAAAACAAGTACAAGAATCAGAAAGATATGCAATACTAATTATATTAACAATTTAAATCCAGCTTATTGTATTAAAAAGAATTTTCTCTTATCTGTGATAAGCTGCCTGGATTTACATTGATAAAACCTCTCCCTGTCTGAAATATTTCCTCCAAATCTGCTTGTTTATATTGTCAGGAAGGATTTTATAAACTTAATAATAATAATGACATCTCCTAACTTTTGAATACCTATAATAAGGCCAAATGTTATAAAACTGACAGTACTTAAGCCAGCTTGTATTTCTCTCTGCCTATGCCTACCAATCCTAATAAGGCATTTTTGTAATTGCAAATATCTATTTTCTTCCTCCCAGTAAAGAAAAAAACAGAATAGTTGAACCCTTCCTTTTTTAGTAGGAATAATATTTGTTAAGAGTACATAGATTTTTGCTCTTGCTGTGTAAAGGAACGTGTGCCAAATAATTCTTGCCTTTCCTGTATCACATCACTTCATGTTTTGCATCTTGGGGAAATCTTGTTTTGTTGTTCATTGTGCTTTTCATTCCTTTAAAAAACATAAAACTATGACTTTTCTAATAACAACAGAAACTTACCTTCTTCAATACAATCTTCTGCGGCAAGATAAACCAAGAAGAAAGGAGAACAACATTAGAGCTTGTTAAGAATATCTGAAAAACCTACCAAACGTGATTGCGTTCATTGCCTTACCTTCCTGTTCTCTGTAAAGCAAAAAAGAAAAAAAGCTAGATTAGAATAATGCCTGAGCTTTTCTTTTCTTAAAGCAGGACAGAAAACAGTTCTCCAAAAGAAGTCCTAGTTACAATCAGCTTCAAGTTAAGGAGTCATGTTGACCTCTTGCTTGTCAGAACAAATAGTCTTATGACATAGAAGCTTATCAGCTTATATTAATAGGCCAAGAAATCTTTGAGCACTTCCATAGCAATTCTTGACATCACTTTATTATTATTATTTTATTTGTTAAGTAAATCTATAAGTAAATTTATATTTGTTAAGTAAATGTATTTGTTAAATAAATTTACACTACCCCAAAGTTACTCAGGGTAGGGTACATCAAAAAATGAACAATAAACCAAACCAAACCAAACCAAAATCACATAACATTAAAACATATACTATATATGAAATCCAAAATATAAAATCACAACCAAACACTTTGGGACTGACTGCAGATTGATTTCATGATCACAATGTCTATTTTGGGGGAACTGACTCAATTTATCCCAAAGGTGCTTTTTCATGAGGCAACTGGACTTTCTTGTTTTTCTTTGAAGATGTTTCGCTTCTCATCCAAGAAGCTTCTTGGATGAGAAGCGAAATGTCTTCAAAGAAAAACAAGAAAGTCCAGTTGCCTCGTGAAAAAGCACCTTTGGGATAACTATGACCTGAATGACTGACAATCTACATAGACAACTCAATTTATTTGCCCAGAACTCTACCTGGCAGTATCTTCTATAAACATACTTCTGCTAAGGTAGATATCCTGTCTTGGAAGTTATCTTCAAACCTCATCTGGACACCTTATGTTGGCTCTGAAGCAAAACCAAAACCAACATCCATTTGCAGGTTGTAGATTCATTGAGAGTACAATATGGAATCTTTTTTTTCTGAAAGGCACAAACTGTTCCTCCTCCCTATATTCTTCAGTAATCTTATGAGGTGTTTCTTTATGTGAATTTTGTAATTGTATTATACACATATAGTCATTGTGATCATGTATGTGTGTATTTTAAATAGTGCTTGGTGCTTACTAGTGGGTAGCCTATGTGCAGTTCCTGGACCTGCATTAAACTGTCACCAAATGTCAGCAACATTTCAGAGAATCAAATAGTGTGATTGGTATAAATTGGGGTTTAGAAGTTTCTTCTGAAGTTGTATGCCTTAAAGTAACTGTCTGCACTCACCCAATAGAGAATGGGAAACTACAGAAAATTCTGGCAGCACCTGCTCCCACCTTTGCAGTGGTAATTTAAAAATAAAAAGAAGCAAATCTTGCCAGTGAAAGATTACCTCCCAAATAATGAACTGATCTGCTTATAAGAACTTTGGAGATCAAGAGCTCAGTCTTTTTGTAACACAGCCAAATTACAGCTGGTTCTTCCTCTAAGAGTTATGAGACAGGAAGAGGCAGATGTAGCAAGATAGTCCTGATCTCGTCTCTAAAATTGTGTCTCTGAAGCTTTACCACTTTAAGATAAGGTTATAGTGATTTTAGGCTTCACTATTTTATTCCTTTTTCTGAACAGTGAAACTCTTTGTTAGAAAGCTGACTATTTTACATGAAATCATGTTTAATGTTTGTATTTTGGACTTCAGGGGAATAATCTTTAGGCTGGAAGTAGCATGAAATCTATTGGATATTTTAATGCATGAGTTCATGTTATGCATCAACTGGAGATGCAGCTCAAGTAACAGGAACAGGTGTTGATTACATGAAGCCAGGAGTGAGACAGTTCTGAAAGATTTTTTTCCCCCAGTAGTCTGGTGAGATTTTACAGCTAAAGTCAAGACCATATGAGAAACTGCTCAGTGAACTGAATTGAGGATGTACAAGAAACTGAGAAAGTGTGAAAGAATGGGAGGAACCGGGCATCCAAATGGTATGAAGAACTTCTAGAATTGCAAACATAACCAAGTGAAAAGCAGCCTAATGACTGCCAAGATCTGTAGAGTGCTGTGACCTTTCAGTGGTTCCTCATTATTGTATTTATAGTTTTTTCTGTAGACATAATTTTCAAACTACTATAATCTTCCCCATCTGTGAAGACTTGTAATTACTACAAAGGACTGGTATCAATTAAATACTTTTTAGAATAACCTGGAACATATAAAGGTATTGTCGTGGTTCCGATAGATGAGACCATTTAAAAGAACTTCAAGGCAAGGAATTCTTCCTTAAAGAACATTTTTATTTGGCTACAAAATAACGGCACATACAAAGGTGAACCCAAGACTAAATTCCCCTCCCCTTGGTTACAAAGTTGCAAGATGCAATTTACCCCAATTAGCTGTCATAAATCACATTCACCAATTGTTAGAAAACACGGGCACTCCTCCCAGCTCTCCAACCCGCCAAAATGTTATCAGTAATGACCTTGGTTCCCATACATATGAATTGTTTTGGCTAACTGAGAATTACACCCCTCTCTTCCTCCTTCTTCTAAACTAAATATGTGGCAACGAAGACAAAATGAAAATGGCTTCAGTTCGATTTGTCACAGCGTTGACAGGTATATTAGATTCTGAAATGTTATTCCTATTGGCAATTTAATATTAATATAGTCAAGGATAGGCTTTCGGATCAGGCTGCATGCCTTGTTACCCTCAAAAATGCATTACCCAGTATTGTTGTGATTAGCTCTATCAGTGCTGAAGGCTGATGCTGGGAATAAACCTCACAGTCATCATGACTTAAATATGAGTTTCCCATGTTCACCTGGCTAGCCAGAATTGGAGAGAGTAAACTGAATGGACCATTACTTTGATTACAGTACCAGGCAATATTTATGTATTTGTTCTTAACATGCTTTCCTGAAAGATGTGTTTTAGAAAGAAATAAAAAAGAGGGCAAAATTTGCATAAAGGTATATATATTGATATTTATGGGTGCATATTTAGAAATAATATCTCATATAAATGACATTGGAATGTATTTTATTTTGGCGATTATGGCTGTGAACAGGTAATCTGCATGTTTGCTCAGTCCACTATCAAGAACTAACTACTGGTGAAGAACATCAAGATCCCTTTTCTCCCCTCACAAGATGCTTTATTTATAATGGGCATGGTACACAGACAAAACTGTCCAAAACAGACATATCTCTAAAATAATACAGAGCCAGAGGTGAAAATCAGGGATCAAGATTCAGAAAGAGGCTCAAAGCCAACCCTTGGCGCTACCAGGTCCTTCTGTTCCTCCTTGTTTCTGATTCATGTTGCTGATTTCTATTTCTTTTTCCCTTTCGTGTGCTAGTTTCAGCTTATTCTGACAAATAAGCATAGAAAATATAAAAAAAGAAGTGACTTGCAAATGTTTTCCACTGACTTTGGTAGTTGAATAGGCCCACCAAAAATATTGCACCAAGGGCTTGGTTAGGATGTAGTATTGCAGGCTAATTCTGCTGACTGCCAACAGTTCGATTATGACCAGCTCAAAGTTGGTTCAGCCTTTCATCCTTCTGAGGTTGGTAAAATGAAGACCAAGATTATTGGGGACCATATGCTGACTCTGTAAACCACTTAGAGAGGGCTGTAAAGCACTATGAAGTGGTATATAAGTCTAAGTGCTATTGCTATTGACAGCCCTAGAAACAGCAATGCTTACCATGCAAATAGCTTTCAAGAAGGGTCGTGGTGTACTTCACTTCTGCTGAGTCCATAGATATACAATAGTTATTGTCTTCCCCAGTCATCAATCTTTTTCTCAAGGCATTTGTTATTACTCAAACTGTCTCATAGTTGTAATTCCTAACCATCATTTATAAAGGAACAAACCAGAACTATACTCAAAATTGTGAGTAATAGCAAAATAATAGCATTAATGACCTGCTGGCCTTCTGAATTTGAAAAGGCATGACAAACATTTATTTTACTTATTTTTCACATTTCTGTATCACCCATCTCCGTCAAAGAGCGATTTGCACAACAAAAACCACTTACTCTTCATATTCCTCAATGATTTCTTCAGTGTCTGACATTTTCAGTTACCTGCCATTAAAAAAAAAAAGCAAAATAAAGTTTCAGGAGATATGAAAATGCTGGAATATGCTCTGAGTACCCTCTACAGGGTGCTTTTAAAAACAGAGATATGGAAAATATTGAAGTAATCTAAATTGAACTTGATATCAGGACCGATAGTCACCAAATGCCTGATTGACCCCAAAATGTTATTGAATTGACTACAAAAAGTAGGCAGATTTAACACAGTTCCAAGGAAGCCAAAGTGAAATACAGCATGGTACCTCAATGTGAACTGAAATTGCAGTTTTTAATGCACAGTAATAAGCCAGATGTATATGGAGCTGAGTGTATTAATGCTGTATCTGTCATATAAGTACTTGGAACTGAGGCCTTCATCAACCTGATGTTCTCCAGATAAGATGAATTTCAACTCACATAATTTCTTCCTGCTTTCTGGGAATTTTGATCTGTTTGGAGAGCACAATTTGGGAAAAACTGAAATAGAGGATGCAGGATTTGACTGACTGTTCAATGATATAATAGTGACTGGATGAATCTCAACAATAGATTAGCATGACTGCCATCCATGTAAAACTTTCCTGAGAAATTATTGGTCAAAACTTTAGGCATAAGCTAGCCTTCCAAACCTAAAAGTTCAGCATTTGGTATATGCTAGGAGTTTTTTGAGGTCCTGGTGAAGAAATAAGACCTTGTAAATAGATCAGAACCAAGCCATAAAGGGCTTTATAGGTTAAAACCTGAACTTTAAACTGCAGCCAGAAGTAATAGGAAGCTAGACCATGGCTCACAGGACAGATGTATCATGTGTATACCATAAATACCTGCTCACTAGATTTTGCAACAACTGAAATTTCCAATTGATCTGTTAAGGCAGCCCCATGTAGGATGCATTGTAGTAGTCTAACTGGATGATAATAAGGGCATAAGCCACAGTAATCAGATCTCCCAGTCTTAAATAAGGCTGCAACTGAGCAAAGGCCTCCTGGGGCCACAGCCTCCAACTGTGAATCCAGAAGGAACTCTAAGTTGCAGACCTGCTAATTCACAGGCAATACAATCAAGTCCAGAAACAAAACAATGGGTGTAGAAGAACCCCAGTGTAGAAACATCAGCTCCATTGTGCAAAGGTTCAACTGAAACTTGTTCTATCCCATCCAGATCTTTTAATTCTCCAAGTAATGGAACAAGACTTCAACAGCATCTCCAGCCTGCCCATAATGTACAATTGATATCATCATCATCATCATCAGTATATTGATGGTATTGGTCCCCCAAGCACTAGATGACCTCCCTAGTGGCTTCATATGGATGAAAATAATGAGAGGGGGGGAGGGAGGGAGGGAGGGAGAGAGGGAAAATGATCCTGCAGCACCCATAAAGGAGGCAACCACTAAGGAAAGTGCCAAACCACTGAAAAACAGTGCTTCAAATCTCTTGTAGAATGTGCTGTAGTTGGTCCTGAACCACCATCTCAAAAATCTTTACTAAGAAGGAAAGTTAGAAACCAGATGATAGTTATATCTAATACATTCAGATCTCTTAAAGAAGGGGAAGATCCACACCTCTTAAGGGTTTCTGGCATCAATCTCTCTTACAATGAGACATTCACACCTTCCCAGATAAAATAGAATAGGGCATTTGTAACAATTTGGAATCAGTTCTGTCCATTCTCATGATGATAGCAAAGTACAACAGCTAATTAAATCTATGACTAGTTCCACAGCAGTATATGTGAAAGCTAGAAAAAGATAAGTCTTAGAGAGAAAGAAAGTCTATTTGTGGATAAGAGATAAAAGGGAAGAAAGAAGGATGTTCTCCCTGAAACCCCTGCCCAGCCAAAGGTCGTGTGTGTGTGTGTGTGTGTGTGTGTGTGTGTGTGTGTGTGTACATCTCAGGAATCAAGTGCAGGGCTTTAATTCTCTAATATGTGAAAAATGAGTATTGTGAGGAGAGTTGTAGATCACCACTCACATCTGCTATGTGTAATAGCACTTGATTATTACCCATAAAACAGATAACAAGAAAAATATAAGAATATAATTAATCTGTAAAATTCAAGACCACAAGATGTATGATGGACACTAATTTGGATGGCTTTAAAAAGCAATCAATTAAAGTCATGGAGGACAGATCTATTAAAATGCCTTTCTTTAAATACCATTGGGAAGAAAAAAATGGAATCTCATATTTATAAGATTTTCCAGCAGTATCTGATTGGCTTTTATGAGAAATATAATGCCAAACTAAGATGGGCATTGGCCTGATTCAACAACAATTTATTGTATTCATAAGCACAAGGCTGCAAGCTGAAATATTTCTCTAGAATCTCAAGTTCTGAGTTGACACAACAGTTAACATCTATCTTTTCTGAAATAGTACTGTAGTCTCTATAGTTAGTAAACTGTGTATATTGTCTTTGGGGAAGGAAACAGCAAAAGATATTGACAAGGAAAGCTAAGCTTTTAGTGCAGTGAAGTCAGAAGAAAAGGCAAACACCACCAATATCTAATAAGTGGCATAAATGTAACTGTTGAATTTGGCACTTCTTTGCTGATAATAGTGACAGCAAAGCTTGTTTTTTTTTATTTCCATTTCACAACTCAGCAGCATAGTTCTTCTAAAATAAGCACATGAGATTAGCACTGGAACTGATAAGAAAGAACAAACAGAAACATCACAAGTAGTCATGTCTGATATAACAAACTAAGGACACAAGTGATGTGGAAGACAACTGTTTTAAATGAGGTCAAGAAATATATGAGAAAAAAATTACGTTATGGTTCAAAATAATAACCTTGATATATTTCTTTCATCCTACCTCTACATTACTCTCTTTATAAAAAGAAAAATCAATACTTTTTCTTACTTTCATATTTAACAAGCTTAGCAATACTTGTAACCTCACAGGTACACCCTATAGTCTGGAGACAAAAGAAGGGATTTTCTGCAGTACTGCCTGAGGCTAGAGTCTGGGGAGCTCAAACATCTTAAATTTCTAGCAACTAGTGCCAGAAACAACATTGGTAAATAAGTCTGTAATCACATCTAAGCTATTATCCCAAATCAAAAAGTATTTTGCGTACCTAGTGCAATGCCAAATCTATACATCTTTCATACAAGAGTTAAAAATGGCCTTAGTTATTAGTTTCTTCTCTTTACCAAGAACAATACAGTAAGTTTGGAACTCTAGCTTTGCTCACAGCTTTCTGAAATTTTAAAAAAAGGACTAGCTAGGGTCTAGGTCTAAGGTCTAAGTAGTTTCTCTCTTCCCTCTGAGCTTCATACTTAAAGCCGGTCACCCCAAGCTCACTTGCCTATGTTTCCACCTGCAACAATATAAGCATGTGAACCTTGTTCTTCCTTTTCCTTGCTTAAAGCATCCCCAAGTCTTGGCAGCTGCTTTCAGCACATCCAATCCTGCTAGATCAGCTGTGAAGCAAATCACCAAAGTGAGGGGCATTTTAAGCAGGTTCTGGGGAGTTCAACAAATAATTCTCATGTGTCAGACCACCTGTTCTGTTCCTTAAGTCCCTGTTTCTCTTCCAGTTTGGAATAGAGCGTCACAAAGTATGTATCATTTGCATTGTGCCTAACAGCTGTAAAATAATAGAATCAAGGATGTTTTCTGCATAAGTTCACAATGGTATTATGAGAGCAATAAAGGAAATGGCATTAGGAGCAGCATCCTAATCAAAGGTATATAGCACATGTCCAGTTATTTGAAAACTGAATAAGAAGTTGACTTAATCACTTCTAAATTTTCTCTGACTTGGTATAAAACTTTCCTTACCCAGACATTCAGTTTTCTAATAATCTGTTCTGTCACTCAATGTAAAAATGTAGATAGTATATTTAGTATATCATTTTTCCTGGTATGTACTAACATACTGCAATCCTATGATTGTTTTTTTTTAAAAAAAAAAATGAGTCTACATTATAGTCTTTTATAATATTTTTAGGATCACAACCATCCTGATAAGAATTTTTTGTTACCTCAGCAGGACACTAGCTATAGTCCTCTGCAGTATTTTCATATAATTTTGAATCCATCTATCTTAACTAATGAAGAATTAGAACTCTATATGTGTATTTGCAGACACCTCAGGTTATTCTTCATAAGTAATTAAGCATAAACATTTTCAGGCTATGAAACAAATGAAATGGATTGGTGATTTTATACACGTACACATAGAGAGAAACTAAGACTGGCAGAAACATTTAATTCACCAGGAAAAATATTGAGCTTAGACTAAGAATGTCTGTCTTTGTGATAATGGCCATGTTACAAAAGGCAGTTATTGTGCAATACAAAAGCATACTTCAAACAAGCTATGTACTCCTGCTACTGACTTCCCTTGTTCATCTTTGAATGGTTTCCAACATTCAGTGAAAATTCACTCTTTTTTGCTACCTGGCTTACAAAGGAAAAGAAACACTAATATCAGTCTAATACTATCTTCCCCCAACTTATATGAACACCATGTTTTCTAAATGTGCACTTAGCAAACCATTTTACACAGGTTGGTACTACAAATTAAATTCCTTGTTTTGTTTTCAAGTCTAAACAGTTTTGTGGTATTATAGCCTCTGCCTTCTCCCCCAAACACACACACATATACAGAGCCACATACTGAAATTAATAAGGACAAACTCATATTTTTGCATTTCAAAAGAAGGATATCCACAGAGAAATTGAGAAGGGGTAGATCTGGGGTACTGCCACACAATATATACCCCCTCCCAATCCTAATTTCAAATATGTTGTTTTCAGATATGGTACGTGGCCCCGGTTAGTTTAAGATGGAGGAATGCAAGATATGGTTTGACTCCCTACCTTTTGCCCAGAGAGCAGGTGAAAAGTCCTTTCGGTGGGAACAAATGTAGTGTCTGAGAAATGCAATTTAAAAAGAGGGAGGCTTTAACAAGAGCACTCCACCCTTATCAGCCACCCTGGATGCTGGATGCCTGAGTGGAGGAATGCCAGCAGGGAACAGCTTGGAATGTAAAGCTTTGTTGCTATTTTGGCAGGGTCAGCTACAGCCTCTTGTGCAATTCATCTCTCCCCCCACCCTGAGCCCATATAAGCACTGGCTATTGTATAGCCTCCGAGAACTGCTATTTTAAACCTGAGATACCCAAGTGCCCAAGAGTCTGACACAAGCCAGCCAGCTGTCATTCTCGAGTGGCCTGGAACTCTGATATAGAAGGTTTGGCTCTACAAGAGCTCTGGGTATAAATCTGAAAAGCCAGGCTATGAGTCCCAAGGCATCCTTTTGTTCTCCATTAAACAGAACAGCTACTGATGTGTTACTGTTTGAAAAGCCTCTTTGGCAAGAAGGCTATTGTCTTTAAAAAAAAAGTGGGTGGGAGGAAACTACAATAAATCAGTTGATCTTGAACCAGTCAACTGGATTGGAAACCAATTGCAGCAATCTCTTATCTACCTTTAACCTGTGTCTAAATTTCATTAGAAAGGAAATTCAGAAGGAAAGCATTGGTATTCTGAATGAGCTTCACTTTAATACAGAGGACAGAGCAAACCACTTATTACTGAAGACCTTTGGAGGAGTTCCCAGCGGTTACCTCTAAAGACCTACATTGCATAGGACCTGTTTGAAGGGTCACTTGTTTCCCATATTATCATCTAGCAGGACCTAGGAGGCAGGCCTTCTCTATCATTGCACCTACCTTTAGTACAGCAGCCCCCCCCCCCATCATCACCAAATTTGTATGGTTCATAACTTGCCCACCTTCAAGCAATCTTTAAAAACTATCCCCCAGACCTTTAATTAGGATGTTTGAACATGCCCCTTTAAATTGAGGTGTGCTGTGGAAAGATGTTAATTTATTCCATTTGGCAATCAAGATAATACTTTTTTTTAAAAAAAAAGCTTTTGTGAAGTTGCTGAAAGTCATTTTGGAGCTAGTCAGCCAGAAGTACAATCAGTCAGTCAGTCAGTCAGTCAGTCAGTCAGTCTTCTACTACTTAGGAGTTCTAACTTAAGTTTTGTTTCTGTCTCAAACTTGCTGAACTGTTTAGCTTCAGTTAGTGTTCTTCAAATGTTCATAAATAGGGAATGTTTTCCCACTGACTGCTGAAAAACATCTAAATATTAACCAAATTTGTTAAATGACATAATTAGCCCAGAGGTCAGATTCTTAGAGCAAAAGTTTGTTATGAACCATTAGATAAAAATATTTTCATTTGGACGGCAAAGCTCAATGAAAGTGGGTGCAGCAAGATCTTGAAATTGAATGCAAGGCTAGACATTGGGTCTGGTCAGCAAATTTAACAGAAAAAAAATCAGATGACAGATGAATACAATTGGAAGCAAAGTCTGTACACTGAAACAAATGTTATTTATTATATTTATTATGAAAAGTGAAAGTCAAATTCAATCCCCACTACTGAATTTAAGTAGTTTGTGTGTATGGATGTGGTTTGACTTCTAAGTTGTTTAATTATGACATGCTAATAGGTAGGACAGGTGTCAACCCATAGCCCTGATTCAGTTAAAATTAGCCATGACATTAGTTGCAATCACTGTACATTTACCTGGGGATAAAACCTTTTGAATGCAGTAAACCTAAATAGATGTATATAGATTGGCAAATCTTGTTGAAAACATGAACATTCTTCCATTAGTCTTACTGAGTCTTAGTAATAGCTAGGACTGAGCTGAAACAGAAATATATATTATAAAAATATTCTTTAAATATAGAATGCATTTTACAATACAAAATAAGTCCTTGGCAATTTTTCAGGGAGGGAAGAACATTACTTTTTTTCATGGTTTTTGCAAAACAGTTTCATCCATATATTCAAGCACTCTGCGCCCTTCTTTGTCCCACAATACGCAGATGGCTTATATTCTACTTACAGTATTCAGGTAAGTCTCTGCTTTAAACCTCCTCATGGCTCTGATCAGTTTAGGGTTGAACACAGTTTTTCCCCGTTAAAACTTCCCTCTTTTATTCAAATAACATAACTAGATAATAATAAGATCAGCGAGAATAGGCAAAGCTACATTTATGCAACAATTGCTATTGCTTGGTGCAAACCTAAAGTATTCATCATGGTGGAAACATAGCTGAAACATGATCCAGTTAAGAAGCCATATGTATTTCATACTTGCTGATAAAACTTAAGACTCAACTTAATTTTGGATGATGAGGATGGGTGATATAGCAATAAAAAGAAATAAAAATGGATTATAGAAATATAGTTTTTCTGTCATAGGTCAATTTTCCGATCCATCAAATCATTTAAGTCATCAAGAGCCCCATTCAATAAAAGGCATTGTAGGCATGTTGGTGGATAGATATCTTTGCCAGATGGCCAGTTCTATAGAAGAGTAGAGCAATAAACAGAGGGATATAGTCGAATTCCAAGAGATCCATGCCATTTGTTTCAATGGAGGTAAGTTTTCCTGAGAGTAGCTTGTCTAGTTGCATCTAGAAGATAAAAGGAAACATTTGATGAATACACACAAGTTTGCCACAAGGGAGAAGGAAGGGTGTTCACTGAATCTGAATGTACAAAACAAACTCAGATCTTTTAGCTGAAAGTCATTCAGTGGACTTCACAATGAATAGTGATTTGGAGTTTTCCAGTTCCTAACTGAAGTTGTAAAATCAACACCATATTGGATTTTTAGATACATGTTCATAATGGAAATATTAGTGAACATGAGAACACTGTTCTCCCTTTTTAGTAATGGTAAATTCACTTATTAATTATAACAAGTGTGCACTAGTCTGGTTTCTCAACTACTTGAGGTGAGAGATAGTGACACTGATGCAGAGATTTGAGGAATTAATGGCAACTCTTTCAACCTCCAAATCTCCACCATTAAATACTGTGCTGGAATGACCATAAGGATTTTCGTAGTGTTACACTGAGAACAATGAGAAAGCAGATCCGGATACAGTTTTGTTATAAGGCAGAATCAGAGTAATAGGAGATTTATATCCATTGGTTCAATCACAAAGAGATGAAAAATTCATTCTGAATCATTCTATTAATTTATTTATGATTTTATATAACACAATTCTATGGGATTTGATATGGTTTACAAAATAAGGAGATATTTATAATACAATTTATACAGGCTAATAATATGTCCCTAAAGGGAGCCCACATACTTTTAGGTTTCAAATACCAACTTCATTAAATGTTGTTATCAGATATGGTCCCAAATACAGTGTTGAACCACATATTCCAATTTCATCAATCAGTTCATCCCACTGTACTCCAGTTTCAGCATTTGGTGATTGAATCTTAAGTGTTAGCTTTCCAGGGAAGAAGCTAATTCTAAATGAATCCATATATGTCTAGTCATAGAATATCCAATTAACATCTTTTTTCCCTGTTTAATCCAGGGGTCCCCGACCTTTTTGATTCACAAACAGGTGGTGCCAGCTTCGGCAGTTTCAGAAATGGGAAGGGAATGATTTTGCACACACAACCTAAATCCCACACCTGCACAAATGAAGCTTTGCATGCTAGCCTGCCACTTTGGCGGCTCAGTTTTCAATGGGCCACAGCTGCAAGCAGGTCCTGGCCCAGGACTTGGGGATTCTTGGTTTAATCCACTATTAGCAATGTGATAATAATGTATTGATAAAAAGCTAAAATGTTCATGAAGCATATTCAATATTGTTTGTGCACATTTTGAGATATATTCAGGTCAAATCACTTTCATACTAATCACAGGCCCAGCAAGTCACTTTATGTCTGCTCCTAACTCTTTTTATCCTTACCTTGGATTTCCTTCACAAACCATCAGATCAGTTTCACCACTAACTCCCCTGTATGGTGTTCTCAGTTCTCTGAATGTCCTGCAGAAAGATAAAACGTGGGCACTCAAAAGATTCCCTGTGCAGATAACTGGAGCTAATATACTGTAGGTAGTCTCTAATTTATTCAGTGACAGTTCAAAATTATGATGGTGCAGAACAAATGGTGGTTACGACCTATTCTTGGAGTTCTAGCCGCCCCAGCACCCTTGTGGACTGGGTGCTTGGTAACCGGTTCATATTTTATAACCAGTTGCAGCACCCTGCGATCATGTGTTTACCATTTGCACCCTTCTCTACCAGCTTCCCCAAAACGTTAATGGGGAAACTGATGGGGAAGGTCATAAGGTGCGGGGATAAGTCACATCCACCCATGGACACACCCTCCCCCTCCAGTCATTCTACATTTAACATGTGCACTGTTGCCAGCCACTCGTGCACTCCTATATCCTCCTCGACCCTCATTGCACCCTCCCTGGCATCCCTCACTCCCTCAAATACCCTCATTGATCCTCTCCATGCCTCCCTCACATCTTTGCATCTTCTCCACTCCTTTCCATGTCTTCCTCACACCTTTGCACTCTCCCGCATGCCCTCCCCACCTGGCTGCAAATATTTACCTGCCTTACCTCTCTGCTTGCAAACTGCCTGGGATTTGCAACTTCCTGCTAGTTTCCCCACTGATTTGGTTGTGGGAACGCAGCAGGAGGTTGCCTTACTTAACAGCTATGGGATTTGGTTAACAATGTCAACCAAGGATTGCCGCTGCTAAACAATGCAGTAACTCTTCACAATGGCATTGCTTAGTACCAGAAATTTGTAAGCTGAAGACTACTTGTATTGGATTTCCTGTTTAAGAGCTGGAAATGAGCTGGAGTAAATTGGGAGTTTAAGTCCTTTAGCTAATATAATGGGCTAGTATACAAGTTCTTTAACTAATTTAATGGGCTTACCAAAGCTTTTCTCATACCTTGACTCCTTCATTCTTTCTGGATTCCTGAGTTCGACTTATCCAGAGATTTATTCGGGATGAGACCCCTCCTGGGATCCTCAAACTTTCCTAACCATAAGGGAATAGAAAGAATACTCAACCACATATACAGTGAGAAGACTAGATAACATATTATTCTTTCTAATATTAAGAAATGTAAGGTTCCATGTGACAGATAATTAACAAACGTGAAAATGTAGATTACAAATTACCCATGAAAACTGGTATCAGTACAGGCAAGCAGATTTTTCTCTTGTTCTTTCAAACAAGAAGGAACTTGTTTGAGTTCTAAGACCTAACTAACTAAGAACTAATGATCTTAAGAATCGATTTTAGAAATTTCTGAATAGATTCAGCTTTTTGCTTTCCCATCAAAGAAAGGCTCTATGTTCACTCCAGAGCAAGTAAACCACAAGATAAATTGTACAAACACATATTATGCAGTATTCTAGTAAGAAAATAATAACCCTCCCTTTTCTGAATTTCACTCCTGGTGTTTATGTTGATGTTCCATGTTATTTGCATGACAATAATATGAAATAATGTTTTCTATTGTCTTTCCCACATATAGCCCTGGACTCTGCTGTAGTCTCCCATCATAAATTAGCCAGCCTTGGCCTTGCTTAACATTTTAGACAGTTGGCAACTAGATACTGCATTTTTCTCTGATCTGTTCAGATTGTGTATCCAGAGCACTAATCATTTATATATAGGGGGGGAAATCAAAGGAGTAGTCACAGGTCTACAAGCAGGCAGGGCCTCAGCTCAAGTGCATCTATGTAGCTTCCAAAACAAGTGGGGGGGGGAAATGACACATAAGGATGTAACTTGTATAAATATTTGAACATTTACTAATGTTTATGGAGATATGAGCATTTAAAAGCACTGAGTCTATTTTAAATTGAAATTCATTACAGTAGTGTTGGAGAAGACAGTGTGAAAAAATTTAGTTCTGGTCTCAGGAAATAGATGAGAAATAGAAACTGTGAGAAAGTGACTCAGGGCTTCCAGTTTTGATGTTGCTGCAAAATGGGCGCAGGAAGACGGGGCTCCGTCTTTCACATTTGATTTCGCCCCACTGGGGACCCTGAAAAGGGTCGGAAGTTGCCCCGTAGAGGCGACAAGCAAGGAGGGGACTCTCGTTGATTGTGGGAGGGCAGCAGACCTTCCATTTGATCCAAAGAAGCCCTCCAAACCGGCAGGGGAAAGACTGCCTATATTCGTGTAGTAGCTAGTCAGAAGCTGCTGACAACGGAAGACAATAAGCACTAACAAGCAACCCTACAGCAACTTGGATGAAACTGGGTGAGACCCTATCCTCTCTTTATGACTCTAAGACTTCTTCCTGAAAAAACTGCCCAAAGCACCCTCCCCGATGAGAGAGGGAAGGGAAATTTCCACCCCATTCCCTCAGGAAAAGAAAAGCGGTGAATTAACTACTTGGGGGAAACAGAGAAAATTACAAGATTAATTTGGAATTAATATACATTTATGGCTTAGAAATTTGGGGACTAAAAGTACTTTTGAGACTTTACAAAAAAAAAGATTCGAAAAGCTTATATTATAAATTGGGATTTAAAAAGCTGGAAAACGGCACTAGTGACATCTAGTGGCGAATTACGGCACTACAATTTGTTATGCCTAAAGGAAACTTGACTTGAAGCCCAGATTTAGATAAGACTCTTGCTGACCTTGGAAGCTTTCACTTTTGAAGATTGCAGCTGGGAAAAGAGAAAAATATAAAAACTTTTGGGCTGCTTATCGATGTGGCAGAGACGATGAACTATTTTGAAACTGGTTTGCCTGAACTACGAATATAAATATTACCTGGCTTTCAGAGCTGTGTTGTGGAACTATTTCCCCGCAGGAGAAATACACTTCATTGCTTGAGATGATGGAATATTTTGGGTTACAAATCCTTGATTGATGAACAATTTTTATTATAAAGACCACCTACAAAAAATGAAATGGACGTCCCATACTCAACTTTAAATGGTAAAAAACCATCTCTAACACCTGTTCCCAAAGTCTTCAGTTTGACATACTACCAAGAAAATATGAAGTTCAGAAAGAAATTCTCTCCATGTTAAAATCAATACAAGAGACTATTGCTTTAGCTCTTGATGAGACTAGATATAACACAAAGGAGATAAAAGAACAATTTTCTAATCTAAATGTACAAACCCAGAACATGACTACAAAGAAGGAACTAGCAACCCAGAAAATAGAAGGAAAACTAGAAGAAGCAAATCCAAAGATTGAGGACCTAAAGATAGGAACCATTTGACAGATCCAGACAACTGAAGAACTAGAAGACGGAGTGATAATATTGGAAATGGAAAAGACATCTTACCAACCAAGAATTCAGGACATATTTGAGGAAAAGGAAGAAAAACTGATTGAATGGAAGACAGAGCTGTTAAAAGAACTGTGGGGAATTGGAGAAGGAGGGAGGCTGTTTAATGAATATCAATAGGTTCGTTCTTCCAAAAATACTTTAACCAAATGGTCTTTCTTATTCCAAATAATATACACAAAAACAGAGGAAGAATTACTTGATGATTCAAATGCATTGACTTGGAAAGTTAGTTGGCAAAGGAAGAAAGCTAGAGTAAGACTGAAGAAAATAGAGGTTTTGATCTATTAGATGGGATATTATATTATTAACTAGATGTTTGAATATGGTGGAGAATAAATAATTGCTAGAAATAGAAGTATTATCATAACTAGAAAGATAAGATTTGTAACTAGAATATTAGATTTTGGTATAAGAAGGAAAACAAGAAAATGCTAAGAAGTTTGAATAAGGGAAGCTTTTGGTTGCCCAAATATAACTTACTTTGAAATTATAAATAATAGAGACATTTTGAACACTGATGGGAAATTAACATTTTTAAAAAAGCGAAAACAGGATACTGATTGAACATATGGATGTTAAGTGCAAATGCAATTAAGATATATTTTGGTTAGAAAAGTTATCTAAAACTGACATTATTGATATTATGACAAAAATGTAACAAATATGTTGATATTCAATTGTATATTTATTAATAACAATAAGAATTATATTTGCCTAGTGTGGGAAAACAGGTACTACCGGAAGTAGAGAGGAAACATTTGATGGTATAACATTGGATCTAGATTGGAGAAGTTAATATATACCACTGAATTATTAATGGACCCAGACAACACGTTGTCTATTAAGTATTTGATTGTAAAACTAGAAAATTAATAAAATATTTATGTATATAAAAAAGTGACTCAAAATAGTCCCCCCCGCCCAACCTTGTTTGCGCTAAAAAATGTACAATGAGTAGATTTTGAATTGACTTTCAAGATTTTTGTAAAAACATTCTACAAGTAGGGTTGCTAGAATCCTTGTAGTATCTATTTATTGATCTTGTTGATGGGCAACTTTAAAAATTGCCTCTTTTCTTGCGGTTCTTAATTTTTACATTGAACGGCTAATCTTGGCTAATTCACCTGACCATATCTCTCCTGTATATCTGATTCCTTCCAGCAATATGCTTCTGGGTAAGATCAGTTTTTACCTTACGGACAAGAGTGGGAGGCTCACTCTGGACAGGAACAGTGGCTTCAAAGATGCTACGTTTGCTGGCCACACCCTCTGAAGCTGGTTGGAAGTTTCTCCGAATAGATGAAGACACTTTAATGGATCCTGCCCTCTAAGGATAAGACAAGAGGCAGGCAATATCAGAAGTTCAGACTGCATGATCAGGAGAGAACCAATTTCTTTCTCGCTTAATAGCAGTAGTATGAATACATATTCCTCTTTCTTTGACCTTTTAATCCACCTGTATACCAAGAAGGTATGGCTAGGACCTCTTTTCATGGTAAAGGCTTATTTGCTCCTTTTATTCACTTCATTTTGGAGACGTATAAATGTCTGAACAACCACATTTTCTATTATCATATTTACCTGGACAGCAGATGTATATCTCTCTAGCTTCTCCTCAAGTTTGACTGTGCTTGCTGGAAGCCTCATACTGGCACTAGTGAAGGAGATGCAAATAAATCAAAATCAATTTTCTAAGGTTCAGAAAATATCAGTGGTTCTTACAATATTCACAGAGAACAATGTTCACCAAGAAAAACATTTATTGCTCTAATTAAAATGGCAAAGCAATCGAATCAGAGGTATCTGCAGGGTATGGTTGATAAATTTACAATGGTGGCCACAGTGGCTGTGATGAAAGTTTGTCCTGTTTTTTAAATGCAAATGCATCTCACACACACACACACACACACACACACACAACTAGGCAGAGCTTCAACTGAATGGTTATGATCACCATCTGGACTTTGTTGACTACATTCTGCAGATACCCCTGATCTGTCCGTATTTCAACTGTTTATTCATATCTCCATTTTCAAACAACTAACCCCTCTAAGCCCACTGTTCATTATCTGAGGTCAGGGAATATTCACCTTTACAAGGCTGACTGTGACCCTCTAGAGCCTGACAAAAAGGGTTCTGACTAATTGCTACTCAGATGTGAAATTCTAGATGTGATGGACTATGTCAAGCAAGCTTAACATTCATAGAGGCTGGAAACTATGGAACATTTAGTTCATCACATCTAGACAATATCAAGTTGGAACCGTATGGAATCCCCAGCGACTTAATATTTTGAAGTTCCCATGGAGAAATAGCAACCTAGTATTGTACCATATATTGTACCAGCATAATAAGATACTGTTATCAATTGTTTAATATTTAGCTTGCTTATTCTCACAGGAATCTTGTAACATAACATGAACATTTAGCTGCTTCCAGAGTGGATCAAGACAGAGAAAGAGAATAAATACATGAAAGTCTGATCACAGCTGAGTTCTTGTCACTGTCATCAGTTATAAAATGTAGGAGTTAAGCAAGGACTTAAGCTTTCCATTAAAATCAAAAGTAGAACTTATATAATTTCTGCTCTGAATGAGATTCCAAATCATTCTATTATTTATATCAAAATTCTATATGTACTGATATAAGGGAATGTGTGTATGTGGGGAGGGGAGGAAGGTTCTAAGTACTACCTTACTACAGAAAGAATCAGCCTTCTGATTATATCAAGTAAGAATATAAATAAATAAATATCAAGTAAGAATAACAGATTCTGTATATATTCTGATTTTCAAAACCTAGCAATTCAGATCAAAAATTTGTTTGCTTTATGTTTTGTGTTCCGTAACAATATAAACATACAAAGACAATGTTTACTAGAGATATGTGTGAATATGGAAAGATCCATTGTAATTTTAATTTTGAATGTAATCATCTAATCCAATTTTAACTGCCAGTCTGACTTGAAGCACTGAAATTATAAAATGCCCAAATGCAGATGGATTAAAGTCCATCCAACTGCTGAAGTGATTTGAAGATTTGATTTGATTGAATTTCCTTTGATCAGAAGTTTTAAATAAAAACTGCATAGAGCCTACAGGAATATTTACAGCCCAATTTGCAGGAGATTCTGCTTCCAGTGGCCTATACAATAAGTGCAGCTCTTAAAACTTGTAAAAGAAGCATAATGTGTGCTAAAGAATATTTGGGCATGTTACAAATCCAGAAGCCTCTTCCTTTAAACAAAACAAAATTAAAATTAAACCAAATCAAGTAAGAAAACATTTTCTATTGAAGCACATAGATCTCTGTTGCCATTCTGTTGTTGTCTTTCTATCACAGATATGGAGCAAGAATGCAAGCTCTACAAAAGCATTGCAGTGCTGTACTAATATCTATTTACCTTCTGCTTAATGTATCTTCTTGTCTTTCTTTCCTGGGAACAACCTAGAAGCAGAAGAAATAGAGGACAAGAATCAGGGTTTTGCATGTTAAATAATTATGGGGAATAAAGGGAAATTTTAGCAAGTATTGTTTCTCCCACCCAAACCCCAACTGAAAACACTCTGTTGCAGGGGGCGGGGAAAACCTTAACTGCAAAGAGTAAATGGATATAGGGAAGTCACATCACAACAGGATCACAACATCATGTGCAAAAGGATAGATATGGATTAGATGTTGAAATGACCTTCTTTGGTAAATATTTTGAAAGATGAAAAGCTCTCAAAGGTTAAGAATGGACTAAAAGGTCTTCAGTTTCTCTGATTTGGAAAATATTACTTGGCTCCCACTTTTCATATTCTATCCCTAGGAAGATAGCTTCCTAACCTCAGATTCTATGAAGGAAAATGAGAGATATACCACTAATCCTATCCCCAGCATTATATAACTACTTGGCACCAACCTCCCTGATGTCCAGAAGCAGGGAATAGAGGAACTGGGAAGTTTCCAATTGCATGAGAGTATACATGTAGGCTTTCCCTACAATAGCAGTGCATAAGATGACACCCATAATTTTGAGTAATGATCCTAAATAGTCCTAAAAATTGTTACCAAAGTATGCTTATTCAAAGTTGGCTTGGGAAATAATCCTGTTGGTTGTATTTAGTTTTCATTAAGTTTAAATGTAGATAAAATAAAATCGAAATCAATTTTGCCTTGGTTATGGATACTATATTTGGAAGGTGATCCACATTTCAATAAAGATTAGCTCTAAGACATACAAAGGTTTGGGTAACCTGACTCTCTGCGGTTATCTCCACTTGATATTTAAAAATTGATTGTAGTGGTGGTTGTGCAGCCTCATTGCCTTTGTGCAAGTAGAATATTGCTTGTGTCATTGCCATAGGGCCTATATTTCATTTTTAAATAAGGGACCATTTCATAATTTGTAATAAATCCTTACCCGGAATGAGATTGTCCTTGGACTGATCCGGTTGAATGAACTACTATAGGTAATCCGGGGTTCAGAAATTAGTATAGGAGCATCAAAACCTTCTTGACCAGAGGGAGACCTTACAGTTTTAGCATTTGATTTGGGAATAGCTTTTTCTGTGACCTGGAAGAGAAATATGAACCAAGGAAGCACAAGGCCGAAGACTGAGAAATATTCTGTGGCTGCTCCACCAAAGATATTTTTTAGTAAAAATTGGAAATAAATCCTTTTGAACTCTGTGAGACTTAGTACACTACTGAGCATGTCTACTTAGATCCTACAACATAACAGATGGTCTGATGATCTCTCCTAGGTTTTCTGAGAAAAAGTTATATCCACTAACGTTTCATTACAATTTTCAAAGTATAGAATATCTAGATCCAGTATGGTATAGAACATAAGGGCTAGGAAAAGGTAGGCTATGTATGTAAAAAGAATAAATGAAAATAATTGTAAATTATGACAGCAAGAAAAAGGCAAAACAACTTCAATGTTGCAACATGAAAAGGCTGTGAAATGGCTTTCCAAAAAGGGGTTTTGGCCTTTTTTTAGGGTGTTTTAGTACTTCTGTAAAATACTTCCATAATGTTTAAAGCTTTTTTAGGCTTTTACAAACCCAAAATTGTTATTATATGCATTGCTAAATTGTGTATTATAATTTTATGCTGCGAGCAGCAGAGAGTAATATGTTACCTGGGTCTTTCTAAATATAGTTAAGATATTGATTATATTACATAAGCATCCACTAATAACAGACTGGATAATTTCACTTTTGATATCTCTTCAACCAATAGTAGATTGTTTTTTCTGACCCTGAGCATCCTTGCGCAATCCTGATCTATGGTAACGTCATGGCAAAATCAATAATGTTGTCATTATCCCCAAAGCCACATAAGATTTTGATAGTATCTGACAGCATTTCAGCATCCTCAGGTGATAACCTTTTAATGAGAAATCTTACAAGATTTTGAGATTGGATTTTTCTAATGTAGGGGTAAGAGGAAAGCTTCTTGTGAATTTAAGATGCTCTATGTTACTTAATCCTGCCTTAGGCCATGTCTGCTCAGCTATTCCTTGATCCTTTAACCCTACTGCTGAATGAAGCTGCCAACTTCTGATATGAGTAATAACTCCATGTACTCAATTTACTCCATATCTAATTTGCATCTCTGCCCAATTAACTTTTCATCAAACTTTCTCTGTCCTTGTAAAATACCAAGACTAAAGTACCTGTGGTGCCTCAGAAGCAGGTGTGGCTGCAGCAGAAGGATCAGTGAACTTTCTAGCTCTTGGCTGAATTTTCACCTCAAGCCGGCTGATGCTTTTACGTTCCCAAGAAGCTTCTTGAGGCTGCTGGGAAGACACCTCATTCTGGATCACAGCCAGTCTCTGAGATTCACATACACTCGGGACCTTCTGCTCTTCACTAAAGACCTGATCCTCATCTATTTTGAGGTCCTTCTCATGCTTCAAGGCTTCATGCTTCTCCAGGGCTATCTCCTCTTTTTTCTGACTCTGGATTTGATGGCTTTCTTCTATAACGTGCTTTTGCGAAATTAGGGTTTCACATTTTTCTGCTTTTCCCTCTTCTTTGGATGATTCTGGAGGAGATGTAGGATTCTCTTCAGCAGCTTCCTTTTCCAATTTCTTAGTACTCACTAGTGTTTTCTTCTCTTGTTTTATATTATTTAAAAACTCTGCTCTCCTCCTCACTCTTCTGCCTTCCAATTTATTTATTGTAACTGGTTCGGTCTTCTTATTTTTAAGTGCTGAGTTTTCCAAGTCAAGCAGCTTTGCCTCTAAGGAATTATCAACCCTATGAAAGAGAAGGAAACCTATGAACAGCACTAGAGGGCACTAGAAGTTAAATTTTAGAAGAATTCATGGTTCACATGGTTTACACAGGAATGAGATTTACAAACCAGGTTATAAATAATTTCATAAGTCCTTCGGGGCTGTAGTAGAGATAGGACTGTATTCATAGGACTTGATTGTTTTGGAAATTTTGATCAGCTACTTTTATATAACAAAGATAATGACAATTCATTATCTTGGCACAGAAATGTTAAGTAAAAAAACGCTGTCTATGTCTTCTGTGTGTATACATGCATGTATAATCACGCAAGGGAAAACAAAAGGAAGGTCCACAATCGGCATGTAAAAGGAATTTTGCAGCTGATGCTATTGACAGTGATCAGGGAATTTCTCTCCTACCAGAGTCATGATGGAATGCATGCTAATTGGAACAAAGCCTAAATAATACTGTTCCATAATAACAATAATAACTAGAATGAGGCAAATGAGTTTCACATTTCATTTTTAAAATGCACATGATGCCAAGACATTTCTTATCATTTTCTTCAACTTTTAAAAACCAATGCACACAGGCACTCTAGAAGCTTCTTCTCTGCATCTCCTGAAACATACATTACGATCATCATTCTAAAAAATGCCAATGAAGGAAAGATATTTTGCTGCAAAATGCCCAGTGTTGAGTATTTTAAAGATTGTGAAAAGCTGAAAGAGATCTGTAACCACTTTGTGCATTGTTTAAAAAGCAACTACGGTCTCTATTTACTCCCCTCTGATGTGGCAAATATTACTGTGAAGTTTCTGAGTTTTCCTCATATACTATGGGAAATTTTGTATTGAAAATCCTGGATAGTCACCAACAACCAGCAGCACTTATTCTGAGCTAGACATGCTATAGACCAACTTCAGTAAGATAATGGCGTATATTTCAAGTCTGGAATATGACTTGAATCTTTCAGATGATCCATTCTGTACTCAATATAATAATCTTAGCTGGTGTGGAATCATAGAACAGAAAAAGACCAAATACAGTAATCCTGTCCTGCATTAATATATACATTCTCTCTATTTCTTTTACAAATTATCTATAAACATAAATTGGAATGTTGAGTTACTCCTCCATTCATGAAACTAAAGAGATTTTGTCAATTGCCATTATGTCTTCACCTCTCTGTATGCAAACACACCATTCCCCAAAGGAACTCACAATTTTGAAGAGGCCTGTAGGGTTAGAAAAGGAGAAGATATGAAAACACGTATTCTAGTTTTCTAATGAGGAGGGTGGAGTGTTAGGTCCGAAGTATAATCTGGTTCCATCTAATCTATACCTATCTCCCTAAATCTCAATCCCCGTTCTTCATAAAATAATGTTGATTCAAATGAACAGGAAAGTCATTGTCTCTTTTCAAAATTATTAGAATTGGCTCCAATTTCTAGCACTTGCACAAGTGAATAAGTCTGCTCCACAACAGCCGAACGTACAAATACAAATACCTGTTTGATGTCTGTTTCATGTTCTGTACTCTGCTGGAGGATTCCTCCTCCTTTGTCTCAGAGGTGGAACTCAGTTGCCTATGCCTTCGTCTGCGCTCTCTCTCCTGCTCCTCTCCATCCTCAAGAGACCATTGTTGAGCCAGGCTGGAGGGGTGGGGGGGAAATGGGAAAAAAGCAAGAAAAGTGTTAGTAATCAGTATAGGAAGGAAAGAGGCTATCAGAACAGAATGATTCCATCACGCTTAGTTAACCATTGGAACAATACAACATTGACACTAACTCCTTTGGAGCTCACGTGTATCTGAAATAAGATGGGCTGCTAGTCTTTCAGGGCTTTCTCCCAATTATAGGAGACTGGAGGTTGACAGTCTTGATGTAAAAGTGTGTAGAGGTGTATGGTGTTTGTTTGTTTTTCCATCTAAAATATTGGAGAAGATACCAAGGCCAATAATCATATATTACAATCTTTAAACTTTCTCAAGTAGGTATCAGAACAGACCCTTATAAAAAGTACCTGTTTATCTTCCATATGCATTTGAAATTGTGCCTTTAAATAAAGAATAACATTTTTAAATCTGGGCCAAGACTTCTTCATATAAGGAAATTGTACATCAGTCTAAAGAACCATAACTACAAAAAAGGAAATCAGGGTACACGAATGATTTAGAATAGCCGAGCCCCACCATATACTGTTATGGTACCAATTTCTGAATACTCTGAGTGCAACAGAACCTGTGCAGGAGATAACTGAAAATGAAGGATCCTATATTCATCCAGGTGGAGAATACTCTGTTGTTATCGTCCTACGAGCTCAAGGATGAGCCTCTACCAAAACCTCCATTTTTTCCCAGCCTTACAGATGTCTTAAACTGAGAAATCAGATGAGTAACTCTTAATACTTCAATCAAATTCTTCAGAAAGGCTGGAGTTGACCAGACTACAGATTATGGTTTTTAGCATAAAACTTCAGTTGGATTTAGCTGATGGCTCCTATTCTTACAAGAAAAACCTTCGGTAAGAAGCTTACTTGAAATGATCCATAATTCTGGTTTTCTCCGTCCTTTACATACGAGGACAATTTTCTTGATTTAGTCTGCTGCAGTTGCAATGCTTTGATTAGATTCCATCTCTCTGAACTAACTTCATCTGCCTAGACTTGACTTTATGCAGCAAATCAGGCCTAATCAGATGCCACTGGCTACAGAGGAAGATATACACCTACTCTTTATCTCATATTTCACCAACCTACCCCCAAATTCCCATCTTTTGCGAGGTATCTGACTCATAAAGAAAATAATACCAAATATCTCAAACATGTCTCAGAACATACTCCCATCTGATGGTTTTCTTAATGGGAAGGTATTGCAATACCTCCATGTATGGATGGGACTTTAGAAGCATTTCCTGCTCTTCTTGTTTATGTGTTAGCACACTATAAGTGGTCTGACATGCTAGTCCCAGGTAAACCATGATAATGACATTGCATAGATTTTTTACAGCAATACTGTAGGGCAGAAGCTTATTCTTCAGTCACCTATAAAAAGGGAGGGAAGGAAGGCAAAGCAAGGCAAACCTGAGCATGGGCATTACTTGACTTCATAAACCCATGTGATACCATGGCAGCTTTATTCTATTCTAATCCATGGCATTGGAGCTGCCTAGTTTCTTGGCATTCATGAAAGTTGCCATTCAGGGATTGCTATCACAAGGTTGCTGGTTAATAATTATCACAGCAGATATTCCTCTGCATTTTTACTTTCAGTAAAAAGTTTAGCCATTATGTTTTTCACTCAGAGAAATGGCTATATAAATGCAGAATCAAAGGGAAAAGACATAGGAGAAATATTTTGAAGGGAGGGGAAAAAGGCATGTTGAAACTTCTGGCACTGAACTTTAAATCATATTAGCACTACTGGTGGCAATCCAAGACATGGCACCAACTTGCTCTCAATATACTTGAGGTTCTCTGTCATTTATGACTCATAGATTTTTCCTCTTTCATTATTTTTGAATCAACAAAAGACAGCCCCACCCTCTTCTACAACAGTCCTATTTTTCAAGTACTGTATTGCCTTACTAGTGATGTCATGATCTGATCAAATTGATTACCATTGTTTCAAATAGCCCTATCCTTTGTTTGTTCTCCTTTTTTTCCACTGTCCACATTCTTTTGAAATTATTCTAGGTAATGCTTGGATATGTTGAAGTGAAAGACAGTGTTCCTGGCTTGACTTGAGATATCCATCACTGCATTTGGAGAGTCTGATCTCCAAATTGCACAGAATCCAGCTGTGTTTTTTGATACTGTTTTCTGACATATTCTTTTGCGCCCAGGCATCTTTTCTCTATCATCTCCTGGATTAAGAGAAACCTTGCGGCAGGCAGATCTGCAATACCTTTGTAAGAGTGCTGTACATGAGAAATCACTTAGGCTACTGACATCAGTGTGGAGTCTGAATGAGTAATCGAAGTCCAACAAATAGCATTCCTGTTACATCATTTGTGTATGCTTAAAATCAAGCAACATGTTGGTTAATTGGCATCTGTTTGCACTGTCAGCAATCAGGCCATTCCCTCTCCTGTCCTTCATGCAAATTCTCATGCTCTTCTTCTTAATTGTTATTTGGTAATTGAGAAGACTTACCACTGTGCAGAGTAATAAGAAGAGACAGAGGCATTGAATGACAGCTAACATCAGGTATTCAAAATTCCAAGCAAGTCAACCAATAAAGGATAGATCTCAGGGCTAAAATATATGGTTTCTATGAAGATTTTGATTCCAGGAATTTCTGAGTAAGGAAGGGGGATGTTGCTGTTTGGAAAGTAGTGGCTGCTGTCCATTAATGTTAATAATGCAGAACTAAGTAGATAATAGGCTACTTACCCCAGTGCTGCACTAAAATGATAGAAACCTGTTCTGGAATAAAATAAAATTTACTATAGCCATTGCCAATCCTTAACTGTACCTCTATTTCAAATCACTGCAATCAAGCGATTCCCTCCAAGGCTAACAGAATCTGAGACTATCCTTGGATGGTCCTGGAAGCAGGAGGGAAATTCTACTTTTGCTTTGGTACAGCTAAGGATGAATTAATATTGTATCACTCATGGATTATGGATGAGATGAAGGCAACATCATGGGGACTTGACATAAAATGAAGTGGCCTGGGCATGTACTCATTTGTACTGTGATTAGGTACAAGTAAGGAAAACCCCAATGAATTCTTATGATTTATCTTCATACATTTCATAGTTCTGAATTGTTTCTTGCATAGTAGTAATCAATTTACCTTTCAGTTGCTGATGATCAAATGTGGCTAATTCTGGGGAGATCCAGTTTTGAGTCCCTGCTTTGTCATGAAATTCACAGAGTAACTGAGCTAGCTACTATCATCCAGCCTAAGCTGTCTCATAAAGTTGCTGTGATAATAAAACTTTCAGGAAAGTCTAAATACATCTCTTTGAAAAATATAATATAAATGCAACACATAAAATAATAGCTAGCACTAAATTAGATCAACCCAAACTGTATGTTGCCTTCCTCTGGTTTGTGAATTTATGTAGCAATGCATTAGAGTCTGATTTGCATTGTGACCTCTACCAGCAAAGAGTGAAAATCCTAATACTTTCCTAATACTTATTTAAAAACATCCACCTCCCACTATGTGCAATTAAGTAAATCAAAGCAAAAACAAGCAGGACAAGACTGTTGGCCTTTCATTTGGCTTCCTTTTTTTTTTCTGGATACAAGAAAGTGACAGAATCACAAGCAGAGTGTACCTCCACTAATCCATAAAATTCATCCACACATAACTAAGTTTGTGCATATGCCCACACACCTGCTGCTTGTAAATTATGCCTCTACATGTTTTAGGTGCTTCCCAAGTTCCATTTCAAACTCATCTGCTGATATGATTCCAGTGAAATGAGTTTGGTTTGGGAGGAGCTTTGGTTCAAAGTCCATTACCTTCACGGAATAATCTTGGATAAATCATCTCACAGCAAGTGGCAGTTTCCGTCTCAGGATGAACGAAGCTTCAGATTCCTCTGTTATTAGCCTGCATATCTCCTATTCTATACCCTTTTAAAGAAAACATTACATAAAGCCAAATCTTTTTATATCATCATATTTATCATATTTATATTTACAGGGGCTACCTATATGAAAATTAATATCTCACACTTATAGCTGTTGTAAAAATGAAGATGTATCATACATCCCACACTATTACTTTCCATATGGAGTCTTCCTCCCTCCATCCCTCCCTCCCTTCCTTCCTTCCACGAGCTAACATGATGAAATCATTCAGGCTGATTAATGTGGAGGAGTGTTGCATTTCTTACTCCCATCCCACACAGCTCCTTCACTACAGTAGCCTTCCCAAATTAAAATGTATCTTCCCAAATCTCCAAGCAGCCACAGAAATAGCAGCTACTTAATCACAGAAATACACCTGGATTGGAATAGGGTGGGGAAACAGGCAGGATATGCATTCACGTTAAGCAACTAGGAAGGTTTGGAAAGTCATCCAAAAACCCTCTTTAGCAGAACAAGTAGCATGCAGAAGATCCTAGTTCAATGTTCAGGATCACCCAGAAGGACTGAAATAACCTTGCCTGAAGCCTTGGAGAGCTGCTGCTGATTAGTTGCATTTGACTTGAGTTTTCTGGTACAAGATCTATTTCATTCTCTGCCTGCTCACCTGATTGCTAAGCCCTCAGCTCAGAAAATTCATGCATCCAGCTTGTTATTCTGGCAGCTGCATAAGTTGTCAAGTACCACTTACAAATATTTTACATACAATACCAAAATGAAGTCTGATGAGGGGAGAGGGCTGCATTTATTCCTCCAGGAACTGCAAAAGTAAGTGGTGGAATGGATACCCCCATCTATCTCATTTTTCCCCCTACTTCTTTCTCTTTCTCCTTCTCACATACACATGCACACACCGTATATGTAGACTAGTCTGCAGCTTAACCTTCTACAGTTCTATCATAGAAAAAATGTGCACATTGGCTAGTTGACAAAATTCTACTGAAATGCAATTTATCATTACCTTCTATCAAGGTTAAAATAGCATTCAATTCTGTTTCATAAAACATCGAACTAATTAATAGGAAAGACAAAATACTCTAATAGAGATTTCTTTTTATCCTATGTACATATTTCCCTGGTGATTAGGAAATGTTCATTAATTATTGCTAAAGAGTTGCAATGCTATTCCACAAATAGTTATAGCTCATTAATTCTCCAAAGGATATTAAGTTCCATAATAGGGAAACTTTTTTTTTTAACACAAGGGACACAGACTAGTGGAAGCTGTGCCTGAAGCCAGAGGTTGATGCCATTACCAACAAAAGAGAGGTCACCTCCCTTTCTCTTTGTTTTTCTACCACTCCTTCTTTCTCCCTATAAAGACTTTTTTTCTTTCGTTCTTCCTCTCTTCCTTTTCCTTCTCCCCTCTGCCCCCCGCCCCATATATGAACTGGGATTTTGAAATTATGCTGAAATCCCCGTTATATATACCATGGGTTCAGTGATGCTCATGGTAATAATTCTTCATTTCACTGAATTTGTACAGCAAAAGTTGCACCCAGATTATTGTCTTGGTATTTTGTGTGCATTGCTTTTGCTCACTTACAAATAAATTGTCTTGCTTATTTAAGAAAAAAGAATTAGAATAATTTGTAATAATTAAGCAAATTTCCCAATTAAAATGCTGTGGTGATCAATAATTCCAGAAGTGATGAGTTACATAAATAACAATCCTGTGTGGTCCAAAGATCAAAGACTTATGAAACAAGGACTTGTTGGTAGTCTTAAGCAACTACCAGTTATTAAGTTATTAAGAGAGAAGACAGGACAAATGAATACTCTGTAGCAAATAGTAACATTTTCCAGTTTCCATTTTTGAAAACGTGACCTGCTAGAGTTGATAAATCCTATGGCTGGTAGGATTGGAGATAAAAATAGTGGACACCCGTGGCAATAATAACAAGGGCTTAGAAAAATACTTTTCATGAGACCATGAAAAGAAAAAATGTTTACTATGTATTATACTGACAAGATGGGATATGAAACTTTGGAAACAACAGAAACTATTAGCATCGTGGAGCTACCTAACTCAGTGTAGTCTGTACTGTTTAACCTCTCAACTCTGCCTGTAGTTGCCACAGATTAAATCTGAGATTTTGTGCAGGAATAACCAATATGGTATCACTCACACATGGCTGCTCTTTCCATTCCAGTGTTCCATTCCAAAACATTGTTTGATGCTAGGACAAGCATCTGGCATTTTAGGAGAGGCTTCTTGCTAGTCTTTTGGTTTTGTTGCCCGTCTTCTTACATACCTTGCCTTGTCACCTTGCCTAAGGCATTTCCACAAATTGAAACCAGAAGAACAGTTCAAGAGACTGACTCCACAAAATGCGGATTTCCATTAAGGAGTAAGACTACTAATGGCAAAAGATGTCAGCCCTCTAAAATGTGCAGTTATTTCTAAAGCATACCTAGCTCCAAGCCTTCACCAGTTCCTGGCAAAATTGAGGGGGATTCATTCAAATTTTTAAGGATCAGAACAGGGCTCAATCAACAATCAGAGTGGAGAATGTGATAAAATATTTTGTTCATTCATTTGCTCATTTAATTTACATGCCATTTGAAATAACTCTGGGCAACTTTTAAATAAAAACCAATTCATCAAAAGAAAAATACAACAGTATAAATGATGGCTATTCCTATGTTATCAAAAAGAGGAAATGTATCTCCAGAAAAGATGGCTGAACATACAGTTTTGCATGAGCTAGTACATAAATACAGATAGAATCTTAAATATTGAGAGAACACATAGCAGGGAAGCCTGTGGCCCAATCATGTGCAACTAGGCAGCCAGACACTGTGTAATGATGGAAAGTTTTAGAACTCTTGCTGCTCTCTGGTCTGTTCATTCACTGGGTCTTCATTAAGTTCTACAATATTATTTCTATAACTCTGATAAGTTACTGGATCACAGACCATGATACCTGAAAATTCTCCTTCTTCTTGCATTAAACAGCTTTTCCTCACAGGCTTTAACTTGTCTTTCTTTTATGCCTTCACTCCCTTTCTAACATACACAATAGAAATATAAATGAGAGTTACATAGAAAAACTCTGAAAAGTAGTATTTCTCTGCCAACATCATCTTTTGCTAAAGATAAGGCTACAGACTAGCTTGCATATCAGTTTATTGCATACATCAGACTAAACCAATTTTAACCTGATACAACTCCCAGAATTTCTATCCAGCAGCAAGACAATCCCTTTAAAAAAGACTGCCCTACCCTGTATGCAGATAATACCAGCCCTACAGTTCCTGGAAAATAGGGGTAGTCTAAGCCATTTCTTAATTGAAATTCCACAGGTCTATATATTATGTCATTCTTTTACATTTAATCATCAAGGAACAAGAAGTGTTGGAATTCCAGGGAAGGCAATGTTCTGGCAAGAAATACCATGAGATAGTAACTTTAATATTGTAATATCAATTTCAATCCTTAATACAATTTTAAAACAGAAGTATGTATAAAAAGATGAACGACCAGAAGAAACGAGTAATAGGAAGCAGGTAACAATGTCTAGAAGTTTTTGGCTGATCCCCCAATACTTTAACAGAATTAGATCTGGACCTATTTGGATGGGAGATCACCAGGAGATACTAGGCATAAATAAGCTACAGACAAGTTGAAGACAATCTCAGAAGGCAGTAGCAAATCATGTTATTGTCCATGTTATTGTTAACAAAATCTACGTTTATGCCCATATAGTTACAGAAGATAAGCTCAACTTTGGGGGAATATTTATTTTGACAGGAAGATGATTACTGCTTTCATGGTTTCCAAAAGAGAATAAAAGAGAAATCACTAGAGCAACCTCCAGTTCAATAGTTCAACAATGATATCTAGATAGACATGGATGGTAGAGATATATAAGCAGCTATAGGAAACCAGAACATGCAAATAGGCTAAGATACTTGAAGAAAATGTTTAATATTTTATGTATACTTTAGTCACAATTATTCATTTCAGATCTATTCCAAACTAGCAAAATATTCTGCCATTCAATAAATTATATTAATCCTTATTAACTAACATTACTCTAATGTTGACATCATCAAAACACAACTGAATTTTGCTTGCAAATCAGTTCCTCTGCTTACAGTCTAGTTAATCATATGAAACTGATCTCTGTATTAAGGGATTTTGGAGGGTGGGGGTAATGGCAGAAGTAATTAACTGTTTTCAGAAATTTAATGAATTTTTTTACTGTTTAATCAAAATGGGGGGGAAATAAAAATACAGAGAAATGTACATTTAATATAATGCTTATTTTAAAAGAGCACATTTTAAAATTTGAAAGGGCAACCAACAAAATGGAAACCTGCCTTGACTACAGTCATTGACAAAGATTTAGAGATTCCTTCTGATACAAGTGATCATCATGTATGCTGCAGAGAGAGAACATGGCGTTACAGTAGTACTAAAAACAATGTTAAACTTCATTATCTTCTACCCCAATCCCAAATAATGAATCTTAAGAAGCAAGACTAGAATAATTCTCACAAAGATCAGTGAATGTTGACCGAATCAGTATACTAGTTCCACATTCCAAACAAGCTAATAATTAGAAATATATACTCTATTCCAGTGGTTCCTAACCTTTTCTATACCCCGCACCCCTAGAACGCTTCTGATATATTCTCGCACCTCTTACAAAAGTTCAAAATAACGGCAACGAATTATGCATATACACTATAATTTTGAAAACCCAAGTTTTCGCACTCCCTGGAATATCGTCTCGCACCCCTGATTGGGAACCCCTGCTCTATTCACTATCCATAGTTGCCTTTGAATTTTCATCAAATTCAGTGAGTTTTCACTGTTCAGTTGGTTGCTTGTTTTTATTTTTTGCAGCACAGAAATAGCTTTTATCCAACAACAAAGTATCTACTAATGTTGTATCTATCAACTTTTTCTGAACAATTCTGAAAGAATCTCATTTGCAATTTAAGGTTGTCTAAAATATCAAGCAAGACAGATCCTGCTGTATTTGTATTCTGTCACACTCAAAGTCCCATACCAAATATATCAAGTATTTCCTCATAAATATTATACTTTACAATGTCTTTGAAGGAAGACAGTAGTCAAGGAAGAAGAAAAAATAACAAGCAAACAGAAGTTACACAATCCTTGTAGCTATGATAATAGCATATATTTTCCTGACGTGCCAATAAATGCAAACCAGTAATACTGCAAGCATTAATTACTATAGTATAATGACAGTAGAATAATGTATGAATTTCCTCAATAGCTGGTTTAAAAATGTAGATTTAAAATAGATGTTAATCATGAGTTGTTGTTTCTTTAAAACAGAACATACAGTGGCACTGACACTGGTGGGAGCAAATCAACCATCAGAAATTAGCATTTGTAACCATGAGTAATTATTAGCCCAAACTCCAAATAAAAACATGTATGAGCTATTGGAGAACTCTGGGAATATATATATTTTTAGTATGTGGAAATCTATAGTCAGGTCATTTGGAGAGCAAGAATCAAAGTGTGCAGTTGATTTCATCATTGAACCAACTGGTTAACTTCCATGGAAAACAAATATTAATGTGGGATCAAATAAATGTGGTATGGTTCAGGGATGGTGCCTCCAAGTTCATTCTTCAAAGAATTGTGAAATTAGACTACAAACAGCACTTGATTGGAATGTGATGTCTCAGGAGAGTCCCTGCAAGGTGCTTTCCTTGGGAATAAGATCTGTTTGTTCAAGGTCTTTGGATGTCATCTCAAAGAGACAGAAATGCTGGGATACTACAAAGTATTGTTGTATCCATAAACTGCTGGATGATGCCAGCAAAGGATTATCTTCTCATATTAACTTTTAAGGGAAAGACCTTCTCCCATGCTAACCTACTGAAGGCAGGAGGCAGGAAAAAAAAGCCGCCTCCTCTGTAGACATGCTTTAAGTGGCCCTGGGCAACTTGTATTACCGAGCCTGAGTTCTCCAGTTTCAAGCTAAGAAAGACAATCCCCAAACAGTTGTCAAAGAGGAGCTAGGAACTGTGCTTCCATTGCCTCCTCTCCTTTCATATTCAGCCTACACCTCTTTGATTGCTCACTGCATCCATCCATATTGTCATAAATTTAAATTGCTATTTCTAAAATAGAGCCAAGTGGAATTGTTGTATAACCCGAGATAAGATCTAGTCACTATACCATAAGTACCATTTCCTATCTCTAACATGATGTGCTATGAGATATGTGTGAATGAGCCATCACAGATGCATTAATTCTTGCAAAATTGCAACATCAGAAACCCAAACCCCCAGTAATTTTTAGCCAACACATTGGTTCTCATGCTCAGGCTACCATAAGGATGAGTGATAATTGCCTAATGAGCCACGATAGAAGAAAAGTATTGTATCTCCTCACATATTTCAAAATATAGCAAGAATCCAAACAACAACAACGTGTCCATTCTAGAAGGCTGTGATCTAGGTTAGCCTTCTCAACTTGGTAGCCTCCAGATGCTATCAAAATCTGGGCACTTGCAGTTTTCACCAAATCTGAAAGGGAGAAAACTGTTGCACGAAAGTTCAATGAAATCAAATGCACAGGTTGCACTATTAGCTGAGTCAGTAAATAATCAGTCATTTAATAGTGGATATATTTGAGGAGAGGCTCTAAAACGAGGTTGGTGGAAACGTATTCATCATCCTAAAGAAGATGTTCCCTCCATGAGTGAGATAGCATCGGGCGGATCCACATTTTGCAAGAAATGGCTAGCTAGATATTCTAAAGAAATCTAGCTGCTCCTCTATTACATAGTATCGGCTTCTTAATTGATCAATATATGTTAAATCAGCTAATGCATTCCGTTTTGCAACCCTGCCCTGTTCGTAGTAGTCTTTTCCCACAGGGAGTTGCCGCTCCAGGGAGGGGAGAACAATCCCCAGATGGGTTCACGCAAACCAGCCTCAAGGAACCCCCTCCCCCCGAGACAACCGCAGTCTTTGGGCACGTTCAAGGAGTCGCACGGGAGCCCCGGAAAAAAGCTAAAGCACCCTCAAGTTTTACTTTTCCTCTTCCGAGAATAGTAAAAAGCTTTCTTTCTCCTGGGTCTGGAATAGACCAATGGTAGAAAGTACTACAACTCCCAACAGCCGTAGCGCGCTTGGCCAAGAATCAGTCCTAAGGGCGCTCGCAGTCCGGAAAGTTGGCACCAAGGAACAAAGTTGGGGGAGGCTTCTGTGCCCGCCCCGACGCCCTCCGTCTCCCTCCAGAGCCGAGGGGGGGGGAGGAAGAGGAGGAGGAAGAGGCTGCTTCATACCCACCTGGACAGCGCGGACCAGTTCTTTCGGTTAAAGGACATGCTGCTTGCGGTCTCTCTCCGGGCTTGGACCGTGGCGGATGCTGACCTTGTCTATCGATTGAGTGGTGTTTTTTTTCCAGGGAGAACTCTGCTGGGCTCCCAGTAGCAGCAAGAGGCCCTTCGAAACCCCCCTCGCAAGAGATGCTGGCTGGCTAGTTCGCTCGCTTCCTGGCTTCCTCTTGCGCCTCGCAGCGCACCTTTACCCTGCGATGCCACCCGTCTACTGCTGGGTTCCTGCATCACATGGTCTCTTATCTACCTTGACAGGCTGGAACTGTAATTTGTCTATTAGCAGCACCTTGCAAAAGGCACCCTGCGAGGGTGGGACGTGACCCAGCCTGCGCACAAAGGCAGCCATTCTTTTGTGCCCGGACTGGGGACGGATTTGAATTTAGCTCCGCTTTCGGGCCCAGGCGCCCTGGATTTTCGGGGGCAACTCCCTGCTTAGAACCTGTTTTTCCTGCCTCGGGTTTCTCCACTACTGTGCAGGCAGAAGTGGTGAGCTCGGGAGAGGAAAAAGAAGAAGAAAGCCCTTCCTTTGGTAAGTTAACCCTGTCTCAATTGCAGATACCCAACTGCAAGTAAGACAATTTCGCGTCATTTTCAGGGGGCTCGTTTCTGAAGCCCCTGCCTCTGCTGCTGACAAGTGGATGATGGTGATGATGAACAGCTGCTACTACATTTGCAATTTGGATAAGTGCCTGTTTTTCCCCCTCATCTGGTGTCAAATAATGACAACTAATTTAGAAACGGCCACTGTAGATCAGACATAGGGCTCCTTCCAATAAATCAGAAGGTTGGTCCTGTTTAGCCCAGTTAGGATTGAAAGCAGTGCTTCTGCTTTCAGACAGGGTCTTTCCCAGTCCTACTACTGGGGATGGAACAGGGACTTTCTGCAAACAAAGCATCTGTTCTCACATGGGAAAAGAGACTGCACCTCAACACTGTTTCACCTGGACCCCCTCTTTTTCCAAAAATTGCAACTAGAAGAGCAATCCAAAAAAATAAGCATCCACAAAAAATCCTTCAGGAAGGGGAAGCCAGAGATGGAATTGATGTCAGCCATCTCAAATTTGCAGTTATCTCTGAAGCACATCTACAGTATCTGAGCCTTCACTGGTGCCTAATTAAAAGTACAGGAAGGATACATTCAGATTGTGGTTGCTTAACAGCTTTTAAGGGCCAGAGCAGGCATCAATCAGCAACTAGAGCAGGGAATGTAATCAGATATTTATCACCAATATAAATAACCACCTATATGTCACCAGAAAAAGAAAATGTAACTCCAGAAAGGCATTTTAAATGTCCTCACTTTTTCCCCTTGACTATTGTGAATCTTATTGGCAAGAGGTACTGTCCCCATGATGTATCAGATCACTTTGTCATTAGAGAAGGTGGAAACAACTCCTAAATCTTTTCCATAATGAGGAGGAGCTGCTGCACAGCCACAGCAACACCTCTTTATTGCCCTGAAAGGGAATTGAGGCAAGCTGACACTCAATTAGAAGATGGCCCACTTACATTGGAAAGATCACATTGAATGTGATTACAAAAATATTGCTGTTGAAATAACTAAATGGACTCAGCAGCCAAAAGCAGATAGTGTTGTAAGATGACACAAGTGATACTGTGCTCTGATTTGCATTCCCTTCATGGCAGCTGCAGGGAGAAGAGGGGAAGGAGTGGTAAATGATGACACATGCATCATGATCTCCTTATATCATTATGTTAATGAAGTGAGTTAAGTATTTGTGCTAAGCATTACACAAGTACTAGGTTGTATCTTTGTATGATTCCATGATGTACATGTTTTCAGCATATCAACCCAACCATGGCAACAATCTAATTATTTAAACTGCAAAACAATGAATACTAATCAGTGACTTCACACTATAATTTCCAAATATCCTGTAGCAATTCAATTATAGTTGGAATTCAGGCAATAACTGGAATAACATCTCCATTATTTATGTTTATTTCCTCATAGATTGTATTCCTAGGGAACACTCATGCTCATAGTTCTAAAAATACTGTTGTCTCTGAGAAACTCACATTTTTCTTTTCCATTCACCTAACCAAATATGATTTGAAGGAAGATCACCTGAGGCAAGACAATCCAGACTTAGTACTTAAAATACAAGTGTCCAGTACAATATCTTGCACAAGTATGTGTGCATGCATAAAATGATCCCATGTCTTTTTTCTGAAAGAATCCATGGATGTCAAAACATTTTTAGCAAGACTAAGGAAAATGTCTTTTAGGGTTTGTTTCATAGTTTTTGTGACAGGAAACTATGCTAGTTTTTCAACTGTTGTGATTGGAGAGGACTCCGAGAACCACTGGGCTTTACACATTGCTGTGGGCTTTGGCTTTCCAACCCCAGCTTCAATCAAAGTGCATTATAGATGATATTCAGGTAGAAAGGAGTTTAGGTCAGGGGTCTGCAACCTTGACAACTTTAAGACTTGTGGACTTCAGCTATGCTGGCTTAGAAATTCTGGGAGCTGAAGTCCACAAGTCTTAAAAGTTGTCAAGGTTGCAGATCCCTGGTATAGGTAGCCCTACACTTCCAGCCATTTGTTTAGCACCCATTCGAAGTTACAATGGCACTGAAAAAAAGAGATTTATGACGGGTCTCAACACTTCTGACTGTTGCATCATCTCCATGGTCGTGATCAAAATTCAGGTGCTTGGCAACTGACATATTTATGATAGTTGCAGAATCCTGGGCTCACCATTTGTGACATTCCAAATTGGCTTCCAACAAGCAAAGTCAATGAGGAAAGCCAGATTTGTTTAATGACCACATGATTCAACTGTAGTGATTCCCTTAAACAACCATGACAGAAAGGTCATAAAATCAGGTGTGAATTCATTAACCACCTTGCTTAGCAACAGAAGTGCTGGTTCCAATTGTGGTTGTAAGTTCAGGATTATCTGTATCAGATATAAAGGAAGCCTGGTCTCCTTAATCTTTTCTGCTTATGCTCATAACACTTTTTCCCCAAGAAGATTACTAGCAAGAGTACCATTTGTTTAACATCCTAAGGAATCTGGAGGCCCAGCTGGACTTAATCAAGACCTATTTTCATCTACCCTGATAGTTAAAGCAATAGGTGAATTCAGGCCCCAGATGTTATTTTCGGCAATTCTATTGTATGAATTGATCGTCCAGTGTCGATACTCGCCAAAATCTCCCATCAGTGATGAAGCTTTAGGGGTCTGGCTCAGGAACTCCTGTGAACCAGCCAGATTTCCCTTTCGCAATATATTCCTTGCTGTTACCTCCCTTATTTTTCTTTCCTGCATTTAATTTTCTTATCCAATAAACCTGAGTGACTGGTTGGTTTGGAAGCAATCTCCCATCCCTTGGGCGGAAAAGGAGGGGGATTTCTCTTGTTGTTGACAGTTGAATGCAGACGGTTAACATAGCATTACTTTAATGAAAGGTTCCTACCTGGGAAATAATAAATCAGTCAAAAGCCCTTCTCCTCCATTTTTAACTGGCTTTTCTTTGTAATTGGCTTTTAGCAATTTTTCATGAATGCAGAAAAGTCAGTGCTTTTGTAAGAATCCTTCAGAATTTTGCTCCTTGTGCCATCATGTGCCCACCATTAGCAGGACTGAAACAACAGATCCTGGATTTAAGGTCTTAATCCAGGAAGTTTGAAGTCATTGCCATAGGATATAGTTGATGCTCTAGCTGAGATCCTAGCAGATCTTTCAAAGGAATTAGACCATTGTATGGACAAATAGGAACAGCTACAGACTGTATAGACAGTTTTAAGGACAAAAAGCTTCATTCTTCAGGGATTAGCTATAATAACACTAATTCAGAGAAACAACTATCCCCATACCTTGTTATTTTACCAGCTGGTCTGATGTATCCTCCCTCCTTATGAAGGCCATCAAACCAATTAAGAAAGGACTGTTTTTGGGGTGGAGATATCATTTAGACCCACCTGAAAAGCCTATTTCCATCACAGTAAGAACCATAAAGTGCTAAGTACTATAATTATTTTTAAATAAATAGTCCAAAATGTAAACAAATAAGAAAAGTCACCTATGTGAGTTGGCAGTATACTCTTTGTCCCATAGTGTCCATTAAGAATATATTGAAATATTCCATATATTAGCCTAATTCCTACCAAAAGTTGCATTTTGCTAGCGTAAAAGATTAGTGGATTAAGTGAATTAGTGTTGAATTGTGAATCATATTAATGCAATATTATTTGTGCAATTTGCAGTTATTAAATTATATTAACAAATTATTTTAGACAATATCTTTTTCTCGTAGATAACATAAGAACTCATTCATAGTTAGGGTTAATTAAGGTAAGGCTTCATTATTTGTGCTTGACTCTATTCTCAAGAAGTTCAAAATAAGAGTAAAACAGTAGTAAAGAACATGCAGAATATCCAGATTCCTTCCCTAGTATTTCTTGTTGAATCAAGGATGGGTGAAATGTGACACACCTATGTTGTTGAGTTGCAACTCCTATTAGTGGCCACTGGTGGAAATTCCGTGATATACAGTTGGCTATATGTTGCCCATTCTGTTGTTAAATGACCAGACAATAGGCTATGATAGAAACTGCAGAGAACAGTTAACAGTACAGTAATGGATTACACCACCTATTTGATTTAAGATAAGGTTACAAAAGATATCCATGCAGCAATTCATGTAGCAATCTCATTCCTACAATGGTGCAGCAATCCCTAATATTTTTTACTGGTTGGCACATTTGCAATTTTGGTAACATGGTGTGTGAATTTTCACAAAAGTTTATTTCTGAAATGATTATCATGGGAGACATAATTAGTTATCACTTACTGCAGAGTATAGATTATTTTTGGAAGGTTGGAAGGAAAATGAAAGTGACATAACTGTCTGCTGCAGTATTGGTGATTTACTCCTTTGGCTCTGGGTCCCAGACTTGGTCCTTAGATTGATCTCTAGTTGCCAGTATGATCCAAAAATCTCTTCCCTGCTTTAATTTTCCTGGTGGATAGAAAATTTTTCCCTATCATTTTGCCTCAGTATTGCATTCTGACATTTGCCTTTCATCGTGATTTTATTACCATAAATGGTAATGTGATAATGTTATATTGAAATATCACATTATAGTTATATTGCCAAGGCCATATATGTCTTATGATTGAGCCAATAAGGAAGAATAGCTTCCAAGAAACCATCTGCATACAATAACAACCAGCAGTTATTTTAATGTTTGGTTAACCTGATAGTGGTGACCAAAAATCAGAAGTCTGGTAGCCCTTTTTCCAACAAACAGTAGCTTCCAGGTGCACTTCAAAGTGTTGGCTATCACCATTAAAGCCCTTTATGACATGGGTCCAGATTATCTGAGGAACCATCTTGCCCCAATGGAACCAGCCTGCCCCACTCCTTCTGGCAGAAGGGGGCCTACTTCAGATCCCATCAGTCAAGGAATTTTGGCTGGCAGTGTCTATGAAAACAATCTTTTCTACCATGTTCCCCACTCTTTGGAACATCTTGCCACCAGAGATGAGATCCACTCCCACCCTTCTGACCTTTAGGAAGGGCCTTAAAATCTGCCTCCGCCAGCTGGCATGGGTGATGGAGAAGCCATAGGCTAGAGGTGGTTGGTGTAGCGACAGAGAAGGCAACTCTTCCGCTCCACTCTGAGCCTTGCTTAGTTTACGTTTAATCCTTTGCAATCTATTTGGTTTTATATTTAGAATTGTTTTTATATTTCTATTTGTACTACATTGTAAACTGCCCAGAGTCAGACCATAGACATTTAATAAATAAATTAATAACACATTTTATTAAAAGAAATATATCTTCCTGAACCGTAGCTCACTGCATCAGATACGTGGTATGATTAAACCACGGATTTGAAAAGGAGATGGAGTGGGTAGAGAAGAAAAGTTATTCAGATGCAGTTACATATGTGAGGCAGATTACAAGTGCATTATTAAATAGCAATTATAATATATTAAAACTTGTCTTTTTAAGACCTTCTGAGACAGTCTAAAATCTTTTGAAATATGCACTTTAGGCTGTTTCTCCCTCTATGATTATGGTATAATTTTGTTATTGTAGTGTGAATGAGAGTTTATGGCCTGGTTTGTGAGAGACGGTATATTATGCTCTATAGTGCCTTTGTTTTTTTTTCATTTACAGTAGACGTAACTATAGTTATGGTGCTTCTAGTGCAACAGCATAGCAAACCTATGATACATATTATGATAATAGCTTTGAACTCACATTTCATGTGTATGTATAAAAACATAATGACTGTTTTCCGGTATTTGGAATCTTAGAAGTCAAAATTCTGAATCTAATTTAGTTTAGTTTAGTTTAATTTAGCCCTTTTTAAGATTCCCGACTTGAACATTTTGTATCCAGGGTGAAAAGATGCATTTACAAATTGGCTTATGAAAAATGATCATAAATCCTAAAGAAATTAGGACTGGCCATATTAGTTGAAAAATACATAAGAACTCTTCCACTTTAGGGTTATTTCTTAGCATAGCCTTCTTTAGTTTATTGCTCACTAAACATATTGGATTTTAGTTCCCCAAATCCTCAGCCAAAGTGCCATTTGAAAACCAACATATCTTGGAGGTTCCTAGCATAAGTTGAGGTTGAAGCAAACCTAATGTTTTAATAAAACTGAGCATGAGAAATACTAATTGCAAAAGATATTTCTTGAAATGATGGATAGTTTTGATAGTTGCCACCTATTTCTATCACATTTGTCCAGCATTAACTCAACAGAAATATTTCCATATGACCAAGTGGAAATTGGCTAGGCATCTCTCTTTACTGCTGTAGTCTTCAGAATGCAGAAAGTAAGTAAAGTAGTATAAAGGCAAAATTTGTTTTTTTCCCCCCAGCTAACCAATAAGAGAGTGCAAAAAATACAATTCAATCAGAGTCTGCCTCACGCTCATTTCCCAAATACACTGTACACTGGTTTGGCTGTTGCCTTTATCCCAACCAGCTGAATAGTTGTTATAAAATGATAATTGTGAAGTTGCATTGTTCTGTTGCATATTTTTTTTAAAAAAAAATGGGATTGTGGAAAGGTGAAATACTTGCAGCCAGACATTTTTCCCAATAGCTGTAACTGGGAAAATAAAGTTACCTATTGCTATAGTGGCTTCAATAGAGGAATGGGGTATTTATTCTAAAATAGCAAACTTTGCCTTCAGACAGGCATCTGAAGATTTGTGGGGACAGCAAGGAAGAGTTTTGGAACAAATCAACCCCCATGCTGTTACTACCACACGTCCCATCCTATCCATGCTGCATTTGTACAAAATTATCCCTACCAAACTCTGGTTGTTCAGGCCAGCTGCTTTACAGGTAAAGAGAAGAGAAAATGGAATTTTTGCCAGTTTCAGACCCAGTTCCCTTTGCTTCAGTTGTTCTGCTTGTCAAAATATTTGCAAAGATATGCAGCGACAAAACTGCCCTGAACAATCACAGCAGCAGTTGTCAATGGGGGAAATCACAATTTCTGTTGGCCTTCATCAGAGCAATGGTAGTGCAATGGGTAGAATGCAGTATTGCAGGCTGACTCTGCCCACAGCCAGGAGTTTGATCCTGACTGGCTCAAGGTCGACTCAGCCTTCCATCCTTTCAAGGTCAGTAAAATGAGAAGCCAGATTGTTGAGGGCAATATGCTGACATTGTAAACTGCTCAGAGAGTGCTATAAAACATTAGGCAGCAGTATAAGTGTTATTGCTATTGCTATCATGGGAGATGGAAAGATCAGATATACTACAGTTGTGTTGAAAATAAAACAACCCAACCATAGGCACCTGCAGGGATCAAAAGCCATGGAAGATAATTTCAATATATGATTACCTGTGGCAAGATTATTATATGCCCAGAGGTAGAAATAGTCGACACTACCTACTATGGAGGAACAGTTGGTGAAATTGGCACATCTTGCTGAGATGGCTAAATTAACTTCTTTGATTAGAGAAAAGACATTATATTTATTGGTGACTGGAAGCCTCTTATAGACTTGTGTAAAAAATGAAAAAAATGAACTTATGATTTATGGTTTGTTGATTAGACAGGGCAGATTATAGAAAGAAGAGTGATGTGGTGAGGATTTAGAGAAAGATTAAAATATATTGTAATTATAACTGCTGTGAAGAATATCAGAAGCCACATATTTATATCTTTTCTTCTGTATTTATCTTCACTGTTTTTCTTTTCTTGCATTTTTACTTCTTTGATTTCTTTCCTTTTTTCTTCTTTATTTTATATACTTTTGTATTCATTTTGATCTTCTTGTTTAAAAATTTCAATAACAATTACATAGGCATCTGTAGGGATGGTGAAAAATATCAAGGTGGTGGCTTAATCATGCAGTTGTGACCACTATCTTGACTTTTTGAAAATCTGCCATGCCCTGGAGATGCCTCTGATCCCACATACTAAATGTAAATGTTAGTGTGGGAATATAGAGTTCTGGTACGGATTCAGAAATAATTAAGGATTTTTAGGGTTCCCGAGCTTCTTAAAGAATGAAAATAAATGCACAAAACAGGACAGAAGGTGGTAGATTAAGATACATAAAAAAGCCAGGCTAGGACACAAACCTGTTGGCTCTACTATTTGCCAAGCCACAGTCATGGAGAGCTGGTAATTAAATATGTAGCTGATCAATTAACCTTCCATACTTATTCTCATGTCATATGGTTATGAGGTAGTGATGAGGCTGACTTGAAGTCAAATATCTATTCTTAACCAGCCAAGGCAAAAGGCTTTAGAAACAGAAATGAAGCAAATGAAGGTATCGCAGGGGTAGGCAACCTTGGCTCTTTTATGACTCGTGGACTTCAACTCCCAGAATTCCTGAGCCAGCTGTGCTGGCTCAGGAATTCTGGGAGTTGAAGTCCACGAGTCATAAAAGAGCCAAGGTTGCCTACCCCTAGAGTCAAGCTTGGAAATAAGAAAATAAATAGAAACAGCAATGTTTTTTTGGGTTTTTTTTTTTTTTTTTATGTACAGGATACATAGAATAAAGTTTTTAGATTGGCTTTTTCTGTAAAATCTTCTGTGGAGATTCATTTCCTCAGCTACATCATAAAATACATAAGACATGATCTGAAGTAGCTTGTCAAATCTATCAGAAGCATTATGTTTATGTAATCTTAGACTATTTACAAATTCTATATTGTAATCTGGTCCCCAGGTTTCTCAGCTTCTTACTCATCTAACATGCATTATGGAACTACAGTACCAAAAGATACAAGATGGAAGCGCAGCAAAAGGTGGTCAAAATGATTTTTGTCCCCCTGTAATGCTTTTAATATACAATATGCAATTCTACTGAAGTTATTTTTTATTTGTTCATCACATTTCTGTACCCTCCACCTCAGAAGGTGTGCCACTGAAGTGAAATTATTTATTTCTTTATTTTGAGTAAATAAGTGAAACCATGTTCTGTCCTCAAACTTTTTAACCATGCAGTACCTAAGTACTATGTTGTTTGTTTGCATGGAAAGGTTTAATTAGCAAGCCACTTACCTGCTTCAAGGAGGGCACTCACTAACTCCCTGGGGGGCAGAGCATAGGTAATATTTAACTTTATCTCTCTTCTGTTTCTGGTACTTTAGCCTGGCAATAAGCAATGTAAAACAACTGTGTGTGTGTGGTGTGTTTACACAAGTTGTTCTTCTGATCTAAGCAAAACTGGAGGTCATATAATCTACCTACCTTTATGCTGCCTATTCATAAAGCAGTGCAGTCTGCTACTAAGTCCTCCAGAGCAAAAAGAAAAAAAAAAGAACCATGTTTTCTGACCGTAAGGCACAATAGGGACATACGGGAACGAGTGCTCCTTAATATACCTTCGTTTTGCTTTCCCCCAGATCGCCTCTACCTTTACAGATTTCAAGATAGCAATTGATAAAAGAGCATTCAGAAATAGACCTGATATTACAAAATATGTCACAGAGCACAGCTATGCTTAAAGACATTTCCCAGCCTTTCCTGTACTGCCTAGAAATTCTTGGCGTTTCACTTCTAACACATCTCAAGGCTGCCAGCTTGTGGAAGGCTGTCTTAGCTGCAGTTCTGGAGACAGATACCATCCACCATGCCGGTTCTCAGAACAGCGTTCTATTCGATGATTCCCCTTCCTCAGTTCATTTGTCTCTGCTCTGTGTTCCTCATCCAAGGTCCGAGGATTTTCTCAGACCTCCAGGACCATCTGAAATAAGGTGGCTGAGAGAACTCCTTAAATCAATGGAACCCCATGGATGGAATCCCCTCCACAGGGGATGTCCTTCCAGGGATAAACATTGTTGGAGTACTAGATGGGACCCAATTACCTTCTGATAATGGTTTATTTGTGCTTGGCCAAACCATGGATCCCAAAGGTTTGCCTTTCTTTGCATTAGTCATACTGAAAACAGTTCAAAGTCCTTCTAATCATAACTTCTCTGGAGGAAATGTGCTGTTGAGCATACTGAAACAATTATCCAAATTAATTTAAAAAGTAAAGGGAAACTGGAAAGAAAAGGGGAGTAGGGCCATTCTGCAGCAATAGTAGGGAGGAGAAAAATAGAGAGAGATGAAAAAACATGCTGGAGTGAGGGAGAAGCTCCTGGATGAGGAAATGCTGGAGGCAAGAGGGGTATGTGTGACAAAAATAATAGAGTGGACTCCAGCAATTGGAGAGGAGGATTCCCAAAGGGCATCTTGCCTACAGCTGCTTTAACTCTGGCAACACAGCTGGGCCTCACCCCCTCTACCACTTTTTTTGACATCTGTCATGTGCTGGAAAGAATCCTAGCTGTTCTTCTCAGGAAGATTTTTTTTTTTTTTGCTCAATTTAGAAGATAATCTTCCATGATTTTATATCATGCTCTAGATCTGCATGACAAGCAGACATCCAGCTCTGCTCCGAGACATGAAAAAGGACCACCATGAAGTTAGAGCATGCTTCCCCTTGGTCTTCCTTGTTGTTCTGTGTCTTGATGGGTCACTATAAAGCAGCGTTTTTCAAGCTTGGCAACTTTAAAGCTAGCTGGGAATTCTGGGGTATGAAATCTACACGTCTTAAGTTGCTGAGTTTGTAAAATGCTGCTATAAAGTCTCTGATAGCATCCCTTGATCTCCATGTCTTAAGTACATGTATTTGAAATAAATGCACATTCTTTCCAAAATTACTTGTACCGCCATTTTATTTTCTTGCATCTCACGTCTTGGAATTACAACTTCCAGAATTCTCAGCTGGCCGGGCTAAAATGGAAGTATGAATAGTAGTAAATTTTCTAATACTATTAGTTAGAAATACAGTGCAAACAGAAGAGAATAATATGCCTTGTAAACCAGTGTAACTACTAGCACATGTTACACTGGCATTCCTGCTGAATGAGGTACAAGCATTTTTTTTTTCACAAGGTACAAAGAACTCTGTGAACTTAGTTACTGGTAAACTTCAGCCCAATAGGCAAAAGCTGATCTACTGTGGTTTGTGGCAAAGTGCCCAGATGAAGTAAAAGCTGTGTAGGACCAATGAAGAGCAAACTTTCTTTAAACCTAGGCCCAAAATGATCCACTCTGAGACTAGAAACCTTTGTTTACTAAACAAGACACGCAACATTAGAAGGCGGAAATTAGCACAGGACTTAAACAGCTTCTTCACCCAGATATAATAAATTGAAAACTACAAGTAGCCCAGCCTCGAAGACCCCAGAATTCATCATGTTATACTGGTGCTATGTGAGCAGCGCTGGCTCCCAGTTTCTTTCCAGGTGCAATTCAAGGTACTGATTATCATCTTTAAAGGCATGGGACCAGATTATTTGTGGAACCACCTCTCCCTGTGGAAATCTGCCTATTCTATAAATCAAATAACGTGGGCGCACTCCAAGTCGTTCCCTAAAATACTTCTAGCAGACCTTGGAAGCTCATCTCCGTAGCTGCTCCAGCCCACTGGAATACACTACCCTCAATATCTGGCAAGCCCCCATCTTCTTTACCCTCCAAAAGCCCTTGAGAGGCTGGCTCTTCCAACAAGCTTTGGGCTAAGATGAATGTTTATGTATGGGAATTTTTGTTTTGGGCACCATAAATTGTTTCAAATCTGGGTTTATTGCTATTTTATGTTTAATTATGTCCTTGTAAACCACCCTAAGATGTATATAAGATGAGTTGCCATATACATTTTTTAAGACTAAAAATATGTCTAAATGTTGAAACACTGATAAATCATATTTAGTTATTCTATTGATTCATTTGAGAGCTATAAAAAGTCATTTTTTTAAAAAAAAATGGTATCATTGGAAAAATGGAATGGTATGTCATTTTAGCAGGAGCATCTTTAAAAAACAAAAAAGATCCTTGTATTCACCTGGCTAGACAAAAAATATAGTCAATATGATTTGATTTTTTTTATATTTCTCTCCCTTTCTCTCTAATTGTAGTTGGAGGGGAACAAAATTATTGCATATTGTGTTTCCCTGAAAATAAGACCCGCTCTTATAATTTATTTGCATCCAAAAGAGGCACCAGGGGGATATATTCTTACTATCTTATTTTTTGGGATCTCTTACCCGCTTACCTAAGGACCGCCACAGCCAGGCCTCCTACACCCCAACACCTGTCGCGCCACTGTCTGAGTTCTGCGACCACTTGTGGCTACATTTTATGTGGCGCATCATGCCACTGCCATTGCTCACAGCAGGAGGCCGTGTGGCTCATTGTGCCGATTGCACTGCTGCTGCCGCTCACAACAGGAGGCCATGCGGCTCGTTGTGCCAATCATGCGACTGCTGCCACTCACAGCAAGAGGCTGTGTGGCTCGTCGCTCCAATTGTGCCACTGCTACTGCTCACAAGATGCCACATGGTTCGTCACCCCAATCGCACCACTGCTGCAGCTCACAGAAGGACACCGTGTGGGTCATCGTGCCAGTGCCACAAGTGGTGGCAGTGGCACGATCGGCACAACGAGCTATGCAGCCTCCTGCTACGAATGGCAGCAGTGGCGCGATTGGCATGATGAGCCACACAGTCTCCTGCCGTGAGCAGCAGCACTAGCATGATCGGCGCAATGAGCCACACGGCCTCCTGATGCGAGCGGTGACAGTGGTGCGATGTGCCATGTGGTGTGTGGCTGCAAGCGGCCGCAGAAAAACCCGGGCAGCAGCGTGACAAGTGTCGGGGCGTGGGAAGCCTGGCTGCAGAGGTCCTAAGGTAAGCAGGTGCAGGGCGCATAGGGCAGCTCCACCACCCCCACCCCCACCCTAGCTTGATTTTTACACGTGCACTTCGCCCCCAAAGTAGGGCTTATTTTGGGGCTAGGACTTATATTAGGCGTAAGCGTAAGTTTCAAGCTAGGGCTTATTTTCAGGATAGGTCTTATTTTCGGGAAAACATGGTATTCTCCCGACCATCCCTTGTCCAAAAATTTTTTCTCCTGCTTACCCATGCCCAGAAAGCTGCTTTTAAATATTGTCAGATACAATTTTAATATGATGTCTGAGGGAAAAATAGGTTACTTTTAAATTAAATTTGTTTTTCAGTTTTAAAGCAAATTATGATCCTGCCCAAATTGATTAAGATCAAGAGTTTAAGTTGTTGGACTAGAAAGTTATGTCTATATACGGTAATTCTCCCTCTCAGTTTAACTTGCTTCAGAGAGTGGTTATTATAGTATTAAAATGAAGGGGGGCTTCTATGTAAGTTTTCGTAAGCTAAAAGTCCCAATGTGTAGTACAAGAAAACTAGAAATGCTTGAGCAAAGAAACTTTTTTCTCCTTTTTATTTTGTATGAAATGTCAGTTAATACCCTCTAGATCACAGGTGTCAAACTCGATCACGTCACATGACGTATCGTGATTTGTTTTGCCTTTGCAGAGCTAGGGTGGGCGTGGCCTGTGTGTGACGCATCCGGCCCGTGGGCCGCCAGTTTGACACCCCTGCTCTAAATGATGAGATGTGTAGTACATAATAATGAGGCTGGCCCTCAAAGGAAGCCCTGTCATTTTTTTGTCCTGGACAGCCAGATGAGCAAAACTTTTTTCTAACAGAAGATGATACCACCACCATTTTAAGATCTGCTGATGCTGCATTGATTTTGCAATGAACAAAATGTTACAGGAATTTTGTCCCAGCAACTATAATAGTTCAGTATACAGAAACTATGTGGTGATGCCATCAACTGGTAACATCTGGAATTACATTTACTTCATTATTTACATTGTATATCAATTCAAAATGAACTTTTAGAAACAGACCAGACTTGGGATTTGAATGTTTTTTAGGGTGGTAGACCCATTCTGGTATTTTGAGAAGTTGCTATGGGTGCTCTTGCAAACTGGCTGCAGAGGAAGCCTTGCCCAATCACAAGCTGGTTGCCACAGGGATATAACCAGTTGCTAGACTACAATTTTTCAGTATACTATTTGCCATCTCTTCTAGTTCCTCTCCAGAAAAAATATTTCCTAATGTACCTGCTTACTTTGTCTTTTTTTAGGGCAAATAGCACACTTATAAAAAGGCACTGAGCTATAGCCAGAGTTTACTTACACATAAAGGACCCTGCAAGATTGGGCTAAGAGAGAATGGCTGTACCAAGGTCACTAAATCAAGTTTCATGGTTGAGGGAAGACTAGGACCTAGGTCTTCCTACTTCTATTGCAACACATTAACCACTGCACCACACTGGCACTTTGAATTTATAAGGTCCATGCAGGACCTTAGGCGGAAAAAGATGGTTTTGGAGGAACAATATTGAATTTCAGGATTTAATAACTATGGTCTAACTAGCAGTTTCCAAGCATTTTATCAGCAACTATTGCTGGCATCTTCAAAGGCAATCATAGACAACAAGCAACTGAATAGGGACTGACTGGGCTGCTGTCTTTAAAGCCAAATGACCTGACTTCTGATTGGTTTTTAGCCAAACTGGTTTGTTTTTGCTGCAGGCTGGTGAAGGCTAGTCTCACATTGGTTCTTTGTTTGTGCCAATCCTAATTGGTGGTTTTAGTGCTGTTTGATCCTGATTGTTCATACTGGCTTCTGATTGGTCATAGTCTGCAGTGCCTCTTGTAGCAGACCACCTTGCCTCTGAAGATGCCAGCCACAGATGCCAGCAAAACATCAAGAAATTCTATTGTCAATACCACGGTCATTATTGTTCTGTTCACATAACTAAAATCTTTGTAGTTCAATAGTCAATATAGTCAAATATAGTTAAATTTCTATTGTGAAAATCAATGTCTGAAAAAGGTGTTCAGACTACAATATAGAATATAGATATTCTAGAAGCAATATAGAAGCAATATAGAAGCAGGATAACTATATATTTTATTTGATAGCTCTATCTGCTTGATAGGTCTGCCCACTTGAAATACATTTTGGGCAAATAATTCAGGTGGGAAAAATCTTAATGGGCCAGACAACATTGTGTATGACTTGGTAGAAGTATTGTTTCTTATATGTCTAAAGAACTACCAACTGTAGCATGAACTGTAGAGGTAAACTAAACCCAACTGATTTTACAAAACTACTATGAGAACTGGCAATGTGGAAATAACAATGGCTTATATACAGGTCATGAACCTCCACCACAATTAAACTTCATGAAGGTGAAGGTTTGTTCTCCAAGCTTGTGGACTGGTTTTCAAATGTTTCATTACTAGGCTAGGTAACATCTTCACTGGAGTTTAAGGGGTGTCGGTGTCAGTGTTCTTCTGTTTATAAGGGCTTCCGGTGAGGGTGTGTCAGGTGAGGATGTGGTCTGACACACCTACACCTGAAGCCCTTATAAACAGAAGAACACTGACACTGACATCCCCTAAACTCCACTGAAGATGTTAACTAGCTTGGTAACAAAACGTTCAGAAACCAACCCACAAGCTTGGAGAACGAACCTTCACCCTCATCCTACACCCGAGCTACAGATATTTGCCATTAAATTTCATATTACAGGCAATAATACAGTCCATCCACCATTATTTGGAAAATCCAAAAGAAACACAGAATCTGAATATTTGTTCTTGATGCTACTCATTTTTTTTTTCTTTAATGGAATACAGAGAAAGTATAGTTGCATATCTCAAATTATATATCATGGAACAGGTTGAAAGATTTTCTTGCTGAATAAAGCAAGCACTAAAGCCTCTGTAGTTACAGTCTGGGCTGCATTTCAATCAGTAAGTGATGGCATCTCTTGAGCAAAGGTCTGATCTGAGATGATGTCAGATAAAGAACCAGCTTTCTTTCTGCATTTCAAATGCCATCAACTCAGAATTCCCATGTTTTCTGTATGGCAGAGATGGTACTGTACTGACAGATTGTGGCAATAATCATTGTGTGGACATGTGCTAGCAAGAAGGCAAGTGTTCCTGTTGGCATGAATTGCAGTACAGGTAGTCCTCGATTTATGACCACAATTCAGCCCAAAATTTCTGTTGCTAAGCAAGACAGTTGTTGAGTTGAGTTTTGCCCTATTTTACATCTTTTCTTGCTATAGTTGTTAAATGAATCACTGCAGCTATTAAGTTAGTAACACAATTGTTAAGTGAACCTGACTTCCCCATTGACTTTACTTGTCAAAAGTTTGCAAAAGGTGAACACATGACATTGCAACTGTCATAAACTGTCATTGCAACATGCTATTTCCCAAGGGTCCAAATTTTGATCACACGATCACAGGGATGCTGCAACAGTTATAAGTGTAAAAACTGGTCACAAGTCACTTTTCCCAGTGCCATTGTAACTTCAAATGGTCACTAAATGAATGATTGTAAGTCAAGAACTACCTGTAATAAAACCTTCCCTAATGTCCAAAAATATTGTGGGACAATAGATAATGCAGAAAAATAATGAGACACAGGAAGCACCAAGAAGAAAAAAAAAGTGATGCACGTAGGCTCTATGGAAGGGCTCTTCATGTTTCTATGAAAGAAATATGACCTGAAATAAATAGAAAAAGCAGAATAATAGTTAATAACACTATAGGACTCTAGGAAAAACACCTACAGTAGAACATCTGTGCTGAAAAAAACGCATGCTGTCATAGTCAAACTGTGACTTGTAAGGACCAAAGTTAAATAACAAAAACAAAATGATTTCCATGGTTGAAATGAAGAGTTAGGAACCATGAGGAATATTCATAATATAAGGCACTAGTTTGCATGGGTAACACACAATTTTCTACAAACATCTATTATTGCTAGTTTTGTTGTGCTATACCATAGCTGTTACACCATCAAATACATGAATGCATATTAAGAAATCAGAATAAATAACTGCAACCAAATTGTACAGCAATACAGAAAGCAATGAACATGTAAAATGCACACAATCTTTATCATATGAAACCAGCAAGGACCAGACAGAAGGGGAGCAGTCAGAAATTTAGAAAAGGTATATATTTTTTAAAATTACCCCATACATTATGCTTCACTAAGAAAGACTGTATCTTCTTAAGAACAAGCTGACTTGTATGTTTATTAAACCATCCCACAAATTCGCATTTAAGTCTTTGGATAAATTAGAAAAGGTCAGCACTACAATCAGGCTTAAGTTTGTAAGGTTACAACTTTCCCTTGCCCAAACCAATGGTCAATTATTTAGCCTTGTAATGGACACTAAGGAGCTTGCCAATAGATAGTTTTACTCTGCAAAAAAAGAAAGAGAAGATTTGCAAGATTTGTACACCTCCATTTTGTATATTTCTAAGGAAAGTGCATAGCAGTGAACTGCATTTCTTGTTTTGTGATTAGAAATTGGATTATTTGGGAAACCGGCTAGGGTTAGGACTAGAAATCAAAAAATTATTATTTTGCTCTAGTAGACGTGGTTGAGATTTGTTTCTAGAACTGCATAGAAAGCAAAGCACAAACAAGAGTGTAGATTTGTGCCCAAGACAAAGTACATGTTTCAGAAAAGTTATTGTATGGTTATTTTCTCTGACATTCAGCCATTATGCCATAATTGGAATGTCCATAACTGAGCCAGCAAGTCAAAGTTCTCAAAGTTCTCAGATGGCATGATGGTATACCTCTTATTTCTAAAGTTCTGACACTATCATTCTTTTAAAATTAAGGTAAGGTGCAAAACCACAATGCACCTTATAGAAAATCCAATATGCGATAAATAAATTAAAAGTCTTCTTCAAGTAACCCTGATTCATGATGACTTCAGGGAAATATTCCTGTAGAATTCTTGGCATCAACAAAGAAGTAATTTGCCACTGCTTTTGAGACTATTTGTTTTTTATTTTCAAGCCTGACCTGTGCTGGTATTTCTTGGTGATCTCTCAGGTGTGACTCTGCTTAGATTTTTGAGGCCAACCAATCTCACTCAATTGCTGCCTGGGCCGAAAATATGTTATTTCCTCCAAAGAACTATTTCAGGTAAGTAGATAGGGCTGACTAGTGCTAAGATAAAGGCCTGATTTTTTTATACTGAATTGGCCATTAAATCAGTTGTATCCAAGATCTTAACAATGGAAATGTTAATCAGGCACCGTAGCCCCTTTGAGTTTGGGACCTTTAGCAATGCTGCACAAAACTGATAAAATATTTTAAAAGGGGGAAAGGTATACTTCTCATTGTCCTGTTGGTGATTTGGCAGCATCAAACATCTTCTTCCTGCCTTCCATTCCTGACATGGCCTCCACATTCTTACGCCAGTCACTCACTTCTACTGGACGTTCCTGTGAAGGAAACCGAGACATTAGTCCTTACTTGAGGAGGAACTTAAGCAAAGGGCTAACTTGTACAAGTAGAGATGAAGACATACACTATGTCTATGCCAAATGAACAGAAAGGTGAGGAATACAATCTAAGCTCACATGACTAAACTTTTATAAATATAGTTAATATAGGAAGGGTTCCATAAGGGTATATTGTACTGGCAGGTTTCCTGGCATACATTAATATATGCAGAAAATAGAATCTAGACAGGCTGAGCACCAATAAACTCTTCAAGAAGAGTTATTTTAAAAAAGCAGTCTTTGGCATTCAGGGAGTAAAGATGAATATACGAACCAAGATTTAAAGGACAGAATCAAAGCATCTTCTAATTTAAATTGAAACTGTACTGTTTAAGCACTGGAATATATGCCTGTATCCAGGCTAGCTCTGTCTGGAATTTACCATATGCTAACATTTTTCAGATCTATTTTCAGATTTATTACTATGTGTAATAAAGAAAAAGGCCTGAATCATTAAACCTTTTATTTCCTTCATCAATATCCTTGCAAAACTGGCCATGTGCATTGTGTGTCCCTTTCCTTCTTATGAAATATTCTCCATTAATCATTGATGCTGGAAAATAAGTCAATGGACAGATTCACATATACAGGTCTAAGCATTGACTTTTCATCCAAGGGAATCAATACAATAAATAGAAAGTGTTGATCTCTGTGGTTGAATTATGTTATCCATGACAGGCTGCTGAAAATTATTTTCTGTGTATTGAGTGACTAGTTATCCCGGAATGATATTTGCAAAGATTCGTATCATCACTTGCTCCTATGCATAGCTGGCAATGTTTGGTATGCTAAAACCCATCTATATATCTGATAACCCTTTGTTTAAGTCACCTGACAGTAACATATTTCTTCATTTCTGGCTTGCTTTAACTCTTTTTTATTCTCATCTTTAAGAGTTACATATATTTCAATGGCCCATATGCCTTTTTCTTTATTTTTTCATCAAGTACTATATTCAATTGTTTCTTATCTACAAATGTTCACCACAACTGGAACCAGAATTTCAATTGCTAAACAAGGTGGTTGTTAAGTGAGTCATGCCTGACTTTACAACATTTTCCATGGTTGTTAAGTGAATCACTGCAGTTGTTAAATAAATCATATGGTCATTAAGTGAATCCGGCTTCCTCCATTGACCTTGCTGGCTGGGAAAGTTGCAAATGGTGATCATGTGACTCAGGGATGCAGAATTACTGTATTGTAAATATATGCCATTTGCCAAGCACCCCAATTTTGATCACATAACTGTGGGGATGCTGCGATGGCCATAAGTGCAAGGATTGGTCATAGGTCACTTTGTTCAGTGTCGATGTAAGTTTGAGTAGTCATTAAACCAATGGTTGCAAGTTGAGGACTACCTGTAGACCAAGAAAATTCCAGTCTAGAAAATGCAATAAAATACAGTGGTTTTCTTCCACGATAAAATCCTGGTTCCTATTGGCAGTGCATAGAGAATTGCAAATCATATAGATGAACTTATCAATTTTACTTTAATGAGTGGGCTCTCCAACAATTTTCACAATTCTCATCCTTCATGGGAGAAGTTGTCTTAATTTTAGTTCCTGTTCCATAATATCTTTTACAATCCTCAATCTATTTAATAATGTTCATTTACGAACTGTTGAAAGGTAAGGAATATCTTATCTATTTATTTATTATTAAATGTATATGTCACCCATCTGGCCATCACGTGGCTCTATGGAAGAATATTAATCAAGAGAAAACATAACAACATATTTCTTCATGATGACATAACAAAAAATGCAAGTACATGGGACACTGAGCAAACGTGATATACAGGGCAATAGGTGGGATTTCCAGTCCCCGACCTTTTCTGTGTCCTCCTTCTTGACAGACTTGAGGTTGGCCCTCAGGTCCATAGATACTTTGTGCTTTGAGCCAAGCAGAGCTCTAAGCATGGCATCTGCAGACACCCGGACACGGCGCAAGGGAGGACGCTTGAATTTCCCCCTAAGGTCAAGCACCTTCATTTTCAAGTCTTTAATCTGAAGAATAGACAATATAAATGGTCATGTATCATAAGAGATCTAAGGACACACAAACAAAAAAGACTTGCTCTTTCCCAGGAAAATGGTAGTAGGAGTCCAGCCCACTCGCTAGGTTACAAGAAGGAATGCTTTGGAAAGCTTCTTTTGCTGAGAGGTATTCTGCATTCTGTATTAGGTATGTTAGCTGCCTTGAATTATTTATAAAAATAATAAAGGTGGGAATATAAATAATATAAACAAATATTCAGTAGCCTCTGAAAAACTGTCACAGGAGCCGTGGTTTATAATCTCAGTTTCCTTGCTTTCAGTCTGCACACATTTTATTCATTCCACTGATAAGGGGAAAATTAGCATTTCTACTAAAGCAAGAAAACATATAAGGTTATATATATAAAACATTAGCCTAGAATCCATATTTAATAATAATAATAATCCAGAGCTCTAAGGAAGATTCTGGAGATGTTCCTATTTACAATTTAAGACAAGGAAATGCTCCATTCTGGTTACTTATGCCAGCAGGCAAAAGGGTCTAGGACCGGGGTAGGCAACCTTGGCTCTTTTATGACTCGTGGACTTCAACTCCCAGAATTCCTGAGCCAGCATAGCTGGCTCAGGAATTCTGGAAGTTGAAGTCCACGAGTCATAAAAGAGCCAAGGTTGCCTACCCCTGGTCTAGGACAACTTGCCGCAGCCAACTCGCCACAGCCAACTTGTTGCAAGGCACCTCACCATGGCCAGCTCGCCGTGGGACAACTCGCTGAGGGACAAGAGTTACATGAATATCGAAGAAATGGTTGAATAGAATAATTAAAGGATGCCAAAGAAGGAACAAAATGAAATGTGAGTGATGAAAATTAAAATAATTTTTAAATTATTTTAAATAATTAAATTGAATTATTGAATTGTCCTGTGGCGAGTTGGCTGTGGCAAGTTGTCCTGCAGTGAGTTGGCTGTGGTAAGTTATCCCATTCTGCAGTCAGAAACATAGGCCAGAATTCATTTTAGAACAAAATGGGTAAAATAGTTCATGATCTTTAAGACTGCCTCATAAAGCTATTATCTAATCTGTATTGGATATTTTCTTACAGACAATGATACTTTCTTGTTTTTTGTATTAATGTGTTATTTTCATCTGAGAATTTAAGAACCATTCTCCGTCTTCTTACCTCCCGTGTGTTATGGTTACACTTTGCTTCAAAATCATATCTCTCTTCATCCACAATGTCTACTTTCTCATGAAGCTCCCGGCACAGATCCTGTGCAATTAAAAAGGGGGAAATGTCAAGGGATATCTTTTCCAGGCCTTGGATCGGGTTATTTCTTACTGATATTTCATTGGGGGAATATATAGGATCAGATACTTTGGTTAGGCATTGTTTCGATGCTAGACATTGTCAGTCCTGATATTTTTTTGATCAGAACTTCAGAACTGTAAAGATCTTAAATCAGCAGCATTTGATATCAGTATTTGTGGTAGCCATTCTGTTCAGTGATCCCAAAAGACTCCATAGCCATATATATGACATTCTTGGTGGGTGATCAAGGTCTAAAAATAACTTTACTTTTTTGTGGCAATTTAGGACACATTTAACACATATATCCACATACAGTATTGCAAAGCTGTGCAGAACATACAGATTATATACAGAAAGAAAAATGTAATGTTGAAGTATTAAGCACCATTGTTTCTTACAACCTAAAAATAATGAAATGGTGGAAAAGCATGACATTTGGAAAAATCACCAGAGCCAATCTGGTGGAAGCTACCCATAATTATCGGCGAGGGGGGGAGAGGGAGGAAGGGTGTTACTTTAAATAAGACAACAACAATCTGTATGACTCAAGTTTAAATATTTCTGTTTCACTTGTAGTATGTAAATATTTTAATAAATCAATCTAAATGTGAAAATAATGCAGATGACACAATAATACATGTCCTCTTTTGACTCTTATTTTAGTGGCAGCACTGCTATTGCAAGACAGCACAGAAGTGGCAACAGTATTTTGCCCTACTAATATGAGAATCTTGAGATTGTGGTGACGATAAATCTGTCAGATGTCAGTCAAACATTCTCATTTTATCTAAACTTCAAAAGTGACATTTTTGGATAATTTTCTCCCCAAACACTTTCTTGAAGCATCTCTTACATCTAGTTTAGACAATAAGCCATCTGGACCCATCACTCCCTCTCAGTCCAGCTCTCCTCACAAAGTTGTCGTTGTGGGAAACATTGGAGGAAGAAAGAACATTATGTATGTTCACCACCTTGAGCTATTTATAAAAAAATGATAAAGGTAGAATTTTAAGAAATCTTTAAAAAACCCAATGATGTATGTATTATTCCACCTTTTGGGAAGGGAAAAGATGGCATAAACTGGAGTTCTGAATTAAACTTCCTAATACAGCTCCTCAGAGTCCTGTGTAATTCAACATGTCCACCTAGACATCCACTCCATTCCCTAAACCAAGAATCTACCTGGAGTTGGGAATAGGAAAGCCCACTGATATGCATAGGTGTTATCCTTTCTGCCAAATATCTCTCCTTCTCTCCTTGTTTGTCCACTTGTTCTTGTTCCCATTCTTCTTTGGCTTTAGCCAGCATCAAACTCTAGGGAAAAAAATAGGGAAACATTTAAAATACCTTTTTCACCATGGATCTGAAATATCAGCCACAACAAAGGTTTATGAAGAATTCCTATATATAATGCACAAGGCAGAAGCCTTCATCCAGTTCTCCAACCTTCTGCCTCCAAATGAGCAGCAGATAAAAAATTGGGAAGGCTGTCCCAAATTTACATAGAAGAATTTGTTCTGTACCGTTATATGCAAGAGTATCTCGCTTTAATTAATGCATGATAGCTTGCATCGTGACTTACCTTTAGAAGGAGTTTGCGTGAAGCTGAGATCTTGGGCTTCCTCTAAAGAGCAAAAATAAAAGAAACCAAGGGCACCATTTCAACAACACAGTGATAATCACATATTCATATTGGCAAATGTTAAGAAAAATAAATCCTGGAACTGTACTTACCTCTCTACAGAAATTCATTTGGGAGAAGGAAGAAAGAGGGGGGGAAAAGTGGAAAGAACAGAATGAATACATGAAATGTAATACTCTACTCGAGATACTGAAAATATGAGTGAGTGAAAACATGTTATCAGGCTGGACTCCTTAGTGATTCTGTCTGCCTTTTGAGGTAGGCCAGACTTGAATACCAAAGTTGTGAATACTAAAACTACTTTTATTGTAGGCTTAAGTAACAAATATGAATGTGCCTCCCCGCTCCCTTACTGTGACAAATAAATATGATTGATAAACAAGCAAACAAATAAAATGTTAAGCAGAACTGGGGAGGGTCAAGTCTAGCACACTTTCTCAAATTCCATTCCTGTTTTGGGCTGAGATTTCGGTTATCCGACCACTGCTTTGGCTGTGGCTTTTCCTCCTTTTCTTTAGGATTATTCTCCCATCCTATTGCAGATTTGCATTGATCAGGATGGATTTTCCTATCTGCTGTTGTCTTATTAGCTGTACTATTAGCCTTGTTAAAACCTCTTCTTAAAAGTCATAAGCCTCTGTTAATCATAATAATCACAACGATGTCGTTCTATTATGGTTCTTTAACCTAGCCTTCCCGAAACATGTGCTGTCCTCATGCCTTGAACTACAATTTTCAGAATTGACAGGCAAGATAGTCAATAATTCTGTAGACCCAAAACATCTGGAAAGCACCAGGATAACAAAGTGTACCCTAACCTTCTAACCCAGGGGTGTCAAACTGCCGGCCCGCAGGCCGGTTGCATCATGCAGAGGCCGCGCCCACCCCAGCTCCGGCAATGCGAAAAAAGTCGTGATACGTCATGACACGTCACATGACGTGGCGAGTTTGACACCCATGCTCCAACCCTAACCATGTGATCCAATAACATGGGCTAAGAATAGAGGTTCCATTCAGACAATATCCTTTCTCTATTTACTAAAGAAAGACATTTTCTAGGTCTACACAATGTAGTCAAAACACACAAAATGCTAATTTAAAACTAAGCAAGCTCAGTATTTCAGGGAAATGAGGCTGCTAGTTTTGTAATGTACTTGTTATGAATGGTAGGTGAACACAACCAGAATCTCACTAAAAATGTTCTTAAAGATTTCATTATAGTTTTGGGTATCTGTCACTGCTACATATTTCTAGAGGACTTTCCATAAAATGGAAACATTTATATATTAAATACTGGAGCCTAGACTCAGACAATAAGAATTATTTTCACACTTGATCACATCTGCAAATGTACTCACATTTGAATAATCGACTGGGTGAATTGCCAGATTTTGAATATGAGGTAATTATATTCCTTAAACAAAAGGATAGCTATCCCCAGGTAAAAGCTAATCTTATCAACTCCTCATCCTGATCATTTATGGAACACATTGCTGCATTGGAAAATCTTTGAGTTTTTTTCTGCCATTTAATGATTGCAAAACTAGTTTATATGTTTGACCTCAAAATGATCTGTAAATGGTCTGTAACTATTGGTAATCAATTGGGTTCCACATCTATTCTCAGCCAGTGATATTTATCGGAATGTTGGTGGATGATTTGTAATATATCACCAATATTCAGTGTTGAATCAAAACTGTTTGGCAAATCTCTACTTTCCACTTTAGCTTTTCTATAATAAAATCTTTGTGCATTGCTGAGAAATATGTAGGAATCCTTCATTTACATTTTGTATATTGCACTTCTTTGCCTAATAGAGAGGGAAGAAATACCACAGGTAGAATCGACATTGAAAAACTCATAATCCAAATGATTGCCACCTTGATATATCTCAATGACAGGCACCTGACTGTCAAGATGTCAAAGGAGGGGTTATAGAGTGAATGAAGGAGAGCAAATTTGCCTTTGGTTAGGGAGTAATTTGTAACTGGCCGAACCCAGCAGTTCATATGGTACATAGGGAAGGCCTGCCTGAAACCCATTTTATAATAGTAACTACAATTTTAATTTTCCAAAGTGTCTGCCCCCCCCCCCCATAAAAGGTTAAATATCTGATAGTAATTTATTTACAGATTTGAAAATTCAGGGCTTGTAGCCTTCATTTGTAAAGCTTGCTGAAAAGAAAACCAAGAGACCAAAAATGAATGGGTTTCTAATTTAGAGATTTTTTTTTCTTTTAAAAGTTAAACCTGAATATCAAATTTCTCATATCAAAACTAAACCTAGAAGTGTGTTTTGATTAGTTTAATTTGAGAGCTATTGTTTCTACAAGTAACCATGTAAAAATTGTCCTGTAATCACCAGTTTGGAAGAAAATCCCATTTAACTTAATGAGACTAACCTTTGAGTAGACATACACGCTTGGTTTAAACTGTATCCAAGACATGACTTGGATCTTGGAAAACAGCAGCTCTTTATCAAGTTCTGTTCTCAACAGGCAGAGAGTGAAATGGAGGAGAGGTGGAGAAACCTATAGTGCAATATTAAGTACCTCATTTATCTACTTAACGTAGAAGGTAAATGGAGGAACAACTCATTTTGAGATTTTTAAGCAACAAACTCATAGCAAGCCTAGTTCTATTTGAAGTATCATATCTCAAATTGCAATCATTCTGAGGTCAAAGTCAGATGATTAATCTGAACCACATGTGAATGTAGGATATCTCGGCCAATGGGGGGAAATAAAATATTTACTCACACTTCAGGCATTGTGGAAACAAATGTTGTGCCTACAAATCAAAATAAAGCAATGAGTTACAAGAAATGAAACAATTCCAGCATTTAAAAATGAATGCAAACAATGATGCATAATATAAGCAACCTCCATTTATTCTGTATTATATTCATTTTATATTTCTTTATTCCAAGATTCCAGGTGGTTAGAAAAAGTGAGAATGAATAATAGAATTTCCCAGCAATGATGCACTTGATATGTTTTGTCCCCAAGGGGAGAGTGGCAGCTCTAATGGAGTGGTAAATGCCATTGAACAAACAGCTAAAAATAATTGTTATGACAATGAACAACAAAAAACTGTTTTATTGTTATGACTGGATAAAATCAAATATATTTAAAATCAAAAAGATGATCCATAATAAATTGAAGTGCATTTATGTGAAGCATTCTGTGTACGAATCTACAATATAAGAGCTTTGCCAATATTATCAGTTCCACTTTCAGCTTATGGATATTCTCTGCATAGGTTCTCTTAAAAGTAAAGCCACTGAATCCTAAATACAGACCTGGATGTATAACTTCAGGCGATAACTCTGGACATAAAGTATAGAAAGCACAAAGTGAATTCCATGGTTTTTACTTCTGAGGAACAAGCATAGAATTGGACACAGGTTCATAAATAGAGCTTAACTCTCAGATGGATCCCCCAATGTTGAGAGAGCTCAGAAGCCAAGTCCCACCCCTGTGATGAGAATTGACAGAAGAATGGAAGGAGAAGAATCTGATATCCACTTGTTCCCACTGCTGCCTTACTTACTAAGCATGAGCAGGCAAGAGTTGCTTCTCCTCAGTCCTCAAAGTATTTCTCCTTCTCTATCAACGTTTTGCATTCAAACCCTGCCCTCAAGACCCTTCTGAACATCTTTTTTGGGGGGGAGGGGGTGGGCTGAACATCTTTGAACTGCAAAAATGTCCTTGCTACCATCCAAGAAGAGTGAGCATTTCCCGCATCTCTGCTGCCATCTTGTGGCTGACTAGCTTTTTGTCACCTGGCCATGATCATTGTACCTCACACAATCAAATTTGTTAAAGGGACGGGGCAGGGGATGGGCAGCAAGGGGACCCTAAGTGTCTGCCTTCTCTGCCTGTCCTATCCTTATTGTACTACTTTCTCTGTTGCCAGTCTTGTATTATGTCTGCAGAAAGTACTGGGCAATATTAAAGCCCTCAAACGTAGATATCCCGGACACTTGTGCCCCTTGCCTGCAGACTCTTGGGTCCTGAATCTTTGAAGACTCCAAAGCAACAACTGGAATATTTATTAAGAGATTTAAAAATAATACTTGTCTGAAATACATTAAGATACTAAAAAAAGATTAGATTGTAAAGTGCCTGGGTGGCTTTTTTAAAGCTCTGTACAGACATTTGCAGTTTGAATAATTTGATAAATAGACCTTATCCTATGGTTTCTGTATTCAAATCCTATCTCCAGCAAAGAGACTTAAATCAAAGTTAAATAGTGTAATCTTCATTTTTTTCAATACAATTCATCCATATTAGCTTCAAATTTTGAGCACTTTCCCATAACAAATGTAAAAGCTGGAAACTCCATATCTATAATTCAAAATAGAAATTTTTAATTTTAACAGATGCAAATTTCTCACTTTTACATATATGATTATTCTGCAGGTCATCATTGGAAATTTCTACAATGCTTATATAGAGTATACAAAATCTAAAAAAATGATTCTAAGCAGAGTATTCTTATTCTTTAAAAGTAGAGTTTTTAATATTGTGTGAGTGCTACTGAAAATATTCAGAAATAAATTCATCAAATACTGTAGTATTTCTACTTAGATAAATTACCTTGGAGTTTAGTTTTTCTTAAGCTGTTTGTTTGACTTCATCATTATGAAGTTAAGAAAATGCAAGATACCTACAAAACACTGAGAAGACAGTTCAGCACATAAGGCAAAGACAAGCAAAAATGGGCTCCTAGTAATCTGATACAGAAAATAAGTCTTTGCAGTTTTGCCACAGCTGAACAGGAGCTGGAATTTTGTGTGGGAGAAAATGGATGTTTAGGCATGCCAATTTTCAGTGGGCTTGCTTCACATATTTGTATTGTAATCATATATGATATAATTATTCACATCTGCTCCCAAGGCCTTTCATAAACACTTCTCTTGAGATCTAATGATTCATAGTTGAAACTGCCCTTAAGCGCCTCACTAATCTGTCTATTTTATGTATATAAGATATTAAATAATAATTAGAAAAAAAATCTCAGTTTCCCCGTGGCTGGCCTAGCAAATGTAATTGTTTTATCATGCAAAAAGAAGTTGTATGAGGTCCTGTTCAGCCAGCTGATTTTCTCATCTGGTCTGATCAAAATAAAGTAATGAAGTTATAATTATTTTGCCCTGCTTGAACCTAAATCATCACAATTCCTTTGGTACATGATTACCTCAAGGCTAAGTCTTTGATCAAGCATCTTACCCTAGTGCAGTCCAGGCAGGAGAGAGATGGTGGCTGGAGAATGGAAAGGCTCAGACTGTGAACGATAGAGAAAAGGATGGGAGTAATAAATTGAAGCTTGACTACAACTGGTCAGTAAAAATAGAACAGAGACAAATACCCTTTTGGTACGCCTGCTTCCATACTGTGAATTGTCTACCCACAGACCACACATCCTTACTGTCTAGTCCTTGTGAATTGCACACACATGCACCTTGTCCATTACTTTTCCAATACTCTTGGAAGAATATAGCACCCAAGAATATATATAATGTATACATTCAGTTGCACCCTGTTCAGTTTCAGTGAAGCTATTGTTCTTGTTCTTGTTATTTTTGTTGAATTGGGAAGGGCTGGAGAGTAAAGCCAAAAATAGCAAAACTAAGCATCTAGCAAGCCAAGAGCAGAATCTCTTGGCGCTGGCATGGATTCAGGCTGAATTTAGGTGGATTATAACAAAGCCAAAATCTGGTGATTCATTGGCATTTCAGACCTTAGAAAACAGTACTGGATAAAACTATGATTCAGTGATAGAGTACATGCTTTTAGAAGTTCAAGTTCTCAAATCCAGATTGTTTTCAACATCATCAAAGAAGAAGGGTCAAGCAGAGGATAATCCAGAAAAACAAAAGCCACGGTGGCTAGTGCAAGATTTAAAAGTCAAAGAGTTATGGCTGTGATATTGCAGCTTCTTTTGTTCTAGAACAGGGGTCTTCAAACTTGGCCCTTTTATGACTTGTGGACTTCAACTCCCAGAATTCCTCAGCCAGGCACGCTGGCTGAGGAATTCTGGGAGTTGAAGTCCACAAGTCATAAAAGGGCCAAGTTTGAAGACCCCTGTTCTAGTACAATATCAGCTGGTGCAGAAGCGGATCCTTGCCCTGCTTTTTCTTGACCCAGTTTTTGCTCTTTGAGCCATAACAGTAGATAGATCTTCAAATTACTTGTGAGAGTATTATAGAGAAGGGAAGCAGGCTACACACTTCCTCATATTTAGCTGAATTAAACAGAGAGTGGGGCCAGCACAATTGTGTGTATGATTGTAGTCAAAGCCTAATAATGTTTTTTTTAATTAGGTAATGGGGGCAGAGCAATATGTGTGTGGTTGAATTTAAGGCCTAATAATGTTTTTGAAATTAGGCAATAGGCAGCTTTGATGGTAATTTATCAGTCAGCTCCTGTTTTCTCTCACCCTTATCATCTCCAGGCACAGAAAATAACTATGATTAAATATATACACACATACATAGCTATTCCTCCACTTATTCCACGTTTAACTGTGAGGGAACTAAAAGATCTTTTGCAACTTAATAAAAGCATAATTACTCCAAAGTGTAGGGTGCCAAGCGTCCTCCTCCTACAAGAAGTATATATGTATGTGTGCATGCATGTGTGTGTGTATTTGATCAAGTAGTTGAGGCACAGGCTGCCAAGAATAGATACAAGGCTCAGTGCAACAGCCTAGCATGATGTCCCTCAAGAAGAGCCACAAATATTTAACATGCATTCACACAAACCAGATTGAACTGGCATGTAAACTGCTCATAACCCTACCAATTCATCTCCATCTAATAGCCCCACACGTGGATATTGTATGACTTAGGAAGACTCTCTGAAAACAATAAAGCCATACAGCTTTGCTTAGGTAGGACATTTGGAAGAGCTGAAAATTAAGAAGGGTTTTTTTTTCCTATGGACTGCCTTTCCTACATTTCAGCCAATGTAGCAGCTGAAATAAGGTCTTTGAAGGGGATAAAGTTAAACCAAAAAAAGTAGAGCATAATGGCCAATTAGACTTAGCTCTCCCAAAGGAAATGCCATGCAAGGACAGGGAAACAGAGAACAACAACTTGCCTAATATTTGCATACATAATTAGGATAATTTAAATGGAAATGAAGTAACTCCTAAATAGTGGGGAAGAATTTGGCCAGCTTTGAAACAGAGAATATCTTCAAAGAAAGGGCTATAAAGGAGGACCTATGGCCATCATAGAGGAAATATCTTACCAACTGAGAATGCTATTGTTGTCGTTGCAAAATTACCTTTCATTGGGCATTTCACTAAGTGTCAGATTTGGACAAAATATAGGAGCACACATTGTGGCTGATCAGACAGATCATATGTGTGACAAATCTACAGCCAGGACTGATAAAAGTGGATGATAACTATGATTAAATAATTGCACAGAAACTGGGTTGATCAGAAATGGAGCGATCCATAATTTTATCTCAAATCCATACAAAAACCAAGGAAAACCCCAGTATTTATTTGGGGGGGTGGCCTTTGTTAACTGTCCCCTATGTCATTTCTGAAACAAGTGGATTTCACCTCCCTTTCTGACACCCATGAGCTTTCCTTGCACCTGTTCATCCATATATTTTTAGAGAAGAAGTTATGAGAACACAATTCTATAGTCTGGCAAGGACAATGCCTGGCATTTTAATCCTTGCTGCTATTATGGTTCAGGCAGAGAATATAAGCAGGAGCTTCAACTTTAATGACTGACAGAAGGAACAGGCATAGGGTTTCTCCTGCTCTACTGCCAGGGTGTGCATCCAAAAGATCAACAAGGCAAACCCATTCTGTATTTATAACAATTTTAAAAGTCATCTATCCTGAAGAGCTCAAGGCAGTAAACATGTTCTGCCCCCAATTTACATATCCTCAGAGCAACTTTGTGTGTGTGTCTGCACACAAAGGTTCAGTTATTTGAGCCAGGACTCCTAGTCTAGACAGGGGTAGCTCCTATCTCCAAAATTGAGCTGGGCAGATCTTCAAGATATGCTTTATTTTAACAAGGGTTTAAACAAAGCATCCTCTTGAGGCTGATTTACAAACCAACTGGATCCTCTTATGTCAAAAGCACAGAACAGCCATGTTGCATTACTTTGCTCTTCTTTGCTTCATTCCTTTCTCCAAAAGCAAATATCAGAGAAGGCTAAAATGAGACAGAGAAGTGATATGAAGTACTTTTTCAAGACAAATCAAATTATCTCTTCACTTGATAAGTTTGATAACATCATCTTCACAGCACAAATGCAAATTATACATTATCATTGAGAATCATAATTGTGCAGTACACCGAATCGAGGTTAAGAAAATTTGCCTTCAGTCCTGAACTGAAATCAATGGGACTTCAGTTTACCCAATAACACAATTTAGTTCAATACTATGTTAACATAATAGCAATAGCACTTAGACATGTATCTTTTCATAGTGCTTTAAAGCACTCTCTAAGTGGTTTACAAAGTCAACAATGGATCCTCATTTTACCAACTTTGGAAGGATGGAAGGCTGAGTCAATCTTGAGCCAGTTAGGATCAAACTCCTGGCAGTGAGCAAAGTCAGCCTGCAATACTGCATTCTAACCACTGTGTCCCCACAGCTTAACATAACTCTTAATCTGAGAAATATATATTTGATTTGAAGACTGCAGCCAGGAGATCTTGGGCTGGTTTGGCTGGGTTTCCATTTGTGCCCTTTCTTGGTACAAGAGAACATAGTTATATTGATTCATGCCTTCATTGTTACCTGTGGGGATTACAGCCATACATTATATGGGCTCTTGAAGAATATTCAGAAACTATAACTGGTCTTTCTTTCTTACAGACTCCTGATTGAGGATCATAAAAAAAACAATTCTGAAAGCCTTTTATTCAGTTACCAAATAAATTCCAAGTACAATTAAAGAGCATGTATTGATCCATAAAGCCCTTCATGGCTTGGCTCCTGGGTATTCACAGGATTGCCTTTTTCTATCTACAGTATATTGACCAACATATCAGATCTTACAGGGAAGACCCATTAATGATTCCACATTTCCAAGAGGTGAAGCAAGACCTGATGGCACAGCTTCTCTGCAGCAGAGTTATTGCTTTGAAATGGCATCCCATTGGAAAGCAAACCCAGCCCATCATTACTGACCTTTATTCCAGAAAGTATTTTCATGATCTGGCTAAATCAATGGCTTGCCAACTTATATTATTTCATTCTGTGTGTCACTTATGTTGGTACTCTGTGTAGTTGTTCAAACTGTCACTTCACTGTATTCTTTTAAGCTACTGAGAATATGGCAGGGCATGAATCTAATAAATAAATATTTACTTGGAATTCCAACATTTCTTTAAATCCAATATAATAAGTAAGAGAGGTTTCTCAAAGGAAAGTATGTCTTACTTACACTCTACCCTTTCCCAACCTGATCAAGCTCTCTGGAGACTGATAGAGTGGAACACATTGGGAGACCTTCATGCTGGAGTTGTATTCCATAAGATACTCTCTTCCTGAGATTTTAGCTTCAGAAAGAAAGCATATTTCATATGGTGAAAAGAGCTGGGATATTTTAGCTGGGATATTTTAAAAATTCTTCTTCCTCCCCACACATTGAACTAGGAATCACTTATTGAATGTTTCTTTTGTTCTGTGCTTTTGAGTCAACATGGACCTCTAGTGACTGCCTGGACCCAGAAGTTTTCTTGGCAGGTTTCAGAACTGATTTGTTATTGCTTTCTTCCTAGAGCTCAGGGTGAGTGCTTGGCTCAAGGTCACCCAGCTGGCTTTGTACTTAAGGCAGGACTAGAACTCATAGTCTCCTGGTTTTTACCCTGGTGCTTTAATCATTGCACCAGATTGGCTCTTCTATCCGCCAGACACATCCTTGTCCAGGATCCTGAAAAGATTCAGAAGCCTGAAAAAAGTTGTGCTGCTTTAATAAGATAGTAGACTAGCATTTCTATGCACTTTGAAGCACATCTTCTAAATCATTTTTGAAGTATGCACAGTACTGTATATGTTTCACTAAGTATGTACATAGTAATACTGGAAACAGAAAACGTTTTGATAATCATTATTGTATGGTAATATCACACAAAGCATTTGCCAAGAATCCCTACCTCACTATCTACATCAAATCTCAGTAGGAGGTCTGTCATGCTGCTATTTGTACTACAGCATCTTCAAATCATCCCTAGAATTTTTTGTTGTCTTTCCCTTACATCAGCCTCCTTGACCACCAAGTCACTGATAGGGTGATATGATTTTCCCCCAGCAGAGCTGCACCCACTCTAGAGGACAAGAAACTATCCAGATTTTCTGGGAATGGAGTGAGGTCCATTTCACAACAGGAAACACAAACTGGACAGAGAGGTGTGTGGCAGACAGATATTAAGGAATATGCTTTGAGCCATGTCTAAAATGTGCAAAAATTCAAACCTCTCAATTTAATCAGAATACAGCTGGAAGGGACCTTGGAGTTCTTCTAGTCCACCCCCCCTGCTCAAGCAGGAGATCCTATACCCTTTCATATGTCTTTTCTTAAAAACCTCCAGTGATGAAGCACCCACAACTTCTGAAGGCAAGCTGTTCCACTGGTTAATTCTCTCATTCTCCCCCAGATTGTTAGGAGCTGATTTTGGGGGTGTGAATGGAGAGCACACATTGACAATACTTTACAGATAAAAAGCTATTTATGACCCATCCTCCACGGTACAACTGCTGTCCCCTTGGTCACGTAACCACAACTTGAAACATTTTTGCCATTTTACAGTAGAAAACAGAAAAATATGCCTATTGGATATGTTGGATTTAATCACATGGTTTCTTTAACAACCACAAGGCTTGCTTAACAACCCAGTGATTCACTTTATGACCATTATGTTTTTAAAATTGAATCAGGTGACAGTGGTGCCTTGACTTATAACTGCAACAACTTACAACCCAACTTCTAGGCTCCATTGTGCTCATTTATCTAGGACTATCTGAATAGCTACTTCTGGGTGACTGATAGGACTATCAAGCTGGTTTTTTTCACCTAAATATGATCAACTTCAGTGAAACTAATGATAGGAGATTAGTTCAGCTTAATTAAGTCATCCCCTCAACTTTGTTGAAAGGTCAAAATTAGTCACAAACTTATTTTGTTCTTTCAGAATTCTTCCCTGGGATAATCTAAAATCATCAGACTACCTAGGCGAAGCAGTTAATTAAACAGAGCAAAAGAAAAGCTGTCATGTAGACTCGTTGATCTCTAACTTTATTAAATAATTTAAAAGCACACCTTGTAGGTGTAGATAAGTGTGGGAACATCAAAACATTTGGATATTTCCTTAATTGCTAAGTTACTACTTTAGCAAGCTATTCAAGATGTACTTCAAACTGACTGATTCTGAATTTTGATGGGAAGAGTTCCATGTTTAATTAACCTTAAATTTTAATAATATATTTCTACATTTATGTATTTAATTAACATATACAACTTTTTAGATATTATGCAAATTACTTTTCTCTTTGTCTTCTTTTGCTGATGCATTTCCTTTCTAGAGAAAGCAGAAAGAAGTATTGCATGGCATCCATAACAGCAATTAGGACTCAAATAAAATATTGATATAAATTATCAGTGGGCATTCTTCAACTGAAACATTTAATGGAAATATCTACATGGTTAGTGGGCCTCACCATTCAACCCAATATAGCACAACTAACAAAAGAATAACACTGCCATACATCAGAAATATCTCAGAAACCACCAACAGACTATTACAACCACATGGAATTAGGTTAGCACACAAACCAACTCAAGTACTCCAAAACATCTTAAGAAAACCAAAAGACCCAGCAGCCACAGAAGAAAAAACAGGAATCATCCAGAACATACAGTGTAAAGACTGCAACAGCCACTACATACAGTAGGACAAATGGCAGAAGACTAACAGAACACATCCATGAACACCAACTAGTAGTCAGAAGACAGGATGAAAATGCTTTAATTTCATAACATGGACAGATTTAACCATAATTTCAACTGGCTAACTGTGACCATCCTAGACCAAGCCAAGTCCAAAAATGCTAGAGAATTCCTGGAAGTCTGTGACTCTGACAAATCAGACATCAATAGACACACAGACATAAACATTTACATACAGTGCAATCCACAAACCAAAAAAGGGAACAAAAAGACCTCTCCACCATCAATCAATACCCGGATGGGCATAGATTAACATCAGGATTAATATCAGACCAACAACTGAGAATTAAACAATACCCCAATCAAGGAACTGCTAAACAAGCTAGCAGTAAACAGCCCAACCAAAGAACCTCCAAGAACACTTCCATCAACGCTGACAAGCCACTAAAATATAACTTGAGAGCAAATCCCACTCCTTATTAGCATTGATAATTTGGGTAATGGGAATGTCTGCAAGAAAAAGACCAAGCTCAGAGAGAACCAAGGACTCCTCGTAGGTAAGCAAGCCATGTTTTACCAATATATATATGAATGTAATAATATTGCTACAATTGTGAGGTAGGAAAACTGGATCTGAGTGGCCAAATTTAACCAGTGAAAATTATTGGTAACCTTCTGGCATGCATGTTCTTTCACTGGTAACTAACTTTGTAATGCTTGCCCCTTCTGCTCTTGTTTCTTACATTATTAGGAAATAATGCACGGAATGGAGACTAATTTTTTTAAAGCAGCCGTAAAACCTCATTCTATCACTTGAGTACCCCAAAATATCAGGCTCCAAGTCTCTTTGCTAGGTCCTGCAAAGTTGGAAGTTATTTCCCACTTTACTTCTGATAAAATTATGCCATCTAAAGGTCTACAGAGAGGAAACACAAAACAATTTTCATGCCAAAGGGGATGTTGGTCAGTTCCTGGAATGTGGCTGCTTGAGTCCATGCATTGGATCAGAGAAGAGAGTACACGTCCTGCTTGTGTGCTTTTGAGAGCCATGTCCAAACTATCCCTATACCCAGGAAAATGTCCCTATCATTTCCCTCCAGACAAAGAGCTTCTTTAGCTCTCTCTCCTCATCCATTTCTCTCCCTCTGACCTTTTAAAAAGCAATAGCTACCAACAGGAATACTACGTGGTACATCTTTAGAAACAACAGCTGAGCTTTTGTTTTCTTTAAAGATAATTCGTCCTATCACCCTCCCCAACACACAGAGGCTGCTGCTCTTTGCCAGCTATGAAATGTCAAAAGAGAGTGGAATTTAGGCCAGTCCTCAGCAGCAGCTGCCAGAAGACTCTATTCATGAAGAAAATCATGAATACTGGGGGGGGGGGGAAGGGAGGAGTGCCTTGCTTGTTCCGGGCAGCTGAGAGCTTCAGAAAGCAGGGCAGTAATGAAATGGACTTGCCTGAGAAAGAAGGGAAAACAGTGGTAAGGAGGGGCAAAAAAGTTAAAATGGTGGCTGCAATCACATAATCAAAGTTACTACCTTGACTTTTTGATCCTCCATTGTAGGAAGTGTAATTTTTTTTTTTGGGGGGGGGGGGAAATCCCCAAACAGTTTAACATGCCTATTTTCCATTTCTTTCTTGTGGCAGGAAATTGAAGGGAAGCCTACCAGCAATTGTTGGTGATTTGTTGATAGAAATTTGCTATACAGTACCATCTTGCAGGGGATGGGAGTATACTGGAGAACTGTTACCCACACAGAAACTATAGACTGAAACACCTATTCCTGTTCCAAGCAAAAGAAAAACATTGTTAAGCTTCTCTTCAGAACAAATCCCATTTCATCTGCCTCCAAACTTAATTTGTGAGTCTCTGTATTAATACCCACGCATGATGCCAGGTCTCTACTTTCTACCATATCCAGGTGCAAAAAAGGACAACACGTCTATTGCTTTCATATGGAAGCCTGTCAACATTTCCTATGAAGACCATCTCATCAAGAATGTGGTCCTCTTTTGCAGGTTTTGGACCTTGGAAGGAACAAAAGCAAAAGGGGTATCTTAATGCAAGACCTCAGAAAAAGAGGGTTGGAGACAGTTATCTCCATACTGATGAACACCCTATCACAAATTTCCAGATTTGATTATTTTCAGTAGTTTCATTATAGTTGTTAAATAAATAACGTGGGATAACATTAAAAGATGTGACATCCTGAAGCATAAAAGTCAAGGCAGCCTACACTTTCATCACCATGCAAGCAAACTATTGCTAACACCTTGAGCATCCTAACGAGAAAAAAGGGATTTCTACAGAATCACACTCAATATAACTTTCATAACTTACAACTTTTTAAGTCCATTTAACTCTGAATTTCTTAAATCCTCTTTTATGGTTATTTATGCAGGTCAGTAAAGCATCTTTCTGCATCACTTGAAACCATGTCATAAAAGCTCAGTGATCAGTGGTTCTCTCCAAATGCTTTTATCAATTTTACCAATTGTTATTGTCCCAATAATTCTGTTTCCAAAACTGAACTATTGTCTTCAGGATGGTTTGTAGCTCAGTGATAAATCATGTGCTTTTCAGACAAAGATCCCAGTTTTACTCCTTTGGTATCTGTTGGCATTTGCTTTTATTCAATGCAAAACTGACAATATTGAGTTAGATGGATGCCTGATCTGATATCACTAATTCCATCCTATTTTGGGTTTCTGTTACTGTTGGTTGTTTTATGCAACTCTGCTTATTCCATATTAGTAATAAACTAGAAATTTTGAACCCTTAAATTTCTCCCATATGTAATCATTTGACCTTAGATACTACTAAATATAAACAATCCACACAGGCTTCAGTTTTGCATGGTTTTGCAAAACTGAGAACAGTTTTGCTGTTCTCTAGAGACAAAGTTGTCTCTAGAGGATAGTAAAGAACAGCAAAAATACCAACAGGATATACACTGTGTAAAAATAGAAAATCTCTCATTCCTAAATGTCATATAGGAGGTCATGACATATATGACATCTACCTCTCTCTTGTTTGAGAGCTTAAGAAAAGGAAGGTAGACTGGTATCAACTCTTCTAAAGACAAAGAGCAGCTAAGGGAGCATCTGCCAATTGGGATGCAGCCCAAAGGAATGTCTCTCCTTGGGGCACGGAGTGTTCTCATCCCAGAAGAACAGAAGCAGCTGCAGCATTCTTGATCAGAAGCCAAGGAAAGTAAAATGGCTTTGTCTTCCTCAGCAACCTTTCTCTCCATTTTCATTCCTGCAGCATGGTAACATAGGCTACTTCTGGAGGTATGATTGCCTTCCAGCCCATAAACGATCCTCTGCCCTTTACCTTTCTGTTCAGCACTGCTGTTCTGTGAAAATCTCTGGAGAATATCAACAGCTCTGGAAGTTAAGAAAAAGTTATATGCTCTGATACATAGTGTAGTACAGACAAGACTAGTTCGTTTTTTATAAAATCTGTATTCCTCCTTTCCACCAACAAACATTATTTTATTTATATATGTTTATTTGCTTTTATGTCAATTTTTATACCTCAAGGAAAATTGGAAAGCATGAATGGTTCTTTTCTTTCGTTGTATACAGCATCCCTGCGAGGCAGAAAAGACAGAGAAAATGCATGAATTGAACCTGGCTTTTCTCACCCTTTGCCAGAACCACTAGAAATATTAATCTTCATCATGCACAAAGTGCCAATATTGTCAAGTACAATATTTATCAAGTACAAACTGTGTTAAGTTGGTCTATGATAATTATGCTAATTAGTATTTTCTGTAAAATCACAATAGTATTTCCACATTAGCAATGTATAGTATTGTTGAGCAGCACTATGCATTCAATTCTAAAAAGGTTTGCCAAGTGCATGGGGGCAAAAGATATCCTGCCTACTTGTAACTTTTTAAAGCAGCTGTGACTTTTCCCAGTTTCAAGAAGCAATATATTACCAATGAGGTTTCCAATCAATAATGTAGTCGTGGGTGGATGCTTTAGGCTGCTAGTTTGGAAAAGACAAAAGTTTTATTTCAGTGCATTTGTCCATATGATGAAGGATGCTAGACTTCTTGATTTAGGTTAGGTTATATTGTTGCTAAAATCTTTGTGTGCCATTGTTTTCTCCTCACTGTGAGACTCCAATTCTAGGTACTCTCAGTTTGAAATAAGCCCTGCTGAAGACAGGGATTTTTCTCCTGAGAAGTCATATGTAACAAAGAGTCACATTCTGATTGATCAAACCTTTTCCAGTTCTTTGTTGCCAAGATGAGATGAGAAGAAAGAAAGAAAGAAAAAAAATTACTTGCTGCTGCAAGAATGAATGTAGTATTAATTTAGAAGGGAACTTGTATCAACTTGACAGGTTTGAGACCAATGAAGCTCGATATATGATGCACATCAGAATTCAGTTCAAAACAGGGCAGCACTTGATGAATTTGCTGAAGAAGTGGCAGGCGATGGTGGTAGAGAGCTGGATTGGAATTGGGGACCCTCGGGTTCGAATCTATGCTCAAATCATTGAGAGTCATTGAGTGATGCAGAGCTAGTTATGTTCACTCAGTTCAGCCAATCCTTACATTTGTCACTGTAAGGATTAAAAAAGAAGAAAGACAAAATATGACTAAAATTAACTAAACAAGTAGAATGTAAACAATAGAACAAGAAAGTCCTCTGGAGATAGCAAGACGCATTTTGCTCAAGAGCTGGTGAGAGAAGGAATTAAAGCAATTGCCCTTCAAGCATGTTAGGCGGAAATTCAGGGACTGCAGTGGCAGAAATCTGGGTGAGGCCAATTTAGAAAAAGCCACCTTAAAAGAGGTGTATTGAATAGATACTGGTTAAAAAGGACCAATGTGTATAAGTTAATGGCCAGATCAGTGCTTTTCAACCTTGGCAACTTTATCATTTGTCTGAAATGGTATAGGGTTTCCTGCCTGAGCAGGGGGTTGGACTAGAAGACCTCCAAGGTCCCTTCCAACTCTGTTATTCTGTATTCTAAGATGTATGGACTTTAACTCCCAGAATTCCCAAGTCAGCATGCTGGGAGTTGAAGTCCACATACCTTAGTTACCAAGGGTTAGGAAACACTTGGCCAGATAAATGCCATTCTGAATGGATCCCTTCTAGCAGCTTTCTCTCTAAAGTGACCTGTTCACATGCAGCAGGATGCTACCACCTTCATCCATTTAATTTGTGTCATTTATTATTATTCTAATCTGTTTTTGATAAGGTAGTGAAACTGCCTGAAAAGTGTGTCATAGGATGGCAGCTGCTTTTTGTTCAGCAAACTATGGTTGGAAGATAAAGAGGCAGTCCATCAAAACTCTATTCAAAGCAGAGTTTGGCCATTTGAAACAAATCCAATGCTCCAGCTTACTGGTCTGGTTCATAATTCAGGTTTCATTGTTGATTGGTTGGCTGTTTGATTAAACAGTCATAAATGGTTATAAACCAGACCAAACAAGACAAATCCCAAGTGAATGTGATGCATGATCCTAGCTAGTAAGTACAGGGTAAGAATGTAAGATGGTGATAATTATTATTATACAGCATTACTGTAGTCTACTATCTCAACTCAAAGAAGTCATTTTGGTCTGTGTATTTTACCATTTCTGTAGCATTCAGATTGGCCACAAGGGGTCACCCTTGATTTGGAAGCAGTTTCTTAATATGAAAGAGAAAGTAACAAATTTCCCTAAACTTCCAGCTACATTTTGAGACATCAAAAATGCCACAGTAGAGACTAATATATCATGACAACAGTCCGATGTTACAGCAGAGATCTATAATAAAAGAATTTTATCTTTCATGTAACTTGGGCAGAACTTCCCAATAGATTACATCTTTTCAGCTTCTTCTGTCATTTATTATTTATTTATTTTCTTCCTTTACTATTTTTTTATAAATAACTTATGGCAACAAACATACCTGACAATCCTCCTCCTATTTTCTCCACAACAACAACCTTGTGCAGTAGATTGAACTGAGAAAGAGTTACTGGCCCAAGTCAGCCATCTGGCTTTCATGCCTAAGATGAAACTAGAACTCCCAGTCACCTGGTTTCTAGCCTGGTGCCTTAAACACTAGACCAAACTTTAACTTTGCCTTTCTGATCTCATGATATCAGTCTGGAGTATCCCAAAAGAACAATACAGATGTGCTTTAATCATTTTCTCTGCTTGGCCTATGGCCAATTCTTTTTAATTAATTCTGGAAATTCACCACTACCACTATTCAAAAATGGGTGCTCAGTCAGTAATTCATACTACTAGCAAATTTGGCCCGCACATTAGTACTGTGCATATCTGTTTGCTGCCAGCTAGTAGTTGCCTGTATTTTTGCAGCCCAGTTCCAATTATCTTATTGCAAATAGAAAGCACAATATTCCCATATCAGTCCTTTAAGCCTTGCATATGTTAGAATTTTCCATAAAAACCACATTGACTCACCAAAACATAATTGCAACTATCGATGTGCCTATGAACAGTTGTGAATAATTTTAAATTGGTGGTACAATAATATGGTTAAATAGGAAAAAAATATTTATTTGTAGGCAATTGGTAACTCAGGGCATTGATTATAGACTCATTCTGGAGATGAGCAGTGCCGAAACTGAATTAATGAATCATATAAAATATGATATTAACAAGCAAATTTCTTTATGCAATGTTAAAGAGGCAAAAGACTTCTATGAATGTCATTATAATTATATTGAAATGAATCAGGCAGTTTCCAATCCAGGATCCCCGGCCTTGGATATAAGAACCCCAACTAATCAAGCAGAATACATGCCCTTTAGCAAAAAGACAGAAAAAATAAACAAGGAAATTTGCCCTATTACAAGAAAACTTCCAACTTTTTTGAGAGCGATACCAGTTTGCGTGTTCTAGCAAGTTTCTAGAAGAATCAAAACCAAACAAGTTCTGCAGTCAAGATCCTCTGATTCTTTTCCCAGAACAGACTGTGCCAGACCCAGGAATGTTTCAGTGCTTTTTTGTTCTTATATCTTTTCCAAAGTTTCTCCCCACATCTGAAGAACAACAACTTCTCTTTGTTTCTCGTCCTGTTCTGACATCTGCTCCGAAGGATCCTTCGGTCCTCAAACAGAGTTCAGTGAGGTAATAATTAAGAAGAGACATTCATTTCCTTACTCCCGTAATTGTATTTCTTCTCCTGGAGGAAAGCCTGTAAAATTGTTCAGGAGTGGTTATACTGCAAATCGGTGGTCTTTAAGGATGGCAAGCCATGGATCACGTAACCTTTCAGGAGTAAACCAAATTTGCTACTTGGTTTGCTGTTTGTTCTCTCCTGTCATAACAATGAAATGAGTTGCTTACCAAAATACAAACACTGCAGGATATTCTTTGTTTGGAAGTTTGTCCTGATGCTATAAATTATTATAGATGCAATAGTCACGTAGACCCACAATAGACCCACACTTGACCCATTACAAGACCCTCACCTGACATGACCCTCCCATCACAAGATCTACTGAACACACAAAGCCCTTATAAGCAGAACACTGACACTGATATCCCCTAAACTCTGCTGAAGATGTTACCCAGCCTGGTAACAAAATGTTCGGAAATCAACCCACAAGCTCAGAGAACGAACCTCCACCCTCGATAGTCACTTAATTTATTGATGGTTTCATAATCTCATATATGTTTTTAACACATTCTTGGCAACAGAAAAGCAATACTGTAATACGGAAGGGTGGAGTAATCACCAAGGAAACTAGCTGAAAAGAGTTACAGACAAAAACTAGCAGGTTTCAGCTTCATGCTCTACAGAGGTAATCAGTGGCATTGTCCTCTCCTGATTGCAATGTGAGAGGGGGGTCAGAGGCTCAAGGCAAATGAATGGGGAGTGATAGCTGGGGAAAATTTAAAGAAGTCAACGCCAGGCCTCTGATCAAGGAGTTTATCTTCCAAGTAGCTGCTCATCTTTCATTTTCTAATGCATTGATTGCCTCTTAAATGCTCCTTGATGCAAAAGGCAATGCAGTAGAAAACTATACAGTATCCTCCCATAATGCGTGTCATCTCCATAGAAATACCTGGTACCAGAAGGCTGAACTGAATAATAGAAGAGATCTGTTTTTAGGAACAGCCTGGAAAAAACATTCAAAACATTCAGACATCTTAACGCAGCAGACAATTCATCTGAAAAAGATCTTGCCATCTGAAGTTAACTTGAAGAAACCATCAGATGTTGGATTACTTTATGCAGGCTGTTTATTAAAGGTTATACATACATTTTAAGCCCGCATGAGCCGTACATATGATGCCTGTTTCCATGTTGTGCTGGTCCTGCCATTCTTTATACTACATCCCTAAGAATACTGAAGATAGCAGCAGAATCACTTTCTTAGCTTACCTCTTGATTTACATAATTTGCAAACAATTTGCAACTTATTTGCCTTCCCAGATTTGGAGAACTGGAACATGACTCTCTAAATGTTAGATTCATACATCATCTAAAACCCACAATTTTAAAATCACAGTTTTTAAAATAATATATATGTATAAAATTGGTTTTGCAGGACATGCTAATTTATAAATTATATTTATTTATATTGTCTGGGATTATACAATATCCTAAACCATATTATCTCTTAGCAGAATGTGTGGACCCAGGCAAGTATGAAGATTTGGTGGACATATGCCATGTTATTCTTCCATGTCACAGGAGATCTTATATTTCATATCAACCAATTCTCGGGTTGATGGCCACATGACTAACCTGATTTTTATGACCTTTTTTTGCAGAGGTCCTTAAGTGAATGCTGCAGTCATTAAGTGAACCAATGGTTTGCTATGGGCATGATTTTGTCAAAAACTGGAAGTAAATGCTGGCTTTTGGCAAAATCATTGTAAAAGGCAGTTATGCATCTGCTGGACACTCTAAATGGCCATAAATGTGGCCTGGTTATCGAGTGCCCAGAGTCTGGTCATGTGACTGCAGGGGGGGACCATTGGAACTTCAAATCTGGGTCATAAGTAGCCCCAAAGTAGATCTGTCTGAGCGATCAGTCAAAAATTGAGAACATCTTCATGAAGGCGCTGGAACGAACCCCTTCTAAAAAGAGAAACTGCTTCACTTTGTATCATTTCAGCTGCCTAATCTGCCATGTACTTTAATCTGAAGAGACTTCGGTCCATGTACTGTCATATGCAGAAGAAAATTTTGTATTTATAGTGTGCTGTTAGATGTGCCAGGGGAAGCAGATGGAGCAACATGAACTACCTCTGTGGAACATCACCTCAAAGGCACAAAATAATCCATCTAGATAAACTGAGGCTGCATTTCACTGATGGCCTAATGAAGTTTATACTGAATGCATCTATACAAGCCATAATGTTTCTCCAAAATTCCATTTGCTGTTTCATACACAAGCAGACACTGAACAGATCCACAGGGACTTCCCACACTAGACTTGCTGTGAGGAATTTCTGGGTGCTACATATTGATAGTGTTCATCATATCCCAGGCACTATTTCCTATCCTAGCAATTGTACAGGAAGAAATTACAGCTTATGTTTTAAGTTGTAATTGTGACTTGGCATTAACTGAAAGATAAAGTCAGAAATATGGAAGGCATCAACAATCAATTTGCATATTTTTCAGGCAGGGAAGGTTGAATACTGCAAAGGTGCTCTGGATTTACTTCCCACTAGATGAGAGATACATTCAGAATAGCAATTTATTCAAGAAAATCGAGCTGGGTATATTCATCCAAAGATGGGAAATACTGGATATTTTGTATTCTAAGAGCTAATTCAGATTATTTCCTACAGTGAATGGGAGACATAAATGTGAAAACATCTATGCTTGATTTTGTGCTGGCTAAAGTTCTCTATGATATTTAAATTTAAAAAACAGTGGTTTGCAGTAACTTGTGGATGGGTGGAACATAGTTCAGATTATCATGGTATATACTTGGGAGATTTGTAGTAAACTGATAAGTATTTTAGGCTCTCAATTGTTTGATAGTAGCAATGAATTAAAAGATTTATTTAAATGGGGCTAATGTTATGTTATTTCCTGGACCAACATGCCCTGCTCACAGTCATCCACACTCTAGTCACTTCCTGTCTTGACTACTGCAGTGTGCTCTGCATGGGGCTGTCCTTGAAAAGTATCTGGAGGCTTCAATTGGTTCAAAATGCAGTGGCCCACATGATTTTGTGCAAGTCTACATTTGCACATGTGTCACCTTTCTTGCAAGAGCTGCATTGGTTGCCAATTTGCTTCCAGGTCCAATTCATGGTGTTGGTTATAATCTTAAAACCCTACATGGTTTGGGGCCAGATTATTTGAAGGACCATCTTTTCCCAGTTACATCTACTGACCCACAAGAGCAGTGAGGCAGGGTATGGTACGGGTCCCCTCTCTTAAGGAGTTTCATCTAAGGGAACCAAGAAAAAGTGACTTCTCTGTGGAACATCATCCCAGCAGAGATCAAATTGGCCCCAACCTTGATACTTTTTCAAAAGGCCTGAAGTTATGGTTTTGCCATAGGATCTGGGGAGTCCAAGGTGATATGGTTTGTTTGATTGTTGTCACCAGGGGGTTGGGAGTTTATTGGGTTTTATATTTATTTAGAGTTTTATTTCTGTAAGCCGCCTGGAGTCACAGTGAGTTGGGTGGCCATATATTTTTTCTAGATGGTTGGTAGATAGATAGATAGATAGATAGACAGACAGACAGACAGACAGACAGACAGACAGACAAAATAATAATAATAATAATAATAATAATAATAATAATAATAATAATAATAATAATAATAATAATAATAATAATAATAATAATAATATAATAATAATAATAATAATAATAATAATAATAATATAATAAATAATAATTAATAAAATAAAAAAAAGTTGTAAGGGACCTTGGAGGTCATCAAGTCCAACCCCCTGCTCAGGCAGGTAACCCTATACCATTTCGGACAAATGGCTGTCCAGTTTCTTCTTAAAAACTTCCAGTGTTGGAGCATTCACCGCTTCTGGAGGCAGGTTGTTCCACTGGTTAATTGTTCTAACTGTCAGGAAGTTTCTCCTTAGTTCTAGGTTGCTTCTCTCCTTGATTAGTTTCCCATCCGTTGCTTCTTGTCCTGCCTTCAGGCGCTTTGGAAAATAGTTTGACTCCCTCTTCTCTGTGGCAGCCCCTGAGATATTGGAACACTGCTATCATGTCCCCCCTCGTCCTTCTCTTCATTAAACTAGACATACCCAATTCTATCAACCTTTCCTTATATGTTTTAACCTCCAATCTCCTAATCATCTTTGTTGCTCTTCTCTGTACTCTTTCTAGAGTCTCAACATCTTTTTTACATCGTGGTGACCAAAACTGGATGCAGTATTCCAAGTGTGGCCTTACCAAGGCATTGTAGACTGGTATTAATACTTCGCGTGATCTTGATTCTATCCCTCTGTTAATGCAGCCTAGCACTGTGTTGGCTTTTTTGGCAGCTGCAGCACACTGCTGTCTCATATTTAAATGATTGTCCACTAGGACTCCGAGATCCCTCTCACAGTTACTACTATTGAGCAAGGTACCCCCTATACTATACCTATACATTTGGTTTTTCTTGCCTAAATGTGGAACCTTACTTTTTTCACCATTGAATTTCATTTTGTTAGATAGCGCCCAGTGTTCAAGTCTGTCCAGATCCTCCTGTATCCTAAGCCTGTCTTCTGGAATGTTGGCTATTCCTGCCAGCTTGGTGTCGTCTGCAAATTTGATGAGTTCCCCATCTATCCCCTCGTCCAAATCATTGATGAAGATGTTGAAGAGCACTGGGCCCAGAACAGAGCCCTGGGGCACCCCACTACACACTTCCCTCCATGTAGATGCGGTTCCATTGAGGACCACATGCTGAGTATGGCCGGTCAGCCAGCTACGGATCCATCTGGTGGTGATGCTGTCCAACCCGCATTTTTCTATCTTATCAAGTAGTAGGTTGTGATCTACTTTGTCAAATGCCTTACTGAAGTCCAAGTAAATTATATCCACAGCATTCCTCTGGTCCACTAATTTTGTCACTTGGTCAAAGAAGGCAATAAGATAGTATAGATAGATAGATAGATAGATAGATAGATAGATAGATATAGATAGATAGATAGATGATAGATAGATAGATAGATAGATAGATAGATAGATAGATAGATAGATAGATAGATAGATAGATAGATAGATAGATAGATAGATAGATAGATAGATAGATAGATAAACTGACTCTTTTATCATTCAGTGCAGTAGCATATACCTATGAAATGAGTGTGACAATGAAATACTGCTTTTCTCATTTGGGTGAAAGCAGTAAGAACTCTGGACATTCATGGTTCAGTGTGGTGTGTAATACCAAAAAATTTACAAAGAGTTCTTGTTATTTATCCAGATTTCCTTGCATCTTGATGCAACAGCACAATAATTTCTTCTTCTCTTTTACCATCTCCAAACATAGGGGTACCGGTAGTAAGAGGATATTGGCAGAGACAAGTGCTAGTGGATAACCTCACCAGTCTTCTGGAAAACCTATGCTCTGTGACTGACCATGTCCACTGAGACACATATTCTGTGAGAGTAACAACAACAACAACAACAACGATGATGATGATATAGTGTCAAAATGCCCCATGTTCTTCCTATCTCAAAAAAGTTTGGGATATTAGCCTAAAGCTTGCTAAAGCTTGGTTTCTGATTACACCTGAGTCAGACAGTGAATGGAAACATGGCATACAGTATTTAAGAGAGAAGGGTGAATCCTAGTAAAAAAAAAAAAAAAAAGTAAGAGAAGTGGAAGAGAAGAAGTGCTTCAACAAAGAGCCTGCAGAATGTTGCCTTACTGGGACAATATTTCCTCTAGCTGGTCAAGTCAGTGCTATGCCACATGTGGTTATTCTCATACAATTCCTCCCAGACATTTTTAGGCAGCTGATGCAAGTTTTAAAGGTCAGCGGAGAGGATTTATTCTTCACAGTTCAAGAGCAAATGACTCAGACTTTTCTGGCAAAACAGAACAGCTTTTCTTTCCCAAACAACCTGTAGTTTCCAAGCTCCATCTCTTTCTTGCTATGTTGCATGTTGGAAATATAAGATCTTCCTATTCCAAACAGATTACTTGTTCTTGGGGGGGAAAAACTCTGACCTTAGGTCAGACCTCATCTTGGACAGCCTCTAACACAGAGATAATTCCTTTCCATGCATTCTAGAAGGTCCTTATGTAATGTGCATGCAAGTATAGGAGAGTAACTCTGTTCCAATAAAAGAGAGCAGATGGTCCATGTTTGCTTCTATACCAATGCTTGGCAGAAAACTAAAAGCCTGACACCGTGAGTTGTGGTGCATCTGCTCATGCGGGTGAAAAATTTATAAATCAATAGCAAAGCTTCTTCTGGTAAGGAGAAAGGGAAATGTATTTGGGTGCTGTGGAATATCAAGGAGACGAGCATTTGTTCTTGCTTTTCTTTGGCAAGAAGCAAGCACGCACTTAAGTAAAACCAGTTCAAGACATTTTGATGGCTGAAGGGCAACTGAAGCTAAGTGAACAGCAGGTTAGTTAGGTGGAGTAGGCAAGTTGTGTGATATACATAGATTTGGTCTCAGAGGAAAAGATTGGGAATTCATAGAATCATTGCATTGAAAGAGACTTTAGAGGTCTTCTAGTCCAACCCGTTTTTCTGAGCGGAAATCCATATACTATCCTGGACAAATATCCTTTGCCACTCTTTTCTTAACAACTTCATTTCTCAGGATCTTTTGTACTCTGGTGACCAAAACTGGACACACTGTTTCAGGTATGGTCTGATCCATGGTGCATAGAGCAGTATTAAGACCTTCCGTGTTCTTAACCTTATATATCTGTTGATGTGCCCAAAGCTGCATTGGCTCTTATAATAGCTGTGGCACAATGCTTAATCTGTGGTCTACCAGGACATCCAGATCCTTCTGGCAAATATTTCTGCTGAGTTACCTGTACCTTTGCATTTAGCTTTTCCTACTTAAGTGCAAAACCCTACATTTCTCACAACTGAAAAATATTTTGTTGACTAAATTCTGATGATCAAGTCTATTAAGATCCTTTTGAACCTTAAGCTAGTCTTTTGAAGTTTAGAAATCTTTCCGAGCTTGCTGTCATCCACAAAATTTATGAGCATCTGTTCTATTAATAGAGAATATTTGTAGCTCAGGGTTGAAATGAGGGGTCCTTGGTGCTCTCTGAGCTTGGTTGTTTTCTTGCAGATGCTACATTACCCAAACTAGCTAAAATCAGCAGTGCACTAATGATGTTACCTAGTTTGGGTAATGAAATGTCTGCAAGAAAACAACCAAGCTCAGAAACACTAAGGATCCCTCATTCCTTCTATTTCCATACCTACATGTTTATGTAGGTTATGTAGGTTAAAAAGTACTGGGCCAGGACAGAACCCTGAGGTATCCCACTGCATATCTCCTTCCACGTTGACATAAAACCATTGGGGACCACATAGTGACAATCAGACATTGTTGCAGTTTATCGAAAAGGAAGCAATGGTCTGTTTTGTTAAATGCCTCTCTGAAGTCTTAAGGGCACTACATCCACAGCATTCTCCTGGTCCACTAATCTAGTCATTCTATAAAGAAAGCAACAAAATTTGTTTGGCATCCTGTTTTTAACAAATCCATGTTGGATTCTGCTAATCAATTTGTGTTTTTTTTTACTATATAAGTTTTTCAAAATACAAATTACCAAAAAAAAAAAAAAAAAAAAGACACGGACGGAACATCTACACACACACACACACACAAAGTCCACACAAAATTTAATGAGACATAGCAGAAGATCCAGTGACTTTGCCCTTTCTTGTTTCGATAATAACAGCTCATAGAGGCAGAGAAAAAACAATGATTTCCATCCCTGCAGTTTTTTTCCATCTCAGATAGTATTTTGGAAATATTGAGTACCATGATCTGCACAAGTTTCAGTGAAGAAAAAGATGACCTGACAGAGAGAATGAGGGGTGAATAAGCCTCACAGGCCATGGAAAAGAAATGTGCAAAGTATGATTGCCACCCCCTTCAAGAATTATCATAGGAGAGGGAAGAAAATAAGTCTTATGGCATTCAAAACTATTTGATAAGACCCAGCAGAACTAACAGTATGTTTTTTTTATGCATTTTGGAGGATTTTGCAGTAGATGAAGAAATGCAGTTGAACTGATTTTAACATGCAGAGACAAAAAAAGCAAGAATGGGTTGAAAGAGAGAGAGAAAAGACTGAGATTCTAATTCTTCTGCCACTGGGATCCTGTTGATTTAATTTTCACTTCCATATCGGATCATCTTGACTTCTGGCATAAAGTCTGCAGAGTTGGCTCAGTTTTAACAAAGGTAACGTGGGACATGGAGGTCTGAAGATGTGGCAACTGCCAACACAATGAGCCTGTATAAAAGCATGGGTCAATAATATGCCCTTGACAAGATATTTGAATATATAATATGAAAAGGGTTTTACCTACCTTATCTTATAAACCAATGAAACTGATTTCTCCTTACTTTACAAAAGTTGCAATAACAATGTATTAAAAGTGCAGAATGTGTTAACCATTGAAAAGGTAGAATGTGGATTGACAAGTCCACTAGGTAGATCAGAAGTGGAGCTCAGAAGCCCAAACACTGAGTGCAAAAGCACTGTAACATAGCACTCTAACCATTCTATGAAATGTTAGAATACAGAAGTTCTTCTAGATACAGGGGTAGGCAACCTTGGCTCTTTTATGACTCGTGGACTTCAACTCCCAGAATTCCTGAGCCAGCTATGGTATGCTGGCTCAGGAATTCTGGGAGTTGAAGTCCACGAGTCATAAAAGAGCCAAGGTTGCCTACCCCTGTATCTAGAGAACCGAAATGAGGGCCAGGTTTTCCTGGAAAAAAAGTGTATCTATTGTTCCAATCTTCCTCAGCAGCACAGTCCAGAGGAGAGTTATCTCTATGCAAAAGGATATACAGTACAATACCAGAGACGTCTACCTGTACTTTATGAAAACTAAGCCTGTGCATTAGGACTTCCTCCAGAACACTTTTTGCAATGCAAAATGATTGTGACAAATAAGAGAAATCCCACTGCAGTCTGGGAAGGCTTTCCTACAAGTAATTTTAAAATCAGTCTTCGTAACATTTTATAACATTAAAACCAGAGCCATGTTAGTTATTTTTTAATAAATTTATTCAGATTATTTATAATGAAAGGATAAACGAAAAAATCCTTAACCTTTATAGCACCATAAAGTTTTAAGATATTAATACTCAAAACTGTTGCAAGGATATTTATTTATTTAATCACAGAATTTAATCTAAAATTCCTAATGCAATTAACAGGGTACCCACTTTCATATTACTTCTTATTTTGAAGAATTACAATATCCTTAATAATTTTATCAAAGTTTGGGAGGTACAGCTTGTCAGAAACAGATTTATCACTGCTCATTATAGTTGGTCAACATTAGTTAAATGAGGGCAGTGATGCCCAGAGAAGGAAGTAGCAGTGGAGACTGACAACATGGAATGCCATCAATAGTCATGGACCGAAGAAAAGCAAAGGAGATTGAGCGATTGGCACAGCAGAACAGTATTTTCATCATCTACAGGAAATGATGCTACTGATGGTCACAGACATTACGCAAGACAGCAGACAATGTACAGATCCAGATTTTAAAGCTGTGAAGTTGCATGTCATGACCAACACATACCAAACTCAATATAGGAAATGTCTTCACATTCATATTAATGACCAAACTATCACTGACAGACTTTCCATAATCTTCCTTTGGCTTTCATGTAGCTAAGGTAATAGTTATTTTTTATAACTAACTGCCCCTAATTGGTATAAATCTGCATAATTACAAAATAATGAGCATACAGTAGCTAGGAAAGAATGATTTAAAAAACATGTTTCAAAAGCAAGGCAACTGTGTGCATTGATTTTCTTGAAATGTTATGAATAATCTTACTAATAGTTTTCCTGTGTCAGATCTCTTCCAATTCTATAGTGCATAAGATCTGTTTAAGTATTTGGTCTGAAGAGATCAAGATAAGCAGGGGCAGACCTATTCCAGATCTTTCCCCGTTGTGGTTTTGGGTATTGATTAGGAAAAACCGAAGGGGAGCAAGCAGTCATTTGAACATTAGGAAGTTAGTATCCTCCTCCACAAGAACAAGGAATTTCCACAAAGATGAAAAAGTAGGAATTAGAAAGTAGGAATAGTAATATTGGGGACAATGCATACTCCTATTTGACACTGTTTTATTTGTTAGGCATAACTCCTGAATAAGAGTAAAATGGCCTCTCTGATGGATGAGTAGGCACCGACTCTCTATCTTTGTACCATAAGGGATAAGGACAGTCCCAGTTCCATTTTGGGTTCGTAATTATGCTTCAAAAGGGAATGCAAGTGCTTACCTATTTCCTGCTTTCTTCCTATGCCCCCAAATAAGTAAATAAGACTTAGGACAGTGGAAGAAAAAGATGGTGGCATGCTTCAGTCTTCAAAAGACTGAAATAAACAACCCTTCAGTCTTGCACACGAATTCCTATCTTGAGGCTTGCACCCTAGTATCTAAGAAGTCTAACATAAAGAATCTTACTTAATAAAGCAATGTTACTTGATACAAGATGTTGATATGATTCACTGAGCTGAAATTATGGATTGTCAGGACACTGGCCCAGAGAGTGCTAACTTTGTGGCAGAAATCAGCGGGACACACAACCAACTCATTTGTAGAAGTTTCAGGATCCCAAAATCCTACTGGGTTGCTTCTTAAGGTGCTTATATATAGATTTTATTTCTCTGCATCTACTCCAGCAGCATCTTCCTGATAACCTGTGACTTTTTAGGTTAAAGTGGCAGGCTCACAATTGCACCTTCCATATGAACCACTTGATTAACTGAAGGCAGATATTCTCTGCTTTTTTAACCATGAAATTACTGCCATAGCATATCTAACATGCTCAGATTCAATAGCAAATATGTTCCTCACTTGCAAGTTCAATCTATTCCGGCACTGTTCACTCTGCATCAGGCTGGGTCACACACTAAGTGATGGAATGATTCCTTTTTGTCATAGTTGCTGCAACTTTCTCCTGAATCACAGTAGTTGTCCATCACTGTAGGTAAGACTAATAACAGTAGAAAGCAAGCTGTCAGTCCAATAGGAAACTTTCTCAATGCCTTATCTGCAGACCAAGTTCTTAAGTATCATAGAAAAAAACAGAGGAGAAAAACAAAAGCTGTTTCTAACCATTGTTGTGATCCATATTTGGCTGGCTTAACCAGGCATTTTCTCATTTTGCAGCAGAGATGCCGCATCAAAGAAAGTAGAGGTCTTCATTCAGTTGCAGCTAGAAATTGCCTTTTGTCCACTAGCAGGTGAAGTCACAGCTATAAATTCCTCCACCCTCTCCATGTTGAGCTGAGAGTCAGATTTCTTAGACCCATTCACCAGAATCTGGCTGGTTGGAGTTGACCCTTGTTGAAATGCTGGAAAGGGGAAAGATGGAAAATCAACAGTTAGACTGGAGTTAAGCCATAGAAGAAACCATGCAGACTCCCTAACTGTACTGGCCTAAAATGTGCCATTCTCACAGATTTGTGGCAACAGAAAGTATTATAAATCACTTCATACACAGAAAAATACTATAGAAATGAACATAAACATTCTTGACATAAAAATAATGATTTTAAAACAATACCTTTCCCTAACAGTATACTGTATTTCCCCAGCTGCAATTCCAGCACACCACACCACACTCTATCTAGAATTACAAAATACCCCATATTAAAAAAAATCATATTGCTAAATTGGTTCTGCATAACTCCAGAAAAAAATATTATTTCATGTGGCAGACAGCTAGGCAAAGGCATACAAATTACTAATTTGCCTCTTTAAATTCTTCCCTCCTGATTCTGGCGAGGTTCATATAGATTATAGAAAGAAGGGAAAACCTTGCAGAATGCTACCTCTTTTAATCAGAAAGAGGCGAGGGGATAAGATTGTTCTGAACTCTTTACCTTTCTCCCTTTTATAAGAAAGCACATTAAATGCAATCGAAAAACAAAATGGCAGAAGTGGATCATATCCAGTTCAGTCCTCTTGATCAGTCAGACTATCAAATTATATCTGAGTAGAAATAGACTACGAGGAAACAAATTAGCCATCCTGTGCTGGAGAATATTTGCTGTTCCAGGTAAAATAATCCAAGCACAGGGAGATGCAATTGCCAAGTCAACCTTTGTTCTTAAATATTTAAACAAAAGTGAACTTAAACATTGCTACAAGCACAAAATGGGTACAGCTGAGTCATTAATGGAAAGCTCTCTGTAAGAAGTGTGTAGCCTCACTGAACATTATCTTCCCTACTGGGAAGGAGTGGATACAATGCTGTGTGGTTTATTTACTTCCTTTCTAGTCCCGGACTCCTACTGTTTTCCATTTTACTTTATCCTGAACCTCTGACCTCCCAGCTTAAAAAAGAATGTAGTGTTTCAGCTATGTTTGTTCATTTGTTTTTAGTTGGGCTGAGAATAGAGGAGGGCACAGCTCAATTACTCAGAACGTTCCTGCATGCAAACACTCTAAATTCAACTCCTGTCATCTTCAGAGAGGCCTGGAGAAAGTGGGAGGCTGTTGTCAACAATGTTGGGCTAGATCAGGGGTCTTCAAACTTGGCCCTTTTATGACTTGTGGACTTCAACTCCCAGAATTCCTCAGCCAAGTTTGAAGACCCCTGGGCTAGATGCATTAATGATCTGTCTCTAAACAAACCCATCTGCAAGCCTTCTTCTGTTGGGTGTCAGGTTTTCTTCTCTTGTCTGTGGAAGAAGCTTTCTTTCCACTTTCTTTTCTTTCAACCCCAGATTCTACTTCTGTAATTCAGTTGCCCAGTGTCCATAGCAGTAAATAATTACCTCAAGGACGCACAATTCTTTTGGGGCTGAGCTGGCTTTTGGGTGGCTTAACATTGTCCAAAAAATTAATGACACTAAGATAAAAACTGAATCAAAATGTAATTATACAGTAGACCCATGACATACAATTATTATGATCTTCGTGATTATAATAAACCTGCCCAGCACCTTAACAGTTAGAAACGAATGTAACTTTCAGAGGAGCTCTGGGGGACATTGCAAAATTTTCAATGGCCGCATAATGTTGTGCATTTCTGATAAAAATTAGACATTCATACAATTAATTCTAATATATAGGAGTGCCCCATATATCAACACACTGCAGCTATCAAGATTGGCTATCATTCAATACATCTTACTTTGCCTGCCTCACTTTACTTATCTCAGGTAGAAATCCTACCCATCCTCTAGGGTTGAAGGATTAATAATCCCATTCTTTGCATGGAATTTTAAATGTAAATACGTAGCCAGAAAGATGAAGTACACACATTATTTAGTTTATTTTTGATTTAACGTGCTGTGAGAATTCAATCACTGATTGTTTTTATCTATGATTTATAGTTTAATATCATCTATTAATTCAGCCAACTGTGGCTTATTCAATAAACCATGATAAAGCAAATCATGATGGCTCTTGAGAATCTTGTCCTGAGCCACAATATGAGCTATTCCAGACCAGTGTTTCTCAACCATGGCAACTTCCAGATGTGTGGACTTCAACACCCAGAGTTCCCCAGCCAGCATGGCCTCTGCAGAGAATCCTAGCGTGGCGGTAGCGGCCACCGGGCCTTTCTGGCAGGCAGAAATCTTTCTTAATTTTGCCATTGGAGATAGATGTCCAACGGGAGGTACCGGGGAATGAATTGCGACCCGCCTCCATGCAAAGTCCACGTTTTCCCTAGAGATCGTACCTCCGGGTCGGTTAATTCAGGCAGACCTTCTTAAACGTCCCCTGCCCTCCCCCGGCCTCTCACCCGCCCTGCAGCTGTGCCTGGCGCGCACGATCTGCACCGCTTGCTGGTTCTGGAAGCGCACCAGCGCCAGAGTGATGTCGGCGTTCCAGCTGGGGTCTTCCTGGGGGCAGCGAAAGTCGATCTCGGCGCCGTCGTCCGTCACCACCGTGAAGTAGATGTGCCGCTGCTTCCACTCCACGCACTCGACGGCTTTGACGTGCGCGAAGGTGAGCTCCTTGCAGCGCGTGGAGCCCCGGCTGCCGGCCTCGAAGAGCCGCAGCCCCTTCTCGCTGAGCAGGCAGCGCTTTTTCTTCCAGAGCTGCAGCAGCCCTCCGCTGCGCTTCTCCAGCACCCCCTCCCGCAGGACCTTCTCCAACGCCGCCATGGGGGCTGCGAGAGACGCTCCGGCCGGGAGGCGCTGCCCGTGAAAACGGCCGCGTGGTCCGCCAAGCGAAGCCGCGTTTTCCTCTTCCTCCGGCTTCCCCGGGAGAACGCGAAAGCCCGCCCTCTGCCGCGTGAGCCCCGGCCCGGCTCCCCGCGCCTCTCTGCTAGCGGGATCTGTCGCTACATGCCCGCTGCAGCTTGCGCCTCGCTCTTTCTGCTTCCCACTCGCATTCCTTTCCTGCTCCGCCAGAGCCTCGCCCCAGTTTTGCCTGCCAGACGGCGCTCACGCCCAAACGCGGGACTGCTCCGCTGGAAGCCTTGAGGGGTCGGCCCGGCGTGGAAGCCTACCTGCTGCGGAGGCTGGAAGACCCATTCGCGCGCCGACGGGCGTAAGCGGCTGCTCGGGCAAGCAGCGAGGAGGGGCACGGAAGTCGCTGGAGGGATGCTTCCATTTCTCAAAAAGCAGCAAACGCACACGGGTTTGAAAGGCACCGTTGGTACGGGGTCAGAGTTTAACGTGGAAGTACTTGGCCGTGTACTTAGGTAGGGGCATGCTCTGTAGTCCTGATCCTAGAGGTCCCTCACTTGGACCGCTGTGGTCCAGACTACGTCTCACATGCGGATGTGAGAGGTGGTGGTGGTGGTGGTGCTTAGCACATGTTTAGAAGAGGCAGGTTGAATTATGCAGAGAGGATTTGTGGAGGAGGGACACATGAATAAAAATATGTTTCACCTGATTGTTTAACACATGCACAGTAGGATGAGAACAATTACTTAGGAGCAGAATGGAAGTTTCCCTATCCAAAGGATAAGTAATGTGAAAATCGACTCCAGCTGCATATCCTAGAAATTAAGTTGTACACCCCTGTGTACTCCTGATCCAGCTCACACTGCACAACTTTGCTTTCCTGTGCAACTCCTCAGATGTTCTGTTAATAGTTTGCAGTGGCTGATACCAAGAGTAAATAAATGGTAGAAGACAAGGACAGAGGTTCACAATCTTCTCTTTGTGAGGCACAACACCTGGCTTCTCTTTCCCCTTTTCAGAGGAGTTGCATCTTTCCCAACTATTCATTTTCTGCTTCAAATTATAGTCTCCATTCTTTCAATGGGGGAATGGTAGTCATATGTACTCCCCCCTAAGCCACATACACCCAGATGCAATTATGAGCATAAACTCAGCTGACTATTTAATCATGCCTTTAATTGTGCAGATGTTTCATAATACTGAACTGAAACAACGCTGAGAATCTCCTGATAGGTTATTAGATAGCAAATGAAATAAATTGTTGTCTCCAAGTTTATGTAGATTAGAAACATGATATGCAAAATATTTCAAAGCAACTTGGAACATGAATGCTCTTAACAGAGGAATAGAAACTGGAACATAAATTTGGAAACATGAGTCACGTTTATTATCTCAGTGTTGTATTTGCAATAAGTATCAGACCATTATTGAATCTATCCAGATATTTTTAGCACAATTGAAGCCTGCAATTGTTTGTATGTTTACTTGAAAGAAATTGCATAGATTCCTATGGACATCTCTTTAACCATATTCTTTAGGATTTTGCACATTTCAAAAATGATTAATGAGAATTTCTGAGCATTTCCCTGTTAATCATTAGAACAGCCCAATTTTTTAGGCCATGTCTCTGTGTGTGGTCCACTGTGTGTCTTCTGAATCATTTATGAAGTGTGTGTAGTCCTATATCACACTTTTAGAAGTAGTATTGCGTAAATTGTTAATTCTGTTACTGCTGTTATTGCCTTAGGTTTTAAGTATTGCTGTTTAAGCTCCTACACTGAATGATGTTTTAATAAACACGTACTTCACAGTAGCAGCATACTGCAATTATTCTAGTGGTGAAGCTATTAAACTACTGCTTTGAATCACCAGTCCAAAATCTGTAGGAGAAGAGCCATGTTAAGTCTATGGTAGCAAAAAATCTATCTGGTAATCCACTTTTCTAACACATTTTATTAAAAGGTACATGTTTCTGTAAATTGCAACTCACTTCATCAGAAATGCGGCTCATGAAAAATCATGTCTTTTAGTAAAATGTATCCGTCTAAAACTGGGCTGTAATCCTGGAATCGAAGTTTACAGGAACAATATTCCAGATTCATACAAATCATTTTTTTCTATCTTCCTTGAAAATAGGTTCAGGTATGAGAAACGTATCTGACAAACACAAAGACAGAATTTGAGAGGTTATTGGGGTGAGTAGGTATTGATATCCTGATACTTTATGTACTAAGTAGGGATGTAAGAAGTTCTTGAAGACACAGAAACTTTAGTGGACGAATATAGGATGGAAGGAGGAAATCAATATTACTCTAACTACCCTAATTTTATCACTGCAGTCCTAAATTGACTCAGAGCGGAATATATAGAAATCACATAGCATCTCTGCATGAGGAGAGAAAACATTTTTGTGAATGGAAGCTAAAAAGGAATATGTTATAAAAGAGGGTCATGGAGGGAGGGACCTGTCTGAAATAAAGATTGACAAACAACAAAAATCTCAGTTCACTATTCCTTGCTATTTTCTGATCCTGCAATCAGGTAAAGCAGAGCTGTTGCATCTAAAGGTAAAGATACCTCTCAAAATAATAATCAGTGGAAGAATGAAATAGCACTTTCCCCTTAAATAGGACAGATTTAAGGTCAGATTACTCCAGAAGCTATTAAAGAGGAATAGTGTCCATAAACTTTTATTTGCTTCTCCAAACAAATTAATGGAGCTCTGCTCTTATCTCTTCTACCTTGTTGGAAACCTGGAGAAAAGGTTTTAAAATCAGAAGTGGTGCAGCGAGAGGATATGGAAGGAATTCGGGAAATAAAGTGCTAAGGGAGAGAACAAAGACTATTAGGAGACCAGAGCGGAGGGGGATACCCCTCAACACTCCTCCAAACACACTACCAATCATTTCCCCAAATGTCAGATGAACCTACCCCCAAAATGAAAACATGGCAAAGCATTATACATTTTACACAGAGTTTGAAGCTGTGGTGGGAGTATGTCAGGAGGTAAAATACCATTTAAGGGTATTTTGCAAAATAGGTGCACTTAATGTTTTAAGATAGATTTACTCAGAGGCAGTGTTGTAGGTCAAAGGGGAAGACTAGTGTAGAAATGCATCCCATCCAAATACTAAGCAAAACTAGCACTCCTTAACTTGGGAGCCCAGACATGAAGCAGAGGAATGTTTGCCTTAGAAAAAGAAAATACAGTTATACAGCCTAGCCATGAATTTGCATTCAATTTCTTTTTCCTGTGTGGTGCTAAATCAAGGACTTTTATTTCCCTATTATTTCCTATTTCAATAAGAATTATTATAATTATTTCTTATTATAATAAAAATTCACAATTATACAAGTTAGGGAATGGTGTGTACTTCAACTACTCCATATTTTATATTGTATTTGTGATTTTATCTTTAGAATCTTTAGTTAACAATTTGGCTTAGAACTTTGTCTCCATGATTTTTCTGAGTTTGCAGCTTTTATTTATTCAAACCATACCTTTTTACAATAAGAATATTGTATTTTATTCTGAAATTTTCTCTTAAGTTGCTATCTGTAACTGGAAAAGTTCTACATTTTATTGCCTTTATCATTAAAAGTATTTTAATTTTTTCTTCTAACAAAGTTTGGTCTTATTTAACTCTTGTAAGATTTATTTATCTCAAGAAAATAGGGCTGAATTTTTCAAAAACAAGGATGTTGTAAGGATGTTGCACTAGTGAAATAATAATATGCATTTTGACTTTATAATCGGTGAGAACCCCATCAATATCTCTCACAAATTGGGGCAGTGGTGGGATTCAGCCTGTTCGCACCGGTTCGGTAGAACTGGTAGCTAATTTTTTGTTGACTTCGGCGAACCAGCTGATGCCCTAGTCCTTTTTCACAAGGCTCAGAATGGACTGCCGGAAGTGTGTGGACGCCACTTCCGGAAGTCCATTCTGGGCCTGGGAGGCCTCCCCGGCTCAGAACGGACTTCCAGAAGTGGCATCCAAGCAAAGAACCGGTTGTTCAGGTATTTGAATCCCACCATTGAACTGGGGTCAGGGAAAAGATGTGAGTGAGTTGCCTGTTGGAAGATAGGGGATCCCAGGGACTACCAAGCTACTATCCCAAAGCAGAGCAGGCTCAGGATCTGAAGACCAGAAGGCTTCTGTGACTACAGAGACAGCCATCCACTACAAAATTCAATAAATAGATGTAGAAATGTCAATATAGTTGAATAGGTAGTTTTATAAATCACATTAAGGATACTGTTCTTTTGTTTGTATTTTCCTCTTTTGCAGTGGCTTGTTTTGCTATATTTAGTAAATTAAGCATATTTTGTTATGTTAATCATGATTTCTTTGTTTTCATTCAACATTTTTAATCCATATGGTTAGCATCCTGTTTTCTCTCCACAGAGAATATTTTTCTCTATATATTCATATAGCTCTTTCTTAATTTCCTTTTTTCTTTTTCTATTACTGGTGGTCCTTGGCTTACAACTAGCTGCTTAACCACCATTCAAAGTTGTGAGAGATTTTGAAAAAGCTACTTGCAACTCAAAGTTATGACTGCTACAATCCCTCCCCTGTTCCCATGGTCACGACTGCATTTCAGGCACTAGGCAACTGGCTCACATTTACAACCAGTTGCAACATCCCATGGTCATGTGACTGTGACTAGCATTTTTTTTTGTCATGTTCTAGCACAAAATGACAAAAACGGCTGTTACGATACGTTGGATTTGCTTAATGACCACATGATTGTTAAGTGGACCATGTGGCTCGCATTTACAACCAGTTGCTGTAAAATGGGGTTTATTTGGTCTGCTATGACAGAAAAAGCCAATGTAGTGGTTAAGGTGTTGAATAAGATTGAGAGGCCCAGATTCTGGTCTATCCTCAGCCACAGAAGCTCACTGGGTTGTTTTGGAGAGTGATGTCTCTCAGTTCAGCTTGCCTTATCCAATAGCTATTATGGTGGAATAGTAGGAAATGTTGACTTGAGCTGGTAAATGAAAGTCAGAACACGAACAGAACAAAAATATTTTTCTACTATATTTTTTGTATTAATAGATAAAGCTTAACATATCAATGCTACACATCCAAATAAATATAGTTTGTTATTTTCTTTATTATCAGTTCTTTTCCTGATAACATTGTATGGGGGAAGGGTATTCTCTCATTTCTTCAGAGGACTTTCTGATTATGGACAATTAAAACTTTTTATTTAGTAACATTGTATGAACAGGTGATGTACTTAATGTTATTTCTCTCTTTTTTTTAAAAAAAGTAATAAAACTCCCTGAATGTTTTATTATAGAATGACTGTCACATGGAATACTAGTAGTTCCTTTTTTCTTTTAACAGTGATTGTCTTTTTATCCTGTTCAGCTTTAACCCTTCTCCCCTCACTCAACTTCATTCTTCCTGCCTGCCTGCCTTATAAGCAAGTGTTGTTATCCATTTAAGCAAACATAGCAATGGGTTTTCCAGTTGTTCTCATTTTAACTAGACTTGATTTAAAGAAGCAAACACCCTTATTTGTCTGCTCCCAAGACTGGTATACCATTTGAACTAAATGTAGACCCCAGCCTGAAATATCCAAAACATTAAATTTGGCCAACTTAATTAAAAACAAAATTTATTTTTATCATTCCTTTCTCTCCCACCCATGGATAGGAAATCAGGCATTTTTATTTGAGAATACAGTATTGGGAATGTGTAGTGTCAACCTAGAAAACAGATATTATATGTAATATCCAGAACACTGCCAGTAGAGGTCAGCAGTCCTTTTGACAACAGGAATGGCACAAAAACAACAGGACAGCACAATTGTGTTGCTGCAAATTTGCATGTAAAATGCTTATATTCAGAAGACAATGTTCTGGCATCAAGTGACTTCAAGTGACTCTAAATCATTCTAAACCAAAGGGGGAAAAGTCACAATGTAACTTAAGAGAGAGAGGTTAAAACGTGGTTGCACTTATAAATGCAGTGAAGAATATCCAAAGCCACTTCTTTGTCTTTCTTTAAATCTTTCTATTTATTTTTCTGCTTGTTCTATTTTCATATCTCATTGCACTTTTAGATTTTTATGTTATTTTTTCACTGTTTTGGTTTAGTTTGTTGCCCTTATTGTTCTTACGTATGTGTATGTGTGTAAATATTCTAAACCATTAGGATCATTCTGGGAGGGTGGCCTGCCTTGAAAGAATGAGAAGTGAGATGTTCTTAGTCCATAGGAACAAGGGTGAAAGTTAATTTAAGAACAGATTCCAAGAAATGGAAAAAAAAAAAAAACCAGTTATAAGTGAATAAAATCAGAGCAGAAAAAAATACCAATAGATTCTCCTTTGACATGAGGAAGAAAAAAAAACTTGCTTTGCAAAACTATAAAACTAAAATGGAAATGAATATAGCACAAAACAACGTGTTTAAATTACACTGCTGAAGGAGCACACTACCTCCACTTGGACTAAATAAACAAAGGGACAGATTTTAATGCATGAAGTTCATCTGAAAAGCCCACCTTTAATTGTGTCTCATTCAGACACAGAAGCCGTAAGCATAATGCTCAAGCATTCTGATTGGCCTTTTCTCTTGTTGAAATCTGTCAGAGGTCATCTGAAAAAAATCCCCAACACTCCAGAAGTTTTTTTCCATATTAGAATTTGCCTCCTGAGATCAGACTGGAGGGTCACATGATTTCCAGCAGTGACTCTTGGAATGAGTTTCTCTACTCTGGGTCCCTTACGGCAGGCACGAGAAGGGACCGGGGCGGCGGGGATGTGTGTGTACACAAAAGGCAAGAAAAAAAATCACATCCTTTTGGCTCTGGTTTCTGTAAGATATGACTACAAATCTTTAGGCACTCCCCTATGGATTAAAACAAGCAAGTTTCTTTACTTTTATTAAAAGAAAGCATACAAAATTCAGCTCCTGGAACTGCTTCCATTTCCTTAACAGTAGAGCCAACACGTCATGCGAATAGGGGTGCTTATGTGACCAGAAGGGAAGCATTGGAAAAGGCAGATCTTTTGCAATGAAATCTTCAGCAGAATCAACAGGCTCTGCCTCCCTCTGCATTAATTGTTCTGGGGTGATTTTTTTTTCCCCTGTCCCAGTGCTAACTAGATCTGACCCATTTTGGAACTTGAGCCTTCTTTTGTCACCTTCTTCTGCCATACTAACTTTGGCCTGACTGTTCTGTTTTCAAAGAATCATCCTGCTGATGGAGAGACATGGAACCCTGAGCCGCTTCTCATAAGTTCTTTCCAACATTCCATCAAATTTGAAAAAATAAAATTTTGTAACACACATGAGATTCATTTTGACTGCTTTATTAAAGGCAGAGAAATTTCTCTGAACATAGTTTATGTTTGTAATAGGAATATGCCACACTTTGGATTCCATTTCAAAAGGAAACTTCATAGCACAGGGATGCATGAAGGTAGGACCTGTTTAATGCATTTTAAAGTAACCATATATTTTCTCAGGATCATATGGCTGTCCCTGCCACCATAGTAAAATCTTGGGAAAGTCATGTTTGGACAATTGTAATTACTACTATTGTATCTACATGCACTTGGAAGCTTCTTTTCTAAATTATTTTTAAAGCACTGGACAACCTTAATAATAACAGAAGTGTAAAATGCTACTGATATAGTTTCTTTGTTGTTTCTACAGAATTATTGCATTTTAATTTAACCCCATATTAAGTACTGAACGGGGATTAAATCATTAAATAGGCTGCATTATAAATGAAAATTATGTGCATTAGGCTCATACTAAAACTATTTAGCATGATATAGGTCCATGAACTGGGTTTTTCAGTTTAAGAAACTAAAAAACAGTGAAACTTAAGACTGTGAAAGCAGGAGTCTTCTATGTTTAACAAAAGGAGGAACTAGAACTGTCAACTCTGGTCCCAAAGATGAAGATATATACAATTCTTACTTTTCCATAGTTTAAAAAAGGAATTCCAATCCATCTTAATCTCTTTTTTATTTTACCAATAGGGATTCACATATCATTCTAAGGCACTGAATCTAAGGTATGATTTGTTTTTAAGTGAACAGGCTGTTTTGCTTGGTTCATACATCACACTAAGCTACAAACCATGTTTTCTAAATTATAATGGTTGGATTCATACATCATACAAAGCCAAATTCAACCAAATCACATTTTAACTTAGTACAATATGTGAATTCAGTAATTATTCAGCTAAGTGGAAAAATGCAAAAATGAAGCAGCAACAAAATGGATATTAATAGTCCCAGTTTCTAAAAAATGAAATCTGGAAAAATGGTGGATTCTGATTGTCTCTAAAGTCAAACATTTTAGGAATGTTAAAAAAATACCAGATGCATATTGATCTTCAAAAATTGGAAATTTGGTCTTTGAAATTTTGAAAATCAAACTGAATTCTACCAAACCAATGTACAAAAGCATCTTAATTAGTGGCCACTGATTAATACATATTTTTTGTTGAAAATGCAATATTTACTTCAGCTTGAGAGCTAAGGTGTTTTTTATTTATATTTCCTCTAAAATTTGAGGAATGTGCTTTACTTGTGCCTTTGGGCATTTCTTAATTTGCAGCTTTGCATCCTAGCACATAATGATCACCGATACTTTCCACAGTACTTATTTATGAGACTGTTAATGTGTAACTTAGTATCATAAAATATATTCTAATAAAATTATTTATGCTGGCCCAGGTTGGGAAAAGATTTTGGAGGACAACTGTTGCAGTATTTGTTATTCAAAAGCAGCTATGTGCTCTGCAGCCGTCTGAAACGTCAACAAAGACTGAATGCATGGATGTATGTTAAAGGAGGCCATTATTCTAATATGAGCCATGGTGAGTTTGAGGCTACTGTTTGGCTTCAAAGGACCCGTGGAATAAGGCCCTTTGAAAGACTGCCCATCTAGCAAAAAGGAGTAGCAGATTGTTACTGTATTACTAATACATACAAACTAGCAAGATAGCCTTATTCTTGCTAAGGAATGGATTGGATAAACTCAGCTGTGGCGAAGCATTCAGTGCTGGAAAGGATGCTTCAAAGCTGCTGGGATCTAGTTCTTCACTGAGAATGGACAAGTGCCCCTGCTCCCTGGCCAAAGCCAAAGCCTTTAGGTCCAAAGTTCTTGGCATAGCAACCTGTTGGAGAGAAGCAGCAGAAGAAACAATCAGCGATTAAACAGGCTCTGAGCTCAGGAAGAGTCATAAACAGTAAACATGTTTACAGACTTATCAGTGAACATGCGCTTAGAAAACAAGAGCTTTCTGTTTTCTGGTTGTCTGCTTTAAGACTTGACTACATTTTCTGTCACATACTTTTTTTCCACCTGGCCTGTCATGCTCTTTTTAGAAATACAATAGAGGTTTGATCAATGGGACTCCTACCCACTATTAATCTAGTTTGCTTAGCCATTCCCACTGGCAAGTGCAGCTAAATGGAGTAATCGAAAGAACTGTGACTTGGTATAGTATCTTATATACCCAAATGCAATCAAGCATTAGAAAGCACCTCTCAAGTAGATAACCTGAGGCATGCTGCTCCATAATCAAATTGCAAATCAAACGAGTAAATGAGTGTTACAAGAAACATGTAAGGCATCTGCTTGGCACTCTCCTGAACCTCTAAATCATAACTCATTGCATAAGCAGTATTTGTAGATTTTGCAACATTTTTACATAAGAGAACATCTGCATTAGCATCCGATACCTGACTAGCAAGTAATAATTACATGCCATTAGTTATGAACATAAGTGATACATCCTGAAGTAGCAGCTCTTACCCTTGCAATAGATTTCTCCATCTTTATCAGCCAAAGTTGTAGACTCCAGACCTTTGCCACATTTTGCACATCGGAAGCAGGCCTTGTGCCATGACTGAGATTAATACAGAAGACATATTGTTAGTACGGAAGTGAATAATTTCACTTTGATATCCTACATGAGCTTGACTAGGAACTAGCCTGACTCCATAAAATTGATGTACAAGGCCAGCAGTCCTTCTGTCAGCTTCCCGTTTCTTATACTGGCCTGTATGAAAATATTCCACTTTGAAAAATAATTGTAACATTTTCACAAAAAGAAAGTAGATTTTGCATGTTTTTTCTGAATTCGCTGAACTTACAACATTAAATTTGCAGATAATGCACAACCGTATCTGTATGTAACAAGTGATTATTTCTCGATTCTAACATTTTTATTTTCAGATGCATGCCCCAACTATCTTTCTTAGTAATAATTATAGTCTTGGATAATCGCTTAGTTTCACTTGTACTGCTAACCTTTATCACATGGATAGGAAACTGAGTTGTCCTTGGTATTAATGAATAAAATGCCCAGCAGCCAGTGATGAAGAGTGCTGGGAATTGTACATTAGTAGCAAGAGGAGAGGCACCACATTCGCCACGTTTTAGACTTCCTGAAGCATAGAATTTCAAAGAAGAGTATTGTATTCTTTCCTACAAACATATTCACTTATGAATTTATTACACAAATAAAGCTAGTAAAATTAATGTAAAATGTAATATGTAGACTTTTATAAACACAAAAAGAGAAAGCCCAATTTAGCCTAAATTAATATATTCATATTTGCTATCTACTAATAATAGTTCTTACCTTTCCAGCTCCAACCACCTTCTCAGCAGCATAGACAGCTTGTCCACAGCGAGGGCAGCCATCAGCACCACCCACCTTTTGGGCAATCCTGGATGCATTAGGATTGTTGGTTGGGAATTGGGGATGAGATCTGTGAGGTCGAAGCAGGGAAACAGTCATTTCATGTTTCCAGGTGTGTATATAGAGACAATGTCAGAGAGGAAAATATTTGGGATTCCCAATTTAGTGTGTGGAAAAGAGGTGGTGGTATAAAGAAAGAAGTCATCAGCATTCTAGGCATAGATACATAAAAAATAAGACTGGTTTTGATTTTTGATTTTATTTTAGCTGATGAGTGTAAGATATATGAGAAAGCAGCAAGAATTCATAATTTTGAAATTACAGTATTAAACACTATAAGACCATTGAATTTGTTTATATTCCCAATATTTCTTATCACTGTAATAATGGATACTCAAGTTAAAAAAGATTGACAATGACTTACAAAAACAGACTGGTTTTTTTCTTTTTCATTTTCCTCCTGCACTTTTTATGCTTTCCATTCTCTCCTCTTTCTCTAAATTTAGTTTGTATTAGTTTTTAACTATTGTAATTAAAATTCTTAATAAAATGATATAAATAGGCTGGTTTATAGGTGTTCTGCAACAAATTCATAATTTTATACTTTATAGCCTTCAAATTAATTTGCTATAGGTATTTTTCTGTGCTAAATTACTGGTCAAAGTAATTTTAATCAAACTTCTAAGCTTTTGCTCTGAACATATAGTTGGCTCTGTAACCTGCTATAATTCCTGTCTCTGCTATCTAGTAAGCTGCTCTCCTTTTCACTCCAAAATCTCAGTGAATGCAAACCAGTACTGGCCAAACACTTTCTGGCATCCACAATTCTTCTAGCTATGCTTACTTCCCAGAAGTAAAAGAATATACATTTGAACAGAGAACAAGACTTGTAGGGATCTAGAGAATGCTGGGTATACAAATTTACCAACCTTATTTTACCCACTTAAAAATCAACCTTCACTCCATAGTTCAATAAGAATCTAGCATTTCATATAAATAGGTCACAATTATATCTAGGTAGGTTTACAGTGAATTGCATTTGGGACCTAGGATTATGTTTCAGAACAGAAATTTAAAAGCCTATTTTCCTGCAAATTGGATTTTTACCAAGGCAACATCTGCTTTCTTCATAACCACAGTATTTGAATAATGATATAAATTCAAATCAATATATTAAGCAATCAGATTTTGCAGATTTTTTTATTAGTACAACTCACTCTTCAGGTTTGATCCCCAATGCTTCACCCTTGTCCATGCTTAAGGTCCCAGCTCCTTGTCCATATCCATAGCCTTTTGGTCCATATTTCTTCCCATAGCATGACTTGCAGTAGATCTCTTCTCCGTGCACAGCCACCGTAGTGCTATCCAGGTTCTTCTTGCAAACCACTACAGCCATTTGGGAAGGACAAAGATATCAGATGTCATCTTTATAAGCTTAAGTATTAGACCTAATTTGTAATATAGGCAACTAGGATATTTGTGGAACCATTAAATACCACTAAATAGTACATTACTTAGGGTGAACAACATATAGCATGAAAGATTATTACCATCTTTTTCAATAATGTTGGTCTACAATACAACTGAGGGAACCAACTTGGATAAAAGGCTGATCTATCAGGATGTTCTATAGCTCATTTTTCTTTTCATTTTTCTTTTTTAAATGTACCTCTATCTTCTTTTGGAGGGCAAAGTCTGGAGATATTAAATCAGTATTTTTCTCACACACATTTTCTTTAATACAGCAAAGATAAAAGGATCTAATTGCAGAAATGGCACAGAGCAAAAAAGCAACAAGTAAGGATCTGTACAGAACAATTTAACTTGAGCAATTTGCTCAGCCATAAACTGTCTTATTTTATTTCTGAACTTCCATTCACAAATAGAAATACAGGAAAAGCAGAAAATCAGGAGTCTTACAAAAGCTTATGCCTCTTAATAAAATTTATTAGTTAAAAAAATGCTACTGGACTTATGACCTTTTTTTCCTATCTGAGATTGTCCCATAGAATGTCTAGAAAAAAGTACACAGGGAGAGGTAAAGCATCATATTAATAGGGATAATTTTGATCACAAACATAGATTGTACAGTTGAGTTTTTAAAAAATCAGGTACGAAACAGGGAATTGGGGCTAGGAGGCAAGATAATCAGAAGAAAAGAATGGTAGATATCAAAAAAAATGCCACATTATTTAAACCACCAAGACTACCAATCTGATATCCATCAAAGGAAATAGTCTCAAGTGTGAGAGTGGCCAATCCACATTAGGATTTTTCTGTTTTTTATGCAAAATCTGGATCACTCATAAGGCATTTGTTGTATTTATTACTCTATTGCATTCATAGTAAAGTTTTCTGTATATTGCAGTATTTTGCAGCCCAATTCCATAGCATTCTATTTGCAGTATATTTCGATTTCTACAATTAGCAGTAGTATATTGCTTGATGTGTCTTAAAAATTGTTAAATCAGCCTTGGAGTGGCCAGCAGGAGCTCTGTCTTTCCTTTATTTTTTTCTTCTTGGGGTACTTTAAGTGGGCCCAAGCAGCACCTGGACATACCAATTATCCAAGTATAAACGGAAACCACTGCTAGCTAGCATCTGTGGATGGGTTTGCATTGGGGAAAACTTCTTATGTGAGAGAAGCAGAAAAGAAGTGGAGCAGCCATCAGAGTAAAGTGCAGCTTAGCAGATGACTAAGGGTGGAAAGAGGAGAAGGCATGGACTCTAGTAAACTAACAATAGACAAATTTAAAGGAGAAGTTGAGCCCATCAGCTTCCCCATTCCAGCAGAGATGCTGAGAGCCATCAGCCAGCTACTAAAGCACCTTTTCCCCCCATCAACACAGACTGAGATACTCTAAAAAGTCAACACTAAAGCCACAGTTCATGACTATAACTGACATCATCTGACGATAACAACATTCAAGATGGCTACATGGTGACTAAGGAATTTGCTTTACTATAATTCAGGCGACAGAAGACCAAACTGTTCATAAGGCTGTTTTGGAACTAGACTATAGGCATAGATATTAGTATAGACAAAATACAGCTTTAATGTGTGTGTGTGTGTGTGTGTGTGTGTGTGTGTGTGTTGTCCAGAGAGGCTGGATTCTGTCATTTATTAACGTATGATTAGAACAGCAACTGCCTGTGAGAAAACAAAATTAACTTGGCTCCAGGATAGGCTGCAACCAAAGCTCTCTTCTTGTTGTGATGGACTATAGCAGCTAGCCTTTAACAGCCAAAGCCCTTTGAGCCACAATAAGTTGTCTTACTCTTAAGGAATGCAAATAGAAAATCAAATATCCTCTCAGGAATGCAGTAGAGGGAACAGTAGGAGCAGTCTCTATATATGGAAAACACGAAGACTGAATTTCCCGTCCTGATGACCAAATATGGTGTTTGTCTCCCTGGGCTGGCAAAGGGTTGGCTGAGAAAACCACCAGCAGGAACAGTAATAAAATATTTAGCCATGAAAGGAGGATCTTTAGAAGAACTTCCCCCCCTCCCCCATAAAGAAACAGCTAATTTTTCTTTTATTGTCCTGGAATGAAGTTTGTGCTTGCCTGCCCCTAAGATCCTATAAATTACTGTGGCTTGAATATTGGAATTTTAAGAAAAACTTTGCCTTGCACTGGCAGAGCCATATTTAAGCCATATATTGGTAAGCTTTTACCAATTATATTTTATTTTTCCAAACCTGTCTGTGATATTATCACAAAGTCTTGTTCCCATCTTAGAAAAGTAATCATTTACCTAGCCCTTTGTGCAAATTTTGATGAATTATTGCAAAACTCACCTAAATATTAATCCACTTGTCATCAAATCTTCAATGTGTGTGTGTCTCTGTGTGTGTGTGTGTGTGTACTGAGAACAAGCGCACAAAAAGAAAAAAATGATGCTCTCCCTTTGATAATTCTGTAGCATACCCACATATATAGAGAAATATAGTGCCTATTTTGATATAGCAAGAGCCCATGATTCATTTACACTTCTAATTTGTTATTAAGATATGTTGAACTATAAACCTCTCTGCTACAATCAATGCAATAATAATTGATTCATTACTACTTTAGTCATTCTTCCAGAGAAATTATCACCCATTCTTAATTTTTGTCCAAGAAATTTGATAGTCAGTGTGCAAAGCTCATTCTGAGTAACTAAACCCTAACCCTAAAGTTTAATCAGAACCTATCAGGACTAACAAACAATTAAAAAAAAAGATTTAATTAAGAACTTCCTGTTTTCCAAACCTTCTGGATAGTTTACTGATGAAAGCTATAATTTAATTTTTGGAGATTTAAAGTATTTATTTGCTACTGTCTGATATATCTTAGGTGTTTTAAAATAAGAGGTGTAAAAGTTTCATAATAAATGACACAATGATGATTTTACTCTATCTCATCTAAGTTCACTCTTGTAATACATTTGGTAATGCAGCTTCTTGTTTGTGAGCTGACAGTCTTTAATCCTAAATATGTGATTTTAGGAATATACTCAGGGCTTTTTTTGTCATAGAACGCCCAGAACGGAGTTCCGGCACCTTTTTTGGATGGAACCTTGTAGGGTAGGCAAGGCGGGTTGTATGACATGTGTGAGTTCCGGCACCTTTTCTTTTTACAAAAAAAGCACTGAATATACTAATATAATATCTGCAGTCATAAATCAGTGGGGAAGCTTGCAGGGAGAAAGTTAATGGGGATCATGTGATTGCAGATAATGGCAGGAGCATGGCGGCAGCTTTGGACTGGCAACTCTCTTTCTTGGGAAGTTTGAAGGAAGAAAGTAATTCTATGCAATCTCTGCCAGTCCCTCTGCACTAATGAATATATCTGAAAGGATGACCCAGTGTTTAGTATAATCTAGATCAGGGGTTCTCCACCTTGGCAACTTTAAGACTTGTGGACTTCAACTCCCAGAATTCCTCAGCCAGCTTTGCTTGTTTAGTATAATCTATATCAGGGGTCCTCAACCTTGGCAACTTTAAGACTTGTGGACTTCAACTCCCAGAATTCCTCAGCCAGCTTTGTGGAATTGAAGTCCACAAGTCTTAAAGTTGCCAAGGTTGAGGACCCTGATATAGATTATAGTTTAGATAGTTTATTAATTAATTAGTCTTATGACCATATCCAAAATATAAAATAAAAATAAAATACAGGATCTAATTCCTGGGTAAAATAGATAAATGAAAATACAGAAGTAAAATACATATGTAGTAAATAAAAAGACTCAATATTCAAATAAATACATCAACTTTATAGGATACTTCAATCTGTTCGATGTAACGGGTTCTTAGTTCAACTGCCTTAACTATAAATTTAGCAGATCTGCACTGTATACAGTAGAGCCCAGAAGGAAATAGGACAGTCTGCAATTCAGATCTCAGTGGGCTGTTCTTTTGAGTAGAAATGTTAACCCTAAGAGGGGCATATAGTTGACAATCAAACAAAATATGAGCAATATCTTTGATGGTTGGAGCACTACATATACAGTACATGTCCTCTCATGAGATAGCAGGTGGTGGAAGCGTCCATATTTGGCCATTGAATCCAACAACTCAAATTTAGCTCTAGAATATGCCTTTCTGGAGAATTGTACCAAACTCATTAACAGGTATTTTTCAAATTGGAAAATGGTTCTTAGCCAACCAACTGAAAGATCTATTTTTTGCCAGTAACTCCATGTCAGTTTGAAGATTCTCTATTTAAAAACTTCCCTTGCCAGGGAATGTAGTAGTAAAATAATAATATAACACAACTGCATGCACCATATTTCATAATATCTTACTCTGATACTCAGGCATTTTTTAGTCTCATTACTTTGATATGAAATATAATTCTGACTGTAACATTTGTTTTTTTACTTAATTTGTTAGCCATTTCCATCACTGAAGCAATTCTATTATATATGGCAGAAATACAAAAAAAGGCAATTAAGTTGCGCCGAACTGTATAGCTTATTTTTTTCTTAGCAACTTACAGTGTTCTGTAGGTAGGTAGGTACAAAGGCTAGGCAGCTTAAAAGCTTGATTTATAACAAAAAGATTTGTTTTATACACACACACACACACCAGAAGGTATGAAGTTTTAGGACGAACAGGCATACTGGCGAACAAATGGTTACAGCATTTCTAAAAATGCTGTGGGCTGGATGAAGCTTTTGCCTGGAAAGATGATTCAAAGAGAATTTGGTCGAATCACTGAATCAATTTTCTGAACTGGCCTGATTTTTGGGACTTCAGGGGAAGAAATGAACAACTGCAGCAGACTGAAGAGCCAGCAAATAGAAAGCTATTATCTCTGGTAATCCTTAATGGACTTTTGCTGGTCAAGACTGAAAGGAGATGAGGCTTTAAGGATTTGTTTAGAGATAAGAGATGGGACAAGGGTTGAGGGTTTGGTATAATGGTTAAGACATCAGTCCAGAAACCGGGAGACTATGGGTTCTAGTCCAACCTTATCACAAACCCAGCTGGGTGATCTTGGGGTAGTTACTTTCAGCCCTAGAGAGGAGGCAATGACAAATAATTTCTGAAAAACCCTGCTATGAAAACCCTAGGGATTAGGCAATCTCTGAGAATCAGTCATGATTGAATGGAAGAAAAAAAGAGAGAAGGTGACAAGTTGTTAACATTGTTTATACTTGTAATGAGGGGGGAAGTCATTTCTTTATATATTTCTTTTCTTTTTCTTTACTATATTCTTATTTTTTCTTTTCTGCACTATTTATTTTTTTAGTTTGTGTTAGTTTTTCTTTGTAATAACATAATAAAACTATTATTTAAAAACATGAACCGGCCTGATAATTCATGCAAATTTTGAATCAAATTAGATACTTACAAACTAATTTTCTGCACTGAGTTAACCATTTAGATTAAAATAATGATTTTTTCCTGAATTAGTACTGTGAATTGTACTGTAACAATGATTTGAATGGAATCAATAATTACATCATATTGGAGCCAATTTGCACACACATAGATGTTAGGAATAAGATTTCTTTAAAAAATCAAGCAGGCTCCAAGAGCAGTATCTTTGCTACAGTAGTATTTATGATTATCCACTTCTGGGAAAAACATGGCTTCCAGCTACTGTAGCAGGTCAACCTTAAGGAGACCAATCCCTTTAGTGTTTTGAGGGAACTCCAGGTCATGTGTACTATTAGTTATATTTCCTCCTACCAGCTACCATTTACCTTATGCAACAAGCAAAACAAGTCTTAGAATACATGAGATTCCTAAGGCAAAAACAAAAGGTCAGCTGACTGGCATGAATATAAAACAACCCTGGATGCAATAATGGGGCTGTGAGTAAGAACAAAAAGCTTTCTATTAAAATCTAAACATCAGCTGGCTGCAGAGGCTGTATGTCAGATTCCCAACTTCACTGGGGGAGGGAAATGGCTCTGAAGATATAAAATCTACAAATTCACAGTTGAGTAGATCAGAACCACAATAATATGTAGAGTAGAGAGATCAGATGTTAATATTAAATAATTTTACACAAATCCATGGAAAAAATCTATATGTAACAATCAAAATATATTTGCTAGCAGTAAATAAAATGCAAAATTATTTAGGCTGTGATTCTACACAAGACTAAGGAGCGATTCTATTTAGCCCACTGAGTCCTACTTATGATTGCTGTGATGTATCTTTCAATAATTCAAGCTTTTGCGTTATACAAACTTCTAACTGAGCAAGAGTATGTCAACAAAATTGAAAATATGTTACTGTAACTAGTGAATGAAACTGAAAAATAATATAATCAACCTTCCCCATTATCCTCCTTGTGTGAATTGTTAGAATTTTTGTTTTGTGTGTTTAAAATAACTAATGTACCTTTAGTCTGACAACAGACTTGGATATCTAAAATTAGTTGTAAAACTCTTAATTTGAAACCTGGGCATTCCCTAGGACAGGGGTCTCCAACCTTGGCAACTTAAGACTTGTGGACTTCAACTCCCAGAATTCCTCAGGCAGCTTTGCTGGCTGAGGAATTCTGGGAGTTGAAGTCCACAAGTCTTAAAGTTGCCAAGGTTGAGGACCCTTGCCCTAGGAAGTGCAGCTTCCTAATTTGCTTTTCCCATGGAAAGGAAAGTAGGGACCTAACAATCCTTAAATTCAGGAGCTAAGAATTTTAAGGTAAAGCAATGAATTAGATAAGAAAAGAGCTACGTAACTATAAATACGTTTGGTGAAAATATGCTTTTCTTTCAACTGATTTTGCAAAACCCATTGTCAACTTATTCCTCACTGGCAGCTGAAGGAAACTGTTGATATACAATTCTGGTAACATTAAGTTAGGTACAGCGTATTGGTGTGGTAAAAAACAAAACAAAACCTCTACATAAAATCTTGGACTTGAATACTCACTGCACAAAAAACAGGATTTGTGAAAACTGTTGCCTTCACATTGTACCTCCTCTGCAAAATACACTGTTTTCTGGCATACGCCACACTTCTTGCCTCCACCCCAGTTTGGCATCCTGTAAAGAAAATAAATGAGATAAATGTAACTATTCAAAAATAAACGAAGAAGGATGTACGTATTACTTAACCGCGTGTATTGATGAAGCTGCTTTAGAGTCAACAAGTTAAAATCTCTACTGAGAAATTACCCAAATGGCCTTTTAGCAAAATCACATAGAATTCAGGTATTTACTACAGCTCTGTGTAGCTAACAATCATCATAAAAATGAATAATCCCACTGGAAAAAATGAAAATTTCAACAGCATGATAATGGATAAAAAAACAACAAAAACAAAGCTATATGTCTACCACTGTATTCCAACATTCAGAACATGCCTTCTCCTGGGCTAGAGACCAAAGCCAAGACTCTCCTGAAACCAGGAGGTAATAAACAATGGATCTCTCTAGAAAGGGAATGCCGATGCACAGGTGCAATATCCAATGGCATTTTCAGATAGATGAGGTCTGGGGGAAATTGAGTTTTTTTATCTGATCAGATAGTTAGATCTGAATATAGGAGGAGGCGGTCCCATAGATAAACACATTAAGAGCCATGTAAGGTCACAAAGGTGACAACCTGGAAGCCAATTGGCAATCAATATAGCTTCTACAATAGTGGGATCAACTGAGTAAACGGGAGACATACATTGCTGTCTGGGCATTCATACAAATTTAATACCAGATGCTTTTCAAGGGCAGTTCCATGTGGAGTGTATACAGTAATTCAAACAGGAGGTGATTATGGTACGACTGACTGCAAAAAAGGCTTCCTGATCCAGGAATGGCAGCAATTAATGAGGAGAGGTAATTATGCAAGAGCCCTGTTAACCCACAGCTTCTATCTCCTCCTTGAGCAGAAGCTTCAAGTCCAGGAAGATTCCCAAGTTGTGGACAACCTAAGTGGGAGAGTATAACCCTGTTCAGAACCAAATATCGTAGTACTCCAGAAACATCTGGCCCATGGACCCAAAGCTATACTGATCTGGATGCAATCAATCCAAATCTATTCTTTTCTACCTTAACAGCCTTCAAGCACTGGGTCAGCACTTTTACTCCATCTCCTGTTTGGCAAAGAACTGAGATATATAACCAGATATAATCAGCCCCTTGATGCTACCTCACCCCATGTTGAACTAAACCCATATAAGGAAGGAACCTATTGTTCATTCTGTATCTTTTAATAGCTGTTTAAGACAGGAAACTTAAACAAAGCTTTTCCTGTCATTAAAGTAGCCTACAAAAAAGAAAAGACATGTAGAGAAGCTTTTTGAAGAGCAGTGCTAATGTAACCAAATAGACAAAAAAACAACAACACATAGCCATCTCTAGGCATACATGGCAAGTTTACAAGGGGGTTGAGTGAGGAAAAGACTAGGCACACAAGAAGGAAAGGTCCCCTGTATCTGGAAAAGAACAAATTTTAGCAAAGCCTGCATTCCTATCTCATAAAAATGAGGCAGATCTGCTGCAATTCTCTGCAAGTTCAATTAGTCTATTCACCCTGTGATTTAAAACAGGGTGACCTTCAAGTTTCTTTCCAAAACCTTCTCCAAACTTGCCCAATGGGCCTGCCTGTGAAGCACAAAACAGTGTCTGAGGTACAAGGAAGTGAAGTCTGAGGTCCATCCTTTTCAAAAGATTTTCCTTTTGATATAAATACCTTGAACTGCATTAAGAATAAGAAAGAAATGTTGCAATATTAGAGGAAAATATAGGTATTTTGTGAATATCAGGACCATCTACTCCCAAACTATTAGATAATATGTTTAGTCCAAAGAAAAAGATGTGTGTAAAATGAAAACTAAAAACAAAACTTGCTATCTTGCCACAACTGCCTTTCCTCATCCTGCAAATTACCTGTGTTTTGTGTTCCTCTCAGCCAAATCATTAGATTACCTTGGATTCCTACAGATTGCCTTAAAAGGAAATAGAACCGACAGGCTCCAGTGGTTTTTTTTTCCCCACTAGGGCAGCAGGCCAGGAAAGAAACTAGCCCTGCCTTTCAACAGACAGCAGTGTCCCTAAAGTACTGTTTCAATGTGCAGCCATGACAAGCAATACATATAAAACAAATCCCTTGTGGGTACCCTTGGCAAAGAAAGCTCCATGTGATCTTAACATAGAATGACTAGAGGTCAGAAAGACAAGGTCAAGAATAATTTTCAGTGGCTTCTCATGAGAAATGCATTTCTCAACATGTCTTCTTCTGGATTTGAAACTAATTGAACTACTTCCTGATAACCTGGAATGCCTCCTAATACTTTCAAAGTTTGTGCAAAAGATGTCTGGATTGTGATAACACTGTGATGAGTGAATAATTAAGGGAAGATATTTGGTTTTTACACTAAAATTCAAGTTTATTTCATTTACCTGCCATCACCTTCACAAAAGGGAACTGTAATTTTTATGTTATCAAAAAATAGCATATTACAAATTACAATAGGATTCAAAGGTTTTTGTTATTCCAAACTAAGATTAGAATATATTTTATATTGTAATCTTAAATTCTATTTTTTGGGAGGGAGGGAGGGAGAGAGGGGGGGGTAAGGAGTAGTTGAGGAAGCCACCAAGAGACAAGACTGACTGCCTTGAATGTCAGATCAAATATTTCTTACAACTTGAAAGTTACCAATACAATCTGAATCAATAGAGTACTGCCATGAAATATGAAGAGAATACGAAGCATGAAAGAATGCATGAAATTAAAATACATCAGCAGAAAGCTTTCAAATTGCAAGAATCTATCAGCCTGAAAAGAAAATTCACTGGCAAAAATGCATTGGATGTGTTCTAATGCCAGTTTCTAATCTTCCTATGACTTTAGTTTTATTTGTAAAGAGGCCATTGTTAGATAAAAGCCAAAGTTCTGATTAATGCCAATTCAGATTATTTTAATGCAGATAGAATGATGAAAGGAAACTAATAAGCTAACATAATTTAATTTTCCAGTAATCTACTAGACTAGAGAATCAGGGAATCAAATAAAATACTCTGGAGGTTACAATCTAATTATAGTTAAAGTCATATATACTTATAAATTATTAATTAAAAAAGGCCCACAGGAAACTGCCTTAGTCTATTCACCTATTTAGCTTACTGTTACCTGGTTTAATTTGGTCTCAAACTCATTCCAGCAGCGCTACGCAAAATCCTTTAAATAGAAATGACAAAGACTAGATTTCAAACTACTATTATTTCACCCTCTCCCAGAAGAAAAATTAAAGTATTGACATGGATAAACCATGCTGAGAGCAAGATTAATGGGATGACCTGAAAGTGAAGCATTTTCAACAAGTATTTCAGAATCAAGCAAGTTTAAGTATGTGTTTCATCGATGGAAGAGAAAATGTTGATTGTGCCAAGCTAAGTGAGTACAAAATGAATAGAACCACTTTCTCCTCTGTAGCTTTGGGGTTAGTACACCTTTAAATATGCTATTAAAGAAGCTGAGTCATTTGGATCAATACTTTTACTTAACAGATTCAATCAGGGTTGGTAAGATAAAGCTTTAGATTTAACCAAAAATATTCTTTGGAATATAGTAAGATTAGTGACTCCAATGTTCCTTAGAAAAACATCCATTTCATTTTATTGGCAACAAAATGTAATATTTTGCCTTTGCTTTGTTTTGGATTTTTTTCCAATTTCCTTGTCAAGTCTGCAGTTCTGATATTCTCTAACGATTTATCATCCAAGTCTTAATAACAAGGCCCAGATTTGTTTAGCTTTTAAATCCAGACAAGGTTGTATAGATAGCTATCAGCTGAAATAGCATAATCTCCATTTCAGAAAGCGATGGACTGCACCCACTCAATTCTTATTTCTGGCGTCAATGATAAATGAGTTCATCTAGTCAGTTCACATTTATACTGATAGGGTCACTTTAACCCGTTTAATGTATTTATAAGAAAATTGATCCAACACAATATTCTTCAAGAATGCAATGAACATGAAAAATACTAGATATAAGTGAAGTCGCAGTTTACCTATTAAATACAAATCAAAATTCTTTATTTTCAGCAGTGAAGTTATATACTATATATATTCATAATGCTATATTATACCAAGTGCATGAAAGGATTAAACAAAAAACAGTAAACCCAAGCAACTAAGAAATGAAATGAAATAAAAGAATATGCCTAAACTGAGTTTATACCATTTTCCTTCACTACCCCTCTCCATATATTCCAATTCCTGCAAATCATCCTTGCTTCCATGTCCACATCAGGTCTTTTCTTTAAACCTCACTTCTCTTTGTGAGAATCTCATTAACCTTACTCAACCACTACTTCCCCTATCTTTTTTTCCTTCTCAATCCATTCACTTATCCCTTACATGTGTTTTGATATTTGATCTCATTCAGTGTTTAAGATCAAACTACCTTAACATGCTTTAATTGTATTCTTACAAGAAATTTTAGCAAGCAGATTTAGATGAAAATGTAGTTGATAATTATGTTAGCCTCTTGTAAGGCCCTAAATTCTTGGTATTATGTGCTGGGCCTGAGTGTATGAAGGTCCTGTCTCCTGGTTGTTTTAACAAACATTGATTGTGACAACCTCTTTAGCTATTGTGTATTTTAACTTTTGTATTTATAATGGCAAATTGTTTTTCATTTTTTTTTTAAGATTGTCCACCGCCAAGAATCACTTCCTGAAATGGTTGGCCATACAAATTGGAGAATTGGATGAGAAACACATCATAGCAGTTCTGGGGCATACAAAGTGAGATGGGATGAGAAGATGAGTAAGATATCCTGATTAAATGTGTAGTAGTCTGTTTGCTTGACTTTGGATATCATCTGTTGTATTTCAGGAAATAAAAAGGTCACCGATATAGTTCCATATGGAATGGAAACTTACACATAATTCTCAGCATTTAATAAACTGAGAGTAGAAGTGCAGGAAATATCTGCAAAGCACACAATCTAAATCCTTTCCTAAAACTAATGGGAAGCATCTGGAAATATTTTCTCTATGCAACAAAAAAGTGTATTTACATAATAATAACTACAGAAACCCCAGTGAAATTTTGAAGTCATTAATCAAATCAGATGTTTTACTATAAACAATAATCAGCATAATCAAACAGAAATATCTTCAGTTTTCTAAATATTTATTCTGAAAGCACAGATGTTTAGTGAATAATTTCCTCTGAAATTATTATAAATATGAAATTTATAAGGTCACCATCTTAAAAATAATTCTGGATGGTTCAGAACCCAAAACAATAAAAACAGCACAAATACAATTGTTCTTTTATACACACATTATGGCATCTTATACATAATCCCAGTCAACAATATATGATCAAGCACTTCTTATTTATTTATTTGTTAAATGTATTTGCCACCTAGCTTGCTGTGGGGCTACTCTAGGTGGCTTGGTTTTATACATTTTAATTATTAAATATATTTGGTTTTATACTTTTTAAAAATCCAGAATACTTCCTCTCCTAGTAAGTGACGGTTTTCAGATTGTAATATTCCTGCCTAATGACTCAGATAACTGAAGCAATTCCTCTTCTAGTGCCTATTACAGAATTTAAAGAAAGAAATTGAAATGCTTCAGGATCGTTACAAAGGTTAAAGCATTCTTTGGGATAAAAGGCAACTATCATTTTTTAAGTGAATATGGCTTCCCCATTGACTTTGCTTGTCAGAAGATTACAAAAGGTGATCACATGATCCTGGGTCGCTGCAACAGTCATAAGTATGAACCAGTTGCCAAGCATCTAAATTTTGATCACATGATCATGGGGATGCTGCAAAGGTTGTAACTGTGAAAACGGTCATAAGTCACTTTTTTCAGTGCTGTTGTAACTCTGAACGGTCACTAAGTGAACTCTTGTAAGTTAAGAACTACTTGCATTAGCTGCTTTAAGAAAGTTGGACATCTTCAAAGTGACAAGGCTAGAGACACTGGGTGAGTACCTTCAATCCTTACAAGGTTTTGGCTAAACAGATTAAGGGCTTTATAAACATTGGAATATTGGTTTTGAGTATTAAGGCTTGGAAATTAATCCTAAAGAATGTATTTTTGTGGGGAAAAATATTTTTGATATTGGAGACATAACAAAAGACTTAATAAGATAAGCAACTTATAATGGCATTCAGAGATGTTATTGAGGAATTGCATCAGGACCTTGAATCATTGATATCAGTCTTGTTTGTTCTTAGGAATAGTCAATTCCCAGATGAAGCACTGATAAAAAAGGATTTGCAATAAAATCTAGGAACATGAATAAAAATTTGTTATTAGACATACAAAAAATAATTAGATGAGGTTGTAAAAATTAAGAAGAATATAAAAATGTCAACTGTGGAGAGTAATTGGAATAATTTCTTCATTTTAGATTGACAAAAGAGGCTTTTTAAAGTTTTGAAGACATTTGAGGCAAGACATTTGGATGGATTAAGGAGCAAGTTTGTTTATGCCAAAAAAGCAAGTTTGTTTACACAATAGAAAGGAACACAAAGTTAATTTATTTGATCAAGGTTAAAATGGGACATATTCTTTTTGGACTTGCTGACATCCAAAGTAGAAAAATATTGGGAATTGGATTTATTTACAGTTAACATGATGGAGTTTTTGTCTCTACAGTCAATTCATATATCTTACTCTGAGAGGATCTAAATTGTCTTAGTATCTAATTGTCTTTGTACTTCATGTAAGAAACCTTTGTGAGCTTGTTCTCTTTAAAGGAGATATTGTCCTTCTTTGTCATGTTAAATTTCAGCCTTTTGTTTATACTGGGGTACTGGGACCACTTGATGCGTTCTAAATGTGGATTTCTTATAGTTAAAGTTGAGATATGGAATGATGAATTTTGCATTTTTTAATATTATTTTAGGACTTTCCTTTGTGCTGACTCCTGGACTCCTACACATTAGATTTGCCTGTAATTCAGATTTGAGTTGTGGGATGAACTATTTTATATTTGCTAATTAAGAGGAGGTGAAAAGATAATAAAATTGATTACACTTAAGGTGGCAAGAATGGAGAAGTCACTTTCTTAGGATATTTTCTTTTTCTTTTTTCTTTTGTTTTCTTGCACTTTTTAAAACCCCTATCTATTTTTTTCTTTTTTAGCTTGTATTATCTTTTGCTATTGTAATTAAAACTTTTAACAAAATTATTTAAAAATGAAAATTAGTGCATCAAAGACCACAAATACTTGTGTTTGATAAGGAAAATGGAGCATGCAATTGCAGGATATACATAAATGTCAAAAAGCTAGAGCAAGTATATGAATTTGTGTATCTTAGTATAATTTTTTCTAAAACTACAGGAACTGAGTGGAGTAATTTTAAAATGTGCAAATGCTGGTAGAAAGATAGTCTGTTATGAAAATGAAGGTAATCGCAAGAAACAGAAATATTGGTACATAAGAGTACTTCTGCCCACACTGGAAGTGAGAATTGAATGTGTCAAAAGAAATGTAAAACTCCAACACGTTAGTTAAGAAGTATAGGTGGTTTTTAGAAAAAGAAAAACTAGAATCAAGAAGAATGGGTTTTGAATGAATGTAGATTTCATATAAAAGTGGAAGATTTCTATGAAAGAACAATAGGTTGAGGTGATTTAGTCCTAAAATGAGGGTCCAATTGCAGAATAAATGTATGAAAGAAGAGTGAATAGACAGAGAAAAAAGGAATGATACAGCTATTTATCTCATGCCATTAATAATGTTGGCGTATTTTGGCATTTTATTTCTTACCGCCTTTCTGTGCTCTATATAAAATTATTTACCTGAAATGGACATGTATATTTATTAGCAAGATGATTTAGAATTACATATAGTCCTTGATTTATGATTACAATTGGACTGGAACTTCTATCACTTGTTAAGTGAATTGTGCCCAATTTTACAACCTTTTTTTTGCTGCAGATGTTAAGCAAACCTGGTTTCTCTCATTGATTTTGCTTGTCACAAGTCAGCTGGGACAGTTGCAAATGCTGATCACAGAACCCCATGACGCTGCAACCATTGTAAATACAGGCTGGTTGCCAAGGGCCCAAATTTTGGTCGTTTGACTGTAGGACATTGCAATAGTTGAAAATGTGAAGACCGGCTGGAAGTCACTTTATACAGCGCTGTTGTAACTTCAAATGGTCACTAAATGATTGGTTGTAAGTTGAGGATTACCTGTACCTATGTAACACAAAATTGATGGCAAATATATTTTTCTTAAGGACATTCATGTGTCTGTTCCATTTGAGAACATGCCTGTTATTAGGAGCACGTTTTTGATTACTCTATCCCATGCAGAAAGTTGTATTTACTGTATTATATTCAATTATTATTCTGTTATGAGACTAAAATTGTTTGAGTATACCTACATAAAAATGGTAATACCATTGTGTTTTCTTAAGGATCCTATTGGTCCACTTAGTTATCCATGTAGTCTGTATCACTTTTATTCATATTTATAACTTGCCTTTTGTTCAGAAGTATAAGGTAGTATACAGAGTGCTTCCTCCGTCTCTTTACCCCTACAACAATGAGATGTAGCTTGGGCTGAGAAAAGTAATTGACCCAAAGTCACCCATTGCCCTTCCATGGCTGAGGATGGATGTGAATCTGGATTCCTCTTGTACAAGTCAATCATATTAATTATTGTACCAGGGTGACTACTTACCCACTGACCTATTGTATATTCCACCTTTCCATTTTGGGAAGCTCAAGGTGGCTTAGAGGCAAGGCAAAATGATACAACATCTTGTGATGAGACAAGTTTGTTATTCTACTAGACTGCAAGAGTTAATAACCCAATTTTTTATACTAACAGACAGCCAGTAAGCTAAAAGCAAGCCAGGAGGAAACAGTTGACAGTTGGATAGAGTACAAATTGGGGAAACAAAAATGATCAGAATGAGATCATGTAAAAATTGGTTGCCTTGTGATAATCATTCTGTTTAAGCACTCAGAAAGAGTTGTTTGTTGTATCTCTAAAGATATACTAGCCTAGAGATGATCCTTTCCATCTTTCTTCCCATCTTTTAGAAAAACAATTTAAAGTTTTAATTGTTTATAATCAAGTTGTTTTCTGAGAACATGAGAATCAGAATATGAATCCTTCTAGTAGCTGTAGATATTATAATACCAGAAAAGTATGAATAAGAAGACAATCTCAATACAAGGCAATTAATATTGGGGAGTTCAGTACTTATTTGAAGAAAGTCAGGAAAACTCTGGTTTCACAGGGCTAGAGAGTAGATTAGACTAAAAAAAGAAAGGAAGCAATGGGGGAAAAGACCCTCCACATTATTACTAAGAAAAGTACATGGGTGTGGTTCATGTAATCACCAGATATTGTTTGACTCATGGTATATTCTACTTTTCCTTATTTAAGATTATAGAAACATGCTAATTCACATATAAGAGAAGTCTGGGTCTGGACTAAATAATCCATGTTCTCCACTGTATAGGAAACAGTTGCTTCACCCTATTGTTTTGTTTTGTTTTGCTGTAGGCAGATGCAACTTTTTATCCTGTTGCAGTGGTGGAGAAAGATGATTAGAAACTCACCTTACACCTTTTGAGAATAAATAGGAATTGCTAGATCATGTTCCATTTAAATTACTAATAAAAGCCAATTTCTTTGGAATCCAATTCTGATCCTCTTCAAACACATTCATATAGGTTTTTTTTTTGGCAGCAATACAAAAATGCTTTGCCACTGCCTTATTCTAGGTTATATTCAAGTTTTGAGTCTAACCTATAGCCCTGCGATTCCTTGGTAGTCTTATCCAAGTATCATATGGGTTAATTTCTGAACTCCAAAAATCAACCAGATGCTGCCATATGTTGATTATTTCATACTTCTCATTTAAGAAGCATCTAAATTTCCTCACAATCCTATTCTGGTCTCTTTCAAACACAAACATACAAAATACATATAATTGATGTTTTCATGTTAAGATGAGAAACTGATATTGAAAGGATACTATAACATGAAACCAAGTTTGATTTTGACTTAATGTCTTGTGTGACTCTAATAATTGTGCATTGAAACCATAGTTTACAACTTAGCCTTCTGTGTGAAACTAGCCAGTTCAACAAAACTCAAATAAGCACAGGAGAGCACATGTTAATCCAGTCAGAGATTTGCCATCTAATTTCAGGTAGCCTCTTCATTCTGTCAGACAAAACTGTGCAGAGACACAGCTATCATTCAAATATTAAAAAATAAAAAATCCATATAAAAACACAACCAGAAGCAAAACTGTTTTCTTTGGTTGTTATGTCAACATGTTAAAATTTACAGTCTGTTGCTCTTAGTAAGCTTCAAAGCTTAGTCCATTGCGGTAGAAACAGTCGCTGATCAGACTATTGAGTAACAGAATTTTTACCATAAATGGACATCCTGTAGCATTATAGATGAGTCAAATTCTTAAGAAGTACTGCACTACACCAAGTAAGATGACATTATTCCTATATAGCATTATTGTACCTAGAACCTTTCCCCACAAGCATGATAGATGATGGTCCCTTTTATGGCTTATTCAATGAACTGTGGTTAAAACAATCCATGGTTTACCAAGATGTGTGAACCCACTGACAACGTTTATATAGCAGGCTATATTATATTGTTGTTTGCTTAGCTATTGTGATTTGTAAGCCAAGCTCAGCACAATATATAAAACCAGATATTAGCACTTACTCTCATTTCTGTACAAAAATGTGAGCCTCATGATATTAGACTTAGTATTATTTATGCATCTTAAAACAAAGTGGAGGGTTAGAAAAACTATAAAATGCAAACGATCCCAGTGCATTATGAATATAGGGGCTGGAGTTAAGTGTAAAGTACAATTTACACTGGCATTTTCCTTTATTTATTTTTTTAAAAATAGCATGGCACATTACTATGTATGGGGGCTATTTCCACTTTTCCCCAGTCCATAATATTCTCTTCTTTCTCACATAAAAATATAGTTCCATTTCAGTAAAAGGAGTTTTTATCATATCTTTAATGAGATACGGACTCTACCCATATGGTGCATTCACTTTGAAAGTCATGTAAAGAGAAAAGAGACATAATCACAGACTGAATATCCTCAGTGTCTAAACTAGCAGTGGGTGTGCAGCATATTCTGCAGTTCTGAAAGGATAAGTCCAAGGCTGTCTGTCTGTCAGCTCAAATCACCTTGTCAGTCAGACTGATAATTTATAATTAAAGTGCTAGAAATAATAACCTTAAGATTTTGTTAAAGAGTAGAAGACTTTTTTATGTTATGCAGATCAAGGATTTTATCAAAAATCCTAGAGATGAGCACCTGAGGCCATTAAAATTTCATCAGACTGTTTTATATTTTAAAAATTAATGTAGCAAAGGCCACTTTTTTCATGACGGTGAGAGAATTTCATCTAGAATAGTGTAAGTAGGTTGTGGTTTACTAGAATATTCTAGTCTACAGATTTCATCTGAACATAAAAAAAATTCTCAAGTAAAAGAAGTTTGGCCATGAAATCAGGTTCTTTGGGTTATAGGGTAGATAGCTGGCTGTTTTCTCCTTTGATAGAATAATCTTCTCAATAATCTTTTTTGTTTGTAAGTTACTGCATTAAACAGGAGTTCAGCAAGATAAAGTTAGCAGATGCCCACCAACTAAATAGCTAAATGTGCCTCTCACCCTATGCCAGTATTTTAGTTATGGTTTATTGATGAAGCCATGGTAGGCTAGTTCACACAGATTAAGCAAACTAGTTTACTAACTACAATAACCTCTCACAATACAGGTTAGCAAAAACAAACTATGTTCTCTCTTACAACTCATCTACAGCCTGACTTCCTCCAACTGTGTTGGGAGTGCATTTCCCATAAATCTCAAACACCAGGAAGGAAGTAAAGTGCACACAGATTTTGATCACCTCAAGAATGGAGTGCTTGTAATTCTCATTCAAGAATCCTGGTAACAGCTTTCCCAACTCTGTCGAGTTATCTATCTCTAAATATCAAGAAAGATTCCAGGGGGTAAACCTGAACGAGTATTTTTTGTCAACAGAGGCATGGCATTCAACAGTGGTAAATACAAAGGCAAACATGTGTAGGAAACGGCACCCTATTACTACTTCACTGGACCGTGAAATGTTGCCAATATCTGGAGTGAGAACTGTCATATACTGAGGGGGGAAAACAGGAAATACTGTTACTAGAGTAAGTTTGCGGTTCAGGCACCCTTTAGAAGACAGTGTCATTGGGTTCATCGGGGCTTTTGCTGCAGAGGGTCAATGTTTTGGAATAAAGCAGCGAGTCTGATCAGGCACATAGCAAAAATACTCTTTTCATGGGGTAGGAGAGCGAAAATCTAACGGTAACTCACCCCCTTTTTAAAAACAAAAAACAAAACTTACTGGATGGGTTAACTTGCGAGCGGCGCGCAAATCGCCTCCCGTTTTCAAGTGGGGATTTCCTAAGTCAGGCAAGGAGCAAGAGATTGGCGGCGCTCCTTTCACACGGATCGCCCGCAGCTGAGATTGATCCCGGAGGAGGGGACCGTTAATAGAGCTGGCAAAAGCACAAGCCTTACCTGGTTAAGCTGGCGTTGGTCACTCCGACGTCCTGTTTCTGGCACCCGAGCTGGCGTGGCACAGAAATCCGCGCAGAAGAGGGTTGTTTTGTTCTCTCCGGGAGAAGGCGGGGTCCCCAAGCAGCGCCCAGCCAGCCCGAAGAGGCTCGAAAGGGAGGGCCGCGTTGGGTTGGAGTTGACCCTTTCCCCCCGTTTTTGCACTCAACACCACAAACGGGCTGATGTCATCACAAGGGCCTCCGGTGTTTCCTGAAGCAATCGAAGCAGGCTGGCAAGCAATAAGGGCGGGACTTGCTGCCTCTCTGGGAGCCGGACAAGACGGATCTTCAGAACGCAACTCTTTACCTAAAAGGAACTTTCCAGTGGCAACTGCGCTTGTCGAAGAACCTGAAAACTGGTGGGGAACCTGTGACTTTCTTGAGTTGCTAAACTACAACTCCCTGCTGTTCTGGGTAGCGCAGTTTTGCTGAAAATCTGTCAACATCTGGAAAGCCCCCAATTCCCCGACCGAGGTTTTTTTTAACAAGTTTTATTGGTTTTTTAATTTTTTTACAACAAGGTGCTTAGGAAGCAACGTGGTGATGGGGTGATCAATTGTCCAAAGAAGAAAAAATCATACATACATAACTCAGGTTAACTCCTTGAATATTCCGTCTCTATTTCCCTCAATTAATATAACCTATTCAACTTAATACATTTCTAAATAAAATTCAACCCAACCGAGTTTTTAAACCAACACAGGGACCTTGGCACTTTTGAAGACAGTTTTTACAAGCTTGGCAACTTTTAAGACGTTTGGACTTCAACTCCCAGAATTCTCCATCAGCTTTCATTAATGGGTTGTGGAAGCTTTTGGAACCGAAGTACAAAATTTAGTGACTTTCAATAGGTGCTTCACAACCAAAGTGTAGGCATATTTAGCAGCCATATTTCTGTAATAAATGCAAAATGTGGGATTTGAAATCTAGTTTATTTCATTGCATCTTTCTACATTTCATCATTTTAATTTTTTAGTTATCCCCATTGCTAAAATAGTGAAATGTTATCTTTATAAATAACTGTACACAGTGAATTACTTATTCATTTGTGAATTTTAGACACCTTAATGATTGTATTGTTTACTATTGCTGTTTTTTTAAAGGAAGCAAAGAATTGATTCACGTGTTTAAAATGTTATTAGTTGATTTTCCTTCCACAGAGTAACTGATATCATAAAACACACAACCATTCTAATTTTGAATAAAGCTCAGAATGCAGATGCCTCCTGCTGTTAAATTGCAATACTACACTAGGTTTTTGAAGGTAATTCAAGTACACAAAAATGTCATTTCTTCTAAAATCAGAAGTATTGTATACCATGAAGGAAACATCCAGATCAGATTTCAGATTTTAAACCTGAAACCAATTATTTTGAAGCAATTCCAAATTAAAATGGCAAAACACAGCCTTATGCTAACCAAGGAGTGGGTTCCCTAGAATTAGAATGAATGAGTTATTGGCAATGGTAGGTTGATTTAAAAAAATAAATGGCAAAATAAGTAAAACTAAGAAGCAAAATGCAAGTGAAGGTTGCTGTTGAAGATCTCTGTTCCTCAAATGGTACTTCTCAGCTTTAAGCATTTCTTCCTGACAATGACTTCTAGTTACATTTCTGTATTTTCACGTGTGAGATTGCATGTGGTGATGCAGAAAATCTTTAATATTCCTTACTAGAAAGATCTGAATGTCTGATTTGTATTGATTTTGTAAAGTTTTATTACAAGGCAGAATAAGAAAATAACAATCACATAATCACAATCAGCATTTAAAAGGAATATTGTTAAATATAACGTATTACAAGATGCATAGGAAAGATGAACAAGTAAAAGAATGTATAATAAAATGGGTTAAACATTTTGGTTACAATGTACAAAGAGAACAATGGGAAACTATGTAGTTGAAATTTACATTATGTTATAACCTGAAAGAGAACTTTTATAAAATGATGTATCATTGGTATATGTCACCAGCATATAGTCAGTAGTGGGATTCAAATATGTGAACATCCGGTTGGTTCTCTGGAAGTCCATCCGGTGGCTGCCACTTCTGGAAGTCCATTCTGGGCCTGGGCAACAAAAAATTAGCTACCGGTTCTGCCGAAGTGGTGCGAACCAGCTGAATCCCACCACTGCATATAGTCCTATATGTCTCCTCATGGGGATTTTTAAAACAGTCACGTTTTGGTGTGGAGAGGTTTTCTTTTTGTGTTTTCTCTTGCAGATTTACCAGAGATGCTGTCCATAAAAAATGAGGCTGAGTAATGTGGGAAGTCAGCCCCTCAGAGAAGGAAATATTAAAAGGGCAGAAAAATATATTTCCCCAAAAGGATTTTTAAAAGCAGAAGCCAACCCTGCCCCAAGTCTCTCTGCCCAAAGCAGGAGCCAGCCCTATACAAATGCAGATGTAACCATCAGAAAGCTGGAGCCAGCTAGGAAATCAAGAAGACAAAAGACCTAAAATCTGCATACCCCACCTGTGACAGGACATAATAGGATCATCAAGAATACAAGAGAGGCACACCTAAACTCAGGTCAGAATACGTGACACAGGAAATAGCCTCCAAGTTCATGCCACAGGAACAGGAAACTTCCAAACAAAAGGCTTTCAAAGGGTATAACAACCTACTCCACATGTGCTCAGTCCTTTTTCCTTGATTTCTCTCCTTCCTGCAAGAACCATCTTTCTGGCTCTTCAATAAACTGTAACCTTCTTCCCAAAGCAGTCGCCATGTTGTTTTATTTATTCCCGGCTTGGATGAACCAGGATGAAGACTTTTCTTCCCACAATAACAAAATGCTGAGTAGACTATTTGCCTGGGCAGAGATGGAGGCAGCTGTAGAAGTCACTACTGTACTGGAAGAAGATTTCCAGCTGAGGATCCTGGAGATGTGAATGAGTCTTACCAGTGTTTCTCAATCATGGCAACTTGAAGATGTGTGGACTTCAACTCTCAGAAGTTGTGGCCTGAGATTGGCTGGCAGGGAAACAAGCCAAGTGGGCTCTGCTGAAGGAACTGCTCTGGTCTTGAGTCAGGTGAGAACTAGACAAATTAGCCCCTATATAGGCTTTTCAATTGGAGACCTTAAAAGATACCTAATTTGGAGAGGGGGAGACCACAATATTTTTGTAGGCAGGGGAGTGCATTTCTTTTTTATTTCTTTTTTCTTCCCCATCCTCGAAAGCAAGGAAATTTTTAAAAAGCTGTTCGAACATTGCAAATTCAGCAAAGGTTTGAAGGATACTTTAAGAGTTTGCCTACTCTGTGGAATTCTGAAAGAAAAACTAAGAAAAAACAAGAGTTTTAACAGAGGCAGCTTTAACATTTAAAAGAACATTTGAGGTTGCTATCTCCATGGAAACAGTATTATACAGCAGCACTTAGGAGTGAAAGCAAATGGGAGTAATTTATAGTAGCATACAGGAAGTAACAGGTCAGAATGAATAGTGCTACAGCAGAAGAAGCCAAGTGCAAAAAATGTAAATAAATGTTCAGAAAGCCTATTACTCAAGGGAAAAAAACAAGTCATTTGCTAAAGCAAAGCACCAAATCATTATTTTAATCATGCATGCCATGGATAACAAAAAGGGAAACAAGGATAGTTATTAGCTGACCTGGAAATTTATACCATAGAACAAAGGTCTCCAACCTTTTGGGCACCAGGGACCGGTTCCATGGATCGGAGGGGGTATAGATTTGCATACTGCTTGCATCCTGCAGATGGGGCTTCACTGGTTTGTGCGGACCGCTTTCTGGCATGCCGTGGACCGGGACCGGGGGTTGGCGACCCCTGCCATAGAAAGTTAAAATGAAACCAGCAAAACAGCTCTTAAGAGAAGTGAATGGCAATACCCAATGGCAATAATTGGGTATTGGTTCTGCTGAAATTAGTTAAAACACCATGTGAATTTAAGCAGCATTTCAGATATGCTAAACAACAGAGATCTAACTTATAGTATACTGGAAGAAAAATCATTTGTTTTAGAGTAGTAGTAGTAGTAGTGTATACCTTTTTTAATGAAAATTATCAGCACTTTTGATCAGTGACGTCATCAAAGTAAACAAACCCACGTGTTGATTACATCAGCAGGGCATGGCCCTAAGAGGAAGTGACGTGCTCAGCCCCCACCCTCCGGATATGACGTGCATAACCCCCTCCCCGGATGTGATGTGCATAATCCACCCCCACGTGGTGCAGGGCTCACAAGGTCATAACCCTAGTCGGATATGACGTGTTGGCCTAAGCCCATCAAGATAAGCTTGAGCAACCCTAACAGCCCTATTTTCAGATAAGGCGTGTTGAACCTAACCCCCATCAAGAAAGATGTGGCAGTCAAGCCTCTGGGGACATGATTAGCTTAACCCTAGATTAATTCTATGGTCATTCAAAACCAAAAAAGCTAAGTAAAGTGAATAATTAACAGAGGCCTGTGTTTTTGGGAAACAAGCCCTACTTTTGGGAGCTGTGAAATAAAAAAAAATGCTTTTTATTTCTAATCATTCTACCCTAATGATGATTTTAATTTTTTGTGGAGTTTTAAAAATCAGTGCCTCAAAAGCTGGGGAAAAAGGAGCCCCTAAAAGGTAGCCAGGGCCTGCATTTAAACCCCCTTTTTTCTAAAAAGGTATTTATTTCTAGGCGGTTTTAAAATCATTTCCTCGAATGCAGGGAAAAACAAACAAACCACAGACCTTTTAAAACCTGGTTTTTACTTTTGTAAAAATCTAAAGACACATATTTTGCCAATTGCACCCTCAAGCCCCCATGTACACGTAACCGTTCGAAGCACGGCCTTAATAAAATTTATTCTGCCCCCCTACAACAAAAGGAATATTAACAGGAATTAAAATGCTCACAAGAGGCAAGCAGCCAGGCGGCAAGTAGAGGTTTAAACCTTGTTCAAGCATGTCAGGACAGCGATTCGTGTTTGTGTCTACTAGTAAAAAAAGGGGAGTTAGGCCTTGTTTGGGACATGCCCAGGCATGTCATACCCCCCCTCCCCCCGTGATTCTGGGCATGCGTAATGCTCAAGGACGTGTCATTGCAAGGGGCAGGGGAGTTTGTGCGGGCAGACCTGAACAGCTAGCGATTTAATTCCAGCAGTCTTTTGAAGATGGCAACCTCTGATTCCAAAACTGTTTTTAAAACAACAGCAGAAGCTAGCGTTGCACGCTCTGACACAAGGCCACAACCGGCAGAATGCAACAAAATCTGTTGCAGGGGTTATGATAAAGAAAATTTTTTATTCAGACCCGTTTTGCACGGCTGTAGCATGGCGTGTTGTAACTTTAACGATGAGGTGCAGAGTACTTACCGGACAGCCTGTGAAATGGTGAATGATGCTACATTATCTCCCAGCAATGGTAAGTAAATATCTTTTTATTTATGATAATGTAAATGCTGCTGGAACGGATAGCACACTAACAGGATGTGCTTTATATTTTGCAGACTCCGAATTAATAACACCTAGACAGCAAACACTTCAAGACATCCCGATTTTATATTCCTGTGGTAATCGCCGTGGTCACAATGCTTCTGCAGATTTTTCTGATTTAGACTATAACAGGGATTCTGAACTATCCCAGAGACCATGCTATCTACCCTGTGAGTTAAAGAGCTGCAATTTGTGTAAAGACTGGTTTGCTTGCGACTGCGGACATGATTTGTGGGGTACAGGCGGGTCAACGTATTGTAAAATAGCGTGTTATGCCCCTTTATCTTCTGATTCTGATAGTGGTGATGAGGGATATTTTTCTGATGGTGGTGCCAACCCCCCTGAACTCTGTATAACCAATAAAAGACTGTGTTAACGTCAACGCTTGACCATTTTGTCAGTGGTCTTTCAGTATAATGCATGAAAAGCTTCTAAGCCGTATTTATTATACACCAGGATGTGTAGGGAGTTATGGAGGTGTGAATACCCTTTTTCAGGAAGCTAGAAAACATGATAAAAACCTGACCATGAAGCAAGTCAAGACGTGGCTGTCAGGGCAAGACGCTTATACGCTTCATAAGCCTGCAAGAATTAATTTTCCTAGAAATAAAACAGTAGTGTCTGGCTTAGATCATCAATGGCAGGCTGACCTCATAGATGTCTCCAAATTTTCTAAGGAGAACCATGGAAAAAAGTACATCTTAGCAGTTATCGATGTGTTATCTAAATATGCCTGGGCCTCCCCTTTATCTGATAAATCAGGGAGGGAAGTTACATCCGCCTTCCAGAATATCTTTGAAACAGGACGCGCACCCCGAAAAATACAGACAGATGCAGGTAAAGAGTTCTTGAATATTCCGCTGAAGAAACTTTTAGCACGTTATGGCATTCATCATTTTGTCACCCATAGTGAAACTAAAGCAGCCGTTATAGAGAGGTTTAATAGAACCCTAAAAAACAAACTCTGGAGATATTTCACAGCTAGAAATACCCATCGGTATGTGGACATTTTGGCAGATACTCTTCAGGGGTACAATAACACTTACCATCGTAGTATCGGGGCTGTTCCTAACACCGTAAATTTGTCTAACGAAAGGGATGTGTGGATGAGGCTTTATGGGGTAGCTTTAAAAAGTAAAAGAAAGAAAAAATGTCTTAAGATGGGAGATCATGTCAGGGTATCCAGACTGAAGGGTAAGTTTGAAAAGGGCTATCTGCAAACCTATACGGATGAGATATTCATCGTCAAAGAACTGGAGACAAGGGGTGAAAGAGTGGTGTATAGATTAAATGATTACACAGGTGACCCTGTAAAGGGGGCTTTTTACTTTGAGGAGCTCCAAAAGGTTCCTGCTGACCAACAGCGCATATACAGAATAGAGAAAATTATCCAAAAAAGAGGGCGGGGGAGACAGAGAGAGTTTCTAGTCAAATGGACTGGATGGCCAGAGAAGTTCAACAGTTGGATTAAGGAGACTGAAGTACAACATCTTTGATATGGCGGAGTTTTACATCACCCTTCCCAGCAACGCATCAGCAGCAATTTTCCCCCAAAACAAAAATTCTAATTTTACTATTCAGTTAGCCAGATCGTTGGATCTTCCAGGGTCATGGGAAGTAGGGCTAGCAGAGATACAGTATCCGCATAGTTGGCACACATTAACTTCTCCTGGATATTTTGAAATTGCTAACGAGAGTAAGAGTTGGCATTTTTCTTTGAGAAGCGGGTACTATAGCAGCCTCCAACAACTGTTAGAAAATATGAACAAGGTTATATCAAATGCCAAGGATGGACCTAAGACAACCCTACATTATGATTCAGTGGGTCGAAAAATTAATCTTAAAGGGGATGAACCACATACCATTCTAGTTAGCGGAGAACTTGGACATCTGTTAGGTATGTTCCCTGGATTCAGCACCTTATATGTTTACACAGACATTGTAGAGCTCCAGATAGTGGGTGACTTCTATGTGCCATTACTGCGCTGTGTGCCTGTGCGAGGGCAAGACAATGATTTTGTCACAATGACCTATGACCGTCCACATTATGTACCGGTCAGCAAATATCACATCGATACCGTTACTATAGAAATCAAAACCGACCAGGACAAAAACGTGCATTTTTATCACGGGAAGGTGATTGTCAAGCTTCATTTTAGACCTCGGAAAAGTGAAGGATGGTTGTAATCAAGGAGCATGGGGACCCTCAAGACTACGTGGCTTACTACAGGGCACAAGCCGGTGGCGGCCTTCCAGGCTTCCGAGGAGCCCCCATTATGTACGGGACAGGTTTAGGGGGTCTGTTCCGTGGACTTTTTCGAAAAGCAATGCCTTTTTTGAGGCGTGGATTAGAAATCATTAAGCCGCATGTCAAATCTGCTGCCAAAAACATTGCCAGAGATGTTGCGGGGCATCTTGTATCTCGTGTTGTTGAGAGGGGGCAGGATGGATCAGGGATGTTCATAGCCAGGAAAAATTACGCATCGGGCCCGCCTATTCCGTTTAAAAAGAGAAGACTTGTGAAAAAGACCCGTCATACCAAGAGGAGACGTGCGCAGAAGACTTTCACAAGTCTTCTCTTTTTAAACGGAATAGGCGGGCCCGATGCGTAATTTTTCCTGGCTATGAACATCCCTGATCCATCCTGCCCCCTCTCAACAACACGAGATACAAGATGCCCCGCAACATCTCTGGCAATGTTTTTGGCAGCAGATTTGACATGCGGCTTAATGATTTCTAATCCACGCCTCAAAAAAGGCATTGCTTTTCGAAAAAGTCCACGGAACAGACCCCCTAAACCTGTCCCGTACATAATGGGGGCTCCTCGGAATCCTGGAAGGCCGCCTCCAGCTTGTGCCCTGTAGTAAGCCACGTAGTCTTGAGGGTCCCCATGCTCCTTGATTACAACCATCCTTCACTTTTCCGAGGTCTAAAATGAAGCTTGACAATCACCTTCCCGTGATAAAAATGCACGTTTTTGTCCTGGTCGGTTTTGATTTCTATAGTAACGGTATCGATGTGATGTTTGCTGACCGGTACATAATGTGGACGGTCATAGGTCATTGTGACAAAATCATTGTCTTGCCCTCGCACAGGCACACAGCGCAGTAATGGCACATAGAAGTCACCCACTATCTGGAGCTCTACAATGTCTGTGTAAACATATAAGGTGCTGAATCCAGGGAACATACCTAACAGATGTCCAAGTTCTCCGCTAACTAGAATGGTATGTGGTTCATCCCCTTTAAGATTAATTTTTCGACCCACTGAATCATAATGTAGGGTTGTCTTAGGTCCATCCTTGGCATTTGATATAACCTTGTTCATATTTTCTAACAGTTGTTGGAGGCTGCTATAGTACCCGCTTCTCAAAGAAAAATGCCAACTCTTACTCTCGTTAGCAATTTCAAAATATCCAGGAGAAGTTAATGTGCGCCAACTATGCGGATACTGTATCTCTGCTAGCCCTACTTCCCATGACCCTGGAAGATCCAACGATCTGGCTAACTGAATAGTAAAATTAGAATTTTTGTTTTGGGGGAAAATTGCTGCTGATGCGTTGCTGGGAAGGGTGATGTAAAACTCCGCCATATCAAAAATGTTGTACTTCAGTCTCCTTAATCCAACTGTTGAACTTCTCTGGCCATCCAGTCCATTTGACTAGAAACTCTCTCTGTTTCCCCCGCCCTCTTTTTTGGATAATTTTCTCTATTCTGTATATGCGCTGTTGGTCAGCAGGAACCTTTTGGAGCTCCTCAAAGTAAAAAGCCCCCTTTACAGGGTCACCTGTGTAATCATTTAATCTATACACCACTCTTTCACCCCTTGTCTCCAGTTCTTTGACGATGAATATCTCATCCGTATAGGTTTGCAGATAGCCCTTTTCAAACTTACCCTTCAGTCTGGATACCCTGACATGATCTCCCATCTTAAGACATTTTTTCTTTCTTTTACTTTTTAAAGCTACCCCATAAAGCCTCATCCACACATCCCTTTCGTTAGACAAATTTACGGTGTTAGGAACAGCCCCGATACTACGATGGTAAGTGTTATTGTACCCCTGAAGAGTATCTGCCAAAATGTCCACATACCGATGGGTATTTCTAGCTGTGAAATATCTCCAGAGTTTGTTTTTTAGGGTTCTATTAAACCTCTCTATAACGGCTGCTTTAGTTTCACTATGGGTGACAAAATGATGAATGCCATAACGTGCTAAAAGTTTCTTCAGCGGAATATTCAAGAACTCTTTACCTGCATCTGTCTGTATTTTTCGGGGTGCGCGTCCTGTTTCAAAGATATTCTGGAAGGCGGATGTAACTTCCCTCCCTGATTTATCAGATAAAGGGGAGGCCCAGGCATATTTAGATAACACATCGATAACTGCTAAGATGTACTTTTTTCCATGGTTCTCCTTAGAAAATTTGGAGACATCTATGAGGTCAGCCTGCCATTGATGATCTAAGCCAGACACTACTGTTTTATTTCTAGGAAAATTAATTCTTGCAGGCTTATGTAGCGTATAAGCGTCTTGCCCTGACAGCCACGTCTTGACTTGCTTCATGGTCAGGTTTTTATCATGCTTTCTAGCTTCCTGAAAAAGGGTATTCACACCTCCATAACTCCCTACACATCCTGGTGTATAATAAATACGGCTTAGAAGCTTTTCATGCATTATACTGAAAGACCACTGACAAAATGGTCAAGCGTTGACGTTAACACAGTCTTTTATTGGTTATACAGAGTTCAGGGGGGTTGGCACCACCATCAGAAAAATATCCCTCATCACCACTATCAGAATCAGAAGATAAAGGGGCATAACACGCTATTTTACAATACGTTGACCCGCCTGTACCCCACAAATCATGTCCGCAGTCACAAGCAAACCAGTCTTTACACAAATTGCAGCTCTTTAACTCACAGGGTAGATAGCATGGTCTCTGGGATAGTTCAGAATCCCTGTTATAGTCTAAATCAGAAAAATCTGCAGAAGCATTGTGACCACGGCTATTACCACAGGAATATAAAATCGGGATGTCTTGAAGTGTTTGCTGTCTAGGTGTTATTAATTCGGAGTCTGCAAAATATAAAGCACATCCTGTTAGTGTGCTATCCGTTCCAGCAGCATTTACATTATCATAAATAAAAAGATATTTACTTACCATTGCTGGGAGATAATGTAGCATCATTCACCATTTCACAGGCTGTCCGGTAAGCACTCTGCACCTCATCGTTAAAGTTACAACACTCCATGCTACAGCCGTGCAAAACGGGTCTGAATAAAAATTTTTCTTTATCATAACCCCTGCAACAGATTTTGTTGCATTCTGCCGGTTGTGGCCTTGTGTCAGAGCGTGCAACGCTAGCTTCTGCTGTTGTTTTAAAAACAGTTTTGGAATCAGAGGTTGCCATCTTCAAAAGACTGCTAGCTGTTCAGGTCTGCCCGCACAAACTCCCCTGCCCCTTGCAATGACACGTCCTTGAGCATTACGCATGCCCAGAATCACGGTGGGGAGGGGGGGTTATGACATGCCTGGGCATGTCCCAAACAAGGCCTAACTCCCCCCTTTTTTTTTTTTTACTAGAAGACACAAACACGAATCGCTGTCCTGACATGCTTGAACAAGGTTTAAACCTCTACTTGCCGCCTGGCTGCTTGCCTCTTGTGAGCATTTTAATTCCTGTTAATATTCCTTTTGTTGTAGGGGGGCAGAATAAATTTTATTAAGGCCGTGCTTCGAACGGTTACGTGTACATGGGGGCTTGAGGGTGCAATTGGCAAAATATGTGTCTTTAGATTTTTACAAAAGTAAAAACCAGGTTTTAAAAGGTCTGTGGTTTGTTTGTTTTTCCCTGCATTCGAGGAAATGATTTTAAAACCGCCTAGAAATAAATACCTTTTTAGAAAAAAGGGGGTTTAAATGCAGGCCCTGGCTACCTTTTAGGGGCTCCTTTTTCCCCAGCTTTTGAGGCACTGATTTTTAAAACTCCACAAAAAATTAAAATCATCATTAGGGTAGAATGATTAGAAATAAAAAGCATTTTTTTTTATTTCACAGCTCCCAAAAGTAGGGCTTGTTTCCCAAAAACACAGGCCTCTGTTAATTATTCACTTTACTTAGCTTTTTGGTTTTGAATGACCATAGAATTAATCTAGGGTTAAGCTAATCATGTCCCCAGAGGCTTGACTGCCACATCTTTCTTGATGGGGGTTAGGTTCAACACGCCTTATCTGAAAATAGGGCTGTTAGGGTTGCTCAAGCTTATCTTGATGGGCTTAGGCCAACACGTCATATCCGACTAGGGTTATGACCTTGTGAGCCCTGCACCACGTGGGGGTGGATTATGCACATCACATCCGGGGAGGGGGTTATGCACGTCATATCCGGAGGGTGGGGGCTGAGCACGTCACTTCCTCTTAGGGCCATGCCCTGCTGACGTAATCAACACGTGGGTTTGTTTACTTTGATGACGTCACTGATCAAAAGTGCTGATAATTTTCATTAAAAAAAGGTATACACTACTACTACTACTTAGAGTGATAATTGTAGAGTAGCATAAAATATAATAAAGAAAATATGTTAGACTTATATGTTGTGAAAACAAATGAATCAATGACAAATGACCTATGATCGGTTGAGGAGATGACACAGGATTAGAAGGCTGATAAGGATCTTTACATATTAACAGATTTTATTAAAAAGCACACGCTTTTGTGAACTGAAGACTTCTGATTTTTTATCACCATAGATTAATGTGGCTTTCCTATAAGTAGCATCACAGAAACCATTGAGGGTAAGTTGAAAAAGGTATTGGTTGATGTTGAGTCTGTGTTCACAGATAGCATCCCCACACACTAACATCCATATTTGTGTTCACAGATAGCATCCCCACACACTAACATCCATATTTACATAAAGATAAGGCAGTATTACATGAAAATGCTAGACCCAAGTTTTCATAAAGTATTCCACCTCTGTAAGCCATACGCAAAAAGGTAGAGCCTGAGTTGGCTTGGATGGAAGCCAGGGGTTTTTTTTTCTCTCCAAGAAACTAATTAGATCCCTGGCTGCTTGGTTCTAAAACAGGTCTTCAAACTTGGCCCTTTTATGACTTGTGGACTTCAACTCCCAGAATTCCTTAGCCAGGCATACTGGCTGAGGAATTCTGGGAGTTGAAGTCCACAAGTCATAAAAGGGCCAAGTTTGAAGACCCTTGTTCTAAAAGAATGAAACTGCCAGGATCAATGGCAATTTTAAAGTTATCATTAATTTACTATTAAAGGCTGAGCAATAGCCCTTTGCCTAGAACTGGAGTCATTTCTGCTAAGCCTAGCAAAGGCTTATACACAAATGAAAATGGAGGAAGATTTTAAGGTGTTACCATAAATATTCACAGACGTTTGCATTGTTAAAACAGCAGCTGCTTCAATGTAGTTTTGGCATTAATTGCATGGTGCTTCCAACACAAAACAGAACTCGACATGTTGTACTACCATGCATATGTCTGTATAGGTAAACATTCTGAAAAATGGAGATTAGATGGAGACTCCTTTGTCATGTATTATCTCATACATTCTGAGAATCATCTTATTGCAGCTGGAATTATTAAAGAAAAAACAGGAGAGATCAAACACTTCCCAGAATGACTGAAATACAGTTTTATCAGGGCCATGATAAAATTACCATGAGCAAAGATTGTTTTGTGAGTTATTGTATCATCCAACATGAACACTACATGCTGGACATCTTGGATAAGTAAAGACGAAGGCTCTAGCATTATATTTTTGTTTGGTTGGTGAGAATTTTCTGTTGGTTAACAACACGTCCAAAGGATGACACAAATCTCCTTCCCACCCCCAGTTCATGAGTAGAAATGACATGTTTTGCCCTGGTGAAAAATTAATAAAAGTTCAATAGGATGAATTATTAAAAACACAATATTTTTAATTGTAGTGGATACATATTCAAAATTGCATACTTTCTATTTGCATACCATAATGCATGCAACAGCAAATAAAAGACCAGCAATGTTGTTCTTAGACATTACCTTATATAACAGCTTAATTTTAGAATAGTGTTCAAAACAAGTTGAACAATAATCTCATGTAGAAAAACTAAATTCTCCATTTGACAAACTGTATTAGCAAGAGGAATGTTAGTGAACAATCAGAAAATTCAAAGAAAGAACTGCACATTTTATAGCACAAAGACTGCTCCAGATAACACTTGGAAACAACATAATAATAGCTGAAGAAAACAAAGATATTCAAAGAAATAAAGTAACACTTTCAATTCTAATTTCTGAGTTAAGAGTAATAATGCCTGCCCGAAGGAGACAAATACATAGTTGTTGTTTCACAGTGGTCAGTATATATGAAAGCCATAGCAATGCCTACATTTGTAAATATAACATAGAGCATTATAGTATACTGGCTTCCTCTGTCTTTGTGTAGGAATTTCCTAACATATTTATAAAATTAATGTTTTCTATAAATGATACCAGGTAATTCAAAGGAAGACACTTTTTAGATCAATTTATTCTAACATAAAGCCTAAAATGCTAAGAGCTACCTCACCCACAAGATGGCGCTAACAAGATTAAAAGAATTTAAATAAACAAATAAACATGTTAATTAACGTGAAAACGACACTGCTGAAGCAAACATTCTCATTCTTTTAACTTTCCAGAATAGCAAGTTTTCTAAATTACTGATGAAACTCTACGGTGAGGCTTATAGTTAGTAAAGGATCATCATTTTACAAGAATATCTAAAATGCTAAAGCAACTTAGGTTCACAAGTTAAGCTAAAAGCAAGAAAGAGAGCTGTGGGGATTATGTCAACTTTAAAACGAAAAAGAAAAGATAGTCTTTCTCCTAGCAAAGATAGTATGATAGCAACAGGATTACAGCAGAACTCCTCAAATCATATTTTTCTCTGGTTTTCTCTCTAAAGAGAGCTTTAGATTTCTTTTTCTTTCTTTTTTTTTTAAATATATTTTATTAGATTTTATAGGGGTACAGGGATTACATTAAGGTGCTTAGGAACCACCATGGAGGTGGGTATATTAAACATCCAAAAAAAAGAAAGACAATCACAAATATATAACTCAACTCAAGTCTTTTAAACTTCCCTCTCTAATTCCCTCATTTAATTTTACTTATTCAAATTAATAAATTCTATATAAGTTTCAAATGGTCCTATCAAATATCAGTTACATTTCAATTCTGAAAATCCAAATCCTGTTTTTAAGCTTTACTAACTTACAATTACTATATTTCAATTAGCCTTAAATAGACATATTATTAACACTTCGGGTGCCCTTTTTTTTTTTACATAATTATATCTGGTATATTGTTCTCGCAACAACATTCCCATATCTTCTTCATTGATACCATTTTTTTCTCTTATCACCCATCCCTCTTATTCTCCTTTTATTTCCAAATAATTCTCTTAAAATAAAAATATCAGGCCAACAAATAAATTTCTATCTAATTTAAATATATATTCTATCAATGCCTCTATATCTATAAAAATCTTTTTAAACCAGTAAGTAAAGTTTACTTCTCCAATACATATCATATCTAAAACAGAGTAATATTACAAAGGGTATCCTCTTAAAAATTTCACGTGTTCCATCCAAGTCAGTCAAGAAATCAAAGCCTTTTTAATCCCATGAAATAAGACTTTAAAATACATTTTTAAATCTAACTCTAGGCTTCTTTCTATGCCATAGTGGTTTCCATAGTAAGGTTCCTACATAATCAAACCACACTATTAAAAGGTCCATATTCTTTAACGCTTCAAATTGGTCAAAGTTCTCTTTCCTTTCTTCTAATAGCCTTTGGATGGTAAAAGCTGTTTTATTCCATGTTATATTTGCCAATTGTTTATCCACCTTTTTTCGATTTTCAATAAGTTGTATCTGAGTGTCAGTCTCTGTTGGTATTGGTATTGATGCTTCAGACATCTCTGTTGAAGTTGTTGTATAGTCATCAGACTTCTCGATAGGTTGTGTTGGAAGTTGAATAAAATTAGCTTGTTTTGTGGTTTCCACGGTTTCTCTCAGTGTAGGGAAAAGGGATTGAAAATAGGAGCTCACATCCTCTGCAGCTTCTAAAATTGTTTCCAATATAAGTTCATAGTCCAGTTGTGTATTAAGTTCCATATCGATAGTAATAAGGCTTTTTAATCTTTAATCTTTAAAGAAGGCTCTACTTCATAAGAATCAAGCAAGCATTCACCTTCAATTTTCAATAGGCCAGCTGCATCCGTTATCTTGTAGTTATCACTCTTTCAGGGTCATAGCCATTCCCAGCCATAAAGAAATATAATTGCAGTACCACTTTTCGACACAAGATGTCCTCAGCAAACCAAAAAATCTTTTTTTTTTTTCCTTTCCAAATAATAGATTTTTTATTTTTCGTGTTAAAAAAGATGAAGAAAGGGTTCAAAATAATAAATGCGTAGTTGTAACAATAATAGTCAAGAATAAAATGTTTTCAGGTCCCCTCAGTATTCCAAAATTTAAATAGTCCATCGAAATTAACTGGTTTTTATTTATATATTTTTTTTTCCAACGCTGTTTTTCCCCATTGCCCAAACGCTGCTTCCTCACGACAGGGAAATAGTTCAAAGAAAGCTTTTAACAGGAAAGTAGTTAGGGAAAAAAAAAGGGGGTAGGAAAGGTCTCACCCGGATTCTCCACGGGGGTTCTTTCGCTTAGATGTTCTTCTGGCTTTCAGCTGGTGCGACGAAGTGATCGTCCATTTTATTGGGCGATCTTTTCCTCCGGCGGCCCTAAGGAGAAAGCTCGAACTGGGGAGAGCCGCCGCTCTTCCCCAGTCGAGCAGGAGCCTCCTCTAACGGTGGTCGCCTCTACGGGGCGACTTTCGACCCGATTAAGGGTCTACCGGCGGAGGGAAAGCAGCCGGTGGGAGAGAGAGATCTCTCCGTGCGACTGCTGGTGTCGCGATCCGGAACCGGAAGCCAGCTTTAGATTTCTTTATATACGACTTAGAAGACAGTATCAGGATTTAGGAGGATCTTGGCAAGTTGAAAAAATAGATAAAAACCAGAAAGTTTAATTTCAACAGGAAAAATGCAACTTTATATTTGGGCAGAAAAACAACAAAATCATAAATATAGGGGAGATATACTGGGTAACGGTACATGTGAAAAGGATTCAGGTAAACTTGGTGGATCAAAAGCTGAATTTGAGCCAACACCATAATATAACTAAGACTACTATAGTGTAAACATCAAGAAAAGCACTTATTTCTCTCTATTCTGGATTGGACGAATTTTCTGAGCAAGACATTTGATAAATTGGAGCATGTCCAATAGGGAGTAACCAAAATGATAAAAGGATTGGAAGGAAACTCATCAGAAAAAGTTGGAGACACTGTTAGCTATAATTATCTTCAAGTATCTGAAAGCCTGTCATGAAGAAGATATGGCAGATATATTCTAGTTGGGAGGACAAGAAACAAAGGAGTTAAACCATAAGGAAATAGATTTTGATTGGAGATCAGAAAACATTTCCTAATCAAGAGTTCCTCACCAATGACCATCTGGGAAGATAGTAGATTCTTCTTCACTGGAATGTCTCAACAGAGGCTGGATGATAGTACCTGCCCAGAATTATCTGTTTGAGATGGGCAGCCATATAAATAGAATGAATGAATCTATTGGGAATGTTGTAATAGTGGATTCCTTCATTGAATAGGGTTTTGAACTAGGTGATCTTCCTTCTTATTTTTCCATTCTTTATTGTATTTATGATCCATGTTCATTTTAAACACTGCATAGATTAATCTATACTATTCTGAATAAAGAACAAGTGACTTAGCTAATTCTATGTGTGTTCTAAGTCAGTGGAAATGGCCCATCAGTTCAGACCTTCCTTGTCGCCATTTAATTCTGTTAATTTACAGGGGCTCAATCTTGAGACTCCAAGGCTACATTTACCTCTGAAAGCTTTATATGTGGCTCCCAGAGATGTTCAAAAGCTGTCACCAAATTGTTCATTTTTATCTAAAAGCGAGAAACTATTAAGTAAACTTTTGGGAAGCAATTGTACTAACTATACTTAAATTTAATCTAGTTGAAATGTAATTTGCATTTGGATTGACTACTACTTTTCTTAATCTAGTACCAGGGATGCTATTAAGAGGTCAGGTGTGGCGTAACCTCAATCAAGTTATATATTATTTGCCAGATATTAAAAGTATTTACAAAAATTTAAATCAATGTCACTCTTCTCATTATTTTTATTTGCTAAAATGTGTATTTTTAAATGACCAACATATTTCTGTTAATATCAAATGAGTTTACTTTAATATGCTTATTTTTGTGATTCAATAAATACACATTCCACAAATGCATCAATTTTAATTTTTAATATGTTAAACATTAGTGATTATAATGCACACAACGCTCTTTTGGAGTTCTCAAGGTTTTTAAAAGTGAGAAGAGTGCCGAGAGAAAAAAGGTTAAGAAACACTGCCTTAAGGTATGCAAGAAATACCTACCTGCTGCTAGGGAAAATGTTCAAACGTGCTTATTGAAAGTGGTAATAATCACAATAACTTGTTTTTCTTGTCAGCAAAACGGTTGGGTTATAACACTTCTCCCTTAATTCCGACTCCAGGGAGAGAAGACATCCTTGGAAGGCCAATCTTCCTCCCTGGGACACCCACTCAATGAAGTCCCTTCGAACTACTTTTCCCATGATCCTTTAAGCGGAACTCTGCGCTCGCGCCACAGTACCTCCGGGGAGGGGGCGGGGGAGTTGGGAAGATGGCGGTCGGGCTGTCGCGCTCTCCAGCGGGCTGAGGCAGTCAGCGCGCCCCTAGCACTTCATAGACCGACGGGGAGGGTCGGCTGTCATTGCCGCTATCGCCACCATGTCGGAGCCGGGCCACCTGGGGATAAAGCGGGCCGAATCGGCGAGGCTGCGTCGGGCGGAGCAGCTGAAGCGCTGGAAAGGCTCCTTGACCGAACTGGAGCCGGTGACTCCCGCCCGGAGCCGGCACCGCGGTGGGGGCCGTGTGCGCTTCGAGGACGGCGCCGTCTTTCTGGCCGCCTGCTCCAGCGGAGACACCGAGGAGGTGAAGCGCCTGCTGGCCCGCGGAGCCCGCCTTAACACGGCCAACGTAGACGGGCTGACAGCGCTACATCAGGTACCCCAGGGCGGAGCACCTGCACCCAACACCTCGACGCCCCAAATCTGCCGGGGATGGAGAGGGCGAGAGCGCGGCTGTATGCAAGTGATCGCTTTTCTCCCCTCTTCGTGATCCCTGGAATCTCCGGGGATTTATCCGTCCAGAGCGATGGATGAGAGATCGTTGCCCAGTCCCCTTGCTTGTGCTTGGGATGCCCTTCGGACGGGTTGCAAGCAAGTCCTGTACTGCTGGGGCTTAGGGTAGCTGTTGCCCAGTACATGTGGAGAGATGGGCTGAGATGGCTGGCGTAGGGTAAATAGGCTGTAGATAAAGTTTGAGATTGTGGAGGATGGTTTCTCAGATAAGTGGAGAGGGTTAATTCAGTGAATGAACCTGTTGTTTTTCCTTCAATTTGTCTTTTTACCCTGCTCCCCCCTTTCCCAGGGCTCCTTTCTGTAAGTCCTGAAATTGTTCATTCACCATTAGACTTAATACTGTTGTATTGCTTCCTTCCTTGGGAAGATTGATGGGACTCTCCATAGTCACCAGATTGCTCTCCTGCCCATCCAGTGTTTCCTTTCCTTCCTAGATGACATGAAAAGTCATCTAGGTGAAATGGACAGCCCAGTTTAGGCTTATGCCTGTGAACAGTTCAACTAAGAGTAAACAAGATCTCTACCTATACATACTTAGTTGCATAGTAATGGCAATGCAGCAGATATTAGACATCAGTTCTTCTGTTATTTGTTTCTTGGCTATGTTTTACTTGAACTTAATCTAAAAAAACCCTTTGCCATATAAACAAAAGTACTCTTCTTGTGGCTATGTTGTATGAATTAACCCCTATAATATAACCCCAACAGTCTTTTGTTTGTCAGTTATTTCTGTTACTAGGATTATTGTGGTTTTCTTATCCAGAAAACTTTTGCTACCCAAATAATTATTCTCACTGAAATACAGACTGCAATTTACTAATACACATTTTATACTCTGTAATCTTGAATCTGCAGGGGGAAGATACATTTGACTAGTCTAATGTTATTGTGTCTTTGCTTTCATCATCAAAAGGATGAAAAATATAGGGAAGAGGGTTTTTTTCTTTTTTTGTTTGTTTGTTTTGAAATGAGCAAGGTCAGGTTAGTTTGGTAACATGCTTTAAATGGAGAAGTGTACAAGAATTTTTGATATCAAATTATCCTGATTTGTATTTACTTCCAGTAGGAAATATTACTTCTGATGAAATATACCTCAGTAAAAAATATCTGTCACAATATACAGTATATAGACTATTTTCCCTGTTTGTTGATTCTTCCTTAATAGAACTCTTAGGGTTCTAAAACAAAACATTAATTTGAAGTTAATATTGCAGAATATGAAAATCCATAAAGAATAGTTGTCAATGACCTCAAATAAATAACATGCTGCTAAAATAATAAAATATTTTAAAATTACAGGCTGTTTGGGGTTCATTTTTTGTTTCTGTGTTAAAAAAATAGAATTATGATGTGTCTATTGCTTTAATGTGTCCTGTACTGGACTTGCTGTGATACTTGTGACTTTCAAAATCTTTTCCCTTGGCAACCTTTAAAGAGACCACAAGGTGCCAAGGCCTAAGATAAGCAACACTGAATTCTATTAATAGAATTCCTAACGTGCATTGAGCACCAGAAGCATCCTCAAAAGTCTGCTCCCTAAATGAGGCTACCATCAAAATTTAATTCTTTTATTTAGACTCGTGCTGTGTTACTTTTTCTAAAGCAACAGTGAAAATATTTAACACTGAGAAATACCAAGCAAGCTTGCATGTTTTGTCTATTATTTACTTAACTATTATTATGTGATGAACACAAATTGCCTAAGTAAGATTTCAGTAATATGAACACCTATATAGTATGCAAAATATTTCATTAGTATACATTTTTAGATAATTTTAGATATAGGGAGGGGCAAGGAATTATGTCCCAGCCAATGGAAATCTTACCATACTCTTAGTTTTTTTAATGACATACACCTTTCAAATATTCATAGACACAAAGGCTTTTAAGAAGACAAGAGTTGGGTTTGGTCATAATTGTAGACTTCAAGCAATTTTTAATATATCTAATAAGCCTTCATGTGATGGTGCAGCTTTCTTCATACATTCTCAGATTTTTTGGAGGATTTTGTTGTTGAGAGCTTTGTATGAGTCTTCATTCTGATAATATTTTGATCATCCCTCAATATGCTAGCTGTGACCTTCACAAGAATTAAACAGTAGAAAATAACCATAGTCTTGCATACTCTGAGGAAAATGACTTGTTTTATTGCCTGATATTCCAGCTTTGAAAAAGGATATGGTATGTAAACAGTATCCATATACTCCATATAGAAGAATAGCATCTTGCAGTAAAACAATTTATTTCAGAGAGTTCTGGATATGACTCCTAGCTGAACATTTGGCAGATATAATAAGTATTGTGTGAAATCAGGGACAGTGACTGATGACACAGTGGCATTCATCCTCCGGCTTGGTTTTCTTCAGCATGATCCCACTGAGTTAGGCGTAAAGCCTGTGCAACCTTGAGCTCACCGGAAATCGTTCCATTCTATTTAAGTGAGAGATCCCTGAATTATTTGTTGCTTTCTACTAAAATTAGTAATAACAAATGTGTTTTTAGGAGTGGCAAGGAGTGACTTTATTGTTGAACCACCTCCGAGAGTCAAAAATAAAAGTTTGCATCATTATCTAAACTCATCCTCATCTTTGTTCTATTCATTCTGGCACTAAAGGCCTTGGTGACAGGCCAAGTACAAAATCTTGATTTGCTGTTAGTTGCTCTGTCTTTAATATACTTGACAGGTCCTTGCTTCAGCTGGTGTGCTATTGAAGCTAGGTTTAGAGATCACTATCATTTGGGGGCGGGTATGAGTGATGGACATTAATACATGTTGTGTTATGACTGGTTTCCTTTTCTATCTGCTTTGATCACAAATGATTGTTAAGTGTACCTACTTTTTACATTACAATCAAATGTAAATTATTCAGGCCACTTTTGAATGGTTTGTGAAAGAACAAATAATGTGTTTCTTAAAAAATACATTATTTGGAGCTAAAGTCCAAATAATACTGTTTGTCATAAGTCTGCCTTCTAATAGCCTTTTAGTGGGTTCCCAGTATCTGAGATGTGGATTTCTGCAAAGGTCGAGGGTGGAACCTGCATTTTGGAATGCTCTTCCTAACTTTGTCCAGCTGAAGATATATTTTAAGCATCATTTCAACATCAGGCAAAGTCCCTGTTTTCCCAGGCTTTTTAGTTTTCTGAACATTCTTAATTCTGCTTCTGGAGAATTCTAGGTTTTTGTTTTACTTGTTTTATTGTCAATTTAAGTCTTGTTTGCTGCTCTGTGAATTTGTTAAAAGGTGAGAATATCTAAAATAACAAAATTTATGAAAAAGTAACATTTGCAGAAATACGATTTTTTATGAAATTAGAATAACTTTATTTTAATTAGAAAATGTTAACAATGGGATACAGTTTCATATAGTCTTATAAAATTCCATAGATTTCCAATATAATTTGCTGGTATAAGGGATATTCGTTTCAATTATTTGTTTCGGCTCTCTTTGTTTGAGTGGAACTAAGTCCTTCTGTGAACATTTGCAAAAGGAATTATGGATCAATTATAGATTTCCTGCTGGAGAAATAGCAGAATGGCACCCAACCCCCCTTTTTTACATTCATTCTACAATTCCAGTTTGCACACTTCAGGCCACAGGAACAGAGTTTTGCAGGAATTGTGTGTAGGAAGAAGGAGGAATTGAAGAAAACTTTAACCTTTCCGCCTTCCTGCCACAGATCTAACCCATTGGTTTTTGTGGTATTAAATCTGCATCTTTTCTTAGGAAATAAATCTATTATTAAATTTCAAATTGGTCATGATAATGTGCATATGTGTATGTGTGTGTATGTATAGATATGTGTAAATATATAATCATGATAGTCCTGAATAATAATTTTTATTATGATATATTTTATATTGTTCTGTTTTACAGGGTACTTGTAACAACTATATGTAAAATCTTTTGATGTTAAATATACATCATGTTAAATATACATCAGACTTTCTTAGATGTACTGGTTATTTTGATTTCTAGTATTTAACTTAAAAGATTTTCTGTCATATAATGAGAAATGTTCAGAGAATAGCCAGTAGGGGGGAAATGTCCTTGTAAGGACTGCTATATTATTTGTATTATTTCAGTTGAAGTGGGAATGATAATCATTCTGATAATTTAAGACAAATTACAGTATAGTTTTCATAATTCTCACATTATGAAATTGTTACTTTTCATTTCACTAAGTTATTAAGGCCATATCCATATTAAAAAAAATCGGTTGAAATTTATTTTGGGGACACTGAATTTTCAGCAGTTACAAATCCACTGGAAAAATAAGAATATATTCTACTTTCAACAGAGATTGAATGACTAATTGTGTGTCATTGTTTTCCTATAGCAATGAAACCTAGGATAGATTTTTGTCATCTAGAACATGGCATACGACACTGTTGTTTTCACTGATATTTGTAATGAAAAAAAGAAGTCTTCCTTTGACTTGTAAACGATACAATATGTACCATTCTGTTCTGGGGATAAAATCTTTATTTTATTTTTATCCCATCTCTAATCCAAGGGTTTATTGTATTATTTATGACTTTTGCCATCACCTGGGAGCAATAGCTTTTCAGATATTTATGTTTCTTCACATTAACTATGTGAAGAATTAACATTAACTATTTTCTTTTAAGTGCATATAACATGTAGGTATGACTTTCTCAATCTGTTTTTCCCCCAGTTATGTTTGAACTGTAGTTCACATTAGGCCTAGAAAGATGACAGTAGGTACTGGGAATAGATTCAGGAAGGTACATTGTTCACTATTATGAAATCAGGAAAAAAAAAATCTTTTTGGTTGACAAATCCTATTTTTTGAGATTTGCTTTAACTTCAAGAATAAAATTACTAATGTTAGCAGAGTATGTTAATTATTTTGACAGTAATTACTATTTCTTATCAGGTTGTACTCTGTAAATGATTGAGTGATTAACAAGCAATGCTGTACTTGAAGCCTGCCTAGGAATCATTTTTGTTTAATATAGTGGAATATTTTATTCATTTTTATCAAGCTTTTGAAGAAAATTAAATTTGTTATTTTTCCTCTTTTAAATGAAGGTATGTGATTGCGTCTGCCTCTATTATTTAGACTATTGGACCTTGCTTAATAATTGCCTTGTTTAGCAACTGTTCAAATTATTGCAGCTGAAAAAATAACTTTATGTTATTTGTATCCATTGCAGTGTTCTTCTAATCACACGATTTCATAAATAGCCATTTATGACTGTTGCAGAGTCTTACAACCATGTGATCACCATTTGCCCACTTTACAATTGGCTCCCAACAAGCAGAGTTAATAGGGAGCCCATCTGCATAAGGACTTCTTTAAGAGGTGATATCATGGATATAATATTTTTCCGCAATTGTAAATGGCTAAATTTCAATAACTGCAAGATAATAGTTGTCTATTAAATTACTGTTTAAATGCAGTAATACAACTTAGCCATCTTCATATATGGGCAACCTCTACCTTCTGTTAGTTTAGCATTAATCATCAGAAGTCTTCTGAATGATCACGTATTACTCTTCTATGTGTCAGTGTCCTTTCAGGACTAGCTAAACTTGGGTGATGGATATTCTAAACTTCTGATCTGACACAACAACTGCTCACCATCCATTTCCGGACCACATGAAAAACAGGCTTCTATTTATAACTTGTTCACTTTAGTCTTCCAAGCAGCTACTGTTGTTTCTTTGAAGTGCCTTTGAACTTTAGTTTGACCTATAAAGCGCTCATAAATTACCTATTGAAATCTAAAATCTGCCTGTAAAAAAATTGCTTTAAGAATAATATAATTAGGTAAAGAGAACTGTTAACACTGTGATGTATCTTGTTACTCAAAATTTGATTATTATTATTTTTTTGAATGGATCAGTTATTTGAGCGGGTATTTCCCTCATGCTGTTTCTTCCGCAGGTCAGACTTTTAGTTGTTTATTTTATGGAATCATTGTGGGGGGGTGGGGAGAGGATTAGCATAGAAGAATCTAAAAAGGTCAAGTGTAGAAATAATAGTTGGGATCAGTCTCTGGCTTTAGATGATGTCCAGAGGATTATGTATTAAATAAATGTCTATCTTGCTGAAATATTCAGCAGAACCTATTCGTTCCCATACTCTGTTGTAGCTAAACTGACAAATATATATCTGACAATAATGCATGCTGGTTTGAGAGTAATGCTGGCATAGCTATACAAAAGAACTTTATCTGAATGAGATGGTAGCAACCAGTAGATCTTCACAGGATTTCTCTCTTTCTCTCGTTCATGTGTTCACTAAGTGACCATTTTGCATAATGATCTAGTTGTTGGAACAGGACTCCATCTGAGTTGGAACAGAGTCACTAAACAAGGAATGGGTGTACTAAATCCTATATAAAGAGTATGCCTCCAGACATATCAATTGTCCTTTCTCTTTGACCTTTTTGGAACCGCTGGAAATTTTAACAGATCCTGGGATCTGAATGATTTTTTTCCTTGAATGTGTGTTTTGGTGATTGCATTTCATTCCTGATTCTTATATAATAATATTGATTGCTGGAAATCCTCAATTTATGACCACAGTTGGGACTAGAAATCTGATCTAGAAATCATTGTTCTTTTAAGGTGAGGTGGGTCCACGGGAACGGACCCTGTTTTTCAACATTTTTTTGTGGTCATCAATAAGTGAATCACTATATTAAGCAAATAGCATGGTTGTTAAGTGAACCCACTTTTTTTAATGGTTGCTTTTTGCCAGCAAATAGAAACTGGCAAAAAAATTACAAATTATTCAGGTCACTGCACCTGTCATAAAGGTGAGCCAGTTGCCAAGCACCTGAAATGCAGTCACTTGACTGCAGGGTATGTATAATTGTGATACGTTAGGATGGCCAGAAGTGCTTTATGGCTCGCTTGTAAATCACCGTTCCAAGCCATCATAACTTTTAAAGATCATAAAACAACCAGTCGTAAATCAAGGACTACTTGTATGCTTATGGTTATCTATCTATCTATCTATTAGTTTTTGTTTATCTTGGCTTGCAGAGTGGGAATTGCTAAGAATCTGTTCTGGTTGGAGCAGCATTTAAGCCCTGAAAAATACACAGTAATTACTCTTGCTTCATGAGTAGCAAGGTTGTATCTTGCTATACAAAATAATACAAGAAAGAATGTTTTGAGCCTGAAAAACAATGCTATAAGTTTGGTCTCAGTTTTCCCCAATTAAATGAGATAGAAATGGTTCCTTTTGTATTTTGGGGTACTTTTAAGAGGCAAAATAGTAATTTTAAGGTTTGCAGGTGCTTAAGGCAACTGCTTTACTATTTTAAATTTCTGAAATCCTCTTCCTAAGTAGGCCCTTAGTTCATTCGTTTTGAAATTCATCCCTAAACATGCTCAACAAACTGCAATGATCCCTGGACTGTGAGAACTTGTACCTGTTTTAGAGGAAGAAACTGCTAAAATTAGATCACAGGGAAATGAATAGTATGCCAGACCAAATCTGGGAGCATTTTACAACAATATAACAGTAGTGGCAAAGATTCTGGACATGCTTGAGCTAGAGTTACTCAAAAGGCATCAAAGTATGGTTCATAGATTGAATAGAAACTGTGCTTTAGATTCTTGCTTTTTGAATTGAATTTGGCCTGATTAAATATTACAGAAGCCAAATTTTCAAGAGACAAACAGGTGCTGTTGCTTCAATCTGCTGGCTGATCTGATTTAATGCTGCTGTCTATGCAGGTAGTCCCCGACTTACAACAGCTCGTTTAGTGACCATTCAAAGTTACAATGGCACTGACCATTTTTCACACTTATGACCGCTGCAGCATCTCCAGGGTCATGTGATTTACATTCGGATGCTTGTCATTTAGTTCATATTTATGACGGTCGCAGTGCACATGGGGTCATATGATCATCTTTTGCGACTTTCTGACCAGCAAAGTCAATGGGGAAGCCAGATCCACTTAACAACCGTGTTACTAATTTAACAACTGCAGTGATTCACTTAACAAATGTGGTGAGAAAAATTGTAAAATGGGGCAAAAACTCACTTAACAAATTTCTCACTTAGCAACATAAATTCTGGGCTCAATTGTCGAGGACTACCTATACTGCCATGTAATTTTGAGCTTTCTGTGTGATATATATTAGATACATTTAATCTACAATTCTAAAATTTTCTGAAAGCAAGACAAGGCAGTTTTTAAAATGGGAGGATGCCTTACATTCTTTGAGAGTAAAGATTATCCATAAACCTCATTGAAAGTGTGGATCTGAAAAAAAATGTGCCAGTTATTTCTACAGATTTTTCTAGAGTCCTCATTTGCAGTATGGCAGAATTGATAGTGGCAGCTTCTCCCCTTCTCTAAATGTATAATATCCATTTAGAAGTGAGGTTTTTAAATTGCCTTAGTCAACATGCAAACATGGCAATGTACAGAACAATATATTTAGTTGAAAATTTGCAAGAAAAAAGCAAATCTGAGTTTGACTGAAGAGAAAAGAGCAAACTGGCCATATATAACTTTGCCTTGATTTACACACTGTGCAAAATTCAAACAAATGCACCCAGGTTATTTTTCCATTACCATTTTAAAAAGAGAAAAAGAAGAAGAAAAAAACACGAAGCAGAAGTCCATAATATTGAGCCAGACTCTGTTATACCCAATTACTATCATTTTGCCTGCTCTGTCACCTGTTATTTCCTTTGTGTTTTTTATCTGTAATAATTCCCAAATCTTGCCTATGTACTTAATCTCTCTTACTTTTTTAAAGTATATACATGTGTTTTATATAGCATGTTTATATGTGTGTTATGTATGTGTACACTTTTGAGAGCAAGCAACAGAATTTCATTTTTAATGTGTGCCAGTGTGCCCGCAGTAAAAAATGACAATAAAAGTTATTTTATTTTATCTTCTCTAAAGATTGTAATAATACAATTATTTTAATGTAAATCGTTACTGAACTTAGAACTGACTTTCAAGTGAGAGTTACAGTTACTGGGTCATGCTTTGCTGACTCATACATACTCACTGCGTTTGTAACATCTCAAATATGAAAAACTGTCCTTACAATCCCCAAAAAGTTGTCCTTTTTTTGGATGAGCATTTAATGAAATTAGAAACAATTTGGACTTGCTTAGAAAAAAGCACACAATCACCCTTTTAAAGTACATGGTTAACTAATTTCTCATTGGTTTTGTTTGTTTGATTTATTGATTTGGAGGATAGGAAATGAGAAGTAGCAAAGGAAGACAATATTTTGTTGTAAAATATACAATGCATAGTATAATAGTACAATATTGCAAGCAAAATAAAGTCAAGGTGCAATTAAAAACAAATTATTCTTCGTGAAACCTAGTTCCATAAATTAACATGTAAGTAGCCAAATAAACTCAATTATAATATCTATTCAAATTAATCTACATGATTGTCATTTTAGCATTTTAGTATGTACCGGTGGCGTATATAGTGTACCATATATATTTCATCATCGGTTAAGATGGGGCAACAATGTATTGGCTTGCAAACCAATCTCTAGATTAGAGATGCTAAGTCACATAAGGATTGTGGTGGGTAAACGGAGCATTGGTTGTGCATGCAGTCAACCTGGGCCAAAATTGATTAATACTGATACTCAGTGGTGGGATTCAAATACCTGAACATCCGGTTCTCTGCATGGATGCAGGCCTGGGCCTCCGAGGCCTAGAATGGCCTTTCGGAAGTGACATCCACGCACTTCCGGTGGGCCGGTCTAGGCTTGGGAGACCTCCTCCAGGCCTCCGAGGCCTAGAACAGACTTCCAGAAACAGCATGGGTTCAGCCGGTTCTCCGAACTCAACAAAATTTAGCTACCGGTTCTACCGAACCGGTGCAAACCGGCTGAATCCCACAACTGCTGATACTGCAAATTGCATAGATATGACTAAGTTGGTAATCTAGTCTACACTTTCTATAGTTTTCTAAAAAGCGTTATGTGATAGCATTAGTTGACTAAAACTACTACGGGTAGCAGCTTTCAGTGTTTCTCAGGCTGTCTGGATTATTGTGACATGGAATATAAAAGGGATAAATATTAAAAAGCATGAATCAGAAAGAAAAAAAGAAAGATTATATATCTGTAAAAGTTGCTTTTACAGGAAAAGATGTATAAAGTAAAGGTAAATAAAAAGTCTAACATTTATCTAAGAAAGTATGTACTGCATTGGTTAAAGACCAAGATTAAAAAAAATAAGCAGTGATTTGTGTGATGCATTCAAAACAACAGATGTGGACAATAGTAGAAAAAAGAAAAACAGGAAAATTATTTTTACAAGGTGAGGAAAAAAATAATTTCACTTTAGGTCTTTACATCTCTATTGATCCTAGTATGCTTTTTCTTGTATTATAAAAATAATGGAATAAATAGGCCCATCTATATAATAGCTAGCAGTTGATAATGGGGTGGGCAGGTTGCAGTGGTGGGATTCAGCCGGTTCGCACCACTTCGGCAGAACCGGTAGCTAATGTTTTGTTGCCTAGGCCCAGAACCGACTTCTGGAAGCGGCATCCACACAGAGAACCGGTTGGTCATATATTTGAATCCCACTACTGGCAGGTTGGTTGACCGCGTACAGCTTGCAAGCCACAATTTTTGTTCTACTATATTAGGGCTTGCTATACAAAATGAATTTCAGCTGTTAGGCTTTGCTTTGCCACTCAAATAACCATAGTAAGGGATTTAAACTGCAGTTAAATAAGTGGTTCTATATGCTTCTCTCATATACCAGTAAGAAAACTATTACTTCTGTTATTCTTGTGTACTGTATTTTATTTGTTATGGGTTTTGCATTTTAGCCAGTGGCTAAGAGAACATCCTGAAGCCATAGAATATAGGAGGTAGCATTCTGCAACTCATCAGATCATTTCCCAAAGAGTTCATATGAGTCATATAGTATTTTTATTTTATGTGTTCTGGATATGTGAGCTCACCATTGTATTCTGGATTCTTATTAGTGGAATAACTTGTAAATTTATTTTCCATATTGATTATTTGCTTAGTAGTTATTTTTACACTGCAGTTTACACTTAGTAGTTCTTTTTACACAATTGTATATAATTTATTTCCAAACAAATGTGCAGCACAAGCCTGATATTTGCTTAATATTTTAGCATGTTTGCAGAATGTCCCAATTTTGTGTCTTGGTAAACATAGTTCTTTACGGCATGTAGGTAGCATTGCCAAGTACTTTTTTTATTTCTCGTTTGAATAATTTGTCTGTTTAGTGGGAAGCCAGTATATTATACTTGTAAAAACAATTTATTTTATTCAGTATATCAGTTCTATTTTAGTATTCAGTGCACAAAATACACCTGACCTATCATAAAGTTTGCACGTGTTGTTTTCTTAAAGTTCTTTAGGTTCCTTGAACATTTTATATTTGGAATCTACTTGAGAAGACAAACACTTTGTATTAGTGCAGATCTCTGATAAAGATAAAGATAGATTTATCTTTAGATTTGCCTTTCAGTCAGTGTTGACTCTGGGTGACTGCCTGGATAGATTTTGGAAGTGGTTTGCCATTGTCTCCTTCCTAAGCTGAGAGAGAGTGACTGGTCCAAGCTGGCTTTGTGCCTAAGGTGAGACTAGAATTGACAGTCTTGGGCCAGTCACTCTCTGTCAGCCCCAGGAAGGAGGCAATGGCAAACCACTTCAAACATTTTGCCAAAAAAAACTTCAGACACCTCTCCACACTGTTGCCAGCAATAAAAAAAAAATCTCCAAACCTGACTCAAACACAAAAGCAAGCAAGCAAGCAAACAAACAAAACCCTACTACGTTATTTTCTCTAAGTTAAGTAATGGTTCCTTTTTTCTAATTGGCTCTTAAGTATTTTGCAGAAATCTTACTTGCTTTAGTTCTCCCCTATATCATTCCAGTGAATGTCCTGACATAATCTCTTTCATCGGAGCTTTCCTGGAATAACATGTTCCAACTTTTAATCTGCTTCTTGGATTTGATGCCATTCCTAAAATGAATACCAAAAGATCATTTTGCGGGGAGTTGACTCCTGGTTTGTTTGCATAGTGAAAGGAGAACCAGGCTGTATGAAGATATCAGTGGTTGCTGAAAGAAAGGCAGGCTCAGTATGGGAGTGAAGTCCCTGCTATCATTTACATCTGTTAAAACGGAAAGTGATATTTGCTCATTTTAATCTTTCTCTTTCTCTCTCTTTTCATTCCTACTTCCCTTCTTATTCCAAAGGCCTGTATAGATGAAAACCTGGACATGGTAAAATTTCTGGTAGAATATGGAGCCAATGTAAATCAGCAAGATAACGAGGGATGGACCCCACTTCATGCAATTGCATCTTGTGGCTATCTGAACATAGCAGAGTGAGTGAGTTCAGTGTGACCTGGATACTAGAAAGAGTATTTGATTTATTTCAGTTTCAGATGTTGTGAGAGGGACAATAATTTTAAATGAATTCACAGGCAAGTACCTAAGAGGCTAAAACATAGGTACATTTCTGTTTGTATGGATATGCTTTACAAAGTATTAGCTGAAGCAACAGAAATTATCAGCAGTCCTCTAAATCTTCAGTGCAAATGATGGAATGCTCAAAATATGTAGAAAGATGGGATATAAACCCAATGAATAACAGGATGAAATTAATAAAAACAATAAACTGAATGTGTCAGAATATTGCAATGGTAACTCTGATTTTAATATTATCTCTCTCTGATTTATATTTTAAGACACTTCAGCAATGCATGAAGTCTTAAATTTAGGATGATTATGTTGTGTTGGTATTATTATTTAACAGCATCAAAAACACTACATGCAATTAGTTCCTTAGAGAAATCCTATGAAAAGTAAATAGGATCTTTGATACCAAAAGACTCTATAACATCAAAGATGTCGAATTTTAGTTAATGGAATAGGTTCCAAATGCATATCAGCTGTTATTTCAATTTTGTGATGCTACAAAGGAAAAATTAATAATAACAACAGTGGTAACACAGGTAGCCCTTATTTCTTTATTCATTAAATTGTTATGCCATCCATCTCATAGATACAGCAACTGTGGGTTGCTTACAATATAATAAAAAAGTAAAAGTAATACAAAACAATTAAAATTATTAGGATTAGACAGGAAACTAAAAGAGGGTGGCAATATCGGGCTGGGGATCTTCTCTCTACCCTGTCAGCCACCCCTCAATGTAGCCCCAAGCCAACCAGCAGAACCAGGTTTTCAGGCTTTTCCAGAAGGCCAGGAGTGTTGGGGGCGAATCTTCAGCAGGAAACTATTCCAGAGGGCACAGGCCACAGCCGAAAAAGCTTTTCTTCTGAACCTCACCAGCTAAAATTCTTTGACAGATGGGATCCAAACTAGGCTTCTTATACTGGAACTAGTGGGGTGGGCTAGTCCCATTAGGATGAGACTGCTCCTCAGATATCGTGGACCATGCCATAAAAGGCTAATTAAAGCTAATGATCAACACCTTGAATTGGACCCAGAAGCAAACTGGCAGCTCATGATGTTACATCTGCCACCTGAGAGGCCTCCAGAACTATCTGGAGCATTTTGCATCAGTTGCATCAGTTGTGGCTTCCAAATACCTGGAGTACTCCCATGTAGAGCACATTGCAGTAATTCAATTGAGACACGAGTGACTGTATGCACAACCTCACAATCCAGGAAAGAGCGCAAATGGTGCACAACATAAAGTTTTGCAAAGGCTCTCCTAGCCACAACTCTTTGAGCAGGAGTGGTAAGGCTAGGAGAAACACCAGATAATGCATGGAATCTGTATGTAGTAGTGCAACCCCATCCAGTACTAAAGATAATAAACCCCCAGATTCCAAGGTCCCTTGAGCCCCCAGCCACTCCCTCCGTCTTACCAGGGTTCAGCTGAAATCTGTCCCCCATTCAGATCTCCACAGCCTCCAGACACCTTGAGAAGGCAGCTGTCACATCACTTGGATCACTCATTTAATGTCCACTCATTCAGTGACTATTCGAATTTACTACGCAACTGAACGAGGAGCACATATGATGGGTCCTCATAGTTGTAGCCATTACAGTGTCTCATAATCATGTTATCACAATTCAGGCACTTGGCAACTGGCTTGCAATTACGATGTCATAGTCCTGAAGTCATGTGGTCACCATTTACGACTTTCACTGTTGGTTTCTAACAAGCAGAGTCAAGAAAGAAGCCACCAGAAGGTTGCAAATGGTAATCATGTGACAGCGGAACCCTGTGACCATGTGGGATTTTCCTAATGAGAGCAACTGGGACTGCTATTATAAATTAGCATAATTGTGTGGGGTCGTGCCTCACAGAGAAGTCATGGTCCCAAGGATTATTAGTAAGCAAAGACTACCTGTAATAAAGCAAAGCCTAATCCTCACCTTCTGATAAGGTTGATGAATCTCTGATAATAAACATACCCTAATTCCCCTATCCAAGCTGGAAAAATAGGTTGAAGATTCCAGCCCAGTTTCCATTGGTGATATCATTATAGCACGTTACTGTCGTACCCCTTGGGTCCTTGGTTTCTGGGAAATGGTATGGTCCTCAGTTTCACAAAGTTCTTATTCTATCCATTATTACAGCATCAATAATAGGAATATAACACTTTCAAAAGAATGCCACTGTACAAGAATGTTTCTTTGAAAACAGAATTATTGCAATGGGATGGGATGGTGAGTTCCATATTTGCCAGTCTCTATTAGCTTTCTTTGATAAATATAAGTGTATGGTGATCCAGTGCAGTGATATTAAGAGTTCCTTTTACTGTTGGAACCATTTGAGATGTAAGGAATGCAAACTTCAGAAAATTAACAAGTGGAACTGTTGTCCATATTTTCCCTGGAGGTAAGTCTCACTAAACTCAGTGGGACTTATTTCTGAGAAGATATGATTGCATTGTAATGTTTGATAATTATCTTTATAATACTGCAATGGCAAGAGGAATTTGAGATGAGAATATACAGTATAAATTAGCCAAACCATAAGAATCAGCTCAACTTTTTGAATTGTAATCTTTTTTTGCATAGAAAGGTTTGATGAACCAGAGATGCATATTTGGAATAAATGATCCCTTTACATTAAAAAATGAAGTAGTTTAATATTACTAACATGGGAAAAAATCCTTGGTTATTTCCAAAAGATTATAGACCTATTACTGTTTCTCAGTTAACTGAAAAATTAACTATCACTGCTTCTTTCCTGTGATGGAAGATTTCTTATCTGATGACTTGCCTTGTTTGAGGGCCACATAAATTAAGCTTGTGTTGAAGTGGAGTCTCATTTATTTTTTATCCATATAGGTACTTGATAAGTCACGGGGCCAATGTTGCTGCTGTGAACAGTGAAGGTGAAGTCCCATCTGACCTTGCAGAGGAAGCAGCCATGAAAGATTTGCTTTTGGAACAAGTAAAGAAACAGGGTAAGGCAATTAGGCATATCATTAGATTTTGTTTGATGGATTTTTTTCTTACTCTTTCTTCAGGAACAGAGATGCATGGCATGAAATACAATCCACTTGTTCTTAAATTTGGCTCCACATCTTATTATGATTTATAAAAAGGAAGATAAACATTCTGAAAATATATTAAAATATTGCATATGTAATAGGTAATTATTGTAGAATGAATTTTGTATATGTGTGAAACAAAATTTTGCACCAACATATTGGTTTTCTGTGGGATGCTTACAAAACTTAACTATCCCATATGATCACCATCCAGTCTTCTTGCCCGGTGTATTTTTGGCATTGCAGATTGAACTATTATTCACTCTTTCTGTATAGACATTCTAAGTATCCTCTGAAGAGGAGAAACTGAGTTTGATGACTGACATATGGAAAATGGTGCTTTATATTTCATATGAAAATACAAAGGATAATTTTATACAGATAGCTAGTCCATAGACCCTTGAGAGTTTTTTACAGTTTGGTGATTGGCCATTTACTGTATAGGAAATATGGATGGTTGCCCAAAAGCTATAAAGAAAAGTACTGCGGAAAGTGCAGTTCTTGCCAATTACAGTACGTTATCTCGGAAATGAAGCCAATTTGATTCTCCTCAGCTGATGAAAAGCTAAATTATCGATGATGGTCTTTTAGGTGTCTGCAAACTATTTGTTCCATTCATTTCTAAATATATTTAATTTTCTGTGGAATCTCTTTAAACTTTAGATAAAATGTGTCATTTTAAAAGTGTGACATAATATTATTTTTATATCATAATTATCAATATGCTAATTGGTTTATTCTCCTAAATAAACTTAGTATAAAAATTGTTCCATTCTCCCATAAAGATTGATATGAAAACATCTTGATAATTTGACTCTATAGAAATGCTGAAATAGGTAGTTTTGACTAATATGGTTTTTTTTTCATTTTCAGAGTGTTAATAATGTATCTAGGTTTCTCAGTAAGGAAACCAGTATGCTCTGGAGGTGGGAATTTTAGTAGATTTATTTCACCCCATGAGATGGAAACTGGCTTTTCTATCATCGATTATAACTTTCTGTAAATATTCCATGCACAAGCACCTCAGTATTTTGTTGATGATGAGGAATAATCATTGGCCATACAAACTAGCAATTGTGCCAGTTGTTCTTCAGAATGACTTGAAAGCATCAGATATTATTCAGTAGAATTATAAAAAAGCTATACCCCTAAGAGCAAAAAAAATTGTTTTTAAAAATATGTAGTCAAAAAAATCTTAATTTTGCTCCCATTGTAATAATGTGGATATTTATCTCCCCTTCTGTTTTATCATTTTTTGTTCTACCTCGAAGTGTTTTTACACCTGCAGTCTGTTTCTCCAGGAGTGGATCTTGATCAGGCCAGAAAAGCAGAAGAACAACAAATGTTGCAAGATGCCCGACAGTGGCTAAATAGAAGGAAAATTGAAGAGAGAAAGCACCGTCGAACAGGTGCTACTGCTCTCCACGTAGCTGCAGCTAAAGGCTACTGTGAGGTGATGAGGTACTGATCTCTTTTTATTGTTTACTATATAAACTATGGGAAAACTGCAACAAAAAGAGTTACATGGCTGGGTTCAAATATACTGTGAGCCATAATGTAGTTGGTTAGGTTTTAACTTATTTTGTAATTTACTGATATGATTTATATGGTTGCCCATCTCATATCAGTGACTCTGGGTAGGATTCAGGATTTAAAATATTGACATCCAAGCTTAAGATCACAAATCATTAAAAACCACCTCACCAGCAGAGTTCATATAACCAAATCCTGGCCCAAATGCCTGAGGAAATGACCAGGTTTTCAGAGCCTTTCAAAGGCTTACAGGAGTAGAATTCCAGAGAGATGCTGTTGTACAGAGCAGGTACTTCCACAGAGAAGCTACCATAATACATTAATTGATGAAAGAAACCCAGAGCATCTCTTCCTTTCTGGGCCTAGTGAAGCAGGCAGAAACTATGGGAAATTTAGTTAAACATTAGCAAAATAGTCAAACCCAGTCATTGTGTTAGAATTTTATAAGTGTCAATGTTCCGACTAATGGAACACTTCAAAGAAATTCCAGGCATTGTTTATTCTGAGAAGTCTTTAATCATGATCACAATCAAGATGGTTACGAACTAGTGGGGTGGCACCCCTAAAGCTCCTCCACCTGTTATTATTGTTCTGTTTTAGTTTTGCTTCTATAGTTCTAAATGTTTTTAATAATTATTAGATAATGGCTTTAGATCAGTGATGACGAACCTTTTAGAGACCGAGTACCCAAACTGCAACCCAAAACCCACTTATTTATCGCAAAGTGCCAGGGCTGCTTCAGCATTGTGGTGCCCTCGGGGGGGGGCGTGGCCCACTGGGTGGGCGTGGCTGCAGTGGTCACGGCAGACTGGGTGAGCGTGGCCGGGGCCAGTCCCTCGCCATCTCCAGGGCATCCCTGGGGGGCCAACACCACTTGCTCACTTCCTGCCCTGTCGCTTCCAAATGCCACATGCTCGCTACTCTGCGAACTCTGCTGGGGCAATGGCGCGCGTGCCCACAGAGAGGGCCCTGAGTGCCGCCTCTGGCACGCGTGCCATAGGTTTGTCACCACTGCTTTAGATAATGACTGTTCTATATTTCTCTTGTTCTACTGGATTGTTTTCTGCTGCCCAGAGTTGCTTGTGAAATGGGCAACTATATAAATTTGATTAATAAATAAAATTTATGATTGGCATTTTCCACCTCCTGCCTTGGTTTCTCCAAGGAAAGTGGAAATAATGATGTTGTTTGTGGCATGGGCTACCCTTCCCTATTTATTTAGGTGTAGACATATCCTACATGGACTGGAAATATATATTAACATTTCACCTAGATTAGTAAAACACAATAAAATATAAATGTTAAAAGGATCTATGTTCAAATACCAATGTCTAGGCCATTTAACCATTGAAACACAATATCGTTTATAATAAAAAAAATCAGATACTGGACCGATATATGCCCTCAATTTACAGCCTGCCTTGTAAGAATGAGAGATGCACCAAGTTTCACTTGTTTATTTTCCTGATTTTATGAAGTTAACTTTGACATCTTTTTTCAGGTGGTATTTCCTTTTTTTTTATGTATTGGTCATAATCAAGGTAAAAATTTAGACAGATATTCAAATACAATACAGGAATGGTAAACAGTTGCCTGTCTCTCTTTTTAAATGGCATTGATAGCTACATCAAACTTAGTAAATACAAATTAGGGTTCTACTTTTAGGATAGAGGCTTACTCACACACTTCAGTGATTTTTTGCTATGTAGGGATAAGATTTGCTTGTTTTATCAACTTCAGAGAAAATATCAGTTAGCTTGCATGTAATATCTGCCTGTTTTTTTGCTACTGTCGCGTACTGAAAACCAGAATGGCAGTATTGGAAGCATCAGCATTTGAAAAACTTTACTGAACAACACATTTCCTTTGTTCATTAAGTGCTCATTTTTTGGGAAGCAGAACTTTTTGATCTCAGTTTTGAAAGCTTGCTTTCTGTATTTGCCAATGCTGTGTAAACTACTTTACAGCAATACATTTTTATTCCTTATTTTTTATTCCTTTATTACTTCCATTCAAGAAATGTCATATGTTTTACATTTGAACATTTCCTACCTAGACCTAGAATGATTACTTTGACTTTTCAGAGATATCAGTATTAAGAGATGCTGGAATCTCTGAAATTTATTATTTTTATTTTGTCTTGTAAGAGATTTTATAGTGATATGGAAGTGTGCTGAGTTCTAGTTCTTTACAACAATTCCTCCTAGGCTGAATTACTTAATTTTAGATTCTTAGAAACTAATGGGATAACAGTTATGACTTGATTTATGGAGTATTGATTTGGAACTGACCTCCAGTTGAAGCAATGCTATAATTGTATATGTGTCCTGCACCATATATTAAGTTTAGTAATATATGTATATAGGTTCCTTTTGGGGTAGTAGTAAGAAAGTAACATTAACTGTCACTTGAAACAGAATGTTGCAATAACTTGTCTAATCCTTCCATCTGTCAGTGCTAGAGAACAACTGTCCCAGGCGGGAGGGGGTATCAAATGGGGAATTACCATTGACTTGTTACATAAACACAAGACAGCCTTTGAGCCTTATCTAGTCTTCCCCAAATATATCTGCCAATCTGGAAAGATTCCTATGAACTTGGCATAGAGTAATAAAGTAGCTAGTTTAAACTCTACATTTGTGCTAGTTTAAACTCTACAACTTCAAAACAGTGCCTCCTACTCTCCACTTGCAGGCTACCCAGAATGATTTGTGATAGAATGTAGTCTGGATTCCCAGGAGAGCGGGGCCGCTTTCCAGTGGGCAAAGAAATGGAAAAGCTTTGTTTGGCATGAAGAGGGTTAAAATGACTCCTCCCTAGCTATTCCCAGGGTATATCTGTATTTATGCAAATAGTAGCTTTAGGCTGGCAAGATCCTGTCTATAGGTGAAGAACAATAAAGGAAACTATGTGTCATTCTTGGTTCGTGGGGTCTGACAGGATTGATAGTATTATCATTCTCTTCACATCAAAGACATTCACTACTTGAACCTAATAGTTCTCCCTCCATGGCATATTAGTATATATGGACCTAGATCACTCACAAAGGATGTTCTTCATTTTATCAAGTTCCCAGGATTAGACAAATCTCAGATGTTATCACAAGATGCCATCTCTTCAGAGTCCAGCCGGCCGGCCGGCCAGTCAGCCAGCCAGCCAGCCAGCCAGCATTGTAATTACAAAATAAGCTGTAATGATATTATTAATAAAGTGCTTAGAGAAGTCTCAGTTGCCATTGCTAAGCTCTTTGGGCCCATTTGTATCCAAAAGTGACATTGCGGCTGGATGACATTCCACTAATACAATAGATGCGAAGAAGTACCAACTTTTTCTTACACTTATCATCACAGTTTAGACTCAGATATGAGCTTACTATATACTATGGCCAATTGTGTTATATATTTTCTGCAGCACTACTTTATATGCCCTTCTTTTGATTTTTCTCCCAGATCCAAGACCCATGGATCAGCAGACAGGAAGGGGCCACTTGAGAACTATCCTATCTAGTGCCTTCATCACGCCTATATTGCATTAGTTAGTTAGGTACTCAATAAAATTGTTTGTTAAATTGTCTGTTCATTTCCTAAGCACCCTCTGAAAGCCAAGAGGGCCATTTTAATGGCTCCTGAAGAGTTTGGTGGGGCTAACAAATCATGATTACAAGAAAGTAATCTCATCATGGCAATTGGTTGTTCTGTAATACCTTCTGCTTTCAGAACCCCATTGGCTCTGAGTTCAAGAGATGCAGAATATGTGAATCAGACTTGTTATAATCTGGATTGATTTTAGACCCATGGTTGTAATGGTGGCCATGAAATCCTAAACTGCTTCTGACTCATTCCCAGGTTATGCTAAGAAAGACTCCATCCAGAAGAAAGAACAACTAGAGATAAAACATTTGCAAGTCTTAGTTTTAATTTCAGACATGACTGGAGATGACCTCTGAATATGTTTGTGGTGAACTGCAGTTAAATTAGACCATGGTGGGCTAAATAATTTTGTCATAAGATTAATTTATGATAATTTTAAATGTCATTGTGCTAGAAGTTAATCCACAAGATAATGCCACTGCTTCAGCTTTGGCTGGTTCTGAGATTTGCTTCTACTTGTCTAAGGCATTTCATAAAAATCTGTTTGAGCTCTCTTTTTCTCAGATTCTTCAATTCCATCTATAAGGTCAATCATTAATTACCATCATTGTTAGGAAGAAGCTATTTTATCCTTTACCTTAAACTTGACTTCTTTTTTACCATTTAGAGCTGTCTACTTGATCATACTAATCTCTGTCATAGGATAAGCTTCATTCACAAAGCCACTGCATGCTGCTTACAGTGTCTACTAACTTACAAGACTGAATTGCTGCCATCTTTACTATTTTTTCCTTAGACTCTTGATCCAAGCTGGGTTTAATGTAAATATTCAGGACAATGATGGATGGACACCACTCCATGCTGCTGCACACTGGGGGGTGAAAGAAGCTTGCACTATTTTGGCTGAAGCACTCTGTGATATGGACATCAGGAACAAGCTGGTTAGTGAGTCTTAGACTAGCAATATACCATAAATACTCCCAGAGAGGAAGGATTTTTTTTAAAAAGAAATGTTGACTATGTTTCTTGGTGAGCTAAACAAGCTTTAAAATTGATTTATGTTATTATCGGTGGTTCAGCATTACTCAACAATTAAATGGATTGCATTATGTATATTTTATGCTTTGTATCAGGTAAAAATGTATTCTGTATACTGTTTATAATACTATTTTCTTCTGTTTTGTTTATTTTTAAATTGTAAATTTAACCTGACCATGACAATGGGTTTACTGTAATAGTTCACTTAATATCTTCAGGGCCAACAGCTTAAACAAAAAATATTCATTCTTTTTTTGTCTTTTATAAAATGATTATTATAAAGTTTCTTTTTGTTATTCTTCCAATTTTGGGGAAGAAAACATGACAAAGGATCCAAAACTATATAGGAGAAAATGATGTACATATACATATAAAATTAAGGAAATAGTGAAAAAGAGACAAGGGAAACTTAACTAGAAAGCATGATAACAGTGGTGATCATGTTTGAATCCAGCTTTAAGATAATTTTAGCACAACATCTAGATTTCCTGCTAATAGTCCTGAAACCAGTGACTCATATGGATGCTGCACTTTCCTGCAAGACAACAGCTTCAGTGGACAGTTGAAGAACGTATGGAATATCTATGTCTGGTATGGTATCTAGACCAGAATTCGATAGGTCCTTCACTAATAACTTGGAAGTTCTTTCTAGGAATGCAAGATGCTGTATTTGAACGAATAAGATAGCAAAATGTTTCAACTGAAGGACAGAAAGAACTTGGTAAGGTAGATACAAATAACAAGAGAATATAGCAGCACAGCCCTAGCTTAAAAAACAAGAATAAAGAATCCCTCCCTGAACGATCCTGAATTAAATGACAAATTGCAAGTTTTTTTTAAATGATCCCCAAAACACAAGACAATCACAGCACATGGATTCAAAAAATAAGTAGTTGGAGGTTAAAAGGAGATCTCATGGAGACTTCTTCATAATTGCATAAGTGAATTGAAGCTAGTGTACATAGAAAACATCATGAGAAGTACCCAAACAGATTTGAAACCAGCTAATTTATCTGACAATATAAATGCCTCTGGACTGGGCCCATCAGTTCTCTGAAAAGTTCTGATTTGTTTTTTTAAACTGTTGTGGGTAGTCTGGTTGACGAAGAAAATATGGAATTCAGTAATTTTCCTTTGTTACTTGGGAGCTTTATTTCCTATTCTCTAGGACATAAATGCACACAATAGGTTGTCATCTGCTTCTATATTTTATCTGTTTTCATTGTGGCTGGAGTTGTAGCTAATGAGAATTTCAGAGTCGGTTTATACATTTTTATGAAAAGAAAAATCAGCTAGTGATATACTAATCCGTAGACTACTGAAACTTTAGTTGTGATGATCTTTACCTGGACAAAATGATGCATCATAGGGCAACAAGTTTTGAACCAAGATACCTCAAATGGAGTAATTTGTGTGAGTTACATTTTCAACATTCCATGACTGTTTTCCAGCCAATCTCGCAATCCCTCACTCCCTTCCTCACCCAGCAGCAATGAATTAACTCATTGGGTGATCTTAAAAAAAAAACCCCAAGTTTAAGGTGAATGAAGAAAGGGCTGGATATTTTTATTGCTTTATGTGCCTTCTCTGGCACACAAACATACACTGTATCACTGGTTAAAAAAAAATTGAAACAAGTGGTGGTGATATCATAGTCAAGAGATGACTCCAAATATTGAGATGCAGCAAGGAAGAGAGAGGTCAAGAAACTGAGGATGAAAAGGCTGCACATCTCCAGAATCATAAAAGTGCAGAATAAGGAAGCAAGAAAAGATGGAGGAGGAAAGGAAAGATCAACTTAGTATGTGACAAACACTAATTACTGCAAAAGTTTATCAACATGACAATACCTGCCTTCAACAACAAGCACCTCAACAGAGAAAGAGTGAGGCAAAATGCATGACTTGCACAATGTAATATTTTTGTTGATATTGGCGCCGTGGCCAAAGTCTGTCACTGTCATTCCCTGGAGAAACTGCCAGTTTCAGCTGTATATAGGGAAAGGTCAGGATAGATAATTGGCATCCTCTATCTTACGAACTCCTCAATTAAAATAGCAGTGATAAATCGATTGTCTTGTTATTCTTTGTTCTTTAATTCTTCTTTAATTTTAAAACCCAAACAATAACAATCCTCCATGGCCATTCTGTTTCTCTGTTTACGTAAGGAAATATCTCCAAAAGGATGACCTAATGAGTAATGGATTGTCCAGTATACTCTAAAACTCTTATGTGTTTAATGATTTGTAACCCACAATTGGGCAAAATGGTACATTACATGAGGACAGTTTTTGAATCGGCATATCTCAAGTGGGCTAATCTACAGAATGCATCCAAAATCTGGGACCCATGTCTTCAGTGAGATTGAAATTTGGCAAAGTTAGTCAGTGCTACTATGCTGCCTTGGTCAGCTGAGGTCACGTGATCAGGATTTCCAATGCACCCTGCCAGCTTCCTACAAGGAAAGCTGGCAGGAAGTCACTGTCTCTCCCAATGCTTTTTTGCCCACTTGCGTTCATTCTGTTTCTTTGTTTAGGTAAGGAAATATCTCTGAAATGATGGCGCAATGGGTCATGGGTTATCCATTTAATATTAAGATTAGCACTGGCATAATCTTTAACCATGGACTAACATGGAGAAATTGTCACAGAAAGAGGAATGATTGGAAACTGGATTAGGAATATTGTATCTGCTCTAATTCATCTGATACAACATATAATTTTGATACTATTGCTATAGCATATTTTTATTTGTGGTAACAGTATCTGATATTTTGACATCCCAATATGTCTAATAGCCATATATTTCCTGCTCCATACTTACATCTGGCTGTATGATGAAAAATACATACTAAAATACAGGTATAAGCTAATTTGGCAATGAGTACAAGTTAAAATACACGGAAAGCATTTCTAAGAAAAAGAGTTACCTTGAAATTTTTTCCAATTCTTGCCAAGTAGTTTTGCATATTTTTAAATTTGTTTTTCACAAAGACATAAAGAATCTTTTTCTCATGTTAAAGAAATGCCAAGTCCAGAATAAATGTTTGCTGTTGTTATACATGCCTTTAGGGTCAAACACCATTCGATGTTGCTGATGAGGGATTGGTTGAACACTTAGAGATGTTGCAGAAGAAACAGAATATGGTAGGTTCTGGGTACCCCTCTTAATCAAAGAATTTTTGTGTATATTATTCTTATGATTTCTTAGATAGTGGAATGCAACGAAATGTGTGTTTTGTGATAGTTACATATGAAGCATGTTGACTGAAGTTGTTTACAAACAGTAAAAATAACATAGATAAAATTACTTTTTTGACTGATTATGTGCCACCAAGTCATTTTTCTTAGTGACCAAAAAGATAGATATTTTCCAGTGCAATCTGTCCCTAACCTTCAGATCTTCCAACAGTGCACTCATCACCACCGTTACTGAGTCCATCCACTTTGCTGTTAGTCATCCTCTTTTCATTCCTTTCCACCTTTCCTAGCATTAGAGCCTTCTCTCTAGGGAACTAGTTTTCCACCTAATATGTTACAGGTAGGATAATCTGAGCCTGGTCATTTGTACTCAAGTGATAATTCTGACTTGATTTGTTCAATGATCCATTTGTTTGTTTTCTTGGCTGTCTACAATATTCTCAGGAGTCTTCTCTGACACCAAACTTAAAAGCCTCAGTATTTTTCCTATCCCACCTCTTTGAAGTCCACTTTTCATTTCCATGGGGAGTCATAGGGAATAGATCCATCACAGCATTTGAATATCTTTTCATGGCTGCTCTAAAAGAATATGAATGTGAATTTAAAATGGCCTGAGAGAGAGAGAGAGAGAGAGAAACAGGTGTGTAGTGCTCATTTTCCTTACATTGCAACTAGTTGATACCAGTTCTGAAAATGTTGCCATTTACATGTAAATATATGAATGTGTATAATATATGTGGGTGATATACATGCATAACACACATACCAGATTTATACATATACATTTGCCAAATGCCATACTTCTGCAAATGGCAAGATCAGGACAAATATGCATTACAAATTAATATCTATTGATTAAAACTGATGTCTGTTACCTAAGATTATAAAATTATTTCTGTTTTGTGTTCACTCAGAGCCATTCACAATCTCTCACAGAAACCACTTTCATGCAGAGAAATACACTATTTGCATTTCTCCTCTCAGCAAAAAAAAAGAGGGGAGAAACAGGATGGCAATGGGACAAGAGAGAAATATAGCTTTATAGGAAAAGCTATGAAACAGAATGTGGGGGGCAGTACTAGATGGAGATGAGGGGAGAGGAAGAAGTAACTGAAGAATGAAAGTAAAGAAAAAGCCATGTTTAACTATTTCAAAAACAATTAAAATTCCCTATATTAGTGATGGCGAACCTTTTAGAAACCCAGTGCCCAAACTGCAATCCAAAACCCACTTATTTATCACTGGGTGCCGGGTAGGCGTGGCCGCGGTGGTCATGGCAGACTGGGTGGGCGGGGCCAGGGCGGCGGGGGCCAGTCCCTCGCCATCTCTGGGGCACGGCACGTGTGCCCATAGAGAGGGCACTGAGTGCCGCCTCTGGCACGAATGCCATAGGTTCGCCACCACTGCCCTATCAATGTTTCTCAACTTTAGCAATTTAAGATATGTGGATATCAACTTCCAAACTTCCCAGCCAATATGTTGTGAATTCTGGGAACTCAAGTCCACATAACTTAAAGTTGTTAACTGGATAAACAGTCCATTCCATGTTGCCTAGTTTTCTGAGAGATTTTTAAAAAAATTAACAGTGGTATCTGTATCCATTTTTCCATTAGTTTGTTTTCCTAAGATTGCCTGTTTTTCTTAGGGAATGTGGGTTATCTCCCCATTTCATAAATGAGTTTTTAAAAAAACAAACAAAAAACAAAATATACTAAAAGGGTAAATTAATTCTGAAACTTTCTCATTGAAGGAAATAACTTGGAACTATAATATTAGTATAATTTAATAATGAAAAAATCATTTCTGAAAAGGAATAGAGATTCTTTTTTTCTAAAAATGCTGCAACCCCTCCCTTCGTATGTGTGTGTGTGCGCGCGCACGCGCGCGTAGGCCAATATAGAAGTTTATCTAATATAAATAACTTCTGTTTCAGAAGAATACAAACATTTTTGTTTCAGTTTTTCTTCAGAATAATAATGCATAAAACATGAAAATGATCTTGCTACAAAAAGGGGTCGCGTATTTCCTAGTACAGTAATTGAAAGTCCTCCAGGTTTTTGTTACTTTAGAGACTGGTCCAGTTCCAGTTTATGCTATATTTATGTTTATGTACTTATGTTCAGATGCAAAATATTGAAAGTTAATTGTGCCTTGAGGCTTAAAGTGTAAGGTTTGTAGGTTGAAAAGAAATCAGGAGAAATCATAGAGGTGGTGCAGATAGTCTATGACTTATGTAGGTTCCTCATTTGGCCAGTCAGCTTCTTTTTTCTTTCCTCAGCTCTTTCCTTTGGCTAGACCAGGAAGCCAACCCTACCATTCAAGAAACATTTAATTTTGCTTACTGATTGGTCTCCTGAATTTAATTATGTATGTGTTTAAATACATGTTAGTATATTTTAGAACCTAACAGCTTCAGTGAGTTTAAACTTTTGACTTATTCCAGTTTAACGGAATAAAAGAATAACAGAGTTAAAAGGGACTTTGGAGGTCTTCTAATCCAACCCCTACTTCTTCAAGCAGGAAACTCTATACTATTTCAGACCAATACTTGCCCAATCTCTTCTTAAAAACCTCCAGTGTTGGAGCACCCACAACTTCTGGAGGCAAGTCATTCCACTGATTAATTTTTCTGTCAGGGAATTTTTTCTAGTTCTAAATTGGTTCTCTCCTTGATTAGTTTCCATCCATTGCTTCTTGTCCTATCTTGGTGCTTTGAAGCATATTCTACCTTCAGGTGCTTTGGAGAATATTGATGCTTTGGTTTCATATTTCAAAAGCAGATTATTATGAGGTAATGCGGTTGGACTAGAAGTGCCTTGATGTTTTTGTTGTGAAAAACTTAGTGAGTGACTCAGTATGGTTGTTTCATATATGTATCTCAGTTTTATATATTTATAATAAATTCTTACCTTAAACAAAAATGAAGTGCTTAAAAAAGTTGCAATTCTGCCATTTGCCTATGCTGAAATGCTAGACAGAACAGAAACAGCTTGTTAACATATTTTTCCAATTACATTTTTGACAGCTCCGTAGTGAAGAATCAAACAAATTAATTGAAGCTGATATGAATGGTAAAGTTCAAAGTGGACTTTTCAAAAAGTAAGATTCTTTGTCCAAAATGTTTTTGTGTTTATTGTGAAATTTGATGTTAAATGAATGGAGTGGAGGAAGCGAGCACTAGAGTTTGAAACATAAGACTAGAATCCAAGAAACTTGAGTCAGTTCCCCATCCAGATGTGGATCTTACTAAGTGGGTTGGGTCAGTCATTATTTCTTAGCTCAGTCTACTATACCAAGTAGTTCTTAAGAGGAATAAAGTGAGAGGGAATCCCCATATGTGATGTCTTAACTTTCTTGAAACGTAGTAGAATATAAATTTTATAAATTAATATAATTTAATTTGAGCTTCTAAAGCTCAAGTGCTTAAACAGAATTTTTTTGTTTCAAGCTGTGCTTATTTTTTAATGCTGTTTTATCAAAAAGTACTCTGCTCCAAGGCTAAAACTACTCATAATCTGTGCTATTGAATTTCAGTACTCTGCTGATGCGATTCTAAACTGGCCAATTTCTTTTAAAAAAATATATTTTCCCTTCAAGTAGCTTTCTCTTCCTGTCCCATTATATTCATAAAAGCGATAAACTTGTGATACTGAAATGGGGGCATGAATTTTAATAAAGGGAATTAGTTAATCACTACGTTTCTGCAGAAATGATTTCATGTGTGGCAGTCTTACATTTTCAATTTCTTAACCCGTTTAGTTACTTTGATTTTTTTTGTTTCCCTAAATACTTTTCTTGGTTTTTACCTCAGCAAAGAGAAGATTATTTATGAAGTGGATACTTTGAAATCGTTAGAGACAGAAGAAGAGAGCAAGGAATCTAGTAGTTCCAGCTCTGAGGAAGAGGAAGAAGCCGAAGAAGATGAAGTTTCAGAGTCAGATACTGAAAAGGAGGCAGGTAATATATTTATTTATTTAAATAAATAAGTAAAGTAATATATTTAAAACAGATTTTTTTTCCTTTTATGAGCAAGAAAATTCTATGAAACTGCACTGTTGAAGTCATTTTCAGAACTTTTACGTAAGCCTACAGCTTTAGACAGTCAGTTCAAATACAGAGTGTTGCTAGTTAAGATTGGTGACAATATCTTGCAATGTGAAATCCCTGTTTTTAGAATTCCAGACAGTTTAATCCATCCCATCTTCCAGGTTTCTGTCTCTACTTTTCTGTGCCAACCAAGTTAGCATTCCTTTACCATTAAGTAAATTTAAACCTGTTTGCTCCCCTTTGAGAGTTTTTTCTTATGACAGTAACCTAGTTACATTTAGTCCACTTGGTTAGTAATCTAGTCTACTGTTTACTAGCAATTCTGCCTCAATACAATCACATTAATAGGTGCTGGTGGTGGTTTCTTCTCCAAACTTGCTGTTTAGCTTTCGAACGTTTCATCACCAGGCTAGATGTCATCCTCAGTGGGGCTTCAGTTGCAATGTCTTGTTTCAGTTCTTCTCTGCTTTTATTGATCTCATGTCATGTGGTCGGAGGGCCATGTGCCTGGCTGATTGGTCGCTCGATTGATACGGCTCTTTATGGGTTCATATTCAACATGTTTGTTGATAGATCTGTTGGTTGAATACCAGGCTTTGATGAATTCACTTGGGTGGCATGTGGTGGCATGGCCAATGATTTTTGTTCCACCACATGCCATGCATGAGAATTCATCGAAGCCTGGTATTTAACCAATTGATTTATCAACAAACATGTCAACTTGGAGCCAGCCTATGAACCCATAAGGAGCAGTATCAATTGAGTGACCAACCAACCCCAGCACCGACCACTTTTTCACTTGGTGACCTTCACACATAATGACCAGTCACGCAGCATGACCAACCAGTCACACGACCCACCAATCACATGACCATATGAGGTCAATAAAAGCAGTGAAGAACTGAAACAAGATGCTTCAACCAAAGCCCTGCTGAGGATGTCACCTGCCTGGTGACGAAATGTTTGGAAGCTAAACAGCAGGCTCAGAGAACAAACCACCACTAGCATCTACCACCCAAGCTACAAATATTTTCTATCATTTCACATTAACAGGGTCAAGAATCAGCATCTATGGAATTCAAATGATTGTGAAACTTCACAAGATTTTGCAGTTTGAATGCAGAAAAAGCTGTTCCAAGTATGAAAGAAGCTGCTTTCTGCACTTTGGAAGTGGTCTGAGTTTTCTTAAATTTAAGTGCCTGAAACAGCAATTTCATGGAGGTTCATATTTGGAATGATTTTACATATCCTTACAAAGTCCCACCCATTTTCTTCAGGAAGTACCTGGCATTTCATAATTCATTAACCAGGAGAGCACTGATGACAATGATTCACTATATCCCTAGCCCCTTCTCCTTTGGTAGGTAAATAGCAAGTAATGCTCAAATCTATTGAACAGTCATAATTAAACATATTTCTTCATATAGTAAATGACTGTTTACAGCAGTGTTTTTTCCTGAAAAATTACTCAGTTTCCTTCACTTTTCTTAGTGGCTTTTGAATGCACATGGTACTGCATAAATTTAGGAGACTTCTATCTACATATTTTTCTAGATTAAAAATTGGAAGACTGCACAAGATATATTGCTTCGGTGCAGCATTATATTAGGATTTTGTACTATCAGTTGTATCAAAACAACTAATTACTCATCAAAGCAAATACAGAATTAATGGCAAAAACCTATGGTATGGATATACATAATTTATCAGTTACATCGCTGAACTCCTGATTTGAAATGTTGGTGCTCTTTGTCACCTTGGAAAATTATGTGCTTCTACAGAAGTAGATAAAGTGGTCAAGGAGTTATTATTTTAATAAAAGAAATGTAAGTTTCATTTAATTCTTGAGGTCCCTTTTCAACTTTGCATCAAGTAGTATCTGGCTGGCCAATGTTTATTGTTGACACCGACTTTCAGATATAGAGCATTATAAATGAATGCATGCAAGAACTTCTTGCAACTTCATACTGGCCATTACATTTCATGTGCATCTTCTGAAATAATACTTTTAGTATAAAAACATGGCTTGCAGTTTGTAGGGTTTTTTGGGGGGTAGGATGCATGTATACCCGACTCTGGTATTCAGATTTAGGCATTTTTATCTTCACCTCTTATCACAGGATCTGAAGCCTTCTGCATTCCCAGAAATTTGTGCCTGACAATGTTCTTACCATTTATTGCCATCTTATAAAATGTACAAAAATTTGAACTTAATACTTCCTTAGTACTTGATATTTAGCTCCTTCTAAAGGCCTGATGAAGATCTCTTTTAAAGATAGAGTTCAATCTAAAATAGTCTGGGACAAAGTACACAGCACATAAAAAATTGCCATTTCATTAATTTACAAGTTTCAGAACCAGTTTTAAATGATATTTTTATCATAAATTCAGGCACAGCAATTATTAATGAATCAATTGCCTAGATTAAAGTAGTTTCACATTTATTTAAATTTGGAATCAAAATCTTCAGATTGAATTAATGAATTTATTAGTTTCTTGACTTTTCTAGCCTTTTCTAAAATAATGTGTGGAAAATCAGTAGGTATTGTAGAAAATTACTGTTCCACAGTGGCAACATTTTGTTCAGACTATACAGTAGGACAATGGCTTTTTAAATATATACTGATTAATTTACAATAACTCAAATGGGCATATATGTTTAACTGCAACATTTCAAAAGAAATGCCCAGAATACATCACTCAGTTAAATCTAGAATTATTGTAGAATGTCTCCAAATCTTTCATCTTCTGTCACCCATCTTAGAGAACAAAGAAGAGTCTATTGCAAACCATTCCAATCATGAATCCAGAATTCTCATCACAGAACAAATACCACCCCCAGAACATAACACTGTTACTATGGCTCCTGCTAGAAAAGTAAGTAGACAGTGAATTAAGGTAAGGGGTTAGAGATTAAATTTAAAGTTTCAATCCTATAAAGAATGACTTCTTAAATTCTGTTATTAAATGGAACTTACTTTGTGTAATCATTCAAAGAATGAAGCTATGTTCTATTTTGAAAAAGCATAGCACTGTGGTAAATAACCTTCAAGAACTGACTTTGAGTTGATTGACATATTTGATGGTATTTGTTTGGTTTTGAACCGAAACCGTTGTTTCCCATCCTTCTACAGTTTAATCAGCAGCCCAATGCCAGAAAAAGTGTAGTAAATATTATGCTTATTTTGTATACACTAAATTTTATACAGAAATACCAGACTGCAGTTTTTTGCAAAAACCCTGGTCTTAAATGAGTTCATGTCCTCAATGGTGTTAAATTCAGTATTTGTTCATCTGTTGACTCTGAAAAAAAATCATGTTTTTTTCTCTGTATAAATGTACGTATCTTCATCATTCCTATTGAAGAATTTTATGCAATATTAAAAACAATACAAATTTAAGAAAAAGAGAAAAGTGTAAACAATGATAAATAATGAAAAAGAAAAAAAGAAAAGAAAAAATGTAAAAAAGCAGCTCCGAATCTTGTTTTACAACAATTATAAATACATTTATCTATCCTCCCTCTTTAAAATTACATCACATTTTACTCTTTCTAATCATGAGATCCATAACTCTCCAATTCATTTTTTCCATTTTCAGCAAAAAGTCCATAAAGAGTTTCTAGTCAGTAATAAATGTACTTGATATCTAAGTTATTTTCATCATTGTTGAGTTTCTATTGACTGTAATAGATGCCCAGTCAGATTGGGAGAATTGACCTCCTCTGCCATTATTTAAACAATTTGTGAAATGTTTTTAATATTTACCTTTTCATTATGATGTTGTTTTTGTTATAAACTATCAGGAGCTTAGATGGTCAGTGTTATAAAAAGTAAGATTGTATCTGTAATGTGTACCAGTATGCATGAAAATTTTACTGTCTGTTCTGCATACTGAATTCTAAGAGAGATTATTGGACAGCTGTTAGGTTGTTTGCAGTTGTTTTTGTATCATGTATAACTGAAGGCACTATAATCAAGACATAGTTTCTGCAAGTGTTCATATAGGAGAATGTTGATATTCCTTTGAATTGTAACTATTTTAAAGTTGGCACTGATTATGCACTGCAAAGAACATTCTGAGGGAGCTGTGTTAGAACAGCTCAATTGTGGAATTGAACATGTTAATATTTAAGCATTTTCTTTTTCAGTAAAACAGAAAGCATAGATTGGAAGAAATTAGTGTTAATTTCCTGATGATGAAAGTGAGCTGTGTAGTGCTATATAAGTACATTTCATTAAATAGGTTAAATTAGTTTGAATGTAAGGTATTGAACCATTTGTTTGAATGTAAGGTTTAGTTCAAAATGTTCCTCCTTCTTGGGAAATTATTAACTATTAGGATGAAGAAAGAGGGGCTGTGTTTAATGTTATTGCTCTTTGGAATCTATACAGTGATAATACCTGGAATACAGTGAAAAATTTGCATAACTTTGCAGTAGGAGCAACCTGTAGGAGCAACTATCATTTGCTCTTTAGATATTTCCAAAATATGTTCAACTGCCATAAACAGGAGATGACACCTCTGTGAGTCAAACATACAGAAGAGGGCTGTGGAAGCTACAAATGAGTAGGAATCCATCTGAAAAATGAAAAGGTTGAGTGCTATGAAAAAACAAGTAATTAAAACATCTCATTTCTCTATTTCAATTAGTAATTAATAAATAGGCAATTGTAACTAAACAAGGAGATAATTTTGGTTAGAGTGCAAAATGAAAAGGCTACAGGGATCTTTTTCAAAACATCCTATGACTGTATTCTCTGCAGTTGCTGAGAATTTTGCATCTGCTGGCCAATGCTCCCTCTCTCTGATCAATAGGAGAATTGAAAAATCAACATCCCATCAGTCCCCTGCCTTCAGGTTTTGCCATTAGCTTATGCTTCATTTGTGTAACAGGGATTGGGGGGGGGTTCCTTTCTTTTTTAAAAAGCTGCTCACTGTGGTGGAAGCTGCAGAGCTGCTGCTCTGTGAATTTGGGATGAGAACATGTTTTGTAACATTGCTGAATGGAACAAAATCAGGATTTATTTATACAGAAGTCGCATGATTTGTTCCAAGTATATTTCAAGTTAGATAAATATTCTTTGAAATATCATTGAAAATCAAAAGACAAGCATTCAGAGATTGAAATTTGATTTTATATTGATATTGCCATCTCTTATTCTTTATGTGGTAGCAAAGTGTGTTAGACATTTGGCAGCAAGTGTTACTTTCAACCTTGTATTTACCCATTGATCATGAATACTGGTCATGAACAAATAACATTCTATGAACATATCATACAAAATTATTTTTAAGAATAAACGTTCCATTATTACAGAAGGCATGTGTAGCTTGTCTCAAGGTCTTAGCAGACTTTTTCCTCCCCTTTTGTTTAAGATACACTAGTTATTTTCTTACTCTTTTTTTCTCTGTCCAATTGTCAACTATATATTTTTCTTTTCTTTTTTCTTTCAAAGTTCTCTTAGTTCCTGCCTTCTGTTTAAGGAACTGGCCAGTTAACTATTTACTCACATTCTAACAAAACAATTTCAGATACTCTCAAGATGCTACGGTGGTTTAACCAGTGGCTTATAATTTCAAGCATAGCTTTGAGTTAACAATTACAATAAGAGGGGAGAGTCAAGGACTAATAGGCTGGCTGAAGTGGGAATACGTGCTAATGGAAATGGCCTACTGCAAAGCCACAATGCTGATAAGGTTGCATCTTTTTTTGCAGTAATTTCCTATGCACTGCAACAGAGCTGCAGTTAATCACTTCTGCTGGCCAATATTAATAACAGCATGTAGCATGCTACCATAGTATCGATTGGAGTTGGACAGTCAATACATTTAAAATAGTCACAACACTACTACTAATAATAATATATCACATAGGATTTAGGACCAGCTCAGATTTAAAATTTGGCTTACCATGTGACATCTAAAACCTATTAGACAAATTAATTTAAGCACTCCAATTGGCATGTGGCTATTTAGATATTAATTGGATTACAGTATAAATACCTCTGATTTATTTAGGTGACGTTGAAATGCTTAGGGGTTGAACTTTTAGCTTAAATTAAACTGTTTATTGGAACCTAACTATTTTAATAATACCTCTGCTATGTATATTATAACTTGTTTTGAATGAGTCAGACTCTCACTTCTAAATCAAAAAAAATCATAGTAATATGTTTAAACAAGATCGATTAATGCATGATTTTAAAAAGGACTAACATGGGCAAATTGACATTTTAGAGTTGTGTGGGTGTACATGTAGGGGGGAAACACACATATTTATAAATGTAGGTATGACATTTTCTATAAATTTAATTAGAAAAAAATGATATTTTGATACAATTGTCTTGGCATTTAATATGCAATTGTTTTGTCATTCAGTAGAATGCGCTATCCTAGAGAACATATATGTCCAGTGGTGGGATTCAAATACCTGAATAATTGGTTCTCTTATTGGATGCAGGCCTGGGCCTCTGAAGCCTAGAACAAACTTCCGGAAATGGCATTCATGCACTTCCGGCGGGCCATTCTAGGCCTGGGAGGCCTCCTTCAGGCCTCCCAGGCCTAGAACGGACTTCCGGAAGCAGTGTTCATTCAGCCAGTTCTCCGAAGTCAGCAAAATTTAGTTACCGGTTCTGCTGAACCGTGCGAACCAGCTGAATCCCACCACTGTATATGTCCTTCTCAAGCCAACATGTACCCCGGAGATCCCCTTTGAGTAAATTTAAAGCATCTGTGAGGTAGAAAGGGATCATTTTAGTTGCTCAAGAGGGGACAAACTCTTACAGCTGAAAGGGGCCATTTAAGCTATTGAATCTAAACTGCTGTTTAGTGCAGGAATTCAAGTGAAACATGGCTGGCTAAAGTCTGCTTAAAAACATACAGTGAAAGGAATTGCAACCTCTCTGAGTCATTGTTCACTTGTTGACACTGTCATAGTGTTGGAATTAGGTAATTGAGAGTGTTCCAGTTATGTCAAGCCACTCTCTCTACCACATTTTACAGTGTAATCCATTGCTCAACAAGACTGAAGAACAAAAAGATGAATCACCATCATCATGGAGGCTAAGCTTGCGGAAAACTAGCAGCCAAAATGCACTTAGTGAGGGCAACATGCCCTGTGACACTCTCAAAGAGAAAGGCAGCTCCATCTATTACTCTTCTTCAACCCCTCGGATATCTGCACTATTAGATAACCAAGAGAAGGTACAGAATAATTTGGCTTCCCTGACTTTGAAATCCATGTTTTGGAAACTAAAATAATGCTAAATAATCTAATTGCTGTTTTGTTTTGTTTTTGGTGTAGTGTTATATTTGTTAACTTGAATTAGGATTTGCTTTTTCTGTTATACAGACATTGACTTAACTCCATTTGAGGAATGGAGCCTATGGTAGATTGTTATCTATCTTCTATTTTTCAAAAACTAAGACTTTTTCTTCACTTTAAATTATGAACACAGATTATATTGATGCTGATCTTGACCATGGTCAATGCTATCCAGCGTTTATTTCTAATTGTATTTTCTCTGTGGATTGATTCAGCTCTAATGCTATTGGTCTTGGAAAAGGCAATGATGTGCTCTGTTTGAAAAAACCATTCCTGGATCCAAATGTCCAAGATAATTCTTGTAGTTGATACTTGGTTCTCCAAGTAAATGGATTCTGGATAAGTTATGCCATCTGTTAAGATCTGGCTATTGATCACTTGGAGGGAGATAAAGAACCTCTCTGTATCCTTCTGAATATTATTGGGGAAGAAGGGGTTGAGCCCTTAGACATTCCAGTGCTGGGTGGTCCAGGGTACTGGTCTCTCCCTATCTTATTTAATGTCTTCTTGAAGCTGCCGGTTTCATCAATATATAATAAATAAGCAAATTATGGGTTTGAAACTAGCTTCATGTCCTGAAATGTATGAGACAGAAAAATTGTACAAACTTTTTGTACAATTGTACAAAAGTAAAACATTTTTCTAAAGTAAGAATTGAGATAATACTGTAATGGATTTATACACAATTATTAGTTAAAATTTGGTAAGCAATTAATTTCAAACAGTTTATTTCAAAATTGTATAATTTTTCAACCACTGTTTAAGATAATTATTTTTTGTCCAAAAATTGCTGTAATTTAAGAATTTGTTCTTATTTCAGCAGGACAAGGATAATAGAATCTATTTTGCTTCAATATCCCCTCGAAGATTAAATAATACAGGTGACATTGAAGAAAAGGAAAACCGGTAAGAGCCTTTCAATAATGGCCCCTGATTATAGGAGTAAATATTTATGAACTGAATCTGTGGGACAGTTTTTCTCCCTTCCCCCTCTCTTTCCTTATTTCTCCTACACATTGGTTACATTTTGCAATAAAATACAAATCCATGAACAAGTTCATATAATTTTCTTGGCAGTGTTTTTTTTTTCCAGTTTCCTGGTCTAGCCAGTAGGCTTGTTATTTCATAGAATTTTTCCATCCAAATACCAACCAGATCCAAGACTGCTTAGCATTTGGAGATCAGCCAAGTCATTTTATCATTAAGCTATAACTAAAGTTATATAAGTTATATAACTAAAATACTGTTCTGATACAGTAACATATGTTCCCATTATATATTAGTTATTCCTTGTTTGTTTGTTTGTTTGTTTATTTATTTATTTATCAAATTTATATAACTGTCCATCTAACAAATGTGACACCTCCTTATGAGATGCAGGAACAGCCTTTTCCCTCAAAGAAGAATTCACAAGCGCTAGAACCCAACCACGGGTCACCTCCTAGATCAGGGGTCTGCAACCTTGACAACTTTAAGACTTGTGGACTTCAGCTCCCAGAATTCCTCAGCCAGCATAGCTTAAAGTCTTAAAGTTGTCAAGGTTGCAGACCCCTGTCCTAGATGGACTTAGCTAGCAGGGGGTGGGGAGGCATGGAATGAATTAACAAATGGCCAAGCTCACAGTCATAAAAATCCTGTCCATTTCCTCAGACCCAACAGGTTCAAACCATTCACCGATAACAGAGAAAGACTGTGCCTCTGGCATCTCTTCAGGACCTGCACCAAGGCTATAGTTCTTTTATATCACCACCTTAAAAAATGATGAGAGAATTGAATATATCTGTTTTTTATTTCATGTACAGTACGTTCACATGGCATATCCATTTTAGAATGACATATTTCAGTTACTATAAAATAGAAAAATAATCACGGAGAACAGGACACGTTCATACATATTTTTCACTTTACTCAAACTATATAATATTTTAAAAAGTTATCTATTAGAACTGTCATTCAAAATTGATTCTTATTCATACTTTAATCCTTAATCTTTTCCGGGTACATTATCTATATTTGAAGCATTTAGTGACAGTTCAGGAACATAGAAGATATTTATATAAAATGCTTTGTCCTAAACAGCTGGTTTTTATTTTCCAGTCCTTTTTTTCTCCAGCATTAGCTTGATCTTGGCAAGCATGCATTTTGCTTGGATTTGGGTAAATAGATCAGAATGTGATTACAGTTCAAATACTGCAGTTAAAGCCTACCTGCGTATTTCTCAAATGCTGTTGGTGCATTTTGGTGACATACTCAGTCCCAGCAAATTCTACTCGTTTTGATCTTATCAGGTTGCTGTTATCCTTTATTTATTTTTAATTTAGTGTGCCAACTGAATGCAGCTTAGTAGCACTGCTGAACAGAACAATTCATCAAAGCACATTCAGTTGATTTAGCAATTTAAAAGTGAAGCATAGGATGATGATTTTTACCTTGTATAGGTTAAGAGAGGAGGACTTTGGTTATGTTTGGGGCTAAACCACGCATAACATAATGTTATCCTAACATAGTCTTTGTAGTCTTATCATAGATTGTCAGAATTGAAGAATATAAAACACAAAATTGTAATTACCCCCCCCCTCTTTCCCAATTTGCCATTTTAGAGAATCTGCTGTTAACTTGGTGCGGAGTGGTCCTTACTCTCGTCAACAATGGAGAGAGGATCCAAAGGAGAATGAAGCACCTACAACTGATGCACCTTCCACCTATGTATCTACCTATATGAAAAGGTAAGGTGTATTTAAAACTTTTGGTGGAAAAGCATATAAGGTTATATTATTTGTAAATAGTTTAGGAAAAATTCTGACTGCCATAAAACCAGAAAAAAGGAAAACCAAAAGATAAATGATATAGCAAGTCTACTTGCCTCTTTTGATTGCATAATTAGACCAATGATTTATCAACATTTTATTTTTTTCTACATGAAAAACTTTATCCATCTAGAAAATATATCTTGTGAAATATAAGAAAGTATTATTTTAATCTAAAACTGTAGTGGAGGTTGTGGGTATCATTGTGGAAATTTTTGTTTCTTGTGTGATATGCAAATTAATACGATACACTTTTGTCATTTGCTGGAAAACAAATATGCAGACATTATTTACAGAGAAAGGGTTATTTGAAAAAAGATTATGCAGATCAATAAAAGCAGTGAGATCATATTAATCTTAAAAACAAACAGTCTGACATAAATATATACTAGTGTAGATGTAAAGAATAACAATTCAAATCATTAATAAAAATAATAAATATAGTTCTTTTTTTTAAAAAAAAATCTATTATAGCCTTATTACAGTCTGGGGACAAGCCATATTTGAGAGGTCAGGATGTGCAATTCAAACATCTGGAGATTTGTAGGAGTTATCCAGGATTTTTTGGATAAATCTGAATAAGACATGGCCAATTTTTTAGCCTAGATAAGTTTAAAAGTAGACTTGAAAACATTTCGGCAGCAATAGCTTATATGCTGAGAATGTGGCATAGATATCAGGAATGGCACATTAAATAATGTAACCAAAATTTGTATTAATCTCAAGTTATGTTCCGATAAGGAAACTATATTACTTTTTGAATCCTCTCCATATAAATTATCCTTACAATGAATTGTACTCAGTAATGTCAGCCCAATAGTCTAATGGCAGAACAGATTATTCCTCTCCCTCACAAGCTGTCTTTAAAGAGATAGCGAGTGCTTAGGTAAGCTTTGGGATGGTACAGGTGGCAAACGCCTGAGAAGAACACAGAAGATAGACCCGTTGCTCAATTAAAAATAAATTCCCATGATAATAGGTATAGTCTCTTACCCGCAATGCAATTTGTTTTCATTTTAAAATATTTCAGTATTATAAACATAGCTTTAAATATTTTAATGACCTCTTTGTTTATGCTGTTATTAGTTAGGCCTATTACAAACACTCTTGTGAAAATAAATATTTATTTATTTATTAAATCTATATGACTGTGCATTTCTTCTAATCTGATTCCAGGATTTGTTGCAGCTTTTGTGTCCTTGGATTTTACAATCCATAGAATCCTTAGTTTGCTCAAATTATCAGGTATAGGATAAATCATGTTGTTAATTCTTGAATATCCTAAGGAAACAACATAGTAGGAATCCAAAGAAATGTAGAGTTGGATCGTAATCAAACTTAACAGAGGCTTCAGGTTTTTTTTCATAATGGCATTTTATTTTGCTAAACCAACTCGCTAGTTTAAGTAGAATGTTGAGTTTAAAGTATTTGATATTTATTTATTCATTGTTGCCTATTAGGTCAACAAAAAGTAGAAATTTTAATTTTTAATTAGCCTGTTTACAATCAGCATTTTTTTTTCCCCCCATAACAAGTTTTATTAGTTTTTGTTTGTTTTACAGCCAAGTGCTTGCAACACATCGTGGAGATAGGGCACTCCATAGAACACAACAAAAAATACAGTCATACATATACAATTTAAACTACTACTTTAAAAGTTCCCTCTTATGGTATACAATTCGAGCATTCCTAAAATATAAATTGTTTCTCACCTCTATCTATTATTCCAATTTCAATTTATGCTTCTCAATCAAATTATATCTCTTATTCTATTTCACATACATATTATGTAAATAAACATGAATTTATATATTTTAAAACTTTTGCATTAGACATAGTAATATAATAACATTATAATAATAATAATAGGACAATAATTATTTCTATCATAAACAAGTAATATAACTATTATATCTTAATATTTCTCAACTATATTCTATTTCATATATTCTATCCAATATTTTCATAGATCAGTCCACGTCCCTAAAAGATTCCTCAATTGTTTCAGTTTAATCCATTTAATACCTCACTAATTACCATTCAATTCTTATAAATAAAAATATCAATAATATTTCACCAGTCTCAATCTCAATCTAACTCCTTTAATTATAAATTTTCCAATTTTTCTTGTTGCCATTCCAAATCATAGTCAAATCCATAATTTAAATCTAGTGTTGACTCATACCAAAGTAACCTTAAAGATCTCAAAAATATTAGTTCAATCAACGTCCAGAAGCCCTTTTTACCCATCAAATAAAATTTTAACTCTTATTTTAAAATCTAATTCTAGCTTTCTTTTTGTGCCAGGTAGGTTTCCACAACAGGGCCTCTAAATCCTCCCATCTTAGTAACTGGCTAAAGGCCTTTTCCCACCATTGAGTCCAATCATATTCTTTTTTTCTTTTATCCAGTATTGTCTGTACTGTCATGTTGTCAACGTTTTTGGTGCCTTGTATTTGGAAGTCCAATCCTGTTGCTTTTAAAGTTGTAAATGTTTTAGTTGAGTTCTGCCTTTGATCATCAAAGAAATCCATCATGTAGAATGTGTCCTCTTCCTCTTCAGTAAATTCAGTAGATTCAATAGATTGTAAATGTATTCCATCCATCTCATTAAGTTGTAGATCTGATTGTGTATCATAGTCAATCAAAGGTTGAGCTTCAATTTTTAATTCTGAGTCCTTCTTGAAACTAAGTGATCTAAAATGTTCTTTAAGTTCCAGTCTCGCTTCCAAGATTTTTTCTAATATAAGTCCATAATTAATCTGTGAGTAGGATTCCATCTTCTTTTTTTTTTTTTAAAGAAGTTCAGCTTAAAAAATAGATTGCAGCGTTATAAAATATAAAATGCAGACAGAGATATATTTCCAAAGAAAGATAGAGAGAAAAAAACACCCAATAGTCAAGTCCAGCACAGAGATAAAAACTGGCAGTCAGTTGTTATATTGTAATCCAGTCTGGGCATCACGCCAAAATCAGGAAGTGGGAGTTCAAATGGAGCAAGTTACATTGTATCAAAGTTTCTGGGCTTCATGCCAAGTCCCAGGATGCATTGTATCCAAAAGAATCTACATAAGTCCGCCCAGAGAGCAAAAGTTTTTTTAGGCAATACTGTTCAGGAGGGGGGGGGGAGAGAAAAAGAACATTCCACCCCCTCCCTAAGGATTTTCACCTAAACTGAAGATAAACAAGCCAAAAGAGAAAGTCACAATAACCCGGATGCTCGAGTTCCAACTGCTTATGTAGACAAAATAAAATAGTAAAAAAAACAATAATTGTTTTTCCAAAGCCCGTTTTCCCCAGTAATCAAACGCTGCTTTCTCAAAATAGGGAAGTAGTTTTTAAAGCTGTTAGCAGGGAAAAAGGTAAATTAACAAGAGGGAAGGAAAGGTCTCACCCGGATCTTCCACGGTGGTTCTTTTCGCTTAGATGTTGCTGTGACTTTCGGCTGGAGCAGCTGAGTGATCGGCCATGTTACTGGCCGATCTTTTCCCCGTCGGCCCAAAGGTGGTTTTCTCGGACCGCAGAGGGAGCCGCCGCTCCCTCCGCGATCAACGAGTGCCCTCCTCTACGGTGGTCGCCCCTACAGGGCGACTTTCGACCCTATCCAGGGTCTACCGGCGGGGGGAAACCGGACGGCCAAGAGAACGAGTTCTCTGCACGTCCGCGGGCGCTGCGACCGGAACCGGAAGTCTACAATCAGCATTTTTGATAATACAAAATTTATCTGATCACAGATAGCTTGCAAGCTGTAATCTAAACTCTTGCATTATTGACTGTCTGCTTCATATTGTTTCCGGTACAAATAGTCTGTTTATTTAGGAAAGGACTAAATTTGATTTATTCTACTGTATGCTTCAGTCTGCATACATAATGTCAGATCTATTGCTCACGTTGGCATGTATCTTTCAACCTTATCTCTTTTTTTCTTCTTCTTCCATCTTGATCCTATGAGTAATCTGTAAGGAATTTTTATTGCTGTGATTCATGTCCCAATTTAATTGAATATGTTGATCATTAGGTATTTTCTATTTCTATTCTTGTACATCCTATAAGTGTTTAGTACTTAACAAAACAATTCACCCATATCTTTCGATAGGAATAAATCCACAAAAACACTCAATAATAAATTTGAGAATCGGTTCATTTAGTCACTTAATTTTTTTTGCATATCTTTTTTTCAGATGCATTTCTAGAAAGCAATTTTCAAGTGCTGAATGAACTTGCTGCATCTTAGTGATCTTTGTGAAATATTTTTATGCTTTCTAAAAAGTTCTTGCATTGGCAGCAACCTGAATTATGATTTCTTTGATCATTACTAATCAGTACTAATATATCCTCTATGACAGTGATGGCGAACCTTTTAGAGACTGAGTGCCCAAACAGCAACCCAAAACCCACTTATGCATCGTCGAGTGCCAGATGGGTGTGGCCCATTGGGTGGGCGTGGCTGCAGTGGTAACGGCAGACAGGGTGGGACTAAAAAGTTCAATCAATCAATTCCAATTTTGCAAGATCTTTTTTTTTCCCGCCAGAAGTTGAAATTGACTGAACCTTTTTTTTTTTTTTTGCACACGGCGGCGGAGGCCTAAAGCAAAAAGGTTTTATAAAACCCAGCTGAAGGCCTAGGACTGGGGCAATGGCGCGCGTGCCCACAGAGAGGGCTCTGAGTGCCGCCTCTGGCACCCGTGCCATAGGTTCGCCACCACTGCTCTATGAGGATCCATTCCTATTATGGAAATGTAGACATTCTTTCAAGCAGAATCACGGTAGCATCAAGATGTGAATGTTATACCAAGTTTATTAAATATTGTATATAGTATTTTAAACATTTTAAACATAATTATACTATTAGTCAAATACAATATTAAATCATTTTAACTGTTAGTATATATCATCAATACGACATGTTTTTTTTAATTTCTGAATCGCGCCTCCCTGAATGTAGTAAAGTGGAGATTTTTATCAATTATCTTTGATAGGTTCAGTAACCTGTATTATAAAACTTAATGCAGGATTGTGAGGTTTTGTGGAATTCGTATTGATATCTATATTTTTATGCAGGCTAACTTGAAGTTAGGAATAATTTTGTGTTCTTTGTCTTTGCATTTTCATATACACTTTATCATTCATCCTTAAATTCTACTTTAGCAAACTTTTTTAAAAAAAAAACTTTGATATTTCTGACCTTTTCTTCTTAGTCTAGACTCTTTCATTCCGTTCTTTTATCAAACAGAATAATTTTATTTAGGTACATCATTTGCCAATGAACACATATTTTCTTTTGCTTTTTCTTCTCTTATTGCTTTTTCTCTTCAATCTTGATCCAATATCTTGCTTCTTTGACTTAACTTAGGGAATTATGATAAGCACACCTGACCACACTTGATCGTAACCAAAAGAGCAATTCTTGATTTCTAATTTCTCTTTTCACTTTGCGGAATATTTCTTGAGCACTGAATAGGTCGTGTGCTGGTCTTAGTATTATATCTAAAGAATTTATGAAGAAATTGATTTTTCTGCTGTCTTACAGTGCTTCATTTGGTAGAAGTAGTGAAATCAGCAGTCCCTACATTTCAGCTAATCGCAATGCATCTTCTACTACCTCATCTACTATTCTTGATTCATCTACCTCATTGGGCACAGAGTGGCAAATTGCCCCTTGCCCAACATCTACCAGGTCTAACACTACAACATCAGTTTACCAGTCTACCAGGTAAGGGAGAATAATATGCCAAGATCATAATGAAGAGGGCTTATAAAGGAACCCAGTATTATTGCTGTCAAGACACTGGTTTTCCTGTGGTATAATATTTCATTCTGAACTTTCTTCCCAATGGTTTTGCTGCATCTAATATGTTATTTAGGCAATAAGAAGGTGAGCAGCTGTACGATCCTGGGAAAGAAGCACCTGCTGTAAAGAAATACAGACATTTGTATCCCAACACACCTCAGAGCTACTCAACTTTATTATTCTGACTGATTTGTATTAAGATATTTCTTCTTGGATTCTTTAATTACAGTTCTCTAGTTGTTAACTTTTTCTTCTGTTGTTTGTGCTCAATTGCTTTGCTAGCTGAACCTGATGGTGGGCAATGTTTGGGGAATTATCTTTCTTCATTCCTATTGTAACACTTTTAATCATATTAATTGTCATTTATGTACTAAGAAGAAAGCACTATTACTGTAAAAAATGTCCCAGATAATTGTTCTATTAACAGTGAAATTCACTTTGTTTTTCTTCCTTCTCCTGAGGTATTTTACAATTATTTACGAGCTCATTTTGTATGTTTCAGAGCCCCTTACCGACAACAAAGTGACTCTGCCACAGAGAAGAGCACAGAGGCTGTCTCCTCTAGCATTCCATTAAGTGTCATAACAAATCTCACTGTACCTGGAAGTTCCAATGGTGTTACAACTACTAATTCTAACTCACTGACTGGAACAGAGTCATCTACTGGTGATGCCAGGGATCGAAGAAGGTTAGTGAGCCTTTTATGGGATTATGATTTGCATTTACTGCATGACACAGATCCACTGGTAGGTAAGACCATATTAAGTTTTCCAATTATTTTTTTTTGCCTTATTTTAACAATCATGTCAATTTGCTTTGCTTTTTGTTAGGACATAGTCATATAATTTAGCACAATTCAAGTTGTGCTCTCAGCCATGTTATATACTTTTGAATATAAAAATTACTTTCACTAAAATTCATGTTATATAATAACATATTTGAGAGGGTTTAATTCTTCACTATTTTATGAAATATTTCCTAGTATTAGTATTGTCATTCAGAAAATGTGAAGTAAATGGATCCTTGCTTCAATTTTGGTCTGGTAATTTTTCCATGGATGTATGAGTTATGAATATTCCGTTTAAAAAGTTGAAACAATGTAAAAAGCTTTTACATTTTATCTATTAATTCTTGTTAAAGAATTTTTATTTGTATAATTGAATCTTAGAGTTTCTCTCAATACATTTTTTAATTCCGCTTGTATTTTACTGCAAGTATCTGCTCATAATTTTACAGATTTATTCTTGATCTGCTCTTTGATTGTAAGTTCAAGCAAATAAATTGCAGTGCTATCTGATCTAAGATTTCTGGAATATAAATTAGTTCTTCTCACACATTTTGTAATTACCATTTCTTTAAAAGGGAATGCTTCAAAACATATTTTTTTTGTTAACTAACTTAATAACCCTTGGATATTATTTTGTGGATCATGATAGAAAATGAAAGTTACATTTGAATTTGGAATTGCCAGTTGTTTCATTTTCTTGTTGATTTTGTTGTTGTTCTGTCGCTAAGTCATATCTGACTCTTCATAACCCTATGAACCATAGCCCACCAGCTCCCCTTTGTCCTCCACTGTCTCCCTGAGTCTACCCAAACTCATGCCACTGCGTTGATGACACTATCCAACTATTTTAACTTCTGCTGTCTCCTTCTCCCTTCAATCTTTCCCAACATCAGGGTCTTTTCCAAGGAGTCCTCTCTTTTCATTTAGTAGCCAAAGTATTTGACTTTCAGTATCTGTCCTTCCAAAGGACAGTCAGGATCTTGTTGATTAGGCTTTGTTGAATATTCAAATAAGCTAAAAGTATATGATACTTAAATAAGGAGCAATTCGCAGATTTAAAATAGGTACTGAGAAAGACAGATCACTAGATTTTTTAAAGAAGTTTTTTAATAGAAGCTTAACATGAAAAATGATAGATATTTCCAGGTATTATAGTTTGGGATGTCAGCATTTAGTGGCAGCTGTCACAATAGTACATTTATCTAACTCAGTGTTCCCAAAGCTACAGCTTTCTCTTAGCAACAACAACATAAACTCCCAGACTAATATTAGATCATTAAGATGCCTCCATAACAGGCTGCTTGTCTATTTGAAGTCACTGGATTAAAATTTAAATGCATTGCTAACTTTATGGAGGAACAAGTAAGCACTCTGGAATGTCCTTCCTTTCAAAAGTGTGCTGTTCCACTGATTTAGATGCTCTAATTTCTTGATTCACTCTCATATCTTTATGGTGCTGAAAGATATCTGGAAAGTGCAATTCTTTGTTCAGTTCCCTATCTGCAGGTTTTATGTACAAGCTCCTCTAAAGCTCTGATTCATACTTTGCTGATAGCACGTTTGATGTAATCCAATCTTAAACTGTTCCAGTAATATCTAGAAAGGAGGGACAGTCCTTTGTGCGTGAATATCAGCAAAAGTAGTTTGTGCTGCATAGATTTTAGTAGCTAAACAATATTGGACAGTATCAATTTGAAGTGGCTGCTATATAACTCTATTAATAGATCAGAAATGCCTGATGGAAACAGAGCTTGAGCTCCACCGTGTTGTTCCTAAGCATTTCATTCCAGATTAATATATTAATAGCAAATAAATCTTGATTGTTCCTATTATAATACTTGCCAGGCTTTTGATAGGTGACATAAAGGAAAAGAATCCTCTTTAATACTGTTCTTGTTCTTCTTTAACAAAATCAGTTGAAGGGTAACTTTATCTTTGGTAAGATAAGATTGCCACATATATCAGTAACTGGATTACTTTCTTTTTAGAATTCAATTTACTTTTCAGCCTTGTTAAGACAGAGCCTTTTCCTAATAGCTTTCTTGTGAACTGGCATGATGCCTGATCTCTTTCCAGATAACTGAGGTAAGTTCTGGTAGACTTCCTTGAATTATTTCATCAAGCTGACTATTTTCCCAAAAGCTCGGAGACATTTAGCTGCCTAGTACAGAATACACCTTATTAATAAAAGAATGAATAACAATAGCACTTAGACTTATATACTGCTCCACAGTGCTTTTTACAGCACTCTCTGAGCAGTTTACAACATCAGCATATTGTCCCTAACAATCTGGGCCATCATTTTACTGACCTTGGAAGGATGGAAGGCTGAGTCAACCTTGAGCCAGTCAGGATCGAACTCCTGGCTGTGGGCAGAGTCAGCCTGCAATACTGCATTCTTCTGCGCCACCACGGCTCCTGCTAGTATGGAATTACAGTATATTCAGGTAGCTGTGATAGGATATGTTCCGGTATCTGATTGAAACAAACAGGATCACACAGGTTTGAGTTTTTGTTCCTTTTTGTGGAACTTACAGAAATAGTACGAAACAATTTTAGTATCAGCCATGCCTTGTTGGAGCAGACAAGCACTTTCAAGTTTCCAGTTTGGGATCTGCTAATGGGTTTACATTTTTTGTGGGGGCAGTTTGTGTTCCTAACATATAAACACTCCTTTATATTAGGACTAATCCTATTTTTCCATATGTGTTTAAGGAAAGGGCTTATCAAATGAATGGGCAAAATACCATCCTTCATAGTCTGTAGACCTGACAGACAATCTCACTTTGGCTAATGATCTTCAGAGAAGCAAGTCTTTGGTGTTCTGTTCTTCCATCTAATTTAGGGGTGTCAAACTGCCGGCCCACGGGCCGGATGCGTCATGGCGAAACCGCGCCCACCCCATTGCCGGCAATGGAAAAAAAAGTCACGATACATCGCGACACGTCACGTGACGTTGTGAGTTTGACACCCCTGATCTAATTTGTGGCCCATGGCTTTTGAAAAAACTTTCCTATGGTGCTTTTTCTTTTCAGTGTTCTTTTTATTTTGGATTGTACCTTCAAACACTTAACTTAGTCTTCTCCAAGTCTCATTCTGCATCCCATAAATCCTCATTAGGGTCAACTGTTCACTTCATTTTAGATTCCCCAGCTAGCCTTACACTGGATAGAAACCAACAGAACAACATTCCATTTCCAATAGTCTCTCTTTCAATTCACATAAGCTATGATAACAACTTTACTACTAGCTAGATTCCCCCTTCACTCTTTCCCACAACCTCTTCAATGTCTACTTGCCATCTCATTTTTTTAAAAAAATAATGTTTTTAAGATTTCTTTGTTTTTGACAACTTATATCTGTCCCTTCTCTATGAAAACTATGATAGATGAGAAGCTAAGCTACCAATGTGGTCAACCTTTGGCATCCACCATCCATTCTTCCATAGTCCATAGAGAATACTTTGTTTTTGATCTATGACTTAACATATTTTTGTAAATAGTAAGCACTAATTATAAGTAATTATTATAAGTACCAAAATTATGTCCGTGCTATTTTTACTTGTTTTATTATTTACAAGAATATATTAAGGCCTATATCAAAAGTAAAGTTCCTGCTCAATGTACTATGGAATAAAGAATAGTGGTGGCCGTTTACTTGTATCAGTTGCAACTTATTTTATGGCAAATTGGGATTGTTTGGGGAAAAGTGGAAGGTACAAATACTTTTGGCTCTGTCTGTATCTTCTTTCCAGAGCATAGTATCAGTAAAGCAAATGTTGAGAGAATGTTGAGAGGCTTCTTTATACTACTTTTGGAAAAACACAGTAAATATTGCTTTAATGTGATGCCATTTATTTGAAGTGTGTGCTCTCTGAGCTTGGATGTTTTCTTGCAGATGTTTCATTATCAAACTCGGTAACACCATCAGTGCTCGTAGGCAGTGGGGTTTGCTCTCATTTATACTAGTGGCTTGTTTTGTCACTGTTGGTGGGAGTGGTCTTGGTGTTTCCTTGATTGGGTTGTTGTTTACTGTTAACATGTTTGGCAGTTCCTTGATTGGGATATTGTTTGCTTATTTGAAATATTTAAAGTTGCAAGTATCAGGAGAAAAAAGAAAGCAGGCCAAGGAGAGGCTTCAGGAAACATTTCAGAGGACAGAGGGATTTTGTTGGTTAAATTTGGCTTGAAGGTTTGGCTTGAAGGTTTGGGTTCCTACTCTGTAAGTTATAGAATCAGATATTTTTAGTGTACAAGTTTTTGTATAGTGCATAGCACTCAGTAATATTTTCATTAAAATAAAGGTTTCCAGAATTGTCCTTTTAAGATGTGACTGATTCTTTAACTTGGGTCTTCTTAAATTAACTGAATCTGAAGTTGCACAATAAATAAAACTATAAATTAACGAAACAGGCTATGTTTGCATAATTATGCGTAGGCCCAGAAGAACTAGCCAGATTTAAAACTATTCTAACCTTGTACTTTGTGTACTCACTGCATCCTTAACCTGGTTAAATGTTCTGTATGAATTTAGTCTGTAGGGAACTAAAAGTAATCTGTCCCTTCGTGCTGTATTAGGGTTGGACGGCAAAGGACTAAGGCTTAAAGAAGCTTGCAGTCATCCAACACCTACTGTTGAAAGTGCTTATCAGTCCTGCTTTCATTGTTAATTGCTTTGCGATAAGTTTGTCCTCTTAGAAAGCAAGCTGCCAGTGCTGATGATAATGTAGGATAGGGAAGAATTCTGTCTGCTATTTCAGACTTCCTATTACTTCCATGTTCGGAAGAGAAACTTTTACTGTTGCTTTATCAGACAGCAAGCTGCATTTTATTTTTTGTTGTTGAAGAGGTCAGGACTTGTATGTTATTATTGAACTCCTGATTTCCTATCCAGTGGTCCATGCAAGAATTTCAGCTCCTGGGCAGTCTGTCTGTAAAGGTTCAAGGTGGGCATTCGTGGTGATCTTTAGACTTAATTTTAAAAAGTGAAGGTGAAGGGAAATTAGGCAGATAAAATAGAGCAGCAAGTAACTTATTTACCTGTATTTATAACTTATAAATACAAGTATATAAACCTATATACTTGCAATCATTACAAAGGATGTGAAGAGAAATGTGGGTATGTTAATGATATATTAAAATGTTATTCTAAAATTGCTGTTTCCTCCCAACAAAATGGTTAAAATACCTTTTATTTATTTATGTATTGTGTATTGTGCTGTTTTTTTTTTAATTTTAATTAAATTGATTTTGCATGCTTGCTTAATTTGACCAGGATATTTAACTAACAACATTCATTTTAGGTCTTTATGCTCAGAAAATAATAGTTAATTGTTTTATCTACCTTGTGTTGGAACTATGAGCAGGCTTGTGAACTGAGTAGTTTGGCTAAAGTTTTAACTATTTTCCTTCAAGCAATCATTTTAGTAGTAAAAGTTAACATTTAAATGGTTATGCGGACATACATCCGGATAGTTAAAGTAGAGGGAAGTATAATCTTACAAGTCTTTTGTAATTAAGACAAACAATTGCCTGTCTTTTTCCCTTATAAAGATATTCATCTTTCTAGTTTTTTTCATTCCACAAGATGGCAGTAGATGACTTGCTGTCTTTTTAATCTCAAATGGAATACTTCCTAACTTTTAAAATTATCTGCTAATTTCTACTTAATCAGATGTCTAAACCACAAATCAGCTAGATATTATTTATCACATGTCATATTTCATATAATGAGAATGAGATACTACTTTCTACTTCAGTTTTTTGAGTTTTGAATGATGCTTCTTGAATTATGTTGTTCCTTTTTTTTTACTTTGAAAATGTGTCCCATCATTTCAGATAAATACAACTAAAATAATCTGCCTGACACTAAAGTACTTCACAATTTTCAAAATCATAATATAGATGACAATACTATACAGTGTTAATTAAATCTTATTCAGCCATTATTTGTTTGACTTCTATGCTACTTTTCCTTTAGGAAAAGTAGACTGATAATATTGCAATATGACAGTAATGGTATTGGACTAAACTAGGGTTTAAGTCCTCACTCAACCACAGATACTCACTAGTGATTTGGGACAAATGGTGTCTTTGAGTCAAGTTTACTTCACAAAATTATATTTGTGGAGGAGAGAATGCTATGTAGATAGGCTTGAATTTCTTGAGGAAAAAAGCTTTTGAAGAAACATGGGATATACACTTATCAAAACAGTTGAGTTAGGAAGGACATGACAAAAGTAAATATGTTTTTTATTTCTCTTTCACAGTATTAGAATCTGGGATCATTCATTGTTTCAGAAGATCAAAAATTGGTGATTATAGATAGGCAAAAAGAAATCCTACTTTACACAGGACATATTAAACTAAAATTTACTACAACTAAATGTAATCATGGGCACCAACATGGATAGTTTTCAAAGAGGATCAGATAAATTCAGAGCATTACTTTACACAGAAGACCATATTACAGATAGTCCTTGACTTACAAATATTCATTTAGTGAGTGTTAAGAGTTACAACAGTACTGAAAAGAGTGACTTATGACTGTTTTCACACTTACGACCATTGCAGCATCCCCATGGTCATGTGATCAAAATTTGGATGCTTGGCAGCTGATTCATATTTATGACAGTTGCAGTGTCCTGGGGTCATGTGATCAACTTTTGCAACCTTCTGACAAACAAAATCAATGGAGAAACCAGATTTACTTAACACTCATGTTACTAATTTAACAACTGCAGTGATTCGCTTAACAATTGTGGCAAGAAAGGTCATAAAATGGAGCAAACCTCATTTAACAACTGTCTCGCTTAGCAACAGAAATCTTGGGCTCAATTGTGGTCGTATGTTGAGGATTACCTATATACTTTTTCCATGAGCTCCAATCAGCATGGCTGATCTCAGCAACTATTACATTTTTTTCAATATCTCAGGTTCTGTGTCATGACTAACCTTTATTTTGGTGGGTGCGCTGAAAGAGAAGGCGTTAGTCTTTTTGAAAACTTGGATGTAGATATTTATTAAAAAAAATAAAGTACAAGACACTGTGGAAATAGAATACAATAATTTCTACACTATTTTTCTAGTAGTAGTGAAAAGATATAATTATGTTTAAAAAACAGGAAAGAAACTTGAACAAGGAGAATTTAGACCTAGGATTCAAGCCCTTGTCACATATGATCTTTCAGTGATGGCGAACCTTTTAGAGACCGAGTGCCCAAACTGCAACCCAAAACCCACTTATTTATCGCCGGGTGCCAGGTGGGCGTGGCCCACTGGGTGGGCGTGGCTGTGATGGTCATGGCAGACTGGGTGGCTGTGGCCAAGGTGGCATGGTCACCTCGATGTTGCTCATGGAGAGGGACGCCTTTGGGGGCCGGGCAGGGTTGGGGGAGATCCAGGGGGTCTCTGGCAGGTGGGGCGGTAGGCAGGAGGTCGTCCTGCGGGATGAGGCAAGGCAAGGCGAGGCAGGACGGAGGTGCCATTGTCACAGGGCAAGGCAAGGCAGGGGCCGGGGCGGCTGCTGCCTGACACCATCAGCCCCCGCACACAGAGGCCAGCAAGCGCATGGGTGCTGGGATGTATCCAGCCATGTGGGACCTTGGCGAGTTAGCGGGCGGCTGGTTGAAGAGGGACAGTTGCCATCTCTGGGGCATGGCACGCGTGCCCACAGAGAGGGCTCTGAGTGCCGCTTCTGGCACGCGTGCCATAGGTTCGCCACCACTGACATAGCCAAATATCCCAAAATATGCCATTACAGGAATACTGCACCCTGTATTCAAATTCAAATGTACTGTACCTGGCATAAAAGGAAGCAAAACACAAATGGGAGGAAATGCCAATATATAGTTTCCAATTTATGTTTTTGCTAAATAACACTTGAAATTCAAATTACAGTTGCCCAGGTGGTTTTTATTGAACTTTCCCCCCATCTATAGCTAAAACATAGCCTATGTATAATATTGCAATTTAATATAATTCAAGGTGAATCAAAATTATATATTGCCAATGTATTCTTAAATGTATCCATTTTAAGGGAGCTGTAGTGGTTAAGGCTAACCCTAACCCTAACTCAATAATTTAATTGCTTTCATGTTTTATTTTTAATGTAAGGTCCCTCTTCATACCCTGCAGCAGATGAAAACCTCGACTGTTTGAATAAGCAGAAATTTTTATTGGCATAAGCTATTTTTCTGTTTAAAGGATTGTTCTTTTTTATTATACTTTAGGTCATATCTGACACCTGTAAGAGATGAAGAAGCAGAATCTCTAAGGAAAGCTCGATCTAGGCAAGCTCGTCAGACTCGCAGATCTACCCAGGTGAGAAATATTAATTTCTACAGAAGAAGGTAATGTGATCTCTAAATTTTTCTTAATCCACTTTAGAATGGAAAAATTCTTACACATCTTTGGTCATTAAAAGGCCTGCTTTAAATAAGTTTATATTATTTTTCAAAGTTTATATCTATTTCAAGGAAGAATATTATTAACAAGTTATAAATGATAGTTAAATTGTTATTTTTAAAAAGCTAATTATTTTTCATCAGAGAAGAAATGTTTATTGCCATTACTTCATATTGAATATTTGGAAATGCTATATTTAATAGATAATTAAGTTAGCAATTTGAAGTAGCAATTCCCAACTTTGAGTTTATTTGATCGGACTGACTATGCCCTGATTAGAACTTTACCAAGCTTATTCACTGTGGGAAGGATAATTTATGATGGGATTTTTATTGACTGTAAAGCAGTGGTCCCCAACCTTTTTGGCTCCAGGGACTTGTTTCGTGGGAAAAAATTTCCTTGGACCTGGGGTGGTTTCAGTTTTGTTCATTCGCCCGTCATTCACCTTCAGCTATGCAGCCCAGTTCCTAATAGGCCTCAGACTGGTCTGTGGCCCAGGGGATGGGGACCCCTGCTGTAAAGAGACACCACATTAAAAAAATACTGTCTTATTTCTCAGGGTATAACACTTACAGACCTGCAAGAGGCAGAGAAAACTTTTAGCCGGTCTCGAGCAGAGCGGTTTACTCAGGAACAGCCAAGTGAAAGATCAGACAGGCTCAGAACTAGTGACGGAAGCTGTGGAAAACAAGAAGATATTGCCAGAACAGAATCCAGGGAGGTCAACTCACCATGGACTAGAAACTTGGATGAAGAGGTAAGTGAAGTCATACATAAAACCTTTTTTTTCCTTCAAAATTATTGAGTAACAGATTTGAATTATGTTTGAAGGAAAAAGTATTATTTAATTTGTATCCCATCTTTTTTACAAGATGGTTATTAAAAGTAATAGTTTTTCATTTCTGTAATATTTTTCTTTATTTTTATACCATAGCAATGGATCTTTGTGAAGAAATATACCACTTAATCAGCAGATTTGATTATACTGGTACCATGTTTCCCCGAAATTAAGACCTGGTCTTATATTTTTTTTTGCCTCCAAAAGAGGCACTAGGTCTTAATTTCAGAGAATGTCTTACCTTAGGACCACCACAGCCAGACCTCCCACACCCCGACACCTGTCGCGCCACTGCTTGACTTCTTCTGCGGCCGCTTGTCGCCAGTTGTGGCTGGACGCCATGTGGCGCATTGCGCTGTTGCTGCTCCTCCCGGCAGGACACCACATGGTGCTTTGCGCCATTTCTGCTGCTTGCAGCAGGATGCTGCATGGCTCTTCGGGCCGTTTCCGCAGCAGAAACCGCCTGAAGCGCCACATGGCCTCCTGCCCAAAGCGGCCCAAAGCGCCATGCAGCTCCTGCCAGGAGGAGCAGCAATGGCGCATTGCGCCACATGGCGACCAGCCACAAATGGTGGCAAGTAGCCACAGAAGAAGTCAAGCAGTGGCGCAACAGGTGTCGGGGTGTGGGAGACCTGGCTGGAGGTCCTACCAGTAAGGTAAGCGGGTGCGAGCGCGTGGGGTAGCTTCACCCCCCCTACCCTCACCTTAGCTTGATTTTTAGTGGTGTGCCTTGCCCCAAAATTAGGGCTTAGTTTTGGAGTAGGGCTTAGTTTTGGAGTAGGGCTTCTATTAGACCCCAAAAATCAAGCTAGGGCTTACTATCGGGCTGGGTCTAACTTTTGGGGAAACACGGTATTCAGAATGACTGTATTCAGAATGACGATAGATGAAACCAGTAAAAGAACTTCAAGGCAATAATTCTTCCTTAAAGAACATTTTATTAGGAAACAAAGTATCGGCACTTACATAGTTGAACCCAAAACTGAGATTCCCTCCCCCAGATACAAAGTAACAAGTTGCACGTCAAGCCCCGGGGGCTCAACATGTTCGGGAGGGGGGGGAGCACCGAGCAGCATGCCAGCCGTAAGACGCCCAGCGCTGGGACGCTCAGCCGGTCGGCAGCCGTCGCAGCCAGCTGCAAGGCGCCCGGCGCCAGGACGCTCAGACAGTCGCCGGTCGCCGCAGCCGGCCGCAAGACGCCCAGCGCGGGATCTCAGCCGGCCGCCGGCCACACGGGTCCGAAAGCTTATCAGACAATGTCCTTGAGTTCCCACACTTCTGCATTGTTATGGCTAGCTAAACCCTCAAGTATTTACCCCATCCCCCATCTACATCTGAACTCTAAAAGAACAGAAAAGGCACATTAAAAACAAAAGTAAAATGGCTGCTGACTCTCAGTTGTGAGAGCGTGGACATCCATTGTCACAGTGATGACAATGACTTTATGATCTGTCCAAATATAACTTGTTGGAACAAATCTGTATTAGTACTGTTAACATTTTATTTCAAGGGCAGGGCCAGATGTCATAACTTGATAAATGTCTTTTAAATGTCATTAAATAGCTTCTGCGGAAGATGTGAACAATAATAATTATAATTTTAAGAGTTCTGCCAGATCAGAGAAAAGTCAGCCAGGTGCTTATGGGAAACCCAGAAGTAGAGAATGGGTATAATAGTACCCTCTTACTTGTATTATATCAAATCAGCTCTGATACTAGAACTGATATATATCAAAACTATTAGTATTTGCTTCCATGAATGTATCTAATCCCCTTTTAAAGTCAGTTTAGGCCTATTACTGCTTTTTGAGTATAAAAATCTTATAGTTAACAATTTTATTTATATAACAAGTAATTTTATACATTTCTGCCTTTAGTTTTTCATTTTTACTCAGAGGAGGAATTATTTTCATGTATGCACATATGCATTTTGAGATTGAGAAACCTGAACTGTGAAGAGTAGATACAAGCAACCTGCTGCTGTCTAGTTGCTTGGGACTACTGTTTCCCAATTCCTTGTTATTGGCCATGCTGGCCTGGGCTCAGAGAAGCTGAAGTCCGAATTAGTTAGATAATGTATCCTTTATATACAACATTTATTCCATGTTTAGCCATAGCATCGTAAACAGAATTATAATACTGTCAACTTTATTTTCAATTCTTATTAAATGGAAAGTACAGCAGAGAATCTGCCTTTTTCACCTGTATACTGGGTTAATGTACTTCACTATACTTCCAGAATACCATTCCTGATCAGCTGCCAACAGCAAAGACTCATATCAATATCTATTTGATGATTATATGCTCCCAGTGAAAAAAAAAGATCTAGATATTTGAAGATCTCAGAAAATAATTGCTAATATTTATTTTTCTAATACATATAAAATGAAGCTTTCTTTTATTTGAAATATATTCTGTTCAGAGTCCTGAGAAAAATTAAGATTGGTTAGTTGCATTATTTGCAATCTAAATAATTTTGAAATCATCAATAGGACTGGGATGCAGGTACATGTTGATCATAACTATAAAAAATATAATGTTTATAGTGGGTAGAGGTGATCAATCTTGGCCCAAAAAGTTCTGGTTTTTGTTTTTGTTATTTTATTAATCAAATTTCTAGGTCACCTAAACTCCAATGATGCTGAGCTGCTTAATATATACAAACAATAAAATAAAAAGATAGCACTCAAAATTAGTGTCATTAAGAGGGAACACCAATCAATTCTGAAAGATAAAGTCAGCAGAGATTAAAACAGAAAAAAGCTCTGCGTACTATTAACCCAAGACCTGGGGGAAGAGCCATGTTTGGGTGGGGATCATGGAAATTTGGGGGGGGGGATGTTATTTCAGAGGGAAGATGCCATGGCAGTGAAGCCCTGCTTCCTTGGCTCCTAGTTGATGGGATCCAGAAAGAACCAACTGTCAAATCTTACAGGACAGTCAGAAACCGGAGCAGACAAATAATTAGGCCCACATAAGGCTGAACGCAAAAGAATTGAGGCCTTTGAACTATGGTGCTGGAGAAGACTCCTGCGAGTCCCTTGGACTGCAAGGCGATCAAACTGGTCAGTCCTAGAGGAGATCAACCCTGACTGCTCCTTAGAAGGCCAGACCTGAAGTTGAAACTCAAGTACTTTGGCCACCTAATGAGAAGGAAGGACTCAACTGAGAAGAGCCTAATGCTGGGAAAGATTGAGGGCAATAGAAGAAGGGGACGACAGAGAATGAGGTGGCTGGATGGAGTCACTGAAGCAGTAGGCGTGAGCTTAAATGGACTCCAGAAGATGGTAGAGGACAGGAAGGCCTGGAGGAACGTTGTCCATGGGGTCGCGATGGGTCGGACATGACTTCGCAACTAACAACAACAACAACAACAAAGGCCTTTAGAAGTGAGAGCCCCATTACACATTACATTTGTTCAATCATGTGTTGACCCAAACATGAGTGACTATATATATTCTCTTTTTTCACCTAGTTATAGCTCACATAGCCTGTGCTCTTACACTTGGTTTTTATATACATAATGGTAAGAATATAATGAGTACTATTTTGTATACATATATATTCAACTCTGCTAAAGGGATATAATGCTGTTAGTTTTAATCTGACCGTGTAGCCTTTGTTCATTACCTTTGTACCAATTGCTATTGCCTGTGTTTTTCTTCCAGTCTTCCAGTCGTCGATTGAGATACCTAGCACAACAAGACAAACCTACAACTGCTGTCTCTCCTTCCTTAGCTTCCAGTGTTTATTCAAGTTCTCACATGCCCAAGACAAATAGATTTGTATCTTCTGATTCATTGAGCTCAGCAGATTACCAAAGCACATCAGCTGGCAACATGGAGAAAAATGGTATTTACTTATTGTATTGCTATATTTTATAACTATTTGAATCTGTGTCTATATGAAAGACATATTAAATATATCAGCCCGTCAGCATCACATACACATACACACTCACAAACAAACACATACACTCAGAGAGAGAGAGAGAGAGAGAGGGGATACCTTTCTTCAAGTAGTTTTATTACAATTATTTGGGGCCAATCTTGTACCTTTTTTGGGGGAAGAATAGTAATTCTCCCTTTCTCTTTTTGAATCAGTAATCTCTTGCAATATTTGAATCCATTATAGGTTTTGAGTTATGATGGCAACTTGGCCGGAATTTCTATTGCTAAGCAATGCGGTCATAAAGCTTAATGTCATGTGATCACATTGCTTAGCAACCCCTTCAATACCCATTGCTGTTGGTCACTCATCAAGTATATCCTTGCAACTACCTGCTGCCTTCCAACAACCAAAGTCGGTGGGGGAGCCAGTAGGAAGTTGCAAGTCCCGAGAGGCTTGCAAGCAGGCCAGCAGGCAGGTAAATGATTGTCAGGTGGGACAGGGAACAAAGAGTGCATAGGTGGTGGAGAGATGCGGCACTAGTACGTTAGGGCTTGGAGTGGCTGTTGCCGGATGGGAGAAAATATGCAAGTGTGCACAAGTGACCAAGGGAGTGTGGCACAGTGAGGTGTGCGTGGGTGGGAGAAACTTACCCAAGCCACTGGCAATCTTCCTGTCAGCATCCCCATTGACTTTGCTTCTGGGAAGCCAGCAGGAAAAGATGCAAATCACAGTCGCTGAACAAATGGTTATTAACTGAGGACTACCTCTACTAGATAGACCCACTGGCTTGGTGTTAAACATTTAAATATAGATTGGTATAGATTGGTAGATGATAAGGCTGAAAAAAAATCCCTCTGTATGAGTACTATCTTGCCTTATTTTGAAAATGGCCCCATGGTTGAATAAATTACTATTTTTAGCTAAAGCTATGTTTCTTTTAAAAGAATATGAAGGTCAGGACCTGGATGACAGAACTTCAAACAAGCAGTCAGTAAGAGAGAGAAGGCGACCAAAAGAAAGACGGAGAGGCACTGGAATCTCTTTCTTTACAAAGGATGTAGGTATTGTCATTCATAAATGAAACCAAAGAATGAAAGATTAAATTCTGATCCACTGGGATGGATAGAGGAATAGACATATACCCCTGCCTAATTGTTAAGGACACAGGGCATTATATAATTCTAAAATGAAAACAAAAGACCTTCAGTGTATATAAGCGAAACTGTAATTGTTACACTGTTTATAAAGTCAAATTATTCTAAATGTAGGAACAACATTGATTAAAAAACAATAAAATGCAAACAATAGCTTACTGTATACAACCCCAATTAAAATAATAATGTAGTACTGTTGAATGCATGCTTAAGTAATTAATTTTCACAAGAGTTTCAATAGTATTTTGCTGCAGATTAGTCTGTCAAACTTTTAAATGTTCATTGCAGTCATGTATTTGCACTGTTTTGCCCATCATCTTATCCAGAATATAGCTAAATCATAGTTCCTTAGCTGAACTACTGGGTGTAATGCTCAGATTCTTTGCAATCTCCAGCACACCTTTGGAAAGTTACTGAAACTCCAAGATCAATTTTGAAATTTCTCTAGCTGGTTTAGAAGCCCATGAACTGCTTAACATGCTGTTGCATATCAGTAACCACTAACAAGTCTCAGAAATCACAGTCATACAACTCACAGTGTGGAGAAATAGAAACATATTAGAATGAAACTTATAGTGTTTCAAATGGGTAATGAAACACCCTGTTCAAATGGGTAATCAAACAAGACCTTGCATATTGATAGCATGCTTCTACTAAATTATGATAAGAGATACAGAGATAAGGTATATCTAGCCACTCTGTTTCTAATATTCTTAGGAGAGCTTTTTCTAAAAATAGTTTTCATTATGTTTTAAAAACATTTTGCAGTCAGCTAATTTGCAATTTAGCTGGAGATTCATGTTCAAACATTCAAATAATTTCAGGGCTTTAATTAATATTACTTACCAGAAGTTTTTCTGGTATTCTCTGGTTTAGTATTGTCTAAATACTATAAAAATGAGTATTGTCTGCCTTGGTAGGTTTCTTTAAGTATGTTTTTCAGTTCGCTTATGAAGAAAACTCATTTATTTCAAACATTTGTATGTTTATTTTGTAGGATGAAGAAATAGATGGTACTGAAGAAGTAATGGAGGACAAGGTAAGCAAAGAGACATAGATAGATATTTGTTCATGAGCTGTTTCATGTCAAATGTTGGTTCCAAGATTGTTTTTTTCAACTCATTTACATTTTAAAAGAAACAATTTGATTTTAAATCATTTCCAGTACATTTTGGACTATTTTTCTCTCCCTTGTAATAGGTATTCTCTTCTTACCCTTCTATAATAATGATGATAATCAGTATTTTTATTTGTATTTCTCTAAACTATAGCTTACTAGCTTGATATGTAATAATAAAAGACAGGCTATAGAGGGAGTTGCTGAGAACATAAAAGCAAGGCAGAATCTTTGGAACAAGACTTCACTGCTTATGAAAACAAATACAACATGTTTTATATTTTGCTCAGCCACTTATGGATGAACTGATTTATGATATAATTGGAATGGCCAAGCCATAAATCAAATTTATGCTTTTGCCAAAACCAGAAGTGGCAAAACAACAGGAGTAGAATACAAAAAACATTTTCTATATAAATTATTAAGAAATCCAGTGTATAGAAAATAAGGTAGTTTTTCATTTTTCATCCTGTGAAGTGATAGTTGAACTAAGAAAAATATCAAATAATCTTGACCAATAATCTCTAGACCAATATGTGGTAGGTTTTTGGATACTATGTACAACATAAAGTGAGAAAACAATTTACATCAGATTTTTTACTTCTATAAAATTTTATCCAAGTTGATTAACAATGTGGAACAGTTAGACCACTCAGAAATTAGGCAAAACTTTGGTTCTTTTTTTCAATTGGCTTTTTCAGCCTTTTTTAGTCAAATCTGATTTACTGCATGACAGTGTAATATCTTTATATGTAATGACACATAGGCCAGTTAGAAGAGTCTGCTTAAAAGATATATAATATCAATGATCAATATAGTAAAGGGGAAAACTGAAAACAGGCTACTGCTAACACACAAAACATTTGAGTGATAGGATAGTAAATTACTCTTTTTTTGTAGACCATGGGAAAAAAACTGACAATATTAATGGATCGAAACTAATCAAGGAAAGACACACCTAGAACTAAGGAGAAATTTCCTGACAGAACAGTTAATCAGTGGAATTACTTGCCTCCAGAAGTTGTGAGTGCTCCAACATTGCAGGTTTTTAAGAAGAGATTGGACAACCATTTGTCTAAAATGGTATAGGGTTTCCTGCTTGAGGCAGGGGTTTGGACTAGAAAATCTCCAAGGTCCCTTCCAACTCTGTTATTCTGTTATAGATTGTTTTAAGATTATACAGTAACTTGAACTTTTTATTCAGTTTTTTTGTATTTTTATATTAGACATAAACTCTGAGAGAATTCAGAATAATTTTAATCAAATATGAGACTTTGAAAATTTATATTAAATATAGAAATATTTCAAACTCATACTATAAATGCAGAAGAAGCACACTTTATTGTTAGTTTTCTGAATGTGATTTATCTGTAAGTTGCAATGGTCTTTATTATTTTTTAATAATGCTTTATTCTATTCCAGATTTTTTTTCTCTTTACTGTAACTGTCTGTAAAGAAAATCATTTAGTCATGGCTAACATCTAATTTCTGAAATACTGAGCATAAATCCAGTAGTGTTTGAGACATTGAATTACTACCTGAAACTACTAATATCCAGAGCACTAAAACTATGGAAAATGTGTTTGATTCAGGAGCATAAAAAAACATATCTGTGAGTATGAACAGCAAACAGGGTGAACTAGAAATTCAGGTTAATGAGGGCAGATATGATATTGTTGCCATTACGGAAACATGGTGGGATGAAACCCACAAATGGAACACACAGCTAGAGGGATTTAAATTATTTAAAAGAAACAGACCAAATAAAAGAGAAGTAGTAGTTGCTCTATATGTAAGAAATAACTACATCTCTACAGAAATAGAGCACAACAATGATGAAAACTGTCTTGAATGCACTTGGGTCAATATAAAAGGGGAGGGGGGAATGACATTGCCATAGGTGTATACTATAGGCCACCCAACCAAACAGAGGAAATAGATGAACTTTTTGCTAGTCAGCTAACTAAGGTATGTAGGAAGCACATCACAATAGTAATGGGGGACTTTAACTACCCTGACATCAACTGGGAGACAAACTCTCCACCAAGTGGAAGATCAAACAGATTCCTTGCAAACCTAGCAGACAACTTTGTCTCCCAAAAAGCAGAGAAGGGAACTAGGGGATTAGCCATTTTGGATCTAATTCTCACTAACAGAGATGAAATGATAGAAGGTGTCAAAGCCACAGGAACCTTGGGAGGAAGTGATCATGCAATATTGGAATTCAACATTATTGGAAGCACAAGCAATAGAACACAGTCAAACTAGAGTCTTGGACTTTAAGAGAGCTAATTTCAATAAACTTAGAGAGGGCTTGGGAAGGATTCCATGGATGAGAATCCTCAAGGGGAAAACAACTCAAGAAGCTTGGGAAATTTTGAAAAGCGAGATAATAAAAGCCCAGTCTAGCACAATACCAACAAAGAGGAAAAATAACAGCTCTTGAAACCAGCATGGCTGCATAAAGAACTCTCTGATAAATTGAAAGATAAAAAGGACAAGTATAGAAAGTGGAAAGAGGGGCACATAACTAAGTCAGAATATCAGCAAACAGCCCGAGCCTGCAAAGATGAAGTGAGGAAAGCTAAGGCTCAAAATGAACTAAGGCTTGCGACCAAAGTCAAAAATAACAAAAAAAAGCTTCTTTCAACATGTAAAAAACAAGAAAAAAGTGAAGGAAATGATTGGTCCATTGGTGGGTGAAAGTGGCAAGAAGGTGACAAGCAACAGGGAGAAAGGAGAACTATTTAACTTGTTTTTTGCATCTGTCTTTACACAAAGGGAAAAAACAGACCAACCTACCAAAAATAGTGCCATAAAAAACAGAATAGAAACGCAAGTTAAGATAGGCAAGAAAACAGTAAGTGAGTACCTGTCCAGCCTAGAAGAGTTCAAATCACCAGGACCAGATAGATTACACCCCAGGGTTCTCAAGGAACTGGCAGATGTGATCTCAGAACCATTGAACTATATTTTTCAAAGATCCTGGAGCACTGGGGAACTACTGGAGGACTGAAAAAGAGCTGATGTAGTTCCCATCTTCAAAAAAGGGAAAAAAATGGACCCAGGAAACTACAGACCTATCAGCCTGACCTCAATACCTGGGAAGATTCTGGAAAAGATAAACAACGAATCAGCGAACACCTAGAGGCAAACAAAGTCATTACTAAAAGCCAACATGGGTTTGTCAAAAACAGATCATGCCAGACAAATCTTATTGCATTCTTTGACCAAATGACAAAATTAGTGGATCAGAGGAATGCTGTGGATATAATTTACTTGGACTTCAGTAAGGCATTTGATAAAGTAGATCACAACCTACTACTTGATAAGATAGAAAAATGTGGGTTAGACAGCATCACCACCAGATGTATCCGTAGCTGGCTGACCGGCCGTACTCAGCGTGTGGTCCTCAATGGAACCGCATCTACATGGAGGGAAGTGTGTAGTGGGGTGCCCCAGGGCTCTGTTCTGGGCCAGTGCTCTTCAACATCTTCATCAACGATTTGGATGAGGGGATAGATGGGGAACTCATCAAATTTGCAGACGACACCAAGCTGGCAGGAATAGCCAACACTCCAGAAGACAGGCTTAAGATACAGGAGGATCTGGACAGACTTGAACACTGGGCACTATCTAACAAAATGAAATTCAATGGTGAAAAAAGCAAGTTCTACATTTAGGCAAGAAAAACCAAATGTACAGGTATAGTATAGGGGGTACCTTGCTCAATAGCAGTAACTGTGAGAGGGATCTCGGAGTCCTAGTGGACAATCACTTAAATATGAGCCACCAGTGTGCTGCAGCTGCCAAAAAGGCCAACACAGTGCTAGGCTGCATTAACAGAGGGATAGAATCAAGATCACGTAAAGTATTAATACCACTTTACAATGCCTTGGTAAGGCCACACTTGGAATACTGCATCCAGTTTTGGTCACCACGATGTAAAAAAGACGTTGAGACTCTAGAAAGAGTACAGAGAAGAGCAACAAAGATGATTAGGGGACTGGAGGCTAAAGCATATAAGGAACGTTTGCTGGAATTGGGCATGTCTAGTTTAATGAAGAGAAGGACGAGGGGAGACATGATAGCAGTGTTCCAATATCTCAGGGGCTGCCACAAAGAAGAGGGAGTGAAGCTATTCTCCAAAGCGCCTGAAGGCAGGACAAGAAGCAACGGATGGAAACTAATCAAGGAGAGAAGCAACCTAGAACTAAGGAGAAACTTCCTGACAGTTAGAACAATTAACCAGTGGAACAACCTGCCTCCAGAAGCGGTGAATGCTCCAACACTGGAAGTTTTTAAGAAGAGACTGGACAGCCATTTGTCTGAAATGGTATAGGGTTTCCTGCCTGAGCAGGGGGTTGGACTAGATGACCTCCAATGTCCCTTCCAACTTTATTATTATTATTATTATTAGTAGTAGTATTATACAGTAGAACATTCATTCGCAATAGGCAGGCTTATTGCAATGAGCATGAGGCTAGGTTACACAATGTTGGGAACTGGTTATATGAAATAGTCTTTATCAGTGAGTATGTGAAAGTGGGAATCTCCTATCGCATTTGTTATTTATTTCTGAGGGAGTTTTGATTTAAGGAGGAATGTCCATTGTAATTGTTTTGCATCCTGAGCGAATGTTGGTATGCTGCATATATTTTGTGTTCTGAGTTGTAGGTAACAATATATTAACTTGCAAGGTTGTATCTAACTTAGAGATCATAGTTTGCATAGAGTATCATGATTAGTTATAAGGTAAAACCAGACCTTTATTGCACTTTTGGCTTACCAAAACTGTATGTCCTTAACTATTAACAGAAAATTCTGCATGTGGCAGGAGTACAAGTGGATTTGAAATTTAGTTACCAAATCTTATAAGAGCAGTATTTGATTGAATTAAACATGTACAAGAATAAATGGAATGTGCAGAGTGGTTTAGAATGGAAAACCAGTGTATGCAGTGATATGTAGACATTATGAAGAAAAATGGAAAGCAAAGCAAAGTTTGCAAAGATGGAGAAGTAGAATATTTGCTGTTTGTATAAACTAGTTTTAGCTGTGTATTGTTGTCTTTTTGTTATTTGCTGCTTTTAATTTATTTAACTTACTATTTATTATTTTTCCACATTCTGCATACATAACTTACGTCAAAAGGGAATTGCGTAAATGGTATGCAGTGTTGTGAAAAAATTTACATGGATGTAAAAAAAAAAATACCACTAGTTGAGTTTGACTGGGAAGAAAGTGTATCTTTTATGCAAGTGTATACAATATTGTTTTTCTTGTTAATTTCACATTTCCTTGGAGAAAGAAAATTACACTTCCATTTTTGCTAAAGAGCCCTGCTTAAATCCTTCTAATTCTCAATCACAGGGCTATTTCTGCTGATCTGTGTGGTATCTGTTTCTCATTTCTTTGCTTTATTATCAGAAACTTCGTTGCTCTTAAGAGCAATGACTTTATTAGGCTTATGTTCTCCTTTCTGTTTTCTGGGATATTGACTACCTAATATGGTGAGGTATGCCCCTGTCAGAAGCTATTGCATGTTTACTTAGTAGTTGCATTTAGATGAATTTCTTGTAGCTGATTGGGAAGAAGGGCTATTTAAATAGTAATGTATTATACTTTTAACTGCTTCAGTGAATACGTGGATTCTGATGCTTTTCTTTCTTTCTTTCTTTCTTTCTTTCTTTCTTTCTTTCTTTCTTTCTTTCTTTCTTTCTTTCTTTCTTTCTTTCTTTCTCTTTCTTTCTTTCTTTCTTTCTTTCTTTCTTTCCTCCTGCATGTTTTATTTCCTAGAACAATTATTGAATTATGAATGGACATGGGAAGAAGTTTCTAATATATCAGCTTTATAATCAGAAATTATCTGTGGCATTAAAATGTTATTGAAAGTTTTTTTTTTTTTTGCAAATATTTTTTTTCTGTAATATACACTATTTGCAGGATATCAGAATAAAGTCACCAGGTGATTGTCAAAGCCTATTTTGCACTTTACTCCCTACAGCCAAACTACAGGCTTGCCTAGAAAAACCTGCTGCAATTTTTTATAAGGTTCCCACAGTCTGCTCTTGAGCTTTGTTACTTGTTTTGCTACGCAAGCCTACAGTGAGCATTTCTAGTACTGCAAAATTTGAGAATCCATGTGATATTAGAAGTAAAAAATTAAGTATTGGAAGTAAGTAGTATATTTATTTTCATCACTTGAAGACAGCAAAGTCCATATTCTGGACAGAGAGGACCACTGGTTTGAAAGAGGGGTCAAAGAGGCCATTTACATAAAAATTGAACAGCCCTACCTCAATAGAGAGGGAGGGATACAACACCACCTATCTCCTGTCTACAACACAGTCCTTTCACAGTCCCATTTCACTCTGATTCAGGTGACCTAAGGGTAGAGATAAACCCCCTAGTGGGCTCAACGAATCTCAGAGAGTTAATGACTGACCTTCAAAGTGCTAATAACCAGATAGCTGCTAAGGAATATAAATCCTTCCATACCCCTCCGCCCCCCATTCAACCAGAACTTGAAGAAGCTTCTTGAATGAGAAATGAAATGTTTTCAAGGAACAAAAACGAAGAAAGTCCAGTTGCCTTTTAAAAAGCACTTTTGGGATTTCTATCACTAGTTCAATGGGAGGCGGGGGGGGGATGAGATTGTAATCCTGCAGTTTGAGAACCCTGTATTAACAGCACTCATCAGAGCTATATGAGAGCAATTTTATGCATGGCCATTCAGGATGTTGGGGACATTCTTATTTAATTAAACATTAAACATATTTAATGTTAAAATATTATGTCAGCTTACATTTAATTTTGAAAGATAATTATAAAGAAAATGATATTTGATTAATTGTGCTTGAAGTTTCTATAATTTCAAAAGGTATAATACAGTAGTAAAAATTGCTTATACAAAATAAAATTATTCTATGGTTATATATTTATATAACCAAATCTTTGTTTGTGATGGTTTTATAGGATTTAAAAACCAAATGAATGGGAAGAGGGGAAAAGGTAATAATAGAAAAAGATAATTCCTGAAAGTAATTTTATTTTTCTTCTTTCCCAAATGATCAAGCTAATATTTCAGCCAAGTTTAATCCTTCTGTATTTGTTTCAGAGAAGTACTGACCACTTCAGAACATTTAATTATCTGAATCTCTGTGGTATGTTGTCTTCTTTGAAATGCTTCCCAAGCAAATCACCATCTTAAGAGAATGAGCTATGCTACCAATCTTTTGTCAAAGATCTATTGCTTTGACTCTGTTATGGTTGTTATTATGTCAGAATCAAGTAAGATAAATAAGTATCAGAAAAGTCCACAGAAACTTCAGTCTAATTCAGTACCCTTGTTTCAGAATGATGAAAATTTATCTGAAGAGGGAGTTGAGAATAATTACCCTAAAGTTCTATTAAAATTTCTAAATAAAGTAGACCATCTTAATTTGCACTAGAAACTTATAAAATGAAATCATTGCATGTGGATTTGATGACAAGCATTATTTATGAATTATAAAAAAGAATATGTTGTAATTGTATAGAAAGAGCTGAAGTTAAGTTTTATTTATATCTGCTGTAGAAGTCAGAAGTCATTTTTCTGTGTATTTTTTCTATAATATTTTTATTGCATCTCTGCTATTTCCTTCTTTATTCTGTCTAGTATTTCTCTCTTGACTTAGTTTCATGTTAGTTTTTATTTTTTTTTACTTTTATTTTAAAAAATTAATAAAGTTATACAATGTTGCAATAATGTATATTGCATTTTATGATATTTGGCCCATGAAAATATTATTTTTCTAAAGAGGAGATGGTCTGAATGAAGAATGCTGACCTGGTCTTTCAGGTCTCCCAAGAGTGGATTCATTGCCACTGTAACTGCATCCATCCACTTCGCTGTTGGTCATCCTCTCCTTCCTTCCTTCCTTCCTTCCTTCCTTCCTTCCTTCCTTCCTTCCTTCCTTCCTTCCTTCCTTCCTTCCTTCCTTCCTTCCTTCCTTCCTTCCTTCCTTCCTTCCTTCCTCTTGTCCCAGCATTAGAGCTTCTCTAAAGACCTAGGTCTTCACATACTGTAATGTGTCCAAACAAGAGTAAATGTGTTTGTTTTCTTGACTGTCTATTATAATCTCAAGAGTTTTCTGTGACACCACGTTTAATGCTCTTTTTTGGCCTTGATAATTGACCTGCATGCTAAGTGACTTTATAGAAAGGTATATTTAACTTTGACCAGCACCATTTTTCTAACAAATGTAGCATAAAATGCAGTTTGGCAATGTCACCTAATTCTCGACTTGTTAAACAGCATCTGCTTTCTGTTTTAGATGTTATTGTGTCTCAAGTGACAAAAAAACCTACAAAAATTACTTTTGAATTTTAAATACTTTTAGTATACTATAGTTTTAAACTTATGGATTTTGCTATAAATGATAAAATGCTAATATACTAAATTATATAATAGTGTTTAGTGTTTGAATGAAAAGTGGGCTCTCTAGCATGCATATCTTGGCTTGAAGCCTAGAAAATGGCCTTCAAATGGGAATGGATCTTCTTTCTTCATTTTTTTTAGCCTATAGCTATTTTTGTTGCATGTACATACTGTTCTCTTTAGCCACTTATACAGTATTTAAATGAAATTGTTTCTTTCTAAAATTTGCCTAAATGTGATTAAACTCCCAAATGTGCCAAGGTTATGGCCTGTGGGGGATGAAAGAAAATTGTTCTTCCTGTGGATTTCTGCCTTTCTGTTTGTCTTCCTAACCAGAGTTATGGATAAACTAAATAAGACTTGAATCCTGTGGCTAACTTTGAAAAAAAATGTTTTACAATACTAATTAATACAGAAGGAATTTATGTGACCCTTATTTTGTGCAACAAACAGAAAAAAAGCTTGACTGCCAGTCAGTATATCAGTCAGGGAAGGCAGATGTCTGAATGGACATGTAAATTTCTGTGTGTTTAATTGCTGAAAGGGAGGTTCCCATTAGGAGAACTTGAAGCTTGGTGTTAGAGCAGTTAACTGCAGTCAAACAACTTTGCTTATTTTCTTTTACAGGAAGTACTGCATTGTTTTTGCATCAGTTTAGCTCAGACTAGAGCCAATTTCTCTGTGCCTGACAACACAAAACCTTTTCACAATATACAGTTTTTAGTATAAGGTAGAGTGCTTTTCAGTAGTAACTCCCACGCAGCGGAATACCATCCTCCCAGAATTGCATGCAATCCCTTTTGCAAATCTCTGAAGAACTTCTGTTCTAATGAGTATTTAAAGAATTAACTATCAGCCGGTTCTGGTAGTTTATTTTATTTTGTTGTTTCTACTTTACAACACCCAGAATAGATTGGGGTGGTTCATAAGTACTGCAAAAAAAAAAACACGTTCATTTGTTAGGTATGAACTTGTGAGTCATATGAAAGTTTTTCAAAAGCAGTAGTTCTCTGAAGTAATAAGATTCTTCATGTTAGAGAAGATTAAACAGTAAGATTGAAAGTGGAGGTTGAAATAAAAAGTTGTAGTTTTTGTTCCTATTCAAAATGCAAAAACAAGCAATACACTTTATTCGGATACTACATTCCTTCTTCTATTTTCTGGGTGTTTTTTTTTTTTTTTAGCTATTCTCCCTCCCTTCACGATCACAGACATGGTAGTTCTTCCTTGAACTGTTGCACTTCCCTTCTCCTAACTTTGTTTCTAAAGACTTGTCATAATTTTGCAAACTGTAAATAGAGTTTACCTATACCTCATGCTTTGTTCAGATTGTGTCACTTTGACTATTAATGAATCTTCAATTGAAATACCAAGTGGTTTTTTTATTGGAAATTATTGCATAATTTCTTCAGCTCATTTTTAATTATTTATCTCCTCTCACCTCCTAATGACCTTGACTTGCTGTAACCTCCCCATTACAAGACCCATCACAAGCCTCTCACTTGACACACCCACACCTGAAGCCCTTATAAACAGAAGAACACTGACAATCCCCTAAACTCCAGTGAAGATGTTACCTAGCCTGGTAATAATATGTTCAGAAACCAACCTACAAGCTCGGAAAATGAACCTTCACCCTCATTTATTTATCTGTCTATCTTATATCTCTCCTTTTATTCAGGAGCTCAAGGTGGCTACACAACTCTCCCCTCCCATTTTCCCCATGATAGTTCTTTGAGTTAGGCTGATCTGAGAAAAGGGGACTGTCCCCAAGTTACCCAGTGAGTATCCACTGCTATGGGAGACAAAATTAAAGGAATCAAAGACCAGTATGGACTTTGTGTATCGGAAATATAGTAGAAAATGGAGATAATGTTTTTTTAGTGTAATGGTGCATTTTAAGCTGGGTGGATGGGATTCATTTTGCTAAAGTGATTGTTTGTGTTCATGGATGAAATTATTTAGTTTGGCAACGGGAAAACCCAGATTCAGTATCTTAAGTATATATGAGCTCTATTTAAGTATTATGAAATCCACAGTGTTCACTAGGGGAAGGTTTGAGGCCGCTCTTTGCTGCCTCCCAAATAACAGCATTTTGTATAAATATCTGCAGAATAATTTCATGCAAGCCAGCTCCCAAAGGTTTTGTACTATCTGAATATTGTGGAAGTAGAATTGTAAAGCTACCCTAAACTGCTGTCTGTTGATTTTCCTTCCCTCACACATACTAGCCACATAAAAGAAAAGGGAGCAATCACTGTCTCATGCTTGCTTCTGTTGTGCTTCTTAATGTTGTAAGCACAGATACTCATTAATTTTTCTGAAACTCAGAAAGGGTTCCTCAAAAGGCTATATAATGTTGTGAGTTCTGACACTGACTAAATTCTTAATATCGAGGTTTTTAAAAACTCTTCTTTATTGAGAAGTAAATGGTTAAACTTGTTTTGTTTCATATTAAAATCTAAACAGCAGAATACCCAGTTTTCTTTAGTCGACTTACCAATTTTTTTTTCTTTTCAACTTTGCTGCTTATCTCTTAATCAGTGACAGAGATGAGCAATAGGTAAGAGAAAACAGTGTTAGGCTCCTTGATCTTCCCTCTAGTCTGATGCACTGGGATATGTAATTTAACTAACTGGAAGATAATTCTTTCCATGATTAAATCTTGGATAATTTCTGAATTAATTCAAGGCAAGCAAAGCATATAGACTATCTGTTATGGAATAGACTGCCTTATAAGATATTTTGAAAACTAGCAGAATATAGGTTTCTTGAAGAAATTCTGCAGTTACTATAGCTAATATATTGAAATAAATTGTTAAGGTATATTGTACCAGTATACAATATTACATTTCTGGTTCCATTAATTTCTAATTACTAAACTAAACTAAAGGAATGATTCATCCTATTACAAATAAATAAATAAATAAATAAATAACCTTTATTGTCATTTTTTATATTGTGGGCACAATGGCACACATAAAATAATGAAATTTAGTTGCCCGCTCTCAAAGTGAAACATATACATGACACACACCTAAACATACTATGTACAACATATATATAGACCCACATCCCTACATATACATAGCAAATAAATATTAAATACTGTCGATCTTGAATATATAACGCAAGGAGGAAGTTTGAGAGTTCGCAAGGTTAATGCTGTATGGAATGAAACTATGGCTGAATCTGGATGTTCTGCTACGGATACCACGAAGCCTCCTCCCAGAAGGTAACAGGGAAAACAGGTTGTGGAGAGGATGTGTAGTGTCCCAGAAAATCTTGCGGGCCCTGCTCAAGCAACGCTTCTGTGCTATGTCCTGGATGGTAGGGAGGGAACTGCCAATGATCTTTTCGGCCATCCTCACCACTCTCTGCACTGCCTTCCTGTCTGAAGCAGTGATGCCTCCAAACCAGACTGGGATGCTGTATGACAGGATGCTCTCGATTGTCCCCCTGTAGAAAGTGGTCAGGACAGGGGAAGGAAGATGTGCTTTTCTCATGCGGCGCAGAAAATGCAGGCGCTGCTGTGCCCGCTTCACCAGTTTCTCACTGTTTAGCGACCAAGTCAGCCTACTCGTTAGCTGCACACCCAGGAATTTGATGCTGGTAACCATCTCCACAGGTGAATCATTAATGCACAGAGAAGTGTGCCTGTGCCTGCCTTTTCTGAAATCAACAATGATCTCTTTGGTTTTTCTTGTATTTAAAACTAGGCTGTTTTCCTTGCACCAGTTCACCAACCCCTCAACCTCCTTGCAGTAAGCTTCCACCTTGTCATCCTGAATAAGGCCCACTACTGTTGTATCATCTGCGAACTTCACAATATGGTTGGTGGCAAAACTAGCACAGCAGTCATGGGTCAACAGGGTGAACAGCAGCGGACTTAAGACGCAGCCCTGAGGAGAACCTGTGCTCAAGAAAATGGTATTTGAGGTATTTGTTCCAACTCGCACATATTGGGGCCTGTTGGTAAGAAAATCCAGAATCCAGTTGCACAAAGGAGTGTTTAAGCCTAAAAGGCCCAGTTTGTCTACTAGATGCTGGGGAATGATTGTGTTAAACGCCGAACTGAAGTCGACAAACAGCAAACCCACATGAGTATTTCTTTCCTCCAAGTGCTTCAGGCTCAGATGGAGAACGGAAGAAATAGCATCCTCCGTAGAGCGATTTGGTCGGTAGGCAAACTGAAGCGGGTCAAATGCTGGCGGGAGGCTAGATACAATAGTGTCTTTTATCAGCTTCTCAAAGCATTTCATGATGGTGGATGTCAGTGCAACCGGACGGTAATCATTGAGGCCTGTGATTGTGGACTTTTTTGGCACTGGCAAGATGATGGCCATCTTAAAACACGATGGGACCACTGCCTGCTGCAATGATAGGTTAAAAATATCAGTGAGAACACAAGCCAGCTCCTCTGCGCATTCCCTGAGGACACGTCCAGGGATGTTATCTGGGCCTGCTGCTTTCCGAATGTTAACTGTCTGCAGTGTTTTCCGGACAGAGGTGACATCAAAGCTAGGCACTTGCTCATCAGGATGGGGCACAGCTTTCCTAGCAGGAGTACTATTTGATGCCTCAAATCTACCAAAGAATGCATTCAGTTTGTTTAGGAAGTCTGTGTCATCCTTACATCTCGATGCAGCCACCTTGTAATCCGTAATGGCCTGGATCCCTTGCCACATTTGCCTGGTGTTTGTTTGGTCCTGAAAAAAGTTCTGAATTTTCTGGCAATGGGCTTGCTTTGCACCTTTTACGGCACTTTTCAGATTTGCTCTGGCTGTTCTAAGTGCCAGCATGTCCCCAGATTTAAAAGCCACATTCCGTGCTTTCAGCATCTTGCGGACCTCATAAGTCAGCCACGGTTTTTCATTCGCCCTCACAACAAAGCTTTTCAGGACACAGACATCTTCTATGCACTTTTGGCTATATGCAGACACCGTGGTGGCATACTCCTCAACATTTGTATGTTGGTTATCAGTAGCTGCTTCCTTAAACATGCCCCAATCTGTACATTCAAAGCAGTCTTGTAATGCTTCTATAGCACCCTCTGACCAAATCCTCACCTGCTTTACTGTAGGTTTCACTCTGACTAGTAAAGGTTTATATGCTGGAATAAGCAGCACTGAGAGATGGTCAGAGGAGCCCAGGTGAGGGCGGGGGATAGCTTTGAAAGCCTTCTTGATGTTGGAATAAGCAAGATCCAGTGTATTGTCCCCTCTGGTTGCAAAGTCCACATATTGATGGAAATGTGGCAGGGTAGCTTTCAAATCCACTTGGTTAAAGTCTCCCACAACAATAAATGCACCTTCTGGGTGAGTAGTTTGTAAGTCACTGATGGTATGGTGGAGAACCTTCAGGGCCACTTCTCTGTTTGCATCAGGGGGGATATACACAGCTGTGATAATGGTAACAGAGAATTCTCTGGGCAGATAGAAGGGTCTGCATTTGATGGTCAGAAGCTCCACATCTGGGGAGCACAGACTTGAGACCACCTTGGCATTATTACACCATTACACCATTACAAACGTTATCTTCAAAAGGTGGCTAATAAATGCTGGAAATGTAAAAATTAAATTTCATTTCTAATGAGAATGTTTTGAGAATGAAGAAAGGTCCTTATTAATAAGGAATATATCTTACTGACAGCTCTCCTCTCCCTGCAGTGCTCTTGTTGAACTGAAGTATTATTATTTGGTTTGGAGAAAATACCATTTTAGGGACTTGAATAACTGGAGCTGAAACATAAACCATAACTTTTAAAAAATGTTCTATTAATAGCCATTTTTAGAACAATGCCAAGATTGATCTTTTATTGTGGCATTCCCATAGAAATTATTAAAATGGGAGAATAGGTTTATGAGTGCTACTTACAGAGGCAGAATCAGTTGAAGTAATTCTAAATTTGTAACCAAGTGTCCTTTTTAGTTCTTTTCTAAAGTTTTAAATTGGAATGTTTGTTTATAATTGGTAAGTTCAGGATCTTAAAACTGGCTCAACAGAACCTGAATTGTGTGGTTTGTTTTCCCTTTAAATGCAAAGTTCTGCTTTCCCTTCCCACTCTGCTAAGTACCTCCTAGAAGAAGCCAAACTGCTGCTGATTATGAATAACTCTATTGTTCTGGGTATATTGACATAATATTTAAAAAGATTGTGCGTGTTTATAATTAGGAGATTATTAACTGGAGGGCTAAGCTAGATTTCCTTCAAAATGGTGTTTCATACTCTCTTCGTTGGCATCAGAGGCTGCTTTTATTTGCTATCATTTGCTAAGCAAGTATGAAGGAAAAAGAAAAAAAAATCAGCAAATGTGCATTTAGTTTTCTTTTTTTTTTGAGATATGGGACAATTACATGGATCCATAGAAATCAACCTTCACTAACAAGTTTAGTGTAAACAGACAATTTTTTGAAAATTGCATACTGCGTTTCCTAACAAAATGTCCTTTCCTTCTTTATCTTTATTATTGTCATTGGTCAGCATTATTTACATTTTTGTAACAAGTTTACAAGATTCAAATACATAGACAGTTTAACTGATTAACAAAAACAAAATGATTCTTACTACAAAACACTATAAATACAAGATGCAGAATACAAAAAAATAAAATATTTAAAATAGATTAATAAAATTATCAACCTACCTCATGAATAAAATATTACATTAATTTTACTAAGCTATTAAATGTGTTTGTGTGTGTGTGTCACACACACACACACACAGGGAGAACCTTATTGTGGTTGATTAATGGTGGAATATAACAAAGGCTTTAAAAAATGTAAAACAGTATAATAGAAAGCATAATAAAATTTCGTATAGTCACAAGACCTTAACATTAGAAATGGATTAAGCAGCATAAACCAATAGCAGTCAAAATAATTTTTGTAATGTTTCTAGAGATGTTAACCTTCTAGTCTGGCAGTAAAAAATGAATAAAGTCCTCATCAGAACAGGTGGTACTTCTGTTAGTAAGCAGAGTTATGAGGGAAGGGACATTGAAAAACATGTGAGGTAGAGTCTCAGTTTCTCCCACTGTCCTAGGGCAAGTTTGCACTGCCAAAAGGATATTGTTACTCCTCGTGTCCTGTCCAGCAAAGCAGGAATAACAACCTCTTGTTCCTTATATCTTTGACTTATTCCTGAATAGCAGAAAATGTGACAATGGTGGTAATTGTTCTAATTTCTAACAGGCAAAAGTAAAATTTACTTGATTGTCATATACTTATTTTACATGCAATTTAATGATAATAAAGCCTTTTAGAATACTTGTGAAATTTTTAATTTGAGATTTGTAATCTACTTGATTGACATGGTTAAATCAGAACCAGGATGGGAATAAGTAATAGCTATCAAGTCTTATTATTTCATCAATCTTACTTTTAAATAATACTAAATTTGGATTTATCATGCAGAATTTGCTTGCTGCCACTGTGTTCTTAATTCTGGGAAACCAAGCTTGTTGGGTTCACAAAGTGGGGGATTTCAAAATGTTTTCTTTTTAAAATAAGTGTGATGTTTATCTGCACCTCTTAGTATAGTGATGACATCCAAACTAATTTAGCAAATATATAATAACTCTGAGGAATCGATATTTTTATGAATTGTGCTACTTAATTTAACAGAATACTTGTTCCTTACAGAGATATAATTTAATATTGCCTATGTAAATCTGGTAATCTGTTTCAGTTAATAAGTTTAAGAGACTTTAATTTTCCACTCCTTGTACCTGACCTACCTAATGTTGATTCCAAACTGTTAAAAATCTTATAAAAGCAGCAAGCTCTTCTTACAATTATATTAAACAATGGTTAGATTTTTAGACTGTACAAGCTTGCTGAATTCTGCTGAGATGTCTACCTTGAAGCTTTCTGGGCTTCTGGAACTGATAGCTTACTTTCTCATATAAGTAGCAGTCCAAATCCCAAGTTGAAAGTGAATCTATGCCTTTGGCTTTCCTCCAGCATTCCTCACTGAGCAAGTAAGAATTTGGAATGTCAGAAAATAGCAAAAGGGGAGGGAAGACACAAGTGTGTGAAGGCGTTCCTGATTTGGAGGACGGAACAAAACACAGCTTCATCTGGATTGCCCTTTTCTGAAGCAGCATTCCTTCCTTATTTGTACTTTCTCTCTGATGATGCAGCTCAGTTCCAGCAATGAAGATCTGCCTCATAAATGCTGTGGATTAAAAATGCTTTTCTTGGAACTCTCTTCCTAGCTGGACAAATTACCGGTCTTTAGGGTTTGTCATTTTTGTGATCAGATTTCTTTTGTTTGGTTATCTGGAAACATCCTGGCTTTGCTATATGGAAACTGTTGTTTAGCAAGAAATATTTTAGAAGATCTGAAGACTGACTTAGTTTCGAGGCTGACTCTGTATGATTACAGAAGCTCTCTGGTTCTATCTTGCTATGATTAAAGAATTATGAAATACTGCTGACTGTAATATGTTTTTACAAACATTATCTGGATGCTTAGAAACTTAAAACTTTGAAGAATGGATAAAACACTGTAATTGTCAAACCAGTTTCTTCTTACTTTAGACATCACTAAACATCTTCAGCCAGAGACAGAGGAGTACTATCTTATTGCTACTGAAAGTTGCCTTGCTACCACCCTGAATGGACCATGTCTTCCTTGTATACCAGGAATAAGGAGTATACTCGAAGCAAAAAGTCTCAATCTGATTCTCCCCCATCATCTCCTTCCCCGATTGCAAAGACGTTCAGAGTAAGCAGTCACTTAATTTCTATATATTTATTTCAACTTCCTAAGGGCTTGTCTTAATTACACATTACATTTCCTAAATGTAGTCTCCGTGCACAGTTCATTTCTGATCTTAACGCCTTGGAGTACAGTAAAGCCCTAACAAGGCTTTATTATAGAAGGAAACTTTAATGACTTGAAACCACTTAATTTTGTAGTTACTGCTTCCTATTTCTTCATAAAGATCAGGAATTGCATTAGCTACATATTTTGTACCAGCACATACTTTTTTAAAATAGAAATGAGACAAAACCTGAACAGCTTGTTATACTGCTGTGTTTCTCAAGTCCAACATACTTAAATATTTCATTTTAAAGTTTGGTGTAATATTGATGGAATGATATGATGTATAAAATAGTCTGGATCTCTCACACAGCAATTGTCATTGTTCTGTTAGATTATTTCTTCAAATGACAAACTTAGAATTTGCAAGTAGGCATTACAAAGAAACTTGAGGACTCAGATTCTTCAGACATTTTCTTTAATTGCTCCCTTTCTGTCTCAGAAGCTTAAAAAGAGACGAGGTAATATTAGTTGATCAAAACAGTACTCCTACTTTTTATCACTAGGGAGTACTGAACTGTTTGAAATGTTTCTCTATAGCAATGGTCATAACAAACTTCCCACAGATATGTAGTGTCCACATTGTCTTATTTGTAAAAGAAAAAAGTAGGAATTGGTGTACCAGATTAAAGAAATTTGCTGTGCCAAAAATGGGACAAAGACTGCACTCCTTTAATCTTCGAATGTTATGAACTTTGTTCTTCACCAGGAGTATTCTACTTTTGTGATGGCAGAAACCTATAGTGCTTCCATGGTGTTGGGGTGAATCAAGGGAGTTCTTGGATATGCTGAATCCCAGATCTTCTCATTTTCCCGAATGTGCCCTACAAATCTACTTTAGTGCTAAAGATGATGTGGGGATTTTTCTTTTCATACAGTACAATCACATTATGAAAATTTAAAAACAGTTCTAAAGAATCTAATAAAGGCAAACTAACACCCAATACTTATTTTATAATGCTGTGGCATATGTTTACTTTTGTCTGTTTTGCAAATTTGATGGAAAATATGAATTACTTCCTTTAACTTCAAGTCATGAAGAATGTTTCTCTTGGCTGAGAATTTATCTCTGGAAAAAATATTACAATCATTGTTAACATTTTTTTTAAAGTTGTAAGATCACATGTTATTTTTGCTGTTGGTTACTGTTCTCAGGAATTCCTATCCCACTATTACCATGTATTTATTACAGCTCCGCATTACTTCTTTGTGCCTCATTAGTAATTTTCATTACCTCCATCCAGCTTTCTGAACTGACCTTGCATTTATTTTCTCCTGCCTTCTTGTGTCTTATCCCTTTGCACTCAGTTCTCTTGCTATTGTTGTGATCTCTCTTCTCCTCTTCAGTAGCAATACTGAGAGTATTAATAGTATTGAAGCCATGTAAAATGACCATATCTATACTCTCTATTCAGTTGATTGCTTAATGAGGCATTTTTTTCTTCTTTCAATTAAGACGCTCATCAACATTCATTGTTAAGGAAATAAATCAGTCCTTTGTTACACCAAATGGTAAACAAGTTAAAAAGATATCCTTCATCTACATGCTTACCCTCTTTTTTTTTGTAGCTTTCTTGCTTCTCTTCTGTATAATTACAACATAGAATAGCTATGTCAATCCTATTTAGACATTTTAATTTTAAAATTAAATTGATTTGCATAATTGCAGAATAAAATAAATGAATACATAATAAATAAAATAAAATAAAATAAATAAACATAAACCAATCATAGGTTGGAAAATTGTGTAAAATAAACAGTACAGGTAGTACTGGCAAGAAACTAAAAATGATGGCTTTGGTTTGGGGTTTTGGCCCCATGCTCTTTTTTTACTCTTTTTGACTCCCCCAACACACAAATCAATTGACTATTTACTCTGCTGTTATTAATTATGTATCATTATGTATCGACCCCTAGCAACTTTATAGATATACTGTATTTCCTCCATGATGATGTATCCCTAATCTGGTCTTTCAGATCGTTTAATGCTACTGTAACTGAATCCATCCAGCTTATTGCTTTTTGTCCTGTTCTTCTGTGTCCTTTCACTTTTCCCACCACTAGAGCCTTTTCCAGAGAGTTGAGTCTTTGAATAATGTATCCAAAGTAGAATAATTGGAGCCTGGTCATTTGTGCCTTCATGAGATTTAACTTGATTTTATCTTTAGTTTTCCCTTATGGGTCTGTTTGTTTGCTTGAGTCATCTGAAGCTAATTGCTCTAAGACTATATTTTTGCAATGTATCTCCTCTTTTAAATTTTATGGGGTTGGTAGATGGGGAGACATTTCTTTCAGCATTTTTGTTAGATTAGGGCCAGTGTAGATAGCAGCACCTAACTGAGTTTGGCTAATCATGAAAGCTGATTAATTATTCTGATTAATATTTAGATGTGGTACTACATGAGAATTAGCAAGACTAGAATGTTGAACAGAAACCTCTCAGAAGGCAATAGTAAACCACTTCCATATTGTTGTCAAGCTCTGGAGCCTACAGCGGCACCAGACTAATAAAACAGGCTGATGCATTCTGGCAATCCAAAAATGGAACTATAAAAACTATAATGACCATTCAAAACTATAGAATATTACTGTTTAAGACTTAGGCATAAGGGCAAACAAATAATGAGCAAATGACAGTATGGGGAAGACGGTACAAACAATATTTGAAATTAACATACAGAGCAATCAAATAAAAAGTTATCTGTGACAATTTAGCAGATTATTCAATGCAATGAGAGGCAAGGAATTGAGAGAGCAACATATTGTTTCAATAAGATGAAAGAATGGCTTTAGAGAGTTACACATTCAAATTAATGAGAAAAAGGTGAAACAGAAGTTCAGAGAGTGGCAGTGGAATTTATTAATTTTACAGAGACAACAAACTTACAGAGACATTTCACAACAAAGAAAACCAGAATTTTAGAGTTTTCATACCGTAGCAAAATCCATAAAGAAGCAAAGCCTAAAGTTTTACTGATAGACGTGAAATGAAGCAGTAAATCAAAATCTGTAGCTCTGAGACATAGGATTCAATTTAGTAGGTCTAAAGTGACATAGCCTATCCCAGGTATCTAGTGGACCCTTTTATGTTACAGAGATAATTTAGATTTTTTTTCTTCAGATTTTTATATAGAGTTCAGTTGAGGCCTTGGTCATCACCTGGAAGGAATCTATGGCATCAGATTGTCCTGGTGATTGTCTCTGTGGACAGATCCCGGTAGGTACCCTGGTTTTCAGGGCCTACAGAGAATTAATCAAGAATGCCCTAACCCTAACCCAAAGCAAAGCAAGGACAAGTAGTCCTTTCTTAACCATTTGTTCACTGACCATTCAAAGCACTGAACAAATGGCATTTATGATTGGTCTTTGAAGTTATGACTGTTGAATCATCTCTGTGTTCACGTGATTAAAATTTGGGTGCTTGCAGGTGCATGTAAACTCCCTATACTGCCCCTCTCCCCCATCTCTGGCCTTTTGGCCACCCTATAGTCTGACCTGTACCCTACCACCTTGCATTCCACCATCTCTGCCTCCCTAACTGACCTTTGCCATCTTTATCTCACTGCTGACAAAGTGCACCCAGCCAAGGCAGCTGCTGAAAACACGTCCACCACATAGCCAACTGGTGCTTCAGCCTAGTGTGCCTTGTCAGCAAAGGGAGGAAAAAGATGGTGAAGGGCAGCTGGGGACAACAGCAATGGTCAAGTACAGGGTGGCTGGAGTGGTTAGAACAGGGGTGGCCAAACGAGCAGAGATGGGGAGAGAGGTGGATGGTGGGAATTGAAACACTATAGGGCAGCACACAGTAGGGCAGAGCAGGAGAAACATGAGGTTCTCATCTAACAACCACAACCAGGAAATGACTACTGGAAATGCTGTTGCTAAATGTAGTCGCATGATGTTTTATTTAATGGCTGCTTCACTTAGCAACAAAAATTATGGTCCCAATTAAAGTTGTTAAGTGAGGACTGCCTGTAAGAACTTTTGTTGGAATCTTGCTTGTGGGAAAATGGGCAATGAAAAAAGCTTATTATCCACATTACTATGTCTTTGAGTGTCAGCCAGCAGGCCCTTCTGGCTCAGTAAGAATTGATGGAGCAATTACAGATTCACTTTTCTCAACACTTGGTGAATAAAGTTGCTCTGTTTCACTCTTAAGTTTGAGTCCTATGGACGTGACTGTAGCACCTATCTAGAATGAGTTCAAGCCTGTTAGTCTTGAAGAGGTGGACAGGGACTCCCATATATAATTAGATCCATGTCCCTCGTGGTTGATTGAGGCCTCCAAGAATCCACATGTGAGGGGGTCCAAGTGGTGGTAAATGCCTCTTGGAGGGGAGGAATGGTTCTTCTAGCTTTGAAAGAGATGGTGATATGCCCCTTCTTCAAGAGACGATTCTTGGATTCAGTTAATCTGGACAATTTTCATCCAGTTTCCAACAATGTCTTCATTTGGCCTCTTAACTTCAGAGAGCTTTGGAGGAAGCAGATTATCTTTTCAGTTGAGATTCAGACCAGGGCATAGTACTGAAATAGTGCTTATTGATGACCTATTGCAAGCTTAGAATGGGAGTGATCCATTAAACAATGGGCCTTCTTGATTTTAGGTGAACTTTATACCATCAACCTAACCCGTGTTATATCTCTGGATCAGGGACTGGGAGTGGTGGACAATATTTTGCGATGATTCTCCTTCCTTTGAAGCACAATCTGTGTTGGTGGTAGAGGAATGGTCAAGCTTTAGCGCCCACCCCCCGCCCGTGCGCTTTGTGGGCTGTCACAGGACTCTTAACTTCTCCCCCCTCCTTTTCATATCTACATGAAGTTGAAGTCATCCATCACTGTGGGGTGAAATAATACCAATAAACTGATAACACCCAGTTATACATCTCTTTTGCCAGCTATCCAAGTGAAGTTGAAGAGATTCTGTCCTAGTATCTGACAGGTATGATAACTAGAAACGATAGAAGAGGTTGTGACTCAACCCTGCCAAGACTGAGTGGCTATGGATTCTGAATTCCCTGGATCTGGGAACTGGAGGATTTCGATCTTTAGTTCTGGATAGAATGACACTGCTCTATTCAGACTTGGAGTATATCTGGGGGTCCTCCTGGATACACAACTTCTACTTGAAGAGTAGGTGGGCAGATATGGACCAATCTGGCTCTCAAAATGTTCATGAATATTTAAGAAACATTAATGAGAACTTGAGATAGATAGATAGATAGATAGATAGATAGATAGATAGATAGATAGATAGATAGATAGATAGATAGATAGATAGATAGATAGATAGATAGATAGATAGATAGATAGATATAGATATAGATAGCCTTAGTAATATTTGTCTCATTGCCTATTGTCTTACTCTAATTTACTTTGTGTAAAGTATTTACTTTCTATGACCACTGTTCCAATTAGTGATGAAAAGTGTAAGACAGTAAATAGCTTCCATACATAATAGTCATACTACCAATGTTAGAAGAGGTAACTGAAGAAAGTAGATTCTTCTAGGTTTCAGAATTGATTATGATTTTTCAATAGCCACCTTATGCTATAATGAACTGTATTCCAGTTTTACTCTTGAAATGAAAGATCAATGCTAGAACTTGTTTCCTATATTAAAATTGGTATATTATTGATGTTAAAAACATTTCATATTACTCCCATAAAGACTAAATTAGAATTACAGTGATATTTTTATATGAACAGCTGTTCCGTGTGAGATGAAAGACCTGTCTGTTGCAGTGCCTAATCATTTGCCCAAGGGAAGGTCAGATGTAAGACACAATAGCAACAATACCAATAATGTTACTTGAAGGCATATATTGAATGCAGTTTCTTATAAAATGGTTCATTTCTAGAAGATGCTGACTACAAAAATCAAGAAGTAAGAGAAGACCTTTAAGGCTTCCTTCCTTTAATCTGTTTAAGAAAACAGATTCTAGCCACTCAGAATTTAAAAAATACTAATATGTCAGGCCTAGTCCTTCATAGTCATCAGAGTTCAACAGTGAACAGAAAAATAATCTTCAAGTCAGGTACATGTTTCCAGTATAATGCATAGCTTTTTGCTTGAAAGCAAATATGAAACAACATAATGAAGAGTTAAGCTTTATTATTGCTAATTGTAACATCTGACCATGTTTTTCAGCTTTTTCAGTAAAAATATGCATCGGATTTCATTTTTTTCTTGTTTTTTTTTTTTTTTGGCTTCAGAAGAGAGAATAAAGACTAAATAAACTAGAACTAATTAAGGAAGGAAACGAGGCTCCATTAATTGAGATTTCTTTTGCTATATATTTTTATATACTTATCCTGTCCTCAGGGAACAATTTCCAGGTGTGGGCTGCAATTTGGGTATTGTCTATTTTGCATTTCTCGGATGTTAACACTAAATAGCATTTAAGGGAGAAGGCCCAGTTTTCATAGCATGTGTGCCTATTGAATTCATGACCCCTAGAAGAACAAAATGGGGAAAACAAGCACAGCTACAATATTGTAATATAAATTTTGATAATCTTATTCATCATATTTGAATCTGATTACCTAGTTATTAAATGTTGAACCCATGTTTTTGATGTAATACACTATGGGCGTAACTTATTGGGAGTTAAAACTATTAAGGGCCAATAGAATTTGAAATTATATAATAAATCATATACTATCACCAGCATAATCATTAGTAGTAAAAAGTGAACCTTAGCAGGAAAATATGAGTTTGAAAACCTCAAGGAAGGAACAATTATGTATAATTATGTTAACAATTATGTACATAATTGTTCTTTCCTTGACATTTTCCAATTCATATTTTCCTGCTTAAAGTTCACTTTTTATTACTAATGACAGAATATTATAGAAAAGCTGTTTAAACCAAAAGTGATTATTTTCAGGGCATGATGCTTTCTTTAGCAGGAGAACTGGGGCTATAATAGAATTACAAATATACTTGAGCAGTTAAACTATTTTCATTTAGAATCAATATATCACTGTGTATATTGGGCAGACTTTAGCATTTTTTTCTAATAGCTTTCTAATCAACCAGAGAGGAGACAATATCTTCACTGATGAAAGACAGGTTCACAGCTGGGTGTTTACCTAATGGTTTATTTTAATTTTTGTCATTCTGGGAACCAATTCTTGCAGTGATTATCATGCATGTTATTGTCTTGGCAAGAACATGTAAGTAAATTAACCTTCTTCTGGAATCTTTGATTGACATTCTAACTTAGCTTGTTCCTGGACTTTTTTGGTATCAAACCCCCAAATACTTATCAGGTATTAAAATGCTACTCAGTATGTCTCAAGGTCAACTAGGTGTTCTTTCTTCCTTAGGTGGAAAAGTCCAATACTAGTAAATAAGTTATAAGCATGCACTCAATAAAATACACTGCTAATACCACCACCACCACCACTACTATTAAATGCAAAAATCTATCCCACACATTCACGTTCTGGGATTATAAATTTGGATATACATTCCATGTAAGGATACTGGATTGCAGCTCTTCTGGACTGATATATCAAAGCAGCTGTTTCCTGCTCATGAAATTTGAAATACCCTAAAGTTTCTGTCTCCTTTGCATACCAGTGCAGTGGAGCAAGATGTGAATGAAGGACAGACTCAGTTCTATCATCCAAGGGGTAACATGTTTTTGTTTCCCCTTCTTTTTAGATTAAGGGTTTCATATCTCACATAGCTTGATCTAATTATGTATTGTGTTATTACTATTTGCACTATATATTGTACATGATTGAAACTCAAATACTTTGGCCACCTAATGAGAAGGAAGGACTCACTGGAGAAGAGCCTAATGCTGGGAAAGATTGAGGGCAATAGAAGAAGGGGACGACAGAGAATGAGGTGGCTGGATGGAGTCACTGAAGCAGTAGGCATGAGCTTAAATGGACTCCAGAAGATGGTAGAGGACAGGAAGACCTGGAGGAACGTTGTCCATGGGGTCGCGATGGGTCGGACACGATTTCGCAACAACAACAACAAAAATTGTACATGATTTCTCAGTGGCTGAAATTATGTAACCAACAATAAAGAAAATACAAAATAATTTTGTAAAATATTGCGAAGGGAGAGTCAATTGGCATTTCATAATTCTTCAGTATAGTATATTAACGTTGGGCACAATAGTTGGGCACAAATTTGGAACATTATGATGCAAAAGAAATTCTGCTACAGAGTTTTAAATATTTTTGTAATCTTTGAACCTAGCTGTTGGAAATTGTAGTAGAATCTTTTTTTGTTTGCAGAAATATAAATATTAGTCTTCCCCTTTCTCTGTTCCTTTTTTTTTGGATTAAGTACTGGTAACAGAAGTAAATAATTGAAGCCAATTTAATGAGTTTTTTTCTTTTTTTGGTAAAGAGTAAGTGGCTATTTATGCCCTAGTTCCCCATTTCAAAATTGCATTCTTGTAAAAATTTCAAGAATATGCTTTTAATTACACTTATACCATCTGTGAATGCTTTTGAATTTTAAAAGTAAGTTTGTAATGTTCCATAATCCTACACGTATCTACAATCAAAACGATATGTTTTTCCTGGCTCTTTACAATCCCTTTGTTGTCAACATTGCAGAAGAATTTCCAGTACCTAGCCCTGTTCCTTTTTATTAAAAACAGAAATAAAGGAAGCACAATGAAACTAAAAAATACATAGCAATGCAGTTTCATTTGTTCATTTTTCTTTATTTCACTACTGCCACAGGCTCACAGTTGGGTCAGCCAAAAACAGTTTGGGAAAATGCTCTCAGGCGCTCTTTTTAGTGTTCTGTAGGTTGGCTGAGTTACTGCTTTTAAACTGTTGCTTCTCTTTTGGTTTTGCTGCAGCTTTCTATTCAGGAAACAAAATATAAACTCTCAGTTATTAACTAAATATTTGACACTTTCCCTCTCTTTGTTTCCTGCATCTACTCTTATAGAGGTATATGGAAGACACTTAACGGACAAAGAAACACATATTGTTTCTCTTATGCTATGTTCTGATTTGCAAGGTTCCCTTTCAACTCTATTAATAGCCTAAATACAGAGAGAACAGTCACATTCCATACCGATTACAGTTTGTGGCCCATCATCAATGGTAGACTTCTGTGGTTATCTATCCTAGAGATTAAAGGTCTCAGGCTAAAAACTGGGAGAATGTGATTTCTAGTTCCATCTTAGGCATGAAGCCAGCTGGGTGACCTTGGGCCAGTCATTATCTCTCAGTCCTAGGAAGGAAGCAATGGGAAACCACTTCTGAAATTTTGCCAAGAAAACTTGTACACACATTTGTCAGAAATTAACACTGATTTGAAGGCACCAAAACAAATAAGAAAAGGTCCATTTTCTTTACATAATGTTCTCATTGCCATGTCAAATTAATATTTGCCTTTTTTCTTTGAGAAAACCTGTAAGCAATTTTGCAGGATATATCATGCAAGCTGCTTTGCAGTTTTAATTAAAATGCATCCATTAACAATGCTGCATTAAGTAAAGACTTGGCTTTTTTTTAAAAAAAAGCAGTCTACGACACAGAAATTCACTCTTGTCTCAGCTTTAGATTTAATAAACTTTATTATGCAATCGTGATTTATGTGGGATGCAACAAACCAAATATTGGTAAGGATTACAAGCACAGAAGAGGCCGGAGCTTTCCAATAGGTACTATAGAAAAGGTCAATATAATTTCCTGTGACTTACTTAGTTTTTTATTCACTTGACTAGCTTGGCAAAAGCTGAGTTACAACTCCTCCTGCTTCAGTGAACCTAATTCCTGAAAAGTGTGGTCAGCATGATACCCCTTGCTTTAATAAATTATTTCATTGTGTTTGCTATAATTGTACCATTCCCTGATACCGATTTCTCTTTGTACCACATCTAAGCTGTATTGTCATGTAATGCTCAAAAAGTATTTAATTAAAATGTAAAACTGGACATAGGTTTTCAGTAAGGCACTGCTAGGGAAAGATGGCATATCTACTGTTCCTCAATCATGGAAATTATACATTATACACACACACATACACTCAAACCCACTTTTTTACATTTATATTTGAATACAGTATATGATATGCCTGAGAATGATATACCAACTTTGTCTGCTAGAAAGATTATTTTTTCCCCTCAATTTGTCTTTAAAATAGGAGGGCTTCTTGAATGTACTGAGAATAGAATAAAAAGGAAAACTGTTGGAAATGCAAGGTTGTCTTCCTTTCAAGTAAATACAGTCCTTGCCGTGTACCCCTCTTAAATAGATGAATGCTGCATATTCACACAGAGAAGATACTTCCTTCATAGTAATGTTATTAAAGAAAACTAGCCCACCTCAGTACTTTAATTGGAATTGTGCTTCCTCTTTTGACAAATTTTCTGTTTGAAAGTATTCTAAGTAAAATCTCCCTAGTGGTACTTGATTGGTAACTACATGGTCATATCCATACAGTTTTCTGCATAACAGAAATCATTTCCTGCTACATTCTTCCAGAATATATATATATATTTACTTCCCAGTGTAGTTTACAGCTAGAAAGGAATTCTATGGTGGTTTCCCAACCAAGTCCTAACCAGCCTCAATCCTGCTTAGCTTGCAAGCCCAAACAAGGATGGCTAGATGCTGTTCTTTTGCTTTGTAGAATATAAGTATTACGTTTGACATATTATGGCAAGCTTCCATTAAAACTTATTTATTTATTTTGTTAAGCATAGGCATTAATTTTCATATACCTCTGTATTTCTCTATTTTTGGCAAAAGAAACTTTGGCCTAATAATATATGTACAAAATAATGGTGTATTAAGTTATTCTAGGCAGCAAAACTTGTTAGAGCCATTGTCAGAAAAATATCCAAATGTTGGATAGTGGATAGTGAAATGATGATCAGAAAACAATTTGCTTGGTAAAATAAACATGACTTTTATAATTGTCATAAAATGAGGTTTTACTTCTAAATAATTTACTTCATAGATTTAAGTTAGAAGTATGAAATTTAGAAAGCTAATGTGGCCTTAAATCTTAAGCCTAGGTTATCTAGTTTAAATATAAGTAAATTATAAGTTGTTCAGTTTATAAAAAAAAAATTGGAGCAGATTTTTCTATAGTGTCAATTATGTAAAGAAATTTTAAAAGTTCCGTTTCAGAATTGAGAACAAATATCTAAGAAATAACAGCAGCTGCACATCAGAATGTGATAAACATTACTTAGATTAATATAACTGTAGTACAATTTCCATATGAAACAGAGCATGTGATTTTTTTTAAGATCGATACTGAAAAATGCAATCAAAATTCTGATTAAAAAAGTTACATCAAGACTTAATAAATATACAAAACAGAATGTCAGAATTAAGTAGTAAAGAGAAATGTCTATTGTCAGATGTATATAGTTTAATATCTCTGCATGTGCTTAAAGTTCTTTCCTGTACATAAATGTTCACAGATTTTTCTGTAATCATTTATGTAATTAATGTGAAAACAAACCACTTAGTTTGACAAATATAGTCTTTTGATAGAATTTTTTAAGGAAAAATCTTTGGCATTAGACATTTCTCCAGAAAGAATAGTGTACTTGAATATGTATATGTGTTTCATTCTTCTGTAACAAATGACAAATGCCTAAATATAAGTCTGTCTATGCTAGTTAGTCATATAAGAATGAGAATTCAACGTTATAAAAAGAGCTTCAGATAATACTGCACTTCTGCATTTATTTAATATAAATACGTTCCATATAAAGACTTTCTTTAAAGTTCGTGTTGATACTTTAGTCTAACCAGGGTCATCCTGATGTTGCCAGAAATATCTGCTATTATTGGTATGTTTAAGAAAGATTTTTAACTCCTAGACTGCAGTTATTTCGCAATATTTTAAAATAGTTCAAAGAGCTTCTAGATAAGTTCCAGAGCTACTGCCCTGCTGGATTTATGGTATAGTTATTTGTCATTTACTTTCATAATCGTCATATTTCCAGCTTTCCAGCTATGTTAAAACTATTTATTATTGCTATTGCTAATCTGAGCTTCTTTTATCTCTATTTACAGCATGAAAGGCTCTCCAGGTAAGATTTTCAGAATTCATGCTTTTGTTAGAGCATGCATCTCTCTCTCATATATCAATATCAGTATTCCAAATGAATTGCCTCTTCTTAACTGCTTATGGAACTATACCCATGAGGCCTTATATTTATTTTCAAGACTACCATCTTTTATCTGACCAGTATGGTCACCTCTCATCTGAATTCCTTTGCCTTTTAAATATGATATTCTCCTGTCAGTTTTGAATGAACTTTCTTTCTTTCACTTCTACACATGTTAGGCTAAAAGTAAATATTTTTAGTAGTTTGTTATTATTCTGTCATTGCATTGGGTATCTCTTCTATAAGAACTTTTTTTTCTGAAGTTGTAAATGGTTTTGAAAGTGAATGAACCTGCTTTAAACTATATCTAACTTCAGGCTGGATTCAGCAAGTTCAAGCACTGGCACTAGTGATACCTCTAGTGATCGACCCTTAGGCCGCAGCAGTGTCTATACCAGAAGAGCTGCTCTCAGCAACAGAACAGAAGATGATAGTATCAAGGATTATAAAAAGGTGGGCCATTGCTGAAATTTTTCTTTTCTTTTTCTTTCTTTTCATTTGAAACCTGCACTAGGCTTCTCTCATTATCTCAATAGCCACATGCCAAGGGAATCCGGTATCATGGGAGCCTATTTTGCTCTTAACCTTTCCCAATGCAAAATACAAAATATTTAGCTTACCCACTTGGAGGTCTTTGGGAATTGCAAAAAAGATGTTTCCAGGCCATATCCAATTCCTACACTACCCTTTTTTTGTATCACTAGATAAGATTATCTCGAGCCCTTCTTTTCTTCCCCACTGTTTTCTTTTTATCAGTTAATACAAGCAGTTTCAAATGTAGCTGGAAACCAATGAAGAAGCCAATGAAATAATACAGATTCAAAGCCCCAACAAAAGACAGAAATAGAAATATATCAAGAAAATGATGTTAAAGTCCAGCTTCAAATAAGTTTAATGATGTGTCTGGACAATATTACAAATAACTGTATTTGTGTTCCTATGTTTGCCTTTTCCATGGAGTTGTTGACTTTGATTCCTTTCCCTTTGTATAGAATAAGAAAATGTTGGTGTAAAATTTGAATATAATGTCTAATTTTTTCAAGAATTTTCCAAGCTGCATTTGAACATATATTTAGTTTATTTGGAAGATCAATAGCCAAAATGTTATATGAAATATTGCAAATTGCAAATAATTTACAAACAATCATTTTAAACTGAATTTTATTTGGTAAAATTCAAAGTATTGCTATGAGAAGTACTTCCAGGCTGTACTTTCATTCCACATGAACTAAAAGGATATGCCTGGAGTGATGCAGGACACTCATGAAATTATGCAGTTACCTGAAGATGTTGGCTGAAAATTAAATGAGCTGCAATAAAACTTGCTTTTCTAGAGGATCTGAAATAGCAAGTCTTGCAAACCATCATTCTCCAGTATGTCACCATCGATTGTTCAGTAGATGGAATATTATCTAATACTGAGGTATAATTCCACTTTTGTTTTTTTTCTGTTTAGCTGTATGAGAATGCCCTGTCTGAAAATCAGAAACTGAAATCTAAACTGCAGGATGCCCAGGCGGAACTCGCAGATATTAAGTCAAAAATGGACAAACTAACTCAGGTGAAGACATTCTAGGAAAACAGGGATGTACTGAAAAAAACAACCAGGAAAATAAAAAAGTGTTTATTATTGTTGATAAGAGAATTAATAGTACCTGAAAAAATACTGAGTGCAATAATCTATGCATAGTCTGGATTTCTGATAAATACTTGATTATTGTTTTAAACAATACTGCAAAAAAATATTACTTTGCAACAAAGTTTTTTTGTTTGTTTTCAATAGCAGAAACTGGAGAGAAGCTCAGATCGTTCAAGCATGCTTGATATGGAAAAAAGGGTAAGTCTTTATGGGTTTTCAGAATCTACTTGGATTGCATAAACACTTTGAAAAACAAAGCAAAACAGAAATGTTATTCTTTTCCTAGCAAAAGATTCCAAAAGCATCCAATTATTTCTGGATAATAACTGGCTCCTGAAGTTACTTATTTGAATTCTCAGAATTTTTCTGCACTGCATCTTACGCTATTTGGCTCCTCTCTGTAAACTGGAAATGAAGGCAGCTTAAGAAATTGCTTTCTGGATTTCATTCCTTTGTTCTATGCTGACAGCATGGTGTTCTATCAGAACCAGCTTACCATGGCTGCCCATTGGTGGATTCCCCTGCTTTTTTATACCTTCCATCCATACTGAAAAAGAAAATACCAATCGTTTTGTTTTTCATTGTTTCTTCTGATATTTTGTGGAAGCACCTTCCACCAACTCACCCTTCTATTCTCCCTTCTTATATAGTGTGACTAATGGTGAATAAGGAAAGAAGGAAGAACCATTTTTTCATTCTTGTCACTTTGCTAGAAGGGGAAACTGGTAGAGCCCCAGTAAATTTCACCTGGTTCAAAAAAGGTGATGGAGGGGAAAATCTACCATTTCTTTGGCTAATTGGTGAACTTATAAAAAAAAAGATTCAACTTCTCACTGATACACCAGTTAAATTGTTAAATAAAAGATCCAGAGTATCACTAGTCCAGCAATCTGTCTCGTTCTCTTTGGCTCTTTTTCTACCCTTATTCATAATTGCTAAGGATTCAAACATATTAGAAGCAGGCAGATAAATAGAGTAGAACTAAGGAGGAAAGCAAGTAGAATGAAATTAAGGGGGAAAATCTCAGGTTCCTATCTTCTGGGGAGGTGGAGCAAATAGCCCAGGGCAACATGGAGGGTGTATCCATTGTCTAAATCCTTCCACAAGACACAGTAGCCAATTGGAGTGGAGGTGATTGTTTACAATGAAGTGAAATTCAGCAAATGAATTGGACAATACCATTTCTAGCAACAAAAGATGCAAAACACTATTTGTAATGTAATGCATGGAAGGAAGGCTAGAAATTGCTTTCCTAATTGGTTTGTGGTGGTGGAGAAGAGGGCCCTGCCCTCAAGAAATGGTAGCTGATACTTATGTTTAGACAATAAGCTCTCAGGCTAGCGTATCTGTATTTTTATTAACTTTAAAGCACTTTATTTTTTAAAGAATTCATTATAACTGCCTGGATTTTGCAGTATGAAAATCTAATACTATATATGACCTAGACATTGCTCTCATTGTATGGCAGTTAATGCTATATAATAAATAGAGTATTTATTGATTTCATTTTGATTTTGAAAATCTGAAGTAAGAATAATTTATTGTTTCAAAATTGTTAAAAATATGTTGAAGAAAAAAATATCAACATTAATATCCGATATTCCAATTACTTGAAAGGGTTACTTTTGAGGATAATAGTTTTTTTAAAAAAAACTTTTTCAGCATACAGGTAGTCCTCAACAACTATTTAACGACGGCTCTGAAAATGTCAGTTATCACCTAAATTGAAACTTACAACCATCACTTCATCCCTAGTCACATGATCACAATTTAACTTGGCAACAAGTGCACATTTACAACCAATTGCAGTGTCCCACCTACATGTGATCACAATTTCAGACGGTTTTTTTTGCCAATTTTTGTTGGTTAAGCTGGATTTACACCATGGTGACTCGACTTATGACCAGAATTACTTGTCCTAATTGTGTTCGTAAGTCAAGGACTACCTGTGGTTCAGACCTACAGGCGAAACACATATATGTTATCTAATCATTATCAAGCCTAATCAGTAACAAAGTTCTGTTTCTTCCAAGCCCTATCAGTACATAAGACTTTTAGTAGTCTTGTGGAGTGCCTAACAGCCAATCTTACCAAAATGAAATGAAAACTCTATTGGCCATAAATTAATTCTAACCATCCCCTTTCTTTTTTGCTGCTATTCTCTGGGAAAAAAAGATGGACATTGGTTGTTGGGTGTCAGTGGTATCGGCATTGTTTGCTATGAATGGTATGTCCAGTGCATAGCTCCCATTATTTAAATAAAATATCTAATTGTTTGAGCAAGATTTTGGCCCTTTGCGGTGTCATTTTTGTTATCTAAGTACAAAAAAATGATCTGTTAGTGATGTATGGAAATTTGATTTGGTCCTAATGTACACTTATGTGACGAAACAAATAGAATCAAAAATTGAAAGAATACAGCTACTGTGTATATTCAAAGTTGGGGTTGAAAGAAACAAGAAAGGATAATGAAAAAGAGTTGAGAAACGGGAAGTATTATATGGCACAGAGGGGATTTTTGCCTTGGAATAAGACTATATTGTGTTTGAAAACCCTTAAGCCTATGAGATTTATTGTACTTTCTCAAATCTCATGAAAGATGATCACTGTGAAAATATTTCCTGAACAGGAAAAACGAGCCCTTGAACGGAAGCTTTCTGAAATGGAAGAAGAGATGAAGGTATGAAAATGTATCGTTTATTTGCCATCTTCTAAATCCAATGGCATCTTTTAAATTGCCATGTAGGAATAGAATTAATCATAATTAAAATCTTGTTCAAATCTTCTAACTAAATTCACTCATTCAAAACAGCGGTGCTGGCTAACAGGTATCCTCATACTTTTCCGGTTGAGTTGGAAGCATTTTCTAACATTTTTCTTCCATATTTTGATGCAATCTATTCTGCAGCATTTTTACCAAAATGTTGTTATCTGTGCCTGTATTGTGTTCAAACTTGGCTACTAAGGATTCCTTCCAAGCCTTTCTAATATTGGCCTACTGATTCAACTGATTGTTAATTAAAAGTTGAATCAGTATTTTACCTGTAAATGATTTTCCTCCTTGTAAGACAAATATTTTAGTCTTTCTTATTACATTCCTTTCTCAAATGCCTTGCCTTTGGATATACCTGAATTCTTATGATTTATAAAAATGAAGCTTTTATTCCTATTTGATTGATTCTTTTAATATGAAACACTGGGAAGATCAGTTCATATTATCAAAAATGCTTTCTATATTTTTAGTGGAAAAGTATTCCCTTGGAATGCAATAGTTTTGCTACTTGTAGAGTTATAAATATGTATAAATCTAAGAAATAAATAACTAATAAACAAGAAGCTGTTCTCCAGCATGATAGATGGAGAATCCACGAATGGGTTAACTCTGTCTTCCTGCCCATTTAGACTAAGTCTGTCAAACTTGCCACGCCTCTCCTGGGCCAGGAGACCTCCCAGTCACGACTTAGTCTGTGCCCAGAACAGACGTGTTAGTTTGGCTCCCAGTGTTCAGACTAAACTACAGAGCAGGTTGTATTGTTCTTTCCTTTATTTTTCCCCATTCGTGAATTCTCCATTTCCCCTTGCAGCGCTGTTTCCAAAAACCAACAGTAGATGAAAGATTAAAATAAGCCTTAAATATTACTGTTTTAAGTATATGTATTCAAAAGTGTCATAAGAATTGCAACTTTAAGGCAAGATTGTAGTGCTATTACATGGTAAAGGAAAACTTTTTATCAATAATTTTAAGTCCATTAAATATGAATAATCATTTTGTGTATTTTGAAAGATAGAGAAGTTACTAAATAATGTAGGTGGTTTCTGCACCTCAATTAATGTTTCCCAATCCTGGCAATTTTCAGATGTATGGCTTTCAACTCCCAGTATTCTTAACAATGGCCATGCTTACAGGCAAATTCTGGGTACTAAAGGCCACACATCCAAAAATTGCTACTACACTTGGATAACATTGACTGTGATTGTTATGTGATCTTACATACATATACACATACATGTGTGTGTGTATGTGTATATGTATTAACATTTATTGTTATTATGACTCTACAGATATCCAGGATTAGTATCCGCAATTATTCATATGTAAATTTGGTACATATTAAAATATATGAGAATAATGTAGTTTGAACTTTTTAACCTAGTATCAATATATTTTAAAATGTCTCAAAGGTTTTGACACTTAACAGAGCCAATATCCAACATTTCCTTGCAAGAAATTCATTGTATCTTCTGAAATTATTACTGATGATGTTTAGTTGAATTTCTTTTGCTACATGTATTTTCTCTATTCTTAATTACTGCGTAAATTAAATGCACAATTGGTAATTATGTAAGAAAGTCATGAACACTTATTTTGGATGAAGCATGATTCCAGAGTAAGGATCCCTACCTCAGATTTTATGTGAAATGGAATATCTCTGAGGATTCAGAGAGTTGGGAGGCTTCAGAGTGTGTTTTTTAGAATCACTTTTTTAAATTCCATGTCAACCAACCTCACCATAATTATAAAATGCTAATGTATACATTTATATATTTGATAAGTACATAATCCACCTTTCAAAATAATTTTTCCCAGGGCAGCTTACAAAACTTTAAAAACAAATCTAAAATTTAAACTGAAATTATACAAACTGAAACTAAAAGCATAATTAAAAGCGTAACTATAAAATAGTAGAAAGAACATAATTTATAAAGTTCTATTGCAGCAAAAAGTGTTAAAATGCTATAATAAAGTAACAGCTGCTTATAATAAAGAGACCAACACGGCAAAGTTCTGTTCCAAGACTGCTCATTTAGTATATATCTCAGCAAGGATGGTATCTTAAGCAAAGTCTCAGATTTAATCATGTGAATAGGAACATGTAAAAACAGGCTTCTTTCCAATGTATCATCTCATCTTTTATCCCACCTTTTCTTCAGCTCAAGGCAGTTTATGTACGAATCTTCTTTATTTGTCCTTACAATAACCTATTAGGTGGACTGAATTAAGAAACAGCAACTGGCCAAATGTCATAATGGAAATTTAGTCTTCCCAGTCATAGGGTTGCACTTTAGTAAGTACCTCCCACAGATTCTCTACAGTTAAAATCTGTATCTTTGAATTGGGACCAGAGACAAACTGAGATGTTGAAGATGTTTTAGTAATACTGTGATAAATAATGTCCATGATTTGTACAAAATGAAACTACCAGAACTACCAAACAGAAGTCATGATGACAAAGATTGTATGTTGTCCCTTTGCTGTCTTTAGAAATGTCTGCCTACCTTTCCACCTGTTTTCCAGCCAGTAGCTGTTGACAGAGGTGCACTTGATCTGTAACCCTCTCTCTTGTGGATGGGAAAAGTATCAAGGGCTTTCATGTCACTACTGGACATGCCAGTCCCGCTCTTCTCAATTGTATATCTACTTCTGAGACTTTGGCATAAACTGAGGATTTTTTTCTTTAATTAGCCATGAAAATTCCCTGAAGGTTTCTATAATCTTAAGAGTTCCAACCTTCATGAACCCTAGCCTTTGGAAATGTAGGAAACCTAGAGGCACTGAAAACTCCCTGCAAATTGTCCCCAAAGCAAGTACGGTGGGCACAGTACTTTAACCGCTTCAACTTCACTCTAAAGTACATACCGGGAAGAAAAAACTTCTTAGCTGATGCGCTATCGAGATTGCCCCAATACAAAAGCGAACGTGAAGAGGTTAATGAGGCGATTATCTCCAATCCACAACCTGCTGCACAAATCACGCCTTGCAGGGTCCCAAATCCTGATGATCCTGGAGTAAAGAAAATAAAACGAGAACTCCTCACCGATCAATGGTTCAAAGATAATCAAACCTCCTTGACGTGCAGGGATGGTTTGGCTTACAAGGGGGGGAAACTGTATTTGCCCGAAGCCCTCCGTCTTAATGCTCTCAAACACAGCCATGATGTGAAACAAGCTGGACACTTTGGATATCTAAAAACTCTACATCTCACCCGCCGGCAATTTTGGTGGCCGGGACTGAAACGGGATGTGGAAGCCCCCCAAAACCCGCAAACAGCTCCAGAGCTTTCTAGGTTTTGCCAACTTCTATTGTCAATTCATCCCCTCTTTTGCCAAGATTGCCCTACCCCTTACAGAATTACTCAAAACAGGCAAAAGAGGAGGGAAGCCGCAACCGGGCCAACCATTAGCATGGACGATGAACTGTCAAACAGCTTTTGAGAATTTAAAGAGACTATTTGCTGCTGAACCGGTCCTAAAGCACCCCTGCCCAGGGGAGCCCTTTGTGATTCAAGCCGACGGCAGCGATGTGGCAGTTGGAGCTGTATTACTTCAAAAGAACAAGAGTGGAGTCCTGCAACCCTGCGCTTACAGCTCTAAAAAAATTACGGAAAGTGAACGGAGATGGGCAATATGGGAGAAGGAGGCCTTCGCAATTAGATGGGGGCTGTTAAACTGGTGACACTATCTAGAAGGGAGCAAGGTGCCATTTGAAGTATGGACAGATCACAAAAACCTGGAGGCACTGAAAACTCCCCGCAAATTGTCCCCAAAGCAAGTACGGTGGGCACAGTACTTTAACCGCTTCAACTTCACTCTAAAGTACATACCGGGAGGAAAAAAATTCCTAGCTGATGCGCTATTGAGATTGCCCCAATACAAAAGCGAACGTGAAGAGGTTAATGAGGCGATTATCTCCAATCCACAACCTGCTGCACAAATCACGCCTTGCAGGGTCCCAAATCCTGATGATCCTGGAGTAAAGAAAATAAAATGAGAACTCCTCACCGATCAATGGTTCAAAGATAATCAAACCTCCTTGACGTGCAGGAATGGTTTGGCTTACAAGGGGAGGAAACTGTATTTGCCCGAATCCCTCTGTCTTAGTGCTCTCAAACACAGCCATGATGTGAAACAAGCTGGACACTTTGGATATCTAAAAACTCTACATCTCACCCGCCGACAATGTGGAAAACTATGTAAAACGTTGTACCGTATGTGCCACAATGAAAAGAATCCTGGGGAAAACCCCTGGGTTACTGCAGCTGGTGGCAGACCCTTCTCAACCCTGGGAAGAAATAGCTATGGACTTTATCGTAGACCTACCTGAAAGTAGAGGAAATACTGTCATCTGGACTGTAATAGACCTGTTTTCGAAGCAGGCTCATTTCATCGCCTGCAAAGGACTCCCATCTGCCCAACGACTGACTAAATTGTTCCTGAAACATATCTACCGGCTGCATGGCGCCCCTAAGCGAATAATTTTGGATAGGGGGGTGCAGTTCACAGCGAAGGTTTGGAGGAGTTTTCTTAAATTAATTGGATCATCTCAAGGCTTATCATCTGCTTTTCATCCGGCCACCAATGGAGCTGCAGAATCCGCTAACAAAATGGTGGAGCAATATCTCAGATGCTATGTTTCCTACCAACAGACAAACTGGACTGACCTCCTCCCTTTTGCAGAGGTGGCATACAATAATTCTGTGCACAGCAGCACCAGCTACACACCTTTCAGAGTTACATAACAACTTTTCTCAACCTTTATACTCTCTAAGTCAGGGCTTTTCAACCGGTGGTACGCGAGCACATGGCTGGTGGTACGCGTAGGACGGGTTGAAAAAACATGTAAAAAAAAATGTAAAAAAAATATTAAAAAAAATTTTTTTGAAAATTTTTTTTTTTTTAAAAAAAGTGTGAAAGTGGATGAGGTGAAGCGGCAGCAGCGCCGCAGAGGCTGGTGGCCAAGTCAGCTGGAACTGCACGTTGCCTGGGCCCTACTGAGAGCCCAGGATCAAAGCCCGCAGCTCCAGCTGATTGGCGGCGGCCTTGGGGGTGGCAGGCAGCCTCACGCAGTCTTCAGGGGAGATTCCGCCGGAGCTGCGTGACGCATTGCCTGCCCCCCTCCCCCACCCCCACCCAGATGCCCTCGCCTCCCCCAAGCGTTTTCTTTTACTCACCTGCTTTCAGCTGCACTCCCTTTCTCCTGTCCTTCTCGGCCTTTGCCATGTGTTTGTGAGACCAAAAAAAAGTTCCATGAGACTTTCTAACTTCTCGCGAGAAGTTAGAAAGTCTCATGGAACTTTTTTTTTTTTACCCACAAGCACGTGGCAAAGGCAGAGAAGCAAACGAAGACAGAGAAGCAAAAGGAGAAAGGGAGTGCAGCTGAAAGCAGGTGAGTAAAAAAATGCTTGGTGGAGGTGAGGGCATCTGGGCGGGGGCGGGGGCACCAACCTTACCCTGCATGGCGGCGGGAAGGTTAACGGCGGGCGTGGGGGGGGGCAGGAGGAGCTGCGCAAAGCAGGCGGAGGGGAGGCCGGGCAAATTGCGGGTGCTGGCAGCACGGAGGCTGATCGTGCGCGCGTGTGTGCGCGAGGCAGAGGTGCTGCCCGGGGCCAGAGGGGAGGCTGGGCAGATTGCGGGCAGCGGCAGCGACGGGAAAGCCGATTGCACGTGTGCGCGAGGCACAGGTGCTGCCCGGGGCCAGAGGGGAGGCCGGGCAGATTGCGGGTGCTGGCAGCACGGAGGCTGATCGTGCGCGCGTGTGTGCGCGAGGCAGAGGTGCTGCCCGGGGCCAGAGGGGAGGCCGGGCAGATTGCGGGTGCTGGCAGCACGGAGGCTGATCGTGCGCGCGTGTGTGCGCGAGGCAGAGGTGCTGCCCGGGGCCAGAGGGGAGGCTGGGCAGATTGCGGGCAGCGGCAGCGACGGGAAAGCCGATTGCACGTGTGCGCGAGGCACAGGTGCTGCCCGGGGCCAGAGGGGAGGCCGGGCAGATTGCGGGTGCTGGCAGCACGGAGGCTGATCATGCGCGCGTGTGTGCGCGAGGCAGAGGTGCTGCCCGGGGCCAGTGGGGAGGCCTGGCAGATTGCGGGCAGCGGCAGCGACGGGAAAGCCGATTGCACGTGTGCGCGAGGCACAGGTGCTGCCCGGCGCCAGAGGGGAGGCCGGGCAGATTGCGGGCAGTCTTCTTGAATCTGGCATTCACGGACCCGGCCGGAGCGAAGGGGAATGCCAGATCACCCCAGGGCGGTTCGAAAGGCCAGCAGGCTGGCTGGGGGTTTTGGGGTGGAGACATGTGAGCCTTCCTCCGTCTTCTTGAATCTGGCATTCACGGACCCCGCTGGAGCGAAGGGGAAGCGGGATCAAAGCCAGATTCAAGAAGACAGAGGAAGGCTCACATGTCTCCACCCCAAATCCCCAGCCAGCCTGCTGGCCTTTCGAACCGCCCTGGGGTTAGATCTGTCATTCATGGACCCGGCCGGAGTGAAGGGGAAGTGGGATCAAAGTCCTTCTTTCGGCCGCAAAGAATGTAGCCAGGCGGGATTCGCCTGGGGGTTGTGCCGGCTCTTCCTCGGGGCTGGCTGCAGCAATGAATGAGCCGGCTTTTCTCCGGCTGTGGCTGTGCGCAACGCACCAGAGGGAGTCCGGCAGCCAAGGCTCTTTCCCCACCCCCCTGTGCTCCTCCGCTGCCTGCGCTCTCCTCCCCCTGCAACCTGAGGGAGGGAGGGAAGGAGGAAGGGACAAAGAGGGAAGGAAGGAAGGAAGGAAGGAAGGAAGGAAGGAAGGAAGGAAGGAAGGAAGGAAGGAAGGAAGGAAGGAAGGGACAATGGGGGCTGCAGCGCTGCAGCTTTCCAGTCCCGTGAGCGTCCCTGCTGAAAGGTGAAGCTGAAAGGCTCTGTCTCCCGGCCTCGTATTCATCAGCTGTTCGGCGGCCGGGAGGCAGAGCCTTTCAGCTTCAGGCCGCGCCATCGGCCCTTGGCTCCCTGCTGCGGCCTCACGCCCTTCAGCTGTTCGGCGGCTAAGAGTAGGAGCCGCTCAGCTGTTCAGCGGGACGCCCACGGAGCCGACGTTCGCGTTGCCAGGTAGAACGGCGCGGGCCGCTGGTCTCCTTTGCCGCCCCGCACGTCGTCCTTGACCCCTCCCCCGCCCGTTCATGTCAAGCCCACGGGGGCTTGAGAGGGAGGGAAGGAGGAAGGGACAAAGAGGGAGGTGAAGGAAGGAAGGGACAGTGGGAGAGAGGGAGGGAAGGAGGAAGGGACAAAGAGGGAGGTGAAGGAAGGAAGGGACAGTGGGAGGGAAGGAGGAAGGGACAAAGAGGGAGGTGAAGGGAAGGAAGGAAGGAAGGAAGGAAGGGACAGTGGGGGAGAGGGAGGGAAGGAGGAAGGGACAAAGAGGGAGGTGAAGGGAAGGAAGGAAGGAAGGAAGGAAAGAAGGAAGGAAGGGACAGTGGGAGAGAGGGAGGGAAGGAGGAAGGGACAAAGAGGGAGGTGAAGGAAAGAAGGAAGGAAGGGACAGTGGGAGGGAAGGAGGAAGGGACAAAGAGGGAGGTGAAGGGAAGGAAGGAAGGAAGGGACAGTGGGAAAGAGGGAGGGAAGGAGGAAGGGACAAAGAAGGAGGTGAAGGAAAGGAAGGAAAGAAGGAAGGAAGGGACAATGGGAGAGAGGGAGGGAAGGAAGGCAGGCACCCACCCCAGTCCCATCCCCCTCCACCAAAGACCCACGGATTCCCCCCCACAGGCACACTACAACCTGAGTGATCAGCTGGCCACGCCCCCGGCCATTGATCACATGACCCTGGGACACTGTGAACGTCATAAGTATGAATCGGTTGCCAAGCATCCGAATGTAAATCACATGACCCTGGGGGTGCTGCAACAGTCATAAGTGTGAAAATGGTCACAATTCGCTTTTTTCAGTGCCGTTGTAACTTCAAACTGTCACTAAGCGAATTGTTGTAAGTCGAGGACTACCTGTACTTTATCTTTTTTTCCTTTTTTGGGGGGGGGGTCAAGTTTTTGATACCTTGCTGGGCGAGTGGTGGTACTCGGATATTGCCTTATCTGAAAAGTGGTACAATGGGTGAAAAGGTTGAAAAGCCCTGCACTAAGTTATCTGACCAAAATGGCCATGTTAAAACATGTTGTTTTATGATGGAACCAGCTGCTCACAAAACTATAGAAGCGCATCAATATTTTTTTCAAAGATCACTCAAATTTTTAGGTCCACCAAAACAAAACAATCTTGCATCCATTTCCTCTTCCAAAGGGGCTATTAAAAAGGTAAAGGTAAATATTTCCCCATGGGTTTTACCTCACTAGTTGTGACTGACTTTAGGAGCAGTGTTCATCTCTGCTTCTTAAGCCAAAGAGCCAATGTTGTCAAGAGACGTTTCCGCAATCATTTGGCCATCATATGGCTAAACATAGAATGCTGTTATATGCAGCATTACCACATGCTTATATGCAGTACCTAATCATCTACTCGCATTTACATGCTTTCAAACTGCTAGGTTCAACAAGTAACAGGAGCTCACTCCGTCTCACAGCACTCAGATCTCAAACTACCGAGCTATAGACCTGATCCCAAAGGAGAAATTATTCCTGCATAATTCATTGAATTCTTGTAAATTAGTTTCTCTCTCTCATCTTCAGCCCTAGTCTTGAAATATGCTTATTCCATGTCACAATTTGGGAAAAAGTCTCTTGATATTAGTGGATTCATTAATAGGACAGCTATTGTCAGGCTTCTGGCTTTCTTGTTTCTTTATTGGGCTTTCAGTTCTTTTCAGACTTAACAAAAAGCTAGTTAGTGCTTGAGTGGTTGGAGCAGAAATTGTCCTTTAAAGTAGCTCCTCTTGCTTGATACCCCTCTCTCCAAACACCTGCTCTGAAGAATTGTCATTCTCCTGTTATAGCAATTTCTGATTGCTGAAGTAAGATGATATGTTTGTTATGCTGTCCTTAGTGGCCTGATAATGTAAAACTGATTTTACAGGATAACACTGCTTGTCTGCACAATAAATACTTTTGTGCCTTTGTTTTGTTAGTCTGTCTCCTAGTGCTTATTTTCCTATTATATAAGAGGGAATTACAGATTTGCTTGGCTTCGGAAATATTTCTGTTTCAAGACTAAGAATTCCTGAATCTCTAAAAACATGATAGTGAGGAAAGCAAATTCCTGACCTATTGGGGATAGTTCCAGTTTCAGAATAACCTTTAACGGAAACACTTAAACTGATTTTATTGTGTGGTTATTTTTTGAAGCTGAGCTCCTTTTAAATTGTACTCTGTCTCTTTAAAATAAAACATTTCAGTAGTTCACATTGCAGTCTAGCTGCAAGAGAAGGGCTGCATCACCTAGGTAGGTATGATCATTCCACATGACTGAATGTATTTATAGATGAACTATTAAAAGAACTGAAATGGGAATGCATTTGATCTATTGTTGATAATGTGCAATATTAGAAGAAATATTAGAATGCAGTTATAGTTACATTGTGCCTTCCTACTGTGATGGTATAACTAACAAATTCTTTTTTTCTAAAAAAAAAAAGACTTAAAATAACCTACTGTAAATGTGGATATTTCACCTCTTACTAATAAGAGATGAAGTATATAGCTGTGAAACTGACTCTGTTGGAGTGTTTTAAAGCACACAACTTGTATGTGTGACGTTATGAAAGCCGCCGATGGCCTTATTTATTGAGGTAACTTTTTAAACAAATACAGTATCCATTGGTGGTCTGCCACTTGTGTGTGTGTGTGTGAGAGAGAGAGTGAGACAGAGAGACAGAGAGAGAGAGAGAATGAATAATAGAGACCATTTTCATTATGTCTACGTTTTTTGAATGACATCCATTCTTGCATCATATGCTGTATCTGTCTGCAGCTTCTTTTTATACTAGAGTCACCTTGACTTAATATAGCAAATATACCTACATTGTACCTCAGTCTTGCCAATGTTGTTGTTTTATTTAGGCTTATCAAGTTTTCAAAAAGCTCACTTTTGAATCACATTCCTATTCTGTTGTATAGCAACTTTTTTTTCTTAGTGTCTGCAGCTCACTTACAAAGAGACATAAAAATCTAAACTGTGTCACAAAACACTTAAGGCTGTTTGTTGCCACTTGTCAGCATAATAGGAACAAGATTATTGAACTACATATATTGTGATTTTAACCGTTTGTGCTTCAGTGTTTTACCTCAGAGTAGAGTAAGACTGTTCTAATTTGTGCAAGCCACAGTTTCAAAGGAATGTTCTGAAACATTCAGAGGTAGTGCAGGGTGCTTTTAAAACTTATTTAGAATAGGAGAGAATTAATTTAGTTTCTCTCCTATTCAAAACCTCTCATACAGTTCCTCCTCTAAAGTTGGGAGATACGTATGATAGATAAAATTGGCTGCCTGTACATATAAAACAGATGTTTTAAAACTGCTACCTTTTGGCATTATTAACTATCTATCAAAATAAAGGTGAGCTAAAATTGTAGTGGGAAGGAGGAGGAGTTGACAAACAAAAAGCTCGTGCCCTGCCCTCCTTCTCAGGGTTGCAAATTCCAGCTAAAACCAGTTTTTTTTTTCTTCTAATTTCAATAGATTTGAGAGCATGGCAGATTTATATACTGTCTTCACCCAACAGGAAAATGAATCTTTTTCATACACACATTACAGTAATTACATGTGAATTGCTGTGATGGTATTTGGAAAAGACCTTGGGAGATTAGGCTAAGATGGAGCCAAGGGAATGGTCAGATAAGAGACAGCAGGTGACTAGTAGGTGGGGCAAGAGGCTCAGAAGAATTGTTCTTTCAGATCTGCAAGATTTTGGCAATGCAACTTTAAATAAAGTAGAATTAGTTCATCTGGTTGTGATTCCTATCTGATCTACTTTGCAAAGCCGAGATTTATCTTGCAAGACTGAAAGTACAATCCCCCCATCTCCATTACAGCCTAAGAAGAGTCTCTTCTGAGCCTCTTGTCTCTCCCACCATCCAGCTGTGGACAATGCTATCTCTTATCTGACCATATACTTGGCAGAATTTATATTCCTGGTTAGAATAGAGAGTGCTTTAAAAATATAAGAGTAAGAAGCACAAATCTTCAGATGCATTTCTGCTGAGTATGCTTTGAAGATTAGCCTAAGCATGGCTGACTGAGAAATTCTAGGAGTATGAAATAAAGTGGCTATATGTGGAGCAAAATTTAGTTAATGTGTTTGAAATTGCAGAAATAATAAAGAGGAGGAGCCTGTAATTTAATATAATTACAGTTATGATTTGTAATTTGGAAACTGATTGCTTCTACATGCCCTTATAAACTATTCGAATCAACTCCAAAAAAACACCAAAAGCAAGATTACTGTGTTAGATTTACAGTATAGTGATTTCTCTGGAAATTGTTATTACAAGGATATATTTATCTTGTATATTTGGGGTGTAAACATTCAGTTTTTCAACAGAATTATTTTAGCATTAATATGCTAGGGAATATAATTATAGTGAGTACCTTTTAAATTATTTTGTTCATTTCTGCATTCTGCCTCAGAATGTTATTAGACAAATAAACTTACATTTTCTTAAGAAAACACAAATCTGTCATAGACAGGTTTAGTGGCCTAATTATATACTGCTTGAATTATTCATTTTTTTTCACCTTTCATTCCAACTTCCATACTGTTTTAGAGAAAATATATTGAATATATTTGAACATATCTCCTTTTTAAAAAATGGTTTCTTATATAAAGGTTATATCCTACACTAAATTTTCTAAAATTCTAAAAAAAGAAAGAAATAGACCTAGAAATCTCTTTATTACAATAGATACTTTTTGAAGAAAATAAAGGTTTTAAATTTTATTTGTATTTCTTAATAAAGTTGGTAGAAATATTCACATATTTTAAAATGGAAATTTTGTGTTTTAAAAGATTCAATACAAACAATGCCTAGTGCTTGAACAGTTTAACTGAAAAGGGCATTATAAAGCACAGCATAGACAAACTGATAGGTTGTATTTGTGAAAGATTTCGGAGAATCACTAACTTGTACAAATTCACTCTCCTTTTCAAATATTGCTAGATGTTCTGATACTTTTTGGCTCTTGCTCCTTTAATATACAAAGACGATTTTGATGGGAAGAGTCAGGTGAAGAGATTCATGAAGACACTTAACTTTTGTATCCAGCTCTTAGATGACAATCTTTCATTAATTGACAGTGGGAAAAATTTTATGCCCAGAATTGTCCTGTTACAGCTTTAATCAAGTTTGTGTATGTGTGTACGCATGTGCACATGCCAGTTTTGACTCCTGACAACAGCCTGGATAATCTGCAGTTTTCTTGATGAGGTTGTTTGGAAATGATTTGCCATTGCTTCCTTCCTAGGACTGAGAGAGTCACCAAGCTGGCTTTGTACCTAAGACAGGACCTGAACTCATGGTCTCTGGATTTCTAGCATGTTGTCTTAAACACTACACCAAACTGTCTCTATAATTGCATTTAGAGCTACAAAATTGTTTATTTCATGATGATAAATTTACCCTTAAATTTGAAAAGTGAGCAGAAGGAACAGCCTCTTTGGCTTCTTTTCAGTGTTTCTAACACTTCAGTGTGTTGTTGAGTTTCTTTTGCAATTTCACTGCTGTCCACCTCTCATTGCTGCTCTTTTTTTTCCTCACGCTTGTCAATTAAATTCACGTTTCTGTGCTTTTTATATTCTGTTTTGTCTTTGTCTATCTCCTCCATGTCTCACTTTACAGAACCTTCATCAGCTCAAACAGATTCACACTTTGAGACAGATGAATGAGCAACTGCTGGCCGAAAACAGGGCTTTGACCCGGGTGGTAGCCAGGCTCTCGCAGTCCGCTGAGCCCCCAGAGTCAGAAGAGCTATAGCACCTCCCCTTCCAGTTGATCTCACCTCTCCTTCCATTCTTCCAGGCAGGTCTTTGCTCTTATTATCTGTTCGAGCTATCTACTACTCATTCTACTTTCTTCCTAAACTTGTTGAATAAGGAGGATGATACCCCAATAGCAATGTGCCATTGAATAATTTCCTTTTCAAGTGCTCTTCCTTATAGTCCTTATTTTGGAGATACCATTCCTGATTTATACAGTTGCTCCTTTTCAAGGTATGCATTTTCTCCGTTGAGTTTCATATCAGAGAAAAATATTTTGGCTTTACTTTGCCTTTTAAAGACAGTGCTGAATAAAGTGTGAATGAAAGAAGTAGAATGAACGATCAGAATATAGGTGTGTGGTTGTCCCAAGTGGTATAATAGATTAAGGCAGCTATGGTAGAATAATGGACTTCTGAAAGAATACATTAAAAAAATTTCACAAACTGCAATTTGTAAATGATCTGAATTGGGACATATGGAGCAAATTAAAATTTGCTATGCTTTGAATCATTGTATGTCACACAGTCCTCAACTTATGAGTATTTGTTTAACAATAGTTTGAAATTATGATGGCACTCAAAAAAGTGACTTGTGATCATGTAATCACAATTTGGGCGCTTGGCATCTGGCTCACATTGACAACACTGCAGTGTGCTGTGGTCACATAATTGCGATTTGCTACTTTCTCAGCTGGTTTCCCACAAGTAAAGTCATCAGGAAACTGGATTCACTTAATGACTGTGTATTTCACTTAATTGTGTTAAAAATGGTAATAAAATTGGGTTTGGTCATTTGACGATTCACTTAATGTCTGCAAAATTCCAGTGCCAACTGTGTTTGTATTATACTACATACTGTGAGCTATTAATAAGACAATGAAGCTATATTGAAACTACAGTTTGCAGTTCAGTGTAGAAGTAGTTTGAATTCTAAACACAAGTCTAGTGTACTTTTCCTACTTTTGCCATAAATTATGCTTAATATTTTTCATATTTTATATATTAATTTGAGATATAAGTACCAGTAGTAAGTTACTTGATATTTTTTCATTAATATCTCGTAAACATCTAGAAAGTGACATTTCAATAATGCTGTAATACAGTAGAACTACATCTTTCACATTAACCTCTTCTCATTAACCTCTATGCCAGAGAAGATAGCTAATAATGCAGTTAAAACTCTAGATCAGTCAGGTCCTGTTCAAGGAGCAGCTGGCAGCAGTAGTCAGGAGAGTATTCTCACAAATATATCTTGTGGACCAGTTGTGTCACAAGACTACTACATTACAGTCTATGTGGATTGCCCTTGAAGAGCATTCAGAAGCTTCAATTGATATGGAATTCATTAGCACAAGCAATATTGGGTGTCATAGTACACCCAACTGACAAGGCTACATGAGCTACACTGATTCCTAGTAGACTTCCAAATGCAGTTCAAAGTTCTGGTTGTAACCTTTAAAGCCCTGAATAGCATGATGCCAGGTTACTTGTAGAATCCCAATGATTTTTACCGATCTCACCAGATAAGAGAGTGAGCATGCTTTAGGTCATAATATCCTTGGGGGATCAGTCTCCCCCGAGATATAGACAGCATTGACCCTGACAGCCATCCAGAAGGCCATGAAAACTTCCTTTACTCCAGACACTGAGTTTACGAGGTTAATGGAACTCTAGCATAGCCATGGCCATATTTAACATGCCAATAGTGAGGTTTTTAAGGGCCTCAATCTAGTTTTCCTTTAATGGATTTGTACATTTTGGATGATGTTTTTATTTCTCTTCACTGCCCAGAATACCTTAGTTAGATGAGCAGCTATATAAATATGTTCAGGGAATAAATAATGACTTTTAATTCTTGTGGTTCCAAGGAAATTCTGAAGATCATTGACTTGATCTTGAAAATCCAGTATTTCTTTCATATTCTCGTGTCTCAGTTCTACAGTTTTCAGTTTTAAAATAAAAATTATTGTACTTGACGTTTATCAAAGTCGTGGTTGTTGTTGTTGTAAATTCATCTTGTATCTGTCCTTAATTAATTAAGTATAGATATTTAATTAATTAAGTATAGATACTCAACTCCTAATGCTTTCATAGACAAACACTCTCCATCTTGACTTATCTCTAGCAGTAGCTGGAAACTGTATTCACTCCAAGATGGAAGTTGGATGGATAGAATCTACAGAGGTGATAACTTATATGACGATATATGGGATAACTTTGACCCTTTGCATATCCAAGAACTGAATTCTCTGTGATCTAAACGTGGGCAGAGATCTCTGTGATCTAAGCTCTGCCACATGTGGATTGGACCCTTGCTAATGAATATCACGGGGGGGGGGGAGACTTGTGAATTGGTTTCAAAATGTAATCAATGCTTCTTTGAGGGAAGAGTAGCTCTAGCAGAGATATCAGTTTTCCCACTCTTCAAGAAGCCAGTCCTGAATCCAACAGAAATGGGTAACTTATCCTGTCCTCAAACTCTGCTTTTGTGGAAAGATTGTTGAAAAAGTGCCAGGGCCAAAGTTTGTCTGTATTCATGGTAGTTTGAATTCAGACTTCGATATGATGTGGAAATCATATTGGTCCCACATGGGACTCTCATAGGACTTGAATGGAAGGAATGTAATCAACCTTGTCCTCCTAGATTTCTCAGTGTTTGTTAACCACATATCATATGTGGATTGCATTGGGAGTTCTGAGAGTTGGAGGTGCCAGATTATAGTGGTTCCACTCCAATCTTAGTGCATGTCCAGGAATTGTGGAAGGGGACTAAGTAAACCTCAAATATTCTCTTATGTGAGTACTATAAGGCCTTAGGCTTTTCCCTTTTCCTGTTTAGTATTTTCATGAAGGTGTTGGGAGATGCCATGCACCGACTGAAATTGAAATTAGCATGCTGATAACCTCCAGTTGTATAGCTTTAGCCATCACTGCTTTTAAAGCCTTATATGGCCAGAGAGCACTTATCAAGGATCTCCATCTGTTAGGAAGCACGATGAGAGGAGGCCTGGTGGCAAGAATTCTCTGTGAGAGATCCTCCCTATGGAACAGCCTATCCCATGGAACTAGGATGAGCTTGCTTTCATGGCCTCTATAATTAATAAAGAAATGATTCTTCCAGAATACATTTAGCATTGTGGGACCATTGATAATAAAATTAGTGTGTGTGTATGCATAAACATATGTACAGTATATGTATGTATGTATGTATGTGTGTATGTACAGTGTGATATATATAGATACAGATAGCTGTTTACTGCCCAAAGTAGATAAATTGCATAACTAAAATAACCTACAGCTCTTCCAAGAATTTTCTCAATTTTTTTAAAATCTAGTCATTCACTTTATCTGTAGCCTTCCCTTTCTTACACTTTTGTCAACCTTGCAAAGCCTCCTACTACCCCTCCCAGCCTATCCATTTGCATCAGATGCTCAATTAAGCAAATGGTCAGTCTTCGTCTGGTCCCAGATTGACTATTCTTTTGGCAGTCCATGGTAAACGTCTTCAAAATATATAAATGAAAGGATCCACAATATTTTTCTTGCTCTCCCACTTTCACAGTCATACCTATCTATAGCATGTATAGTACTGTGTTACAATCTCATTGTGTAGCTCAGAGTTGAACCACAGATTTGATAAAAACCTTTGTGTACAAATAAGAAAAACCGTATGTTATTTTTCTAACCCACTATTGTGGAGTCAGCCTTGATTAAAATAGTCTCACCAGTTCTGGATTCCTTTAAATTGAGTAGATTCTATTAGCTTGTCAGTCAGGTTTTTTTTGGAGTTTCTCATCTCCTGTAGAGAAAAGAATTCCAGGATGATTTAAGGGAAAAGCAGGGATTAAATGCATTTTCAGAAATATTTTTGATTTGTTTGATTTGTTGATTAATTTGGATTCCTTTTCTTCATCATGCCTTATCAATCCAATTCAAAATATTGCCTCTCCTTTTTATGAGTAAACCATTTTAAGGATTGCTTAATTTCAACATGATTGCCCTACTAAGAACTTGTACGTATTTTTTTATCCTATCATATGAAAATAGAGATACATTGAGTTATTAGTGGCCAATTGTGCATTCCTATTGGCAAGAGATCCCAAATTAATTTGTGTTTGTGGCTCCATCTTAAGTAGATAACAAATATTTCACCTCACTGATAAATGATCCCCTTTCTTTGGGGACCAGCTGTCGAAGGTGTTTCAGTACTCCTCATCTTACCAAGCACTTTGTCATTTCTTTCAACAGAAGCCTGTCTATAGGAGTTCTTGGGAGCTGAGTGGAGGCATATTCATTAAATATGTGCACAAGCTGTCCTATTTTGTAAACTATTAAGAATCCAAATCTCTGGCCCAAAGTAGATTACTCTCGAGTGTCCTTGCCTAAGAATCACTTGGCAATTTTAAGCACACTTTATTAATACCACTTTTTCCATAGTCTAAATTGTTAATCAACTAAAATGACATTTTACATTTCAAAAATGAAGAAAATTTAACCTAAAGTACCTTTTATTAGTTTATTTTGGGGAACACATAAGAAAGTAAAAGCCACTTTTAGTCTAGAAAAAAAACCTGACAAATGTTTACTAAAAACATTTTCCACAAAGAAGTCCATGCCATTTTCTTCCCTACAGGTATGTGAAATATGAATTGAAATAATTGAAATAATAAGACCTAGTTTTTGAGCAACTTATCATTACTATTACTTGTATGTTTGTACTCTATAATATGTAAAAGAAGATCTACCTAAACCAGGCTCTTTGATCCATCTGATTTGTCACACAAAAATGCGATATACATATTTGCTTAAAGTGTTTAAAGTTAGTCAGTTTCCTTTCAAAATTGAAAAAAGACTATTGTTTTTCCAAATTTAGTTAAGTTTGTTATTAAGAAGAAAACTGGATGTTATGAAAAGAGTAGAGGTTTATTAGTTATCTTATTTAGAGACATAAGTCTGAAGAGAGGTGCCTATAGTATTTTCTGTCTTATGCATCAAAATAACTTAAGTGGTATTTTATGCCTTGATATGGCTAAGAGCAAGGCAACATTTGTTGCTTTGTATCAACCAGTGAAATCATGTGGGTCAACACATAATTCTCTGTTCTGCATATATCTGGGATAATTTCCCTCTTCTGTTTTAGGAAGGTAAAATACTATTACATTGAGTAAGGAGAGTTGGCCATATGCTAAGCAAAAGCCATTTCATATGAATAGAGCTTACTACTGTTTAGATTACTCTTTTTTTTCTCTCCCAACTTTGCCCCCCCCCCCCTCAGTGGCTGGAATGTTCTGGGGCAATCAGCACAGAAAGGTTTTGATGCTCTATCTTGTCTTTGAAACAGGTTTTTACAGAGCTGAAGTCAGACAATCAGCGACTGAAAGATGAGAATGGAGCACTCATCCGAGTCATCAGTAAACTCTCAAAGTAACATATTGAACAAAGGATGGGCAGAAAGAGAAGATTTCTGTGCACAAGCTGCCAACCCTGCCACCTACTTCTGATTTTCCGATTGAAAGAACTGCTGGCAATTTAGCCATGGACCAGTTGGCAACACACACAGATCCTTGCACTTGCTGGGCATTTTTATTTTGCACAGTGCTTACCCCGCCCCTTTCTTCTAAAAGCATGCCTCACCATAAGTTTATTATTTTTACAGTATTGGAGTAATTTATTCAAAGGGACAAAGAGTGATTGGCACTGTCTGAACTATTCAAACCATCTGCTGTAAACCCCATATGCATCCAACCTTAATCTGATGTAAAGAAGTATCTACTGTAATAAGTGATATAGAAGTGACTATAGTATCAATCGAACATGTCTTAAGATACTGTCATGGAATAGGAATAGGGAGTGAAATGGAATTACTCTTCTTCCTGGAATTTGGGAGTCTGCAATCTGTGAAAAACATGATGGCTTATTTCCTTGGGAGTCTTGCCTCGGAAATACATATTCTACGTATCTCTCAGTACTTAATATACTTTAATATTGGGGCCCAATAATTGTTTTCCCCTTCTTTCCAACTCTCCTCAAGATGCTTCCTATTTTTGTTTCATGGTTGTTTTCTCTAGGACTATTTAATAGATGATTACACCTTATAACTGCCACATTCTTTAACTCACATTACGGTCCCTTTTTCTGTCAAGAATTGGTGGAAGGACGTCTAACAGCAAACATTGCTTAGGGTGGATTTCCACTTGTACAAAATATGCAGGATGTATCTGCACAATCCATCAGCATATCTTTATAAGCAAAATAATTAATTTACCAGTGAAGTAATAACATTGCGGTACAAATAAGTTGGATTTAAGATAATGTTCAATAGGTGCAAAACTGAAAACACAAAAGTGTTCTCAGAGTTTAAAATGGAAGAAGGCTGGTGGTTAGAGGTGGTTAGTCCAGTACAAAATGCTCTCTCAGTCTTGGTGGAGAGCCTTGATAAAATTATACTAATGTTTGAGAAATTTAATGCAATGTTTCATTTGCACAGTTGTAAACATAAATGCATTTGTCTTTAATATGAACAGTAAGATCAGTAGCACTCACACCCTGGTTTCTGGTCATATTGGAAATGAATACATTAACTTTTATGGATTCTCAGAATACTAGCGGTTTCAGAGACTGTGCTTCTCTGGTTATAACAATGAGATTTCACTTGCAGCACTTAATATATTTTTCCAAATCCTGACCACTGCATTTCTCTTCTTTCTTCCTTTGTATCCAAAGCATGATATCTCATTTTGAAGCTACACTTTTTGATCTAGATTTAGTCAGTTTTCACATTGATTAGAACAGAGCCTTTGGGATGTAAGAAAAGCAGCTATACATAGATACAAGTGAGCAGTAGTTTTCAGACCTTTTTGCCCTCATTGCTCAATAGTCAACACAATGTGGCTTTTTTAATCTATTGTGGACTACTATAACAAAGAGATGACTGACCTTTTCTCTTTCATCTTATTGTTCTGTGTACTCATGTATTCTTCTTGCTTTTATTAGCTACAATGAAATGCAGAATTCTGTTAAGTGCCAGGACTTGCCACCTATGAGCTGACTAATTCAGATATTGGTTGTATAAACGTATCAAAGTCTGATTTAGTGATCAGTGCATTCACTGTACTTAGAGCTTTCTGGTTTAGCTCTGAGGCTTTCAACAGCCCATTGGTTTCCTCTATTCACCTTTCTGGGAACTTTGGATATTGTCCAGGTTTCAAAGTAAGTCTAACAATTATATATGGAAGCTAAATACATTTTGTCATTGCAATGAATTTTATTCATGATATTGCTTTTCTACTGCCTAACCTATTTCAGTCCCATAGAGGATTGCAGAGGGATATGAACAAAAGATTTTTAGTAGGTCCTGTCAAGCTCTACCATAAACAGTCATGAAAATGAAAAAAGAATCATTTTGTAAGAGGGCCTGCATACTACTATTGTTATTTTATACCTGGAATATAGTAA